>CM054057.1:679290397-680508074 GCA_028641055.1 Alopecurus myosuroides
TATTCGGGGGCCGGAATATTCCGTGTCTTAAGTCCCAGAAATTTCTGGGGTTCGAGATTTCCCAAAAATTCGACCCCAATCCGTTGTGACCCCTCGTAGAAGGCACCCCAGATATTTGGGCGGAATTTCCGGGCTAAATCTCCGGCCCCCAGAAATTTCCGTCCTTAACACCGGAATATTCCGGGGTAAGCGGTTGCGGGCTATAAATAGGCGACGGGAGGGAAATTTCCAGATCTTTTCCCCTCCCCTCTCCTCCACTCCATCCCCAACCACAGCCGCCGCCTCCGAGCTCCCCGGGAGCCCCCCTCGCCTCCCTTCTCCGTCCTCCGGCCAAATTTTGCGGATCAAGAGACCGCACATCCGTGCTTTCCATCATGGAGCCCGGTATGTGTCATTTTTTCTCCGTAATCTAGGGTTTGTCGGTCGATTAGATCTCGAAAAATTCATCTTCATCGAGTTTTGGGTTGGAACGTCCCTCTAGAAGTCCTATTTATCCCTTATTGTTCCTCCCATCGCTCTTCCATTTTGCTTTAGATTCGTGGCAGGCCTGGATTCGCAGCCCTAATGCGATTTTTTTAGGGCCGGAAATTTCTGCCGCCGGGCCGGAATTTCATCAGTGGCCGGAATTTCCGGCCTGCCCTGAATCTTTTACAGAGATCCCTTATTCCACTCTTCTAAGTTGTGAGCCCCCTTTTTGATTTTTTTGTTGTTTTTGTTTGCGGTTTCTTTCGCTTTTCTCGCAGATGGCTCAAGCTCTAGGCCTGCCAAGGTGACTAGCTCTCGCAAGAGGTGGTGCAACTTAAGGGAGGATGATGATGGTGTGTTGGTTGACGAAGATGAGACAGTTCGCCGTCAGCGTGATGAAGAGCAAGAGTATGAGCGTCAGCGCAATGCCGACAAGGCAGCTCATAGGGCTAACAAGCAACAGGGCAAGGCCGCACTCAACGTGGCCACCATGTCTGTCTCTGAGTTCAAGGCGTGGCACTCCAAGGCCTGGTACATTGAGGGTCCTCAAGACCCGTCTATTGATTCTTGCTTCTGGCATGTGGAGCAGGAGACTCTGTTCAAGCAAGTATACACTGTGATGAGCAAGCCAATCTGCCCTATGAAGTATATCAACTTTGCCCACATGGCTGCCAATCCTGCCTACTTCAACAACTCTGTTCATCTTGCTGAGCTCCTTGGACTGCGCCCTCTCATGGATACCCAATGCTCCTTCAACACCACCTACATTCAGCAGTTCTTCGCGACATCAGTTATTGATGACTCTGAGGAGATTGGGATGTCTTGGATGTCTGGCCCTCATTTGCTCACTGCCACATTCCATGACTTTGCTGCTGAGCTTTGATACCCGTTTGCTGGATTCAATGTCCCTCAGGGTACTCGCATGCACATTCACTGGATGGAGTATGAGAAGAACAAGTTGATTGAGTTGTATGGTCCTCGTGGCACTGTGGGATCTGCAAAGGGTCTCTATCCTATCTATGACATCCTTTTGCGTATGTTCCGGGAGACCATTGCCCCTAGCGGTGGCAACAATGATGAGATCCGTGGCGGTTTGGTGAACCTCATGTACCATGCCTTCCTGACTTTCACTGAGGGCGATCTTGAGGATACTCAGCACCACAAGATTGATGTGATGGACTTCATCTTCAACAAGTTCCACTTTGCTCTCTTCCACCGCAAGGTGCCTCCGTATGCTCCCTATATCATGAAGCTCATCAAGTCCCGGTACCCTGCTGAACTTCGTGAGGATCTTGAGATGGACTGTGAGTCGCACAAGGATGTGAAGCTATACAAGAAGAGTTCCCACACTCAGCAGGTTGCTCATGATGTCGGTGCTACCGGTCAGGGACATCGTGATCCTCGCATGCGTCCGGCTCCTCCCGGTACCAAGAAGCGCTCCTAGATCGTCCGTGCCATTGAGAAGGTCATGTGCATGAACGTTTGCATCCACAAGGAGAACTACAATGCCTATGTCGAGCGCCGCAACATTCAGGAGAATCAGCGCTCCATCATGACTGCTCTCAAAGTTCCCAATGTTCCTGCTCCTCTTCCTGACAGGATGCCTTACCGCAACTAGAACAACCGTGATGTGGACTGGGATCTGGATGTTGTTGATGATGAGGACATCGCCACTGCTAGCGAGGAGGAAGAAGACACCCAGGCTTAGAGCTTGTTCCTTGGGGCGTAGTGCATCCTTCTCTCTTTTTGGTATCCTGATGCTAAAGGGGGAGAAGATCTAGAGATCGCGGGATTTGCTTGGGTGGGCTGCTTGTTTTTATTTTCTCGTGCTTTTCGAACAACTTCGTTTTTTCATGGATTTCCTTCTCGTGAACTTATATTATCGGGAGGCATGTATCCTAAGTTATGATTATATGTGATGTTCTATTTCCTATCGTATTCTTGGATTATCACTATGCAAATACCCGTGTTCTCATCACTCACCAAAAAGGGGGAGATTGAAATCTCATGTCTCCTCTGATGATTTTGGTGATGATAACAACGCGGGTATGATTTCTAACCATATGATTTAAGTGTCTACAGCTGGCCTCACAAATAATTCACGATGATATTCTTGAGGAGGTTCACAAAGGATTTCTGAAGAATGAAAAACTGCAGCCGGATTTTTCAGTCACTGGCACCGGAATTTCCGGCAGATATAGGCCGGAATATCCGGCCTCTGCACCGGAATATTCCGGCCCTCTCAATGCTTCAAACGATGAAGTCTTGGCCTCCATCTTCCCGCGCACAGAAGCTGGGGCGGAAATTTGCCTGGAAATTTCCGGGGCAAATATCCGGCCCCTTGGTCCTTAGCAGAATTTGGAGGCCTCGTTGGTGCCCGCTCGCAGAAGATGGGGGGAATTTTGCCCGGAATATTCCGGGGCAAATATCCGGCCCCCTGGTCCTTAGCGATAGTTTCAGTGGGTTGCTGATGCCCGCTTGCAGAGATGGGGGCGGATTATTGGCCGGAAATTTCTGGCCCCGGATTATTCAAAAATCCACCCCCTCGGTTATTTCAAATATCCGCCCTGACTGCCCCGGAAATTTCCGGTACTAACACCGGAATATTTCGGCCCTAGAGTTCTGCAACGGTCAGATTTTGGAGGAGGCTATAAATAGTTGTCTTTTTCCTCTAGACAGCTAGTTCGTCCATTCCTCTCTCTCCTCCATTGTTCAAGATCTCAAAACGCCCAGATCTCTCTCCTCCTCCAACCAAACTCGATGCCCTTCAAGGATCTGATGGAGGATGCCTAGATCTACCTTTCTACCAAGCGAAAAATTGTTTTCCCATACCATAACTCTTGGGATCTTGTAATCTCTTGGTTTCCTTGGCATCCTAGAGAAACCCTAGTGCTTTTAGCTTCCACCTTGTAGCAAGAAGCTTCGGATTGTTGAGAGGCTCCATCTCACTTGTGGAGTAGCCTCAACCACTTGTAAAGGTTTGGTCAACACCTTCATGTCGACCTCATAGTGGAAACGAGAATCTCCCTCACCGAAGAAGCTCAGGATAACAAGGTGTGCACAACCGTGCTATTGAGGATCGCCTAGGTGGCTCCCCACATCTCCAACGTAGACGTACTTCTTTAAAGAAAGAACTACGGGAAACATATCATTGTATCCGTGTTTTCACTTGTGGTTATCTTGTGCCTTGCATTTACTTCCGTCGCATACTCGTTACTTGTCACATAGGTTGTTCACCTAGTTGCACATATAGATAACCAAGTTGTTTACTTGCTTAAGCCCCTCTAAAATTGGAAAAGGATTAAAATTTGTAGGTCACCTATTCACCCCCCCTCTAGTTGACCTTTGTGTACTTTCACCCTCGACCCTTCTCCCACCTAGCATTCCTCGAGGACACCTCCGTAGTGGGGCTCAATGTGCCGCATCAATGTGGCGCTGCCGTGGCTAGAAAGATGGTGAAAATCCCAGGTGAATTCCACCTCTTCTTTAATTTGGTTTGATTTTGTTTATTTGTAAAGGAGGGCATGGCTCGGCGTGTGAAGTGCTAGATGGGGCGCTCCTGGATGAGGGCCACACAGGGCCGGAGGTGCTCCTGGAGGTGAGCTGGTCTGGACACGGGTGGTCTTGCTGCAGCCTTGCCCAACGTTCCTGTTGTTCGCGGCTGGAACAAGAATTGCCATTGCTCTCTTGCTGCTGTAGTTTGTGGATTCCGAAATACCTGGAGAAATTATTACTTTATGAAATCTACACGGTTAGAGATGAAATTCTTGTTGTTCTAAACGTTATTTCTCAAATTCTATTGATACCAACAATCTTGCGCCACACATCAGGAAGAAAATGCTTTAATCCCTCAGACATGTGAATCTTTGTGATTGCGTCCATCTTGAACTACTGGACACCATATTGTGTTACTGTTTCTACATTGAGAATACTTTTTTTTGAATTTATGGAGAATACTTCAATACACACTGAAATGCATGTTTTTTTACTGGTACTCCTTTAGTCGCCATATAGTATTACTGTTTCTACATGGAGAATACTTCGATATACGCTGAAATACATGTACTTTTTTTATCTGGTGATCTTGTAGTGGACAAATGGCATAGGTAGAAGGTATGAGAAAGTTGACATATTTCCAACTTTTGTTTTTGTAATAGAATTTTTCCAACCAATGAATATTGCAGTGGCATATATTCAAATTAACCCATCTATATAATAGGATCCTAGGGGTGAAGGAGCATTAAGCATAGAGTTCGACCACCTGTTTATGCCCGTGTTGCGCCAAGCCAGACTCTGGTGTCATACTCATTGAGAATCTCTGGTGGTATGGTGCCATCGACGGAATGATAGCGGTGTGCTTCTGGCAGCCCTGGAACAGGTGGAGGTCATGGACACCAGGTTGTCACCGGGAGCTCGACAGGTCTGGCGAGGTGCAGCTTGTTTTCCTCACCCAACGACTACATGCCCTGGTGCCTCATTGATTGGCCTTCTTCTCTGTGTGCAACACAACTTAGATCTGGTAAGCTCATGCAAGTAATTCCAAAACCAGTTAATGAAATCTGCAATCCAAAAAGAAGCATGTCGTAAAAAGTAATATCCTTTAGAGATTTATTTTTCTTGGATTTGCAATTACGTAGAACAACAAAGGAAAGCAGGAGATGGCAGAGATAGAGGTCAGCATGTAAGGTGTGCTTGTGGCGGCATGGAACATGTATTGTCACACTTTGAAAGTCCATCTTCACTTGGTTAGTTGTAGAAACGAAAATTTGTGTCTTCAACTCATTAATTTCCAATTTGTGTCATATATGAGAAGAATCATACTTAGTTATATGCTTGATAAAAACACGTTTTCCTATGAAATTTCCAATGCTGCTGAGACTCTGTCGAGGACTGTCTACATGTTGAAACTTCTTCAGAGGTATATCCCTTCTTTCATTCCAGCATTCTACATTTTAACAAGATTAGATTCAGATAATATTTGTCACATTCACATCAGGACACCTTTGGTGATAACGTCTGGTTGGCTATAAGACATTCAAATCAGTAAGACGCAAGTGAGTACCGACAGCATCAATAATCATCTGTAAACCTTTAACAGAGTTTTTATTCTTTTGGTACAGAAGGAGTTGTACCAAGTTACTGATTAAGTTCGTTTCAAGGTTAATCTTGGGAGGCAAAAGCACCAAGTAAAAGATTTGTCTCCAGTAACCGTAGTTGCTGTTTGGAAAAAAATAATACCTTATATGACATGTTGCCAATATCCATCCTCAAGTCGCTATGCTAATCTTGGGAGGCAAAAGCACTAAGTAACAGATTCATCTCCAGTATCTGTAGTACTGCTAACATTTTATCGATTTTCGATGAATAAGAGATTTACGAACATGATGGCAATAAACTCACTAAATCATTTTCATTATTGTGATTAGCAAGGTACAATTTTCTTGTTCCGGTATTTTCTAATATGATTCAGGCCCAAGCTGAACATGAGGTTTGCTTCCTGTTCAGGTTGCTACCGCATGGCTTGGGCTGAGAATAATGGTTCAGAAATGACGAGAATCGAAGAAGTGGCATCGGTCTGTTAAGTAGATTTTCTGCCTTAGAAAATCAGTCACATGATATAATTTTTGTTTTCCAACTGATTACATTAATTTCTTATTGCTCCTGCATGATGAGAAGATGGATTTACTGAAAGCAAAACACGTAGTTATTTAGTTATATTTTTTAGGTGATTCAATTCCTTTTAGTTTGCACATTTTTCTCTTAGCAAAATACTGAGGGAATAAAGATTGACATTCCTATTTTACAATTACGACTATTATTGTGAGAATATTTTTAGAAATATTGTGAGACTAATTTTTTTTTGTAATTTCTTCATCCTTTTTGTTTAGGTTTAATTATTCTTCTGCTTCGCATTGCATGCTTTTCATTACAAACTAAAAAAACTATATTTTTTTCTGTTGAACGTTCTTTCTTACTGAAGTAGCTTCAAGACGGATGGCAAGTTTTCTTACAATTCGATCATTTTTGCAGCACCATCGTATGTTTCCAATGTGACACCCTTTTTGCAGTAACTATCTGAACAACCACTTCATTTTTTCCTGAATATAATTTAACATATGAAGCAACCAAGGGTTACTTGTGCACTAGTTTCAGTACTTTGAGACCAGCCATACTTATCACAATTGCGAGTTGCGTTTCACAGCATAGATGAGGGCGATGGAGGATATACAGCAATAGGGGACATGGCCCAGGATACAAGAATTTTTCTACCTATATATTTGTGGAATGGTAGATTTAGCATAACACTAATGTTAAGCATAACACTAAATACGAACTTATAGTTTGATCCTAGAGGTAATACCACACTCCGAGAACAATATCCGGTACTATACAATATTGCGCGCCATAAGGATGATACGCTGGCTACGATCATGCAAACATCACCTCCTAATGTGACGTTCAGACGAGATCTCAATGGTACACAGATTTTGTCTTGGAATACGCTGGTTCATAGGTTGACTTTGGTCAATTTAACACCAGGAACTGATGAGTTTCGGTTGAAACTTACTAAGAACGGAATGTTCTCGTTGGATTTCATGTATAGAGCTATGATCCAATCAGATGTGCGAGTAGATATTATTTAAAACGTATGGCTTATGAAGGTACCATTGAAGATTAAAGTTTTCGCGTGGTATCTTCATAAAGGGGTCATACTAACAAAAGATAATCTTGTCAAACTTAATTGGTATGGAAGTTTAAAGTGTGTTTCTTGTTCTCATGATGAGACGATTAAGCACGTATTTTTTGATTGCACATTTGCGCGTTTTATATGGTCCGCTATTCAAATGGATTCGAATCTTTATCGGCCCACATCCACTGCGAATGTTTTTGGCAACTGGTTAAATGGGGTAGACAAAAGATTCAAAACTATTATTAGGGTAGGAGCGTTAGCCGTTATATGGTGGCTCTGACTATGAAGAAATGACAAGATTTTCAATGATATTTTTTTCTCGTATGCAGTTTCTATTCCGATGCACATGTATTCTCTGTTCGTGGTCCACATTACAGCGGGGAGAGTTTCGAGGCCTTTTTACGGTGGAGTAGGTGGCAGGAGATATTTTTATCCCACGTGGGTGGCCCCTTGATCTACGAATAGCAACTCCATAGTGTCGACAATCTACGTCTTCATGATTTGTTTAGACTTGTCGTTTATGAGTTTTCCAAATTTCTGGATTTCGGCTGTGTGCATTTTACGATGCAGATGCCGGGTGTAATGCTTAAACTCAATAAGTAATAAAATCCCTTTACGAAAAAAATCAATCCTAGTTCTACCCTGGTTGTATGGATATTTCCCCGTGGTTACATGTGTTGTTACGTGTTAGCTGGTGTGCCATTAATGCTTTGTTTTTGCTTCCTACATATTTCCTTAGAGTGTGGCTACAACACTGGATCCGCATATATTGTGGTCTAATTCAACTTAGAGGCATTGGTACCCTGCGATAAGCGAGACAAAGACAGTTGCGAAAACATAGCACACGATAAAAACTGGAACTCCAAGTATGACATGAAAAAATGGAACCACAAGACACGACGCAGCAACGACGTCATAGGAACATAGTTGTCTGAAATACCTGCCTCTTAAACTACTCCCGACTAAGTCGGTGTGTTGGAGGTGCTGTTTTGGCTCACAGGTGTTGGGACGCGTAGAGATAAACAAAAACTTTTGTATGCGGTACTTCTAAGATCTAGCCGAGATAGAAGGCCAAAAGGATTATCACTAGACGCGCATGTGCGGATTATCGAAAAGCACGTCGATGCAGTGTAGTCCCACGATCTGATCCACTCGATCCAATCCAGCGATCGTCGAAGTGTTGAACATATAGTACCTCTGCCGGTATCCACACGTACGAGAAGGAGACCGGACTGCTAGGTCATGTACGGAGGCTAGGGTTCCCAACGCATGGGAGTAGAAACTTGTGCCTGTTGGGCAACTTGCGCCCCTCTTTATATAGTGAGTGAGAATGGGCTGCACAACGCTTGTGGCCCATTCACTCCTTGAGTCCAACACACTAATTCAGTCCATTTCCGGTTCGGGTCCAACCCGACTAATATACTTGCTCCCGCTCTTAAGTGTGCGACCCTGCAGGCTCATGGCGACTTGGACACGATTGGAGTCCGACTCCTAATCGATCAATTGGTATCGGCTCCTAGCAGAATGTGCCGACTCCCAAGCGGCATAGAGTCATGACGACATACCTTCCAATGTGACTTTTATCCGAGTCTCTTTTGCCTCACGATATACCTTGTCGAACTATAGGCGAATTATCGTCATCCCTTAAGTAACTCAACTCTTTTCTCGGTCCGTGATATACGATTCATCTGACTAACTCTTAGTCAACAGACCCGGTTAACACTTAACCGAGTCGCGCATGGCCATGCTTCCGGAATCATATCACTCGAGAGGGCTCAGAGAATATCTCTCTAGTCGGAGGGGCAAAATCTCATCTTGATTATCCACATCACGCAGATTGTTTCTCATTCGACCCGAACTCTGCCTTTATAACCTGCTTGTCACGGAACATCGTTTGACAGAACCTAAGTCGGTGGTCCACAACTCGGATTGTGCGACAACCTCGGGTCCAAGAATTACATTGATTGAGACATGCAAATGACGACTTACTCGTTGCATCTTAATATGGGTAAGTCCAACTTGCTAAACTATTTAGCGGAGTCTTTGAAAGTTGGAATGACATCGCCATGCCCATGACAAGTGGAACCGAGTCATCAGCCAACACTCATATTAGTCTAGGTTATGTGTCTAGTATAACCTTAATGACCAAGAACAATTTAGCATGAACAACATGAATACATAGTTCCACAATCGAATCACATATTGAATGATATATATCAGATATTCAAAATAAGGACAACTTAATAACTTTATGAATACATTGGGAATTACGTGACTACCTCTACGACATATTCCCAACAACAGGAGGATATGCTCCAGTACTAGAGAATACACATTTTGAAATGTTTAAAACATTTTCAAAAAATAAACAGAAAAGACATATAATGTCGTAGGAGAAAATATAACTCGTAAGAAGACATTCTGTGGAGCCAAAAATTGTCTTTTTACACATGTTGCATAATATATATTTTTTCCATGAAACTTTATAAACGCGCATAGAACATGTAGATATAGGCCCAAGCTAGATTTCTTTAAAAGAACATACACTCTCCAATCCGATTTAATTGTTGAAGAGTCCTGTAAAATTTTGCCTGCATCTTTCTTAAACCCGCGTCAATTATTTCGGACAGAAGGTAGTATATTTTTCCACAATGAGAGCAACTAGTCTTGCGAGCGAAAGTATATTTGCATGCATAGAAAAATACAAAGCGATAATACATACTCCCTTGGTCTCATATTAATTGTCTCAAAGTTGGACAAAAGTGAATGTATCTAACTTTAAAATATAGGCCAGCACTAGGAATCGGCTAATTAATCGGCTAACTTTAAAATATAGGCCATACTCCCTTGGTCTCATATTATTTCGTGTCGATTAATTTTAGTATCTTGACCATGCTCAATAAAATTTTGCATGTTTTTTAGATAACTTAATATATCATACACATTACATCATTTTTATTATATAATATAATTCCTAAGGCGATTCCCGCTGCAACGCGCGGGGCATTTTTCTAGTATATCTAGTTTCCATTGCTATGCAAATTTGTTTCTGATGCAAAATCATGTTTTCAGCGTAATATGCATATTTGCTTCCTATGTAATGAAGTTTCCGAAACTTTCTTTGTATCCATCAGAATTGTGTTTCAGCACAAAAATTGTGTTTCCACGTAGTGGAGAATGTGCTTCTTATGTATATAGTTTGCTTCCATATAAACCACATTTTATTTCCATTGGCACCATGCTTTGCTTCCTACAAGAATGAAGTTTGCTTTCTACATATGTTTACATTTTTCTTGCTAGCTAGTTGCTTCTTACATAGGAGAATAGAGTTTCCTAGTACGCTGCAACTGTCGAATCATCAAACTAAGTTGATGCACAAGCTGGTCGACGTTATCCCCCGAGTTCGATTTGTCGTAGCTCTTTTGGATGAGGCTACGACACGCCTATCTTTCGATGGTCGCTTGCTGAAGAATGCATCACATGTCGCGTACCAATACGACTGACACGGTTCCTGGCATTGCAACCCATGCCATGCGTAGGACAATGGCGGGATCATCAACACGGTCTCGCCAATACTCGCCTGTCATCCCGATGGAGATTTTCTATTGTACAATTAAAATACACTGGAGAAACAAATGAGACTGGCAGGCATAAGCATTTACGAAAAAGGAAGCAACACGTGTTCAACAAATATGCTATATGAAAGCACTCTAATACTTGCATTGTGGGAAGCAAATATGTATGTGGTAGGAAACATGTAATATGAAAGGAGAAGCATGTTTCACATAACAAAATTCTAATACAAACTGTATTGGTTTTTTGCTTCCACAAACACTCATTTTATCCCGTACAGGCATAGGGGCACCATGGCAAGCAGAGGGAGACGAGAAACCAAGCTGAGAAGGCAGGGAGTCAGTGCAAGGAGATGGAGTGGTGACAAGAAATTGGGTTTGCTCACACGCTCATGGCCGTGTCGTCGTGGTTGCCCTGGTCGCCACGACTATGTAGCCTGCAGAGCTCACCACCGGCCGCCGCCGGCAAGGACCCGTCGTACAACTCCTTATGGCGGAGTGGCATGCGTGCCCACGCAAGCCTCGAAACAGATGTAGGAAGTACCGTCGACGGCGATGGTGGAGTTTGGCGTTGAGGTCGGAAGAGGAGAGACGCGGTGATGAGAGCAGATGCAGATTCGATTTTGGAGGGGAAATCCAAATCGCTATTAATGGGATCAATTTTAGGATGAGCTGCCCACGGTAATTAAGGTGATGGTGTATTGTTGTCGTGTTTTTTTTTCTAGGATACATGCAGGCCGTAGGATATATTGGGATTGCTCGGTGTCTAGTTGGTCCGATATTTTGCTTTCTAGCGGACTGCGATAGGTAGTATTTACCTCAAATATATCTGCGTACATTCATTTTTGTCCAAATTTGAGTCAATTAATATGAGGCGGAAGGAGTAGATTATTAAGACAACAATTTACATATCCGTCCGTCTAAAAGCTTACCAGAAATCATAATGCAAATGCTTTTGCACATAGCTCGTTACTACAAGCCTACAATGCCTAGCCGAAGCCTGAAGTGATGGAACAGTACTCTCATCATAATCGGATACTACTACTACACTACTGAGTACAGTACAACATTATTACGATTATTACACTACATAATAACTTCATGCTCGATCATACGGAGCTTAACTACTCCTCTCTCGAGCAATCATCAGCTTAAGCACAAATTATTCCCCAGGAAAGCCAGTCGCACGAGACACGTGCCCCGGAAGTTTATTTTCTTGGCGCCTTACCCAAATCATTACGGAAGTACGCAGCCACCAACTAGCTAGCCTCCTAGGACATTCGGCTCCAGCCGGCCGGGCGGGCAATCAAGCATCCTCAGCGCCCGAGCACCGGGGCCCCGCGGTGACCTTCTGGCCCTGCGTCGCAGCCGGAGACGCTGGCGGCGAGTCGAGGCAGCGCCGGAGCAGGCGCGACACGGCGGCCACGAGCTCCTCCGCCGCCTTACTCCCTGGCGCGCGCGGCGCCTCGCGCGCGAACGCGCCGTGCCGGTCGAGCGCCTCGGCCGTGGTGATGGCCCGCTCGCCGCCGGAGCGCGCGCGGCGGACCTCGTCGCCCACCGCCTCCGCGCAGAGGCCGCATACCCAGCGGCCCAGGTACTCGGCGCGCACCGCCGCGATGTACTCCGGCGTGCACTCCTCCGTGAAGCCGCAGCACTCGCACGTGGCGGCCTGCACCTCCATCGATCGATCTTCCGATAGCTAGCTCTTGGTCGACCAATTAAATTATTACCGCTCCTTCTCCCAGACGACGTAGGAGGACGGGACGGAGGGCGCCTCCGCCGCGCGCTGGCTCCCGCTCTTCCTGGTCTGCTCGCTCGGGCTAGCTGCTGATGCGACGATGACGGTGTCGGCGCCTGGTGTCATCGCAGGCAGGGGACGTCTCTCCTCGGACTCAGCTCGCCGCGCACCGCTCCCCTGTACTCTCTGCACCGAGACAGCGGCGGCGTCCAGGTGGTATTTATGCAGGAGCGCCGTGGAGCTGAGCATGTGGGCGACGTACTCCCTCGCTATTATGCCGGTCCCGCGTGTCGGCGGGGCCGCCTGAGGTGGCTCTTTGTGCGGATGTGGCCGCGCCAAGGAAGGTCGAGCCGAGCTGGATGGGTGGGTGCCCGGCCTTTTGAATGCACTGCCGTGACAGCTGGCGACGGGTAGGGGGCCCTGTGCCGGAGTGCTAGGCGGACCACGCGAGCTGCTCACCGTACCCAGGGTCGGGTGGATTTGGTGCGGGTTCGGGTGGGCCGTCGCTGTAGCTGGGCCCGGCCTTCCGTTTTCATGCGCCTGACACGTCGCCGTCGCGGGTCGTTTAGAGCGACAGGAGTGTTTTTGGCGCCGCTGCTCGGTTTTGTCTTGGTTGGTGCCTCTCCAATCACGAGGCTGGTTTTTTCGTTCAACTAGTACGTGCAGTAAAAAATCATCGTACGTAACAAGATCTACTAGTTCCTGAGTACACAAAAAAAACTGCTCATGCCACCAACGCCGAAGTAGTCCGTCGATCCAATTTATGTCCGACACCTACAACAGCTCACCCGTCAAATTTGGAGGATCTATCTAGGAACGCGGAAATTGTCCAGTCAGCCCACCCGATAGGAGGGGGGCACTCATCACAGAGAGAAGCTACGCTCAAGGCAGTTAAAGGCGTCATATAGGAGGTCGTTTCGCCCGCGTTAATGACGATGACGGGACGCGAGTGTCCACCAGGCGACGGGACGGTGGTTCTCCGATGCTGCATGCCAAGCATTTACGTGGGTTGCAACCTTCCCGTCTCCCAGGCGGCGCCAGGGCCAGCGCGGTCGGGCCATTTCGCCGCTAGACCTGCTCCGACGGGACGTGTCACCGCCATTAACTCGGACAGGACGCGTGCTCCGACTCGTGTGCCGACGCTTCCTCTCCTTCCCGCCGCTTCCCGCCCAGCTATATAAGTCATTCTCTCGTTGTAGACAACATCACGCCATGGCCGCATCCACTTCTAAACTCGCCGCAATCTCCCCATCGCAGCTACTCTTCCTCTATCGACGACACCATGTCGCGCAACTCCATACCTCGTCGATGACGTTCACCTAGCAGGCCGCGCACCGTAGGCAAGCCCCGCCGTCAGACGACGACGGTAGTGGCGACGACCCCTTCGATTACGCGGAGGAGGGGCCGGTGGAGCCGTAGGTGTCGCCACAGCCGTGACAGGAGGCGGCGCACGAACCGAAGACGAAGGAGGAGGAGCCGGAGGAGCGCCATCCGCTCTGGCCCGACCATGTGGTGGCGCACAACTTGTTCGCCACATGACGCAATGAGCATGCGTTCCGCGGGGTCCAATCTGGGTTCTAGGAGGCGGAGGCAGCCTCCGAGGCTGCCGACATTAAGTCTTCATCGAGACAACACGGAGTGAGGAGCATGTCCGCGCCCTCATGGAGGCCGAGCGGCAGGCGTACGAGCAGCTGAACGCCAACGCGCTCATCGGACTGCTTGAGGACAAGTCCGCCGTGTTCATGGCCACCCAGCATGCGGCCCACGAGGAGGTGAATACCACGGGGGGCAAGACAAGAGGTGTTCCAGGCTGACCGTAGTGACGTGGATAACACGTACCGCGCCAGGGTAGAGGACGCCTTACGTCGGGCTGCCGAAACTAAGGAGATGGACGCGCAGGTGGAGCGGCGGTCGTTGGCCTCGCGCGCACGCAGCACTAGGTGTGTGCGCACTCGCTCGCAGGCGGTGGAGTTGCACCGGATAGGGGTGCAAATCAGGACGGAGCGGTGCTGGCTTGCGCAGATGGCCGGTGCGGCGGCAGACAACGAGGAGGCTAGCCCCTCCAACATGGCAATGAACGACGACGAGGCTGGCTCCTCCAATATGGCGGCGAGCGGCGATGAGGAGGACGGCCCGACCGACGTCTATGATTGCTAGTTTTTAATTTCCCGTCGTATAGTTGAAGTTTGAATGTAATGTTATATCTATGAATGATAAAACATAGTTTAAATCTCAATTTATACTATCTGAAGTTGTTTCTCCGCTCGTTTTATGGCGTGCACCGAAGGTGTTTGTTGTTTCGATGTACAGTTCCATGGGGTTTGTTGAAAGAGTACCGTCGTGGAACACACCCACACAATAATCGGACACATCTCCTACGCCTTTAAAGAAAGAGGTGAGAGCATCTCCACCGGCACCCATCAAATACGTGTCCGGCACCCCCCCAATTGGTCCTCCTTTGGAGGGTGCCGGACATGTGTCCGCCGATTTGATGGGCGTGCTTCACAGCGGCACACTCCAATTCGAGCCCCCTATCTAGCCGCCGTTGACACAAACACCTTGTAGGTGATTAGAAACTTTGATTTAAAACATTCATACGATTATATTTGAATTTAAACTAGGGCGGGAAACTTAAAACTAGCATAACACTATCCTAGACGTCCTCCTCCTCCTCGTCCTCCTCCTCATCGTCGTCGTAGACCGCCATGTTGGAGGGGCCAGCCTCGCCGTCGTTCTCGGCGAAGGGCGATGGGTCGCTTGGCGATGGGTTCGCCACCGTAGAGAGCCAGCGCCGCTCCGCTCTGCCTTGCATCCGCATCCGGTGCAACTGCGCCTGCTCTGAGGGAGGGCGGTTGCGCCTCTCGTTCCGCAGGGCAGCCTTGCGCCGTTCGGACTCGGCCTGGTCCAACCGCCACACTGCCTTCGCGTCCATCGCCATAGCTTCGCGGGCCCGACGGAAGGCGTCCTCGACGCGGGCGCGGTGGGCGTTGGCCACGTTGCTCCGGTCAGCCTGCATCGCCTCTCGGCTTGCCCGCGCGGCGTTCAACTCCTCCTGGGCAGCACGTCGGGTGGCCATGATCGACGCAGATTCTCCCTCGTACCGCGCGACGAGGTCCTACTGCTCATCGGACGCCGCGTTCGCGGTGAGCTGCTGGTAGACCTGGCGCTCTGCCTCTATGAAGGCGCGGACTTGCTCCTCCCTCTAATGGGTCTCCAAGGATGCCTGAACAGCGGCAGCCTCGGCCACTGTCGTCGCTGTCGTGGTGGCGTCACGGCAGATGCCATGGGATGGCTAAAGATGTGGGGACGAAGGACGCTGGAGGTGCTCGGGGAGGGATCACGCGACGAGTAGCCGCGTGAGGTACGAAGTAAACACTGCAAACAACACGATCTACCCAGGTTCAGGGCCCTCGTGAGGAGGTAAAACCCCTACTCCTGCCTTTCTTTGTGTATTTTGGTATCTCACCGAGTAGCCACAGTACAAGGTTCTTGCTACCGAGTAGCCACTCTCCTCTAGATGATGAACTAGGTCAAGAACTAGGGCTCCAGTCTGTGATCTAGGTCAAGATGTGTTCGATCCTCACGCAGGAGGCGGCGGGGCACCTTATATACGTGGTGCCCAGCCGGATACGTCCAAACATGGACAAGTGTCGACATAGTGTGCACATCGTCCTTCTTCCGGGCTCCCGCTGACAGCTTTGGTTCCTAACCTTGGCTTCATCTGGAAAGTCGTTGGGCAAAACTAGGGGACAGACTGGTATCACTGTACCTAAGCACAGAGTAGGCCCCCCTTATCCTGCCACGGCCTGCTTCCATGCTGTCACTGTCAGGCAGGCCGGTCCCAGATGAACAGTAGTTCGAATGCTGCCAAGTACGGACCCAGGATACGCGGGATCCTGTGTCAAAACGGCTCCTTTGACTTTCTGGCCCGAGTAGGTTCCCGCCAATTGTTCCCGCCAATTGTACTCGGGCCAACTCTTCTACTCGAACGTAGAGAACTTGAATGATTCTTCCTTCTGGTCATCTTGAGGTGAGACCGAGTAGCAGTCGACCGGGTAGCGAGTACCGGGTAGTCGGCTACTCGACCAAACCTCTCTTCTGTAAGTCGCCTTTACCACTTGCCTTTACCCTACTCGGGGGTAACCCCCCGACAGCAGTCCCCGAAGCTGGTTGAGTCTTGCGAACTCGTTCACTAGGCTCTGCCAGCTTAAAACCAATCTTTGCCTCATAGTCCTTGAACCTCAAGATGCCGAGTAAAAGGCCTCCGAGTAGTACTCTGGAAAGTATCTTGCGTCTCATGTTTTCCGAGTAGCACTTGCTTTCTACTCTGTAACCGAGTAAAAGGACTTAGAGAATTTTCTTGAATTGAGCCCTTGCGGCGCAGAGCATGATCCAGCCCTCCGCGCCGCAACTGGACACGCGTCAGACATCCAGGCCCCCGTCGTTTCGCTACCATGACACGACGTGCCACGCGCCCAGTTTTCACGGGGCGGGCCCACTAGCTCGTTATGTCCCATCAAGCGTAATTATAGGCCACGATCTAGTCGTGGGATCCACTGTGGCCGTTACGCGCGCGTTCCGCGCTTGCGTGCGTTTCTATCCGGCCACATGCCCCACCACACGGCAATCATGGCCACGATTGATCCCACTACCACGATGGTAACGGTAGCCTGAGATGAGGGTATAAATACCCCCATCGGTAACTTCCCCTTCTTCCTCCTCCGTACTTTCCCTTTTCTCTGTTCTTCTCCGCCGCCGCGCAATCTCTTGCGCCGCCGCGAACCCAATTCACTCGACCAAATCCTTCCTGTTCTCCACCATCCGCGCACACTCTGCCATGGCCGCCCGCGCTGGCTGGGCCGGTTCAATCGTCACCGCCGAGGATTGCGCCTGGCTTGTGAACACTAGAAGGGTTCCTCCTGGTGTTCAATGCCGGCCATCCAGGGGCGAGCTCGTGCCTGCGCCGGAGGAGGGTGAGCGCGTCGTGTTCATGGCGCACTTCGAGCGCGGCTTCGGCCTGCCAGCCTCTGACTTCCTCCGCCGCTTCCTCGACCACTTCGGCCTTCAAATGCATCATCTGCCGCCCAACGCCATCGTCTTCCTCGCCTACCACGCCGTGGTGTGCGAGGCCTTCCTCGGCATCCACCCGACAACGGACACCTGGCTCAGGTATTTCCACCTCCGCCAGCAGACCACCGGGAAGAAGGACGGCACGGGGGTGCCACGGGCAACCGACACCGGCTGCGCCATGATGGTGCAGCGGTCGGGGACCAATCACCCCCGTATCAAGGGGCTGGAGTCTGTTCGGATGTGGCAGAAGACGTTCCTCTACGTCAAGAACATCCCCGCCACCGAAGGAGGACAGGTAACAGACAGGATCAATCTTCCCGCTTGGAGCCTCCGCGCTCCCACCCAGAAGAATTGGAAGGAGAAGCCCCTCAACAACACCAACGCGATGGAGATTGAGGCGCGGCTCGGGGCTCTCATCAACGAGGGCCTTAAGAGTGATGATCCGGTGGCGTGCTGGATTCAGAGGCGCGTCCTGCCTCTGCAAGAACGCTGCCACCTGATGTGTTACATGGGAGGCCCCCGTGATTGCATCAGGACGACCACCATCGAGCTCGATAACGCTGACGTTCCCGAGCACGCCAGGGCCATCCTGACGACAAGCCTCGCCGAGCATTGGCAGTATGGGTTCATCCCGTACAGCCGTACAAAGCCGATTACCCGGGTATGTTCTTCCTTCCCTGCCTTCTGTTACATGGATTCCGAGTAGATAACTTCCTCTTCTCGTCGCAACTGGCAATCGTAGTCTGTACCGAATAGAGTACTTAATAGGATTGTATAGGCTTAGTGTGCTTTGTGCCTGCACGCCTTTCCGAGTAGAACATTCGGTAAAATACTTAGGCTTAGTGTGCTTCGTGTTTGCACGCCTACCCGAGTAGTATGCCATCCCGCTACTCGGCTAACTTGTGACACTTCTTTGTTCTTCAGGTCCTCAGTCGCCAGCTCAGTGAGAGCTGCGAACGTTTCGAAGGCAACTGGTATGAGGATCGAAAGGAGAGGATGACGATGCCTCCTTTGGGGCTGCAGATCAGATCAATCTTCCTCGCTCCCCACGATGGAGAAACAGCACGCGGAATCGTCTCTCCGCGACTGGCCTGAGGACGAACTCGAAGGTAATTCACCCTTATCTTGCTCGATCCTGAGTAACACCAATTCACTGTTTGCTGTTTCTGATTCGTTCCTCTTCTTTATTGGACCCGTAGATGACGTTGCTGCAGAGAAAGAGGATGAGGATGAAGACGAGAACGAGAACGAGGGCGGTAACGCCCTTGTCGTCAACCCTCTTTCTATCGCTGCGCCCGCTACTCGCAAGCGTACCGGCAGCGGCGCCGCAGAGCCCCCCGCCAAGAAGAAGAAGCTGATTGAGAAGAAGGCGACCAAGGCGGTCGCGAAGAAACCAAGGCGGAAGCTCGCCTCCACCAGCGCGTCAGTTTCTTCTCTGTTGCCTTTCTTCTCGCACTGTGTTATCTTTCCCAGTCCTCCTCTGATTTCTGAACTTCTTTTTCTCTGCAGTCCTCCCATGGATGCAAACGCTGCTCTTGCGCCCGATCAGGCTAAGAAGCCAGCAGCGCCACTTATCAACCTCGACGATGATGAGGATGAGGCCGCCAATGCACGGAGCACAGATGCTCAAGGGGCAGATTCGGAACAGCAGTCCCGTGCGGAGTCAGCAGCACAGGACACTGTTGCGCACCAAGAAAGACCCCCTTCTCCTCCGGCCAATACTGCCGAGGAGACTCAAGACAAAGAGATGCAGGACAACGCCGCCCTTGAGCGGCCAGAAGCTGAGCAAGAGCAGCCAAACACGGGAGCTGCTGACCAAGTGAACCCCGCTGCCAAGCGGCGGGTAGAAGACGCCACCGCCACGGATGCCACTATGACAGATGCCTACCCACTGAGTGACGCGCAGACCGGCGCCACACCGAGTAGCACCCAGCCGATTGGCGCACCGGATAGCGCGCCCCTGGCGCCGCCAACTGATCCTACCAGACAGCGAGCCCTTGATGCTTTGAGGGAGGAGGTCGAGAAGAGGGCAGCCGAGAAAGAAGCTGCCGAGAAGGCAGAAGCCGAGAAGGCAACTGCCGAGAAGGAGGCCGCCGAGAAGGCGAAGGCCAAGGCTGAAGGAAAGAAGGCCAAGGAATCCGAGAAGCAGCGAGCCGAGAAGGAGGAAACGAAGAAACAAGCCAGAGATCAGATGCCACCTCCGACCTCGACTGGACAGTTGGTTATTCGCGCGTCCGGCCCGGTTGCTACTGCTACCTCCGCCGCTCTTGCTGCTGCTGGTCAGCCTTGCTTCCCGGACTACATGGTGCAGGTTAGTCAACAAAACCAGATCGGCTTCTCTCCCCAGGATAAACAACTTGCCCTTCAGAGGGGAAGGAAAGCCGTAGCTGTGAACTCCCCTCCCCCGGCTCCAAACCAGAACAAGTCCATCACCATTGCTTCTCGGGGAGTCCAGGATCCAGCGATAACATCACGGAGCCTTGAGCAGGTACTTGACACCATTGGCTTCATCGACGCCAAGTGGGACAGCAAGGTTCTCGGCACGGACAACTGGCACGGCCTTGGGTTGGGCGCAATCGACCACATGCGCGTTGAATGGAACAAAGTGGATTTGGGTTACAAGCCCATGACTGTCTCCACCGAGACTGCCACTCTTGCCGCCAAGATGTTCCTGCACCGCAAGAACGCCGAGGACATCGAGCAGGCTTATGCGGTGAGTCTTACTTGCTCTTTCCGAGTTGAATTTTTCTTCTCTCCTGTTCATCTTCATTTTCCTTTACTCTCACCCAGTCCCCGAGATTCCGGCCGAGTAGACGGATACTCTCCGAGTAGCCTTCTACTCGGGTTGAATCTCCACTTCTTTGCCTAACTTGCTTTCTTCCCGCTTCTCAGGATAGCGTTCTGAAACGCACCAATTTGTACCGTGTGCTCCTCTGGAATCATGCTATCGCCCGGAGGCGAATTGTTGCACTGGAAAAGGAGAAGGCAGCTGCAGAGGCAGCGAGCAAGAATGCCAATGATAGCACCCAGCAGCTGGCTGAAGTAAAAGGTATGCTTTTAGCTGCGCGGTTACTGCGTTTTATGTTTACGCCCGCTTCTGCTTTCTTTTGCGCTAACCATTCCTACTCTGCAGATAACCTGAAAGCCCTGGCTGACGAGCACGAGAAATGTCGCACCTTTGTTGCGAATGCCGAGAACACCATCAAGAAGCTTGAAGGTAAACCTCCGTCTACTCGGTTTGCCCTTGTTCCTGTTTCCTTTGCCTCTCTGCTAACCGTGCTTTGCTCTTTTCAGAAGATCATAAATTGTTTGTGAGGAACACCAGGACTGCGTGAAACCTGAAGAAGTGGAGGTGCGACTAATAAGCCAGTCTGCAGCTCTGCAAAGCACAAACACTTCCGAGATGGAGACGCTGCAAATCCAGCTGCGGGAGGCACTCCAGGATGCTGTCAAGCTTGGTGACGAGAGGGACAGAGCCATCGCCGCGAAGGCAAAAGCCGAGACAACCCTTAATGCCAAGATAAAGGCCCTCGAGCAGGAGCGCGAAACGCTGAAAAAGGCCAATGCTGGGTACTGCACTCAATTGGACGGATTTCGCTCGCTCGTGGAGAGGCACATTTCCAATGAGGAGCAATGGAAAACCCAGTTGCAGCGGCTGCGCCAAGAGCTTCACAGTAAGTTCCCTCTCTTGCTGCATCTTTTCTTCTCGACTCTGCCTCTTCTCGGTTCCCGTGACTGAATTCCGTCCTTACCTTTACGCAGAAATCTTCCCTGATCTCGTGTCCGCCTGCGCGCCAGCCTTGGCCAAGGCTCGAGCGGTTCGCCTTGAGAAGGGCGAAGCCTCGGACACTAGGGCCGAGATCGAAGACAGCTTGGTGGTGATGAAGGGGCACTTCGAACGCCTAGCCGGCGTGGGCACCGACTTGGTGCGCGTCGGCTTCGCGCTCCACAAGCTGTTCTGGCCTGAAGATGCCGCGCCGACAACGATTGGTGGCCTTGCCCTCAAGCTGCAGAATGTGAAAGCCGAGCTGAAGAAGTGGCGCGCCTCGGGAGCTCGGGCAGGTGCTGACTTAATGCTCCTCTGCGTCGCCTCATGGTATGAGAATCTGAATATGGAGATCATCCGTGGGAAGCGCGAAAAGTCCAAGTGGGAGATAGACCCCAGCTGCGTGGCCGCGCGCAAGTTGATTGCGTACGAGGTCGCGGAGTGCGCTGAGACGGATGTCTTCATCGACGGCCTCCCCGAGCCCGACACCGAAGTGGAGGAGGGCGAGGAAGATGATGAGGAGACAGACTCTGAACTGGAGTCGGGTTTCTTCGACTCCCCCAGGAGCAAGGCCGGGAAGGAGAAAAATGTCGCCGTCGCGAGTAGCGATGAGGAGACCGAACATATCGACACCGCCGCACTCGACTTCGGCACCTCCTCAGGAGCTCTCGACGACACGGTCCGTCCCCCTGGCCAAGCCTCTGGTTCTTCTTCTGATGCAGGGCCCATCTCGGTTGCCACGGCTACTTCCGAGCGTGACACCGAGATGGAAGAGTCCGCCACCGTCCAGTCGGAGGCGGATGCCACCCATGCCAGTGCCGACGAAGAACCCGCAAGGACAACCGCCACCAACTCGGAGGCAGAGGCAACCAGGACCACCACAGAAGATGCAACAGCCAATGCCAGCGCCGACAACATTGCCTCCTCCACATGATTTTACCTGCACACTTTTTACTTGAACATTTATCAGATCCCGGGATGCCGGGAGCAGATGTATCAGACTTATTTATGCTTTTCTTGCTACTCAATTTTATTTCCATCCATTATCTTTAATTTAATCATTTTGAGCAGCCTTGGCTCAATGCCGGGTTGCGTTTCCATGCGAGTCCCCGAGTTGCATTTCTTATTCACCCTATCTTTTCATCTCTGCTCTACCCGCAACTTGTTGCTTTTTTGGTATTCGAGTCACAAGAATCGAAGAGTAGAGCTGCAAATACTTAGCCGCTTAGAAACAATCATAGTAACGCAGCCCACCACTTAGCCGAAAAGACGAGCAGAGAACAAAAGTAACAAAACACCCTACTCGGTTCCTGCACTTTTTCTCCCTTAGCGATTTTCGTGTGCTCATTGACCTTTTGCTTGTTCTCTTGCTTGCCATGAAGCCGGGTTTCGGACAGCAGCAGAGTCGAAGAGTTGGCATATAGGTTTAAACACAGTACTCCATGCGCTTATGAGTTCTGAAGTGGAGAAACCGAATAGACAAAGGGTAAAGCCGAGTAAAAACACTTAGAACAATTTTGGACGAGGGCAGTCCCCGAGAACGATTTCAGATTGCAGAGTAGAATTTCAACTCGGATAAGAGGGTACATACACATCTTTGCTTACGAATGAAAACGACGGAGTAGAGCTACATTCCAGGGGCGCTTGGTTTCCTCTCCAGCTTTATCTGCCCTGTTCGCCTGCGATGGGCGCACATCTACAAGGTAGTACGCATCATTGTGCAGCGCTTTGCTCACAATGAAAGGCCCCTCCCATGGAGGAGACAATTTGTGCATCCCAGCTGTGCGCTGCACAAGCCTAAGGACCATGTCTCCTTCTCGGAAAACCCTTGGGTTCACCTTTCGGCTATGATAACGCCGCAGGTTTTGCTGGTAGATAGCCGAACGTGACAGAGTCAGCTCTCTTGCTTCTTCAAGCAGGTCAACGTCGTCTTCTCGAGCTTCTCTCGCCTCCACCTCAGTGTAGAGGGCTACTCGGGGGAGTCATGCTCTAAGTCTATTGGCAACACGGCCTCAGCCCCGTATACCAAGAAGAATGGCGTGTAGCCGGTTGACCGGTTAGGGGTAGTCCTTAGACTCCACAACACCGCTGGCAACTCTTCTAGCCAACACCCAGGTGTTTTCAGCAATGGCTCGATCAGCCTTGGCTTAATGCCTGCCAGTACCATACCATTTGCTCTCTCAACCTGCCCATTGGAGGCAGGGTGCGCGACTGACGCAACGTCTAGTCGGATATGCTTATCTCTGCAGAATCGCACCATTGCCCCTTCTGCGAAATTGGCGCCGTTGTCGGTGATGATGCTGTGCGGGTAGCCATATCTCATGATCACATCCTTCACGAATTTCACAGCTGTGACCCCATCGCACTTCCGAATAGGCTTCACTTCAATCCACTTGGTGAACTTGTCCACCATGACCAAGATATGTGTCATATTGCCTTTAGCCGGCTTGAAGGGACCAACCATATCCAAGCACCAAACGGCAAACGGCCATGTGATAGGAATTGTTTTCAACTCGGAAGCAGGCATGTGAATCTTACTTGCGAACATCTGGCAGCCATTGCATTTCCTCACAATATCTTCAGCTTGCTGCAGTGCAGTGAGCCAGTAGAAACCATGCCGAAAAGCTTTTTTGACCAAAGCCCGAGATGAGGCGTGATGCCCACACTCCCCTTGATGTATCTCCACCAGAATTTCTTCTCCCTCTGCTGGATCCACACAGCGTTGCAGCACGCTAGTGGCACTTCTCTTATGCAGCACATCTCGGACAATGGTATAGCCCTTGGATCTTCTCTGAATCTGCCTCACAATCACCTCATCTTCAGGTAAAGTGCCGTCCCTTAGAAAGGATAATATGGGCATAGCCCAACTCGGTGTCTCCCGTATGGGAAACACTGGTTCGTCCAGTTCCATTGGGACGGGCTCTTGCGGTTGCACAGGAGGAGTAGGAGCGCTTCTTTGCAATCCAGATCGATTGGCAAGAACTTCTTCAATGAATGCGACAGCCTCCGGGTTGAGGGCGGCAGTCCCCGAGCAAGGAGTGGCAGTCCCCGAGTAAGGAGTGGCAGTCCCCGAGTAAGGAGTGGCAGTCCCCGAGTAGGGAGTGGCAGTCCCCGAGTAAGGAGTGGCAGTCCCCGAGTAGGGAGTGACAGTCCCCGAGTAGGGAATGGCAGTCCCCGAGTAGAGGACGGCAGTCCCCGGGTTTCCTGCAGCACTCTCCCAGTCAATCTCCATTGGATCAGATTCTTCACTTGGCAGAGAAGGGACAAATATAGACTCCGAGTTGGGGGAAGGCTTGATGGATGGCTTCCTCAAATGCTCCAAGGCGATCCCTGCTGGGATGGACTGCCGAGAAGATCCCAACTTGGATAGCTCGTCTGCTGCTTCGTTCTCTGCTCGGTGAATGTGCTGGAACTCACAACCTTCGAAAAACCCAGTCATAGACTGCACCAGGAAGCGATACGATGCCATGTTGGCATCCAAAGCATCCCAAGTGCCCGAGACTTGCTGCACCACCAGATCTGAATCACCATAGCATATAATGCGCTGCACACCAACCTCCTTGGCTACTCGCAAGCCATGAACCACTGCCTCATATTCTGCTACATTGTTAGATGCCTTGAAATGAATCTGCAACACATACTTGAGCTGATCTCGCTTGGGTGAGGTAAGCACAACACCAGCGCCAAGGCCTTCTTTCACCTTCGAGCCATCAAAGTGCATCTTCCAGTAATTGGAAACTGGAGCAGGAGGTTCATACTGCATCTCGGCCCAGTCTACGAGGAACTCCGCCAGGACCTGAGACTTGATGGCTTCTCTTCTCGCATACGCGGGAGCGTACGCTGCTAGCTCGATTGCATTTGGCTACCCTGCCACTCGCCTCCTTGTTACCCATGATATCCGAGATGGGAGCAGAACTCACGACAGTGATGGGGTGCTCCTGGAAATAATGTTTCAGCTTCCTGGCGCCTAGGTACACATCATATGTCATCTTCTGGTAGTGTGGATAGTTTTGCTTGGAGCTGGACAGCACTTCACTGAGGTAATACACTGGGCGCTGCACACTCTTGCCTTCTTCTTCTCGCTCCACCACTATCACCACGCTGACTACTCGGTTAGTCGCGGCAATGTACAGCAGCATAGGCTCCTTGGGTAGCGGACTAGCCAAGACGGGAGCGCTAGCCAGCATTGCTTTCAGCTCATTGAATGCCACGTCCGCTTGCGGAGTCCAGACAAACTTGTCACTTTTCTTCATCAGCTGGTATAGGGGCAGGGCCTTCTCGCCCATTCGGCCCAGAAAACGGCTCAAAGATGCCAAGCAACCTGTGAACTTCTGCACATCCTTCAGTGATCTCGGTAAAGACATGCTCTCAATAGCTTTTATCTTAGAAGGATTGGCTTCAATGCCCCGACTAGAGACCAGAAAACCGAGTAGCTTTCCAGCCGGTACACCAAAGGTGCACTTACTCGGATTCAGTTTCATTTTGTACTTGCGTAGGTTAGCAAAGGTTTCCTCCAGGTCGGCAAGCAGAGTATGTTTTTATTCGTTTTGATGACAATGTCATCTACGTACACCTGCACATTCTTGCCGAGCTGGTCGTGCAAGCATTTCTGCATGCATCTCTGATAGGTTGCACCCGCATTCCTCAAGCCAAAACACATGACACGATAGCAATAAGCCCCGTACGGGGTAATGAAAGCAGTCTTTATTTGATCAGCAGGGTTGAGTGCAATCTGGTGAAAACCAGAGTAGGCATCTATGAAAGACAACAGTTCACAACCAGCAGTGGAATCGATCACCTGATCGATGCGAGGTAGCGGGAAAGGATCCTTGGGCATGCCTTGTTCAAGTCGGTGTAGTCGACGCACATGCGCCATGCCGTGGCAGCCTTGGGATCCTCCTTTCTTCTTCTCGACCATGACCGGGTTGGCTAGCCAATCCGGATGCAGCACCTCCATGATGAAATTGCTTATCAGTAACTTGGTGACCTGGTCACCAATGGCCTTCCTTCTCTCATCTCCGAAACGGCGCATAGCCTGCTTCACTGGTTTGGCGTCAGGACGCACATGCAAAGAGTGCTCAACCAACTCCCTCGGGACTCCTGGTAGATCTTCATTGGACCAGGCGAATACATCCCGATTCTCACGGAGGAAGTGGATGAGCTCGCTTTCCTATTTCTCCGCCAACCCGGAGCCAATGATGGCTACGCGGTCGGGGAACTCGGGGTCGACCTGGACCTTCTTTGTCTCCTTGGCAGCTTGGAAAGCAGTACCATGCTGGGTACTCGGCACACCTTGTGCGCCAGCTTGTGCGGACTGAGCCATGGCTACCACCTCGTACATCTTCTTCTTCTCGGCAGCAATCACCATCGACTCCGCCAACTGGGAGCTAGCAGAGGCACACTCCATGGACTTCTTGTAATCTCCAGAGATGGTGATGATACCATTGGGACCAGGGATCTTCATCTTCAGATAAGCCACATGTCAAGAGGCCATGAACTTGCTCAGAGCAGGCCTGCCGAGTAGAGCATGATAGGGGCTCTGATGATCCACCACCTCGAACTGCAAGCGCTCTGTGCGGCAGTTCTCCCGGGTACCGAATAGCACATCGATCCACACTCGGCCAATCGGGTTGCATGAGATCCCGGGCACAATGCCATGGAAGGTGGTCTTGCTAGGCGGCATCATGTTCTCGGCTAGGCCAAGCTTCTCGAGTGTGTCCTTGTACACAATGTTGATGCTGCTGCCGTTGTCGATTAGCACCTTGCTGAACCTCACATTCTTCTCGGGGCCCAGGAAGGTAGGATCCAGCACCAAGGCATAGCTACCTGGGTTGGGCATCACCTTGGGATGATCTGCTCGGGTCCACCTGATCTCCTGGTCACACCAATACATGTAGTGAGGGACAGCCGGAATCACTGCATTGACCTCCATGGCCCGCCTGTGCTGTGATTGCTTGTCGACTGGCTCAGAAGTGAAGATCATGTAGCTCTCATGGTGCTCTTGGTACTGATTGGAGCCATTGCCCCCATTGTTGCCATTGTTGTTGTTGCCCTGATAGTTGTTGTTGCTGCCTCTGTTGTTGTTGTTGCGGTTGTAGTTGTTGTTGTTGTTGCGGTATCTCTCATTGTTGAAGTTCTGGTTGGCTCCTAAAGCCACTTGGTTCACACTCTCCCTTCTCGGGTACACTGGCGGCCGAGCTGCGGGTGCGCGAGTAGGCTGCACATTGGCATTGGCTGCTGGCAGGGGAGGAGGAGGAGGCAAGCCATCACTCTTGATCGCTTCCCACCACTCGCACTGCCGAGTAGTGTGGTTAGCAGGCCTCAAGGGATGATGAGTGTGAAAGCTGCATGGGCCATCCTTCATGTCATCGAAGACAAACTTCTTCGGCTGCTCGGAGTTCCCGCTACCCGACTGAGAGGCGCGAAATGGCTTCTTGTTGCCCTGGCCCTGGTTCTGGTTCTGCCCGTAGGCTCCAGCAGGTTTCTGCCTTTGGCCACCACCGCCTCCGACATTCACTGCATTCACCTCTTCAGGATCATACCGAGTATCTACTCGGCGCTTGTTGCGGAACTCGTTGCGCTTGCTGCTGTTGAAGTTTCTTCTCGGCTCAGAGGAGTCCATCAGTGGCTGAGTAGGATCACCGAGTGCGTACTGATCCGCAATCTTGATGGTCTCCGCCAGAGTGTTCGGCATCTCCCTCTGCAATCTCTGCCACAACATACTGCCATGCCTGCATCCTTGCGCAAACCAAGTGATGGCCTGTGCTTCGTTCACACCTTCACAGGTGTTTCTTAATGTGCTCCACCGAGTAAGATACTCGCGGTCTGTCTCGTCTTCTCGCTGCCTGCAAGCTGATAGCTGCTGTGGCCTATTCGGCCTCTTGTATGTGCTCGTGAAGTTACTGATGAAGGCATCCGAGAAGTCCAGCCAGCAGTTAATGCTGTTCTTGGGCAAGTTGTTGAGCCAAGTGCGGGCTGGACCCTCTAGCATCTGTGGAACATAGCGCACAGCCCTTCTTCTGTTGCCATTCGCGATATGGACCGTGGTGACATAATCATTCAGCCAATCTTCAGGCTTGGTGCTGCCATTGTAGCTCTTGGTGCCTCTTGCAAGCTGGAAGTTCTTCACGGACGGCTCGTTCATGATGCGCGGGCCAAAGCACTCGGGGCCAGGGGGACCCGTGCTCTCCAGCCGCACCGACAAGCTGATCCGGTCCAACTGATGCCTCGCATCTCCAGGCGCCAGCACGCGCTCACCAACACGGTCATGAATATCATAGCCAGCCATCTCCATAGCCGAGTAGCCATCATCATACCTGTCCACCTGCACAGCTGCAGGCTGCTCCACCGGGTTGGCGACTGGTGCCACTGGACGCGGCTGCTGCCTCTGCCGAGTAGGCTGAGCTGCGGGTTGCCGAGAAGAACCTGGACGTGCGGCTTCTTGGGCACGGCTTTGAGCTTGATGGGCTTGAGAGCCTGCTCTTGCAGCGTTGTGTTCCCGCCCGGGCTGCTGCGGCACAGCAACCTGTTTCGCGGCAGCAGCCGGGTCATACACCTGCATTTGCCTGTCTCTGCCCGAACGTCCGCTGCGGCTCTTCTCGCGGCTAGGATGCGGAGATGAGGCCTGATCGTTAGATCTAGCCGCGTGCGAGTGAACCACCTGCGAAGCTCCAGCACCCGGGTTGGCCCTCCGGAACTCCTCGTTCTGCCTGGCGGCCTCCAACACCAACTCGTTGAGCCTCTCCTGCTGCCGGAGACGCGCTTCGCCATCCAGGCGCGGCAACTCGGCAGCCACGGCCTCTGCATCCCTGAGCGTCTTGGCGGGTGTGCTGTACCTTGGCCTTGTGAAGGTGTTCGCGGTGGCGGACTGAGCGGGCACCTCCGCAACCGTTGCCATCTCGACACCCAAGTTACGCCGCGTAGCGCCTACTCTGCTAGGCCTCCTGGCGACTGGCGTGAAGCCGTGAGCCTTGTTGTACTCGAGCTGGTCTAGACTCAGCTCGAGCCTGATCTTGTCCAACTCCGCCTGCTCGGCAAGCAGCTCCTGGCGTTGCCGCTCGAGCTGCTCCCTCGCGGCTAGGAGCTTGATGTCGGTGGGAGTGGGCATACCAGGTCGCGTAGCAGACGCGGGGATGACCGTAGACGTGGAAGGCGGCAAGTTGCTCTCCCTCTCGTAGGGCCGGTGAGTCCTGCCATCAGCAGGCGGTTCGTCGACCTCCTCGACGACGGCCGCAGCGCCAGTAGCGGCTGCGCCAGTGTTTGCCGCCAAGCCCGTCACCATCACCTCAGCGCAGCTCGCAGAGTTGCATGCGGGCCTTCCGCGAGCAGCAATCACCGCGGGAGGATCCTCCGCGTCATGCACCAGCTCAGGGTACGCGCGGTTGGCGACGGTGGCGACGTAGACGAGGTGAGAGCCGAAGGAGATCACCGAGCCGCCCTCAGGCATGGCCATGCCACCGAAACAGCCGGCGTTGTCGGTGACGAAGTCGAAGGAGCCGAATCTGTGGACAAGGCCACAGACCACGCGCTCCGCTGAAGAAGATCCCGTCCGAACAGAAACTCCAGCCAGCACTGCTGGTTGCCCCACGGTGGGCGCCAACTGTCGTGGTGGCGTCACGGAAGATGCCATGGGATGGCTAAAGATGTGGGGACGAAGGACGCTGGAGGTGCTCGGGGAGGGATCACGCGACGAGTAGCCGCGTGAGGTACGAAGTAAACACTGCAAACAACACGATCTACCCAGGTTCAGGGCCCTCGTGAGGAGGTAAAACCCCTACTCCTGCCTTTCTTTGTGTATTTTGGTATCTCACCGAGTAGCCACAGTACAAGGTTCTTGCTACCGAGTAGCCACTCTCCTCTAGATGATGAACTAGGTCAAGAACTAGGGCTCCAGTCTGTGATCTAGGTCAAGATGTGTTCGATCCTCACGCAGGAGGCGGCGGGGCACCTTATATACGTGGTGCCCAGCCGGATACGTCCAAACATGGACAAGTGTCGACATAGTGTGCACATCGTCCTTCTTCCGGGCTCCCGCTGACAGCTTTGGTTCCTAACCTTGGCTTCATCTGGAAAGTCGTTGGGCAAAACTAGGGGACAGACTGGTATCACTGTACCTAAGCACAGAGTAGACCCCCCTTATCCTGCCACGGCCTGCTTCCATGCTGTCACTGTCAGGCAGGCTGGTCCCAGATGAACAGTAGTTCGAATGCTGCCAAGTACGGACCCAGGATACGCGGGATCCTGTGTCAGAACGGCTCCTTTGACTTTCTGGCCCGAGTAGGTTCCCGCCAATTGTTCCCGCCAATTGTACTCGGGCCAACTCTTCTACTCGAACGTAGAGAACTTGAATGATTCTTCCTTCTGGTCATCTTGAGGTGAGACCGAGTAGCAGTCGACCGGGTAGCGAGTACCGGGTAGTCGGCTACTCGACCAAACCTCTCTTCTGTAAGTCGCCTTTACCACTTGCCTTTACCCTACTCGGGGGTAACCCCCCGACAGTCGCGTCCTCGAGGCCAGCGCGGACCCCGCGGAACGCCTCCTCGTTGCGCCATGTGGCGAACGAGTTGTATGCGACGACCTGGTCGGGCCAGAGTGGACGCGGCTGCTGCTCGGGCTCCGCCTCCTCCTGCGCCGGCTGAAAGTATAAGGATGCCGCCTAGAGGGGGGGTGAATAGGCGCTTTAAAATAATTACGGTTTAGGCTTGAGTAAATGCGGAATAAAACTAGCGTTTAATTTATCAAGCACAAAACCTATGCAAGCTAAGTTTACCTATGTGCACCAACAACTTATGCTAGGCATGATATACAACTATGAGATAGCAAGATAGATGACTTCAAGCACGATGGCTATCACAAAGATAACTGCATAAGTAACGAGCTAGAGTATAGAGATAACCGAAGCACAAGGAGACACCGGTGTGATTACCGAAGTTCCTTCCCAAGGGAAGTACGTCTTCGTTGGAGAGGTGGGGAGCCACCTAGGCGCTCCTCAATAGCACGGATGTGCACACCTTATTCTCCTTGAGCTTCTCCGGTGAGGGAGATGCTCGTTTCCACTATGAGGTCGACTTGAAGGCGTTGACCAAACCTTACACGAGGTTGAGGCTATCTCCACAACTCAATTGGAGGCTCTCAACGAAGCTTCTTGCAACAAGGTGGAAGCCCCAAGCACTAACCGTCTAGGGTGCTCAATACACCCAAGAGGAACAATCTCTCCGGTGACCAAGCACCCAAGAGTAACAAACTCACGAACTTCTCTTTCACGAATCTCGTGGGGAACTCAAACCGATGCACCTAATGCAATGGCAAGAACACACAAAGTGGTCAAGAATTTCTCTCTCAAATCCCACCAAAGCAACTAATGCTATGGAGGGAGGAAGGATGAAGAACAAGGAAAACAACAAATGAATCCCTAGATCTAGATCCAATAGATTCCCCTCACAAAGAGGAGGGATTGATTGGTGAAGTGGTAGATCTAGATCTCCTCTCTCTTTTCCCTCAAGTGGAAGCAAGAATTATTGGAGGAATTAAGAGATAGCAAGCTTTTAGAGGTCAACAATGGATGTCAAACTTGCCCAAAAGGTTGGGGAACCATTGGGGAAGAAGTCCCCTTAAATAAGTCACCCAAATATCCAACCGTTGGAGGAAAAATCGCGCAGGGGCGGAACCTCCGGCGAAACCACCGGAACCTCCGCCCCCCCGGATGAGTTAGGACACCAAAATGGCTGGAAAAAAATGCCCCAACCACCGGAGCCTCCGGTGGTTTCACCGGAGGCTCCGCCAACATCATCCCGAAGGGGTTTCCGGCGGAGCCACCACGGGAGCCTCCGCTGGTGGAAAAAAACTGCAGAACACCCTATATGAAAACGGTCGTAACTTTTGCATCCGGACTCCGTTTTTGATGTTCTTGGCCTCGTTGAAATCGCAACGACGAGCACTACAAGAATATGCAGAGAAACATCATAGTCCAAAATGGGAATATAAAACCAAATGATGAAAGGTTTGGCCTATCAATAAAGGACAACCGGTAGAAACCTCCAACAACAAAAATGCGATAAGTTTTTCATACGAAATCCATTTTTGTTGAACTTGAGCTTGACATGAAGAACATGACAAGCTCTAAAACCTTACATGGAGAAAACCCAAATAAGAACCAAGAAGGATGATGCCAAGTATGCAAAGGTTTGAGCTCTCTACGATAGATACGATCAAGATATGCATTCAAGAACCCCTCTTGATAGTACGGTTATCTATCCTATAATCCGGTATCCCAACTAGCATAATGAGACCGGTAAAATAGAAACCCTATCTAAGTCATACCTTTTCCTTGCGCAATCCAATTGAGCTAGATGATGACGATCTTAATCACCTCAAGTTGGACCACCTTTCTTGATTGCGCTTCGCTTCGTGAAGATTGTGAATTGCTCCCCCATAAGCTAATATTAGAGAGCATCTCACATGACCATATTCACTTGACCATAATCTCCATATGGGTGGCAAGATTCAAGCATAGGATTTCTTCTAGATGCTTCACTTGAGCTTCCACGTCAAGCTAGGTGACGAACACCGCTTGACGATGACATAGACCATGGGCAATATGAAATCTTACTTTTTTGTTCATGCCCATGGAAAGATACCTAACCACACATAGAGATGCCACACACATATATGGGTTAGATCACAAAGCTATATTGACAATTGCTTACCATACCATGAGATACACAATCCCACTTGGTACATCGTGTAGCTTTGTGTGTTGATCACTAGCTTGATCAACCTTGTATCTTTTCTTATCACTTAAAATGATGATGTCTTGAAGATAACCATGAAGGGTAACCTAATACTTTTCTTCAAGACACACTAGCAATAAGCTCAACTCAAATCATGACCATTCTTCATGTAAATCCTTGAATATACATGAACTCCATTATTTCCTATGGACAAGATCTATAAGGATAACTTAATGCAAACATTAGTCCATAAGGATTGTCATTAATTACCAAAACCACATATGGGGCACCATGCACTTTCACCGGCAGCTCAGGCTCCATCGGCTCCACCGGCTCCTCCTCGTAGTGGAACTTGTTGTCGCTGTCGTCGTAACTGTGACCACGTGACGGCAGCACAGAGGCGAGTTGCGGCAGGCCTGGAGCCGGCGCGGCATCGTCTCGGGTGTTTAGTTGGAGTGCGGCGAGGGCGATGGGTGTGAGTGCGGCAATGGCGATGAGAGGTGCCTTATATAGGCGGCTCTCTGGGCGGGAAACAATGGCATGGGAAGCGGTGGGAGGGCGGGAAGTGGTGGGAGGGCGGGGACGCGTCGGTGCACGCGTCCCGTCGGAGTAAATGGCGGCGACACATCGCGGCCACCGTCGCGAGACACGTCGCGGCCATAGTCCACATCGTCCCGTCGGAGTAATTGGGTGGCGTGTGGATAGAGAAGCACCTCCCATGCGCCTGTCGGGCAGTCGCGTCCCGTCGTCGCCATTAACGCGGCCTCACCCGCCTCCTGCACGGCGCCTTAAACTGCCTTCGAGCCGGTGAGTGTCGCTAACGGGCGGGGTCCGCCTGTCGGGAGTCGTGAGCGGACGATGTCCGGCGGCCCAGCCAGGCCCCCAAGTATGGCGGGTGGGCTGGGGGGGCCGGACACAAAATTGGCGGGTACCGCTGCGACGATTTTTCTTTTGTTCGGACTTTCATTGGGTCTTTGGGGGCTGTTTGGAGGGTGCCGGTGGAGATGCTCGGAGATGCTCTTGATCTCGACCACCAGACCGGACCAGCGCAATGGAAAAAGATCCTCGGGTCATGCAAGCATGTGGGTACGGATGGTTGTACCAAACATATGGTCGAGTACCTATTTTTTAAAGAAAAGAAAACAAAATCGTAGTACCACGTAGTGGGCTAGCTAGCTAGTGTGATAGTAGGATGCAGGTGATGAGGTAGGTCGCGTCCAGGATCGCTAGATCTACCGCTCCAAAATACTGCAAGTCCAAACTTAAAATTCGGGTCACGAATTTTGTACGTACTGCGAATTCATTTGGGCCCTTTTTTGCTGCCCATACAATAATTCTTACTGTGTCGTCTGTACTGCGCATGCGGCAAGCTAGAGGACAAGCGGGGTTCACATGATCATTCATTCGTCGACAAACACGGCCGATCGATCGGTGACGAGGGACGTTGCGGTATCGGCTTTGCGAGGTAGGAGTAGGTTGGTGGAGATAGGCGATGAGGTAGCGTGTGGCATTAATCGCAGGCGAGAGCGACCCTGCCGTACCCGTCTACCTGTCCTGTCTTGTCCTGCCCGGACGGACGGGTTGCTGGCGAGAAGAAACATTTGCACGCCGGTCGTACGTACTAGGAGTACGTGCCTGCCCATTCGTTTTTTCGCATCTCCGTTCGAGCAGATATCAACGATGGACGTACGTCCGATCCAGATCGAACGGCGTGCAGCAACCCTCAACACGCACGCAGGAGTAGCTGGGAAGTAGGGTGCGAGCGCGACGAGCAGGGCGAGAAGGATGGGTGTGATGTATGTGCACATGTATAACGGAGCCGATTATCGCGAATCTTCGTGGCGGACCACCGCCTGGTACGGCAATCAATTCAGCAACGTGACCCGTACGTCGCTACAGGACCTTGCAATACGTATCAAGCAGGTGCTGTTTGGAAAAAAAGTGGACATTAATTCAAATCAAATACATACACTAGAAATAAAGAATAGAAACAAACCGCATGCATGTTATAAATAGGTGGGATTTTAGGGTTTAACCGGGGTAATATATCCCCACTAATCCTCTATAAAACTGTAGAAACAAACGAGGCCTTACTAGTTTCCCTAGAAAAAATATATATACTCCTACTGTTCTTGATGAAATACTTAGTCAAAGAGGGCACACAACAAATCATGTCGCTTTTGCTGCACGTGAAAGATAAATGGCGTACGCCATGCTTTCGAATTTATCGCGAGACAGAAACCGTGACATGACGCCTTGTTTTGCATTTTTTTTTTACAAAAAAAGAAGAAGATCGCGCTTTTTCAGCAAGAGTTGTTTGCATTAACCTGCCGGCTTTTTAGCCAGTCTGAGGCAGTGAGTATGCCCACGTAACGCAGTTTCGACGTGTAAAGACCAAAAAGGAGGTGATCGCTTTCTTTTGTACTACTAGTAAGATCTTGCTCGTAACCTATGGATGAATTTCCGACGTTGGCGCCATTATCCAGTTATCCTGACGAGTCAACATAACACCCAGCAGCCATTCATCTCTCACCACAACATTTGTGGCTGTGGGGCACGAAACCAAACTGTCAATGTTACTGCTGGTAGTAGTAGTAAGCAAGGCCGGGAGGACGATGACTGAACCGAGTTGCCGTCTCCTACCCCCAGTGCTTATCTGGACTCAGCATCATCTTATCTTCTTGCTTAGCCACGTCATTCTCATCCAGATTCCAGCGCACTTCCCCGCGCCACGTCATTCTCACCTTGTTGTCCCTGAAAGTGCAAATTTGCAAGTGTCTGTCATCACAAGATGGACAAGGAGAATTTTGCTCCTTGCTTGCTTGCTGACGAGGCCCAGCTGTGAGTTATTTGCAAACCACCACAGTAAAATTCACAACTACTTTACTACATTTATCAGTAAATAAAATTAACAAGAACAACAATTCCCTGGATCTCTCTATGACGTAACTTCTCACCAGTATGCTGGGTACAACTACATGTTCGTTAATACAGACAACGCTGGAAAAAAACCTGACGCTCTTCACTTCTTACACCCAGATGCGTGTGGGGGAGTACAACTAAAGCTCAACACTTGGACATGTTGGTTATCACGTCAAGCTAGACAGGGTTGCCGCTGGAAGGAACCACGGGTGGACTACTGCCTGTACCGAATGTCTGCGCCTTGCACGCGAGCCTCACCGCCGTATGGATCTGCGATGGTTCAGCCATCGCGCCGTTCCCATAATCCCCGCAGGCCAGCCTCTTCGTGATGGGCGGGACCAACGATATCCCGAGCTGGTTGATTATCTCGATGTGGCGCCCCGTGAACGGGTTGCTCCACATGAAGGTGTTCATGGCCGGCGCGACAAAGAGCGGCTTCTTGAAGTCCCATGCTCGCACTATGCATGTCAGGAGGTTGTCGCACAACCCACCGGCAATCTGACAAACTAACAAAATGTCAGTTCTAGGCTTTGCACTGAAATCAACTTGCTGCTGTTCTCTCGACTGATTTCAGAGATTGGTTCATGCAGAAGGGAAGACGAACCTTGCCCAGAGTGTTTGCTGATAAGGGAGCGATCACCATGATATCTGCCCACTTCCGCAGCTCTATGTGTAGAACCTCGTCCCCTATCTTCTTCCAGCTGGACCACTCATCGTCGTCGGTGTACAGAATGACGTCGCTAGGCAGCGATGATCTATCAACAAAGTGCAATGATGCCTTGGTGGCCACCGCCCGGACTTCCGCCCACTCGGAGAAGATACGGCAAAGGCTCTCGAATTTTATAGCAGCTACACTTCCTGAAGCGGCAAGGAGAACCCGGGGCTTTCTGGATTCCAGCATCAAGCTGTCCTGTACTGGTTCTGTTGTAGCCATCTGCTTTCCTTCGACAGCTCAACTGCAATAGAATTACAAGACTTCAGAAGGTGCATGTTGGTATAGGAAAATATGATCCACAGTGCACACTCTGAGATGAAATTAGAGGGAATCAAGGAAAAGCTCGTTTGAAAGAAGCACAAAATATTTTGTGTTGTCCCATGATTCACGCGGCCCTGAAATTTATTTAGTACTACTCAGAGAATAATATATTTGCATCAAGAACTCTGTTAACATCAACACGGAAATCAAGTACTTGTCAGTCTGATTGAGGTGCAATTTGGTTGCACTGCATGGTGCAGCATGTTGAAATCCTCAAATAACATAACGAATGGCTCGAGTTTATCTTTTACATCTTCAGGTAGGGTCAAATTTATCATTTACATCTTCAGGTAGAGTCAAATCTACACTTTGAGAGAAGTAGACACTGGAATGGTAAGGCATCAACACGAGTTAACCCAACTAATAATGTGACCAGTAGGTGACTGAGAAATTACTATGTCTAAGACACCGACAAGACCATCTTATCCTATAAATATCACACATTATGTATCTGAAGATTAAAGGTGTAGATGCATTCACAAGTTCCAGTATGATTGTCTAATTTCCCAGATTGTATGTTACGATGTTATCACAATATAAATCCAAACATATCATGTTTCTGCTACTCCAGTAGCTCATGTCCACGCAAGAAATGTGTATAGTGCATCAGTCTAGGTAATGACAGAATGGTATAATGCCAAGGGCGGATGTAGCATGGGGCGCTGGGGTGGAAATGATGACATGAAATTCTTATATCGATCAAAGAAAGCTATGGATTCCTTAGGAAAAGCATATCAGAGATGAATACCTCAAGTGATGTGATTCCAGAAGGAGGGGCGAATGAAAGGAAGAGGAGAGGGGCTGGATTTGACATTTTCCGGTTTATTTTCACACACATGAGAACAACCTGTGGATGGGACTTGTTGTGCCCTTTCTACAATTTCGCCACATTTGGTCTCGAATGATAGTGGCCATACTTAGCACCTTTTCTTTTCTACAATTTGCACTATCTGACTGAGTATGGTACTCTTGAATTTTGATGTTTGTCAGAGATGCAGGGGTTCTCATATTCTCGTGTAAAATCACTCATGGATGCATGGCACGAAATCATTCAAGATAGTTAGTCTGGTTCAAGTGTCTAGAACTGAAAAGGGGGAATTGTGATCACTAGGAACTAAGCAAAGCTAACTAAGGCTATCAAAGTAGTCGTGTTTGTTATCACACCATCTTGCGAGCCTTCGCATGGTCATGCCTAGGACTGAAACAGGTGGATATTTCCCGTCGTACCAGATTGGGACTGGGATTGAAGAAACATTTTAAAATACGGGCAGATCTTGGACCCAATCCAGATAGTTCATCTTGGATACAAATTCAGGCACTTTGGTACCCATCAGGTCCATGGAATGACATAATATGGATAGAATTGTTCCTTCTAAGTTAAAACAGGCCCAATAATTCATTAAAAAATATAAATTACTCCTAAAACTGCAAGAAAAATAACTCTCTTAGTTTATTTGGTAATATTTCAGATGCATTGGAGTATGCTTACCTATGAACATTGCTACTTACATTTGGCTGGGCAAAAATTTCAGACGCTAAGTGCTTACCTATGAACATTGCTACTTACATATAGTATCATGTAAAGGTACATATATGGTGGGTACGGTTAGCTAAGTGTTGACAGATCGAATTCGAACCGCGTCTGTGGAAGGAAGAACTAGGTTATTGGTTTAACCCATTTCGGTTCCTTCTCTGACCTGGTCAAGTAGGTGGAACCATTTCTGTTCCTCGTCAACAACCATTGCTACCTTGTATGTCAAATCACACACGGAATTGCTGTCCTAAAATGTAACTTACAGTTTCACAAACCATGAAGCAAATCAACATATAATTTAGCAATTTGTCTGAAAACTGCATCAGAAAAAACCACTAATCTGCAGCGTTTTGTGAGGGACGAGCAGCCACTAGTCTTGGCGTAACTACCGTATGATTCTTTATAAAGCATGGATGCTACAGGGAAACAAATCCAAGAGAAGTTCAGTTCTTCATGTACTAACTTAGTGGGTTCATTCTCACGGATTTCATCGACCACAGAAGCAACAGAGCCCACGATCTACTCACCTGAGGGACGATTAGGTAGGAGCCTAAGCAAATAAGAGGTCGACGACGGTGGGGGCGGAGGGCGAGGTCGAAGATCGGCGTAGGCAGGCCGTAGTCGGAGGCGGCCGCAACCAACACCGCCGGGAACGGCGCGTCGCAGGCGGAGTGAATCGGGAGCGAGTGCAGGCGCTGGCCGCTCGCTGGGGAACGACGGCACTCGACTGGTCAGAGTAGACTGGGCGAAGGGATCGGCGGTCCAGTATTGGGCTTTGCCGGGCTGAATTCCTACTCCGTTGTACTATTAGGCCGGATTGGTGCTCCGGCCCACTGTCACAAGGCCTGGGTCCGTACATTTAAGTGCAGATGTATAATATTGATGAAATTCTAAAAAAAAGAATATTGATGAATCTAAATAAAATAAAATTCTCTCAAAAAATCTAAATAAAATAAAATTGAGACCCCAAAAAACGTAGAAAAGATTGTACCCAAAAAAAGTAGTGTTTCCGCATGTCGACTGTAGAGAGAGTGTACATGAACTTACAAAACCAGAGCTAATACATGAACAAACCGAAGAGTCTTTGGAAACTTCGTGTACCCCCGAAAGTGATATGCTTTCATACTTCTGTTGGCTAGTTATCAACGAATTTGTTACATGTACAGATCTTGAAGGAAAGTCACATTGCAAAATAAGTGGAGCTACTCAGAAGACTATTTTACAATCCCTTTCTGAATGCACTTGGGCGAGGCAATTCCAGAGAGAACTCAAAAAAGGACACACCAGTGAAGGTCCCTATTTTATGACCAGCCTCATGGGCGATAGACCTAGTTGAGGGGAAGATAAAGGACGAAAAAACGAAAGTATCATATTATGTGGCTGCTGGTCGGTGCGGATGGTGTCGGTCCAGTGGATCCAGGGGTACCCCGGTGTGTGTGCCAGGGTCTCAAAGGCACAAAAAGGCCTACTTCAAAGCTAAAAGCGAACCCATGGCTTTGTACGACCAAGACCTCTCGTGAAGCGACGACCCTCACGAGGACCGCCTCCGCCAGGAGGAGAGCGCCCCATGGCTAAGTCCCACTCGGGAGCCCTCGCGAGGGAATCGATGCACTGTAGCACCCGTGACCCCATGAGGGGACCATGTGCCTCTGCCTCTACGGCAGGATGACGCGCGAATGCGCGTGTCGACGGGGGACAAGCACTCCAGAGCTCAGACGCCAAAACTATCCTCTTTGGTGATTAAAGACCACTGTTTGGCGCCGCCCAAGACTTTTCTCTCCGGTGTAACGAGACCATGATGGCACCGCGTCCCTCCCCGAGTGTCATCCTTAATGTCATCGGAGAGGCCCCATGGCTGCCAAGGACCAAAGGTTTAATCATTGGCTCTCAATTTCAGATTTGAAAATGTGTGGCTTGAACGGAATGATCTAAGAGAACATATTGAAAAAAATGGAATAATTCACATATCATAGGAACAAATATTGATATATGGCGATGTAAGCTGAGACACCCGGGGAAAGGTTTGAAAGGGTGGAACATGAAAAGAGACATCGAATATAGATAAATTAAAGGTGATATTTTACATAAGCCGGAGGAGATTGATAAAATAAGTGTGAATGTTGGCATGTATTTTAATGTGAGGCATGAACAAAAAAGAATTAATGTATCAACATGATATTCTTTTGAGACAAGAATAAATAAAATGGAAACAAAGGTGTAATGAGAAAGAAATAGAAGGGGATTTAAATACCAGATATTTTCATGCTAAAGCCAATGGCAGACATAGAAAAAACATAATAATTTCCTTGGATAAAGAAGAAGGATTGATTGAGGGAGAGGATAATCTGAAGGAATATATTACTAACTACTATTAAAAAAATGTTTGGACATCCTGATATTTCTACTATCGATATTAATATTGGCAACACAACTCAAATTAGTGAAGATGAGGTGAAATTTTGGATTAAACCTTTCTCTATGGAGGATATAAAAAATGTTGTCTTCTCAATGGAACATAACAAGGCCCCTGGTCCAGATGGCTTTAACGCTGAATATTATCAATATATTTGGGATATGATAAAATGGGATCCGAAAGCTTTGCTTGATGATTTTCATAAAGGGAAAATTGGTATTTTTTTTACTTTAGTACCAAAATGTAAAGATACTAAGCAGATACATAAATTCGCCCAATTTTCCTCTTAAACGCTATTTTCAAAAATAATCACGAAAATCCGTATGGAAAAGGTTGGAAAACACAATGGGAAAAATAATTTCTCTGGTACAAACAACCTTCGTAAAAGGGAGGTTTACTATGGAAGGATTCCTAATTTTACATGAAACATTAAACAACATTCATGTAACTAAGCAAAATGCTCTGCTATTCAAAGTCGATTTGGAGAAAGCCTATGATAAAATAAAATGGCTTTTTGTCTATAAAATGCTAAAGATGAAAGGTTATCCCGATATTTGGATTGATTGGATCATAAATACAATTAGAGGAGGGCATGTGTCCATTAGAGTTAATGACGCCATAGGGAAATATTTTACATTGCACATACAGTTTTTTGGCCGGAAGATTCCTTATCTCCTCTCCTTTTTATTTGGAAGCTTATGCTTTAGCCATTGTTCTTGATAATGCGGAAAACACGGTTTAATTAAGGGTCTATTGGTTGAGGAAAGCAATGAATGGATTAATATGTTACAATATGCGGATGATGCAATTTTTTGCTCCCTGATGATATTACAAGCGCAAAAAACTAAAAATTATTATATGTGCTTTTGAACAAATGTCTGGATTGAAATCAACTTTCATAAAAGTGAACCTTTTCTTTTTGGTGAAGAAATTGATAAAATTTAGAAATACAAACATATATTTACTTGTCCCAATGGATCTTTGCCTATGAAATACTTGGGTATTCCTGTTAATAAAATCATGATTAGGAATAAAGATTGGAATCATGTAGAAAATAAAGTTGCAACCAAATGCGCCGATTGGCAGGGGAGGATTATGAACATTGCTGGTAGGACCACTTTGGTTCAGACTTGCTTAACCAACATGTCTTTATACATGATGTACTTTTATCCATGTTGGTGTTAGAAAAAGAATCGCTTATTTCAGAGCTAGACTTGTGTGGCAAGAAGATAAGAATAAAAACAATACCGTTTAGTAAAGTGGGATGTGGTGTTCCAACCAAAAGATTGGGGGAGGGGGGGTCTTGGAATTCTTAACATTGATATCATGAATCAAGCATTATTGTCCAAGTAGTTGTGGAAAATGGAAATGGAAGAAGGTCTTTGTCAAACATTGCTTAAAAATTAACATGCCAAAAAAAAAGGGTATTTCTGGAGTAAGTCAAAAACTGGAGATTCCGAGTAAAATACATATTTATAAGTATCGTAAGAAAATGGTGGGAAATGAAAAAAAAAGATTTTGGGAAGAATGGTGGGTTGGCGATAAACCGCTCAATTTAAGTTATTCTTCGCTGTATAGTCTTTGCAGGGGAAAAGACGGTACCTTGGTATATGTTTTAAAGAATGGATGGAAGTGTTTCTCCTTTAGAACAATTCTCTAGAGAGATGCATTTAAAATGTGGGAATTCATCCAATAAACTTGTAATGGTGTGATTCTGCACCATGGCAATGACAAAATAGAATGGACTCCGAAGAAAAATGGAAAGTTCTATGAAATTTCTCTATATAGAATTGATCTTTAATTCTACTAGATATCCACACAATTTCATGTGGAAAGCCAGAATCCCTCGGAAAATTAAGATTTTTTTGTGGCTCGGAAATAGCATCATGACAAAGGATAACCTTCTAAAAAGAGGATGAATTGGAAAACCTCACCGCTATTTTTGTGGTAAAGATGATACTGCAGAGCATCTCTTCATATCATGTTCTGTAGCCAAATTGAGTTATAGTATTCTTCTGTGTGATTTTGATTTCAAGAAGATACCAAAGTCGATTCATGAATTATTCGGTACGTGGCTATCTAGTTTTGGTATAGAAAAAAAATAGTTTTATCTGGTCTTGCAGCTGTTTTCTGGACAATATGGAATGTTAGAAATGCAATTTGCTTTGAGAATAAGAGTCGATTCTGCACACAAAACATGAAAACAAAGAGGCATGAGCTGGCGAGATGGCGGCCTAGAGTGCTACGAATTTCTAATTGAATGAACCTAAAGAAGAACGAAGGGCGAGATCATAGAAGTGTTGCCATATACGGTTGCTGCTGGGAGATACTCCTTTCCTTCTGTATGCTCGTGTAATGTTAACTCAAGCAATTGAACCCTGTGAGCTGTTCTTTCTTCTCGTGTGGCCTGAAGATGTAGCGAGACGGATACCCATATCTTTTTTCTATTTTCTTTTGTCTTTCTGCACGTAGTTCCAAAAAAATAGCCGAAGGTTAAAGAGCTTTCTAGCTTTGATATTTCTCATGTTAGTAGGTCTGACAATGAGGCAGCCGACATATCTAAAGATAACAATCCTTGCCTCAGTTGGGGCGTTTCTCAGACCACTTGGCCTAATTGCCGTTGGATTGGACGTCCAAACTGATCTGTTCCATCCATTGCTAGCACTTGTAGAAAATAGGCCTATAGTCTCGGTTCGCAAGGGCCAGTAGTCCCGGCCGCGCAACCGGGACTAACTATGCGCGACTAAAGACCCCCCTATAGTTCCGCCATTTACGGACCGGGACTAAAGGCACGTCCACGTGGGCGCCAGGGATCCGTCGCGGCGGAGGACCTTTAGTCCCGGTTCTTGTGGCCAACCGGGACTGAAAACCTGCGCAGGTTTAGGGTTTTAGGCCCCCTAAACCTGGTTCCTTTTTAATTTGTTTTGTTTTATTTCTTTTATATTTTATTTTGTGTTTTATTTTAATTTTGATGAAGTTTCAGTACACATATATATATATATATATATTACGATACTATATACATGCATATATATATATATATGAAATTTCAAACAAGGAGAATTCCATAGAAATATATAATATATATTCAATATCGGGTGACCATATATACAACCTCGAACAAGTTTCCATATTACACAATTAAGATGGATGACCATACACAAATTCGAACAATTAAGATGGCTTATGCGTATAATAGTCATCGTCGGTGGACGCATGGTACTCTACTTCCTTATCGATGACATGTCTAAGGAAAAATCCTGCTATTTCCTCTTGAATTGGTCGGAAGCGAGCTTCTGGAGTAAGCGCCCTCCGCAAGTTATTGAGACCCCTCCGCGTGGTCTCGTCCTTCTTCCTCTCAGAGATTTCTTTCCGTATGTTCTCACAGACATAGTATCCACATAGACCGGTCCCCGGTGGCTGCTTATCCACACCTTTGACCATATTTTTAAATTTTAGCTCATGTTTGAATCCACCGACATGTCCAAGTGAGAACTGTCTCCAAACTCTACATTGCAAATAAAATTAAATGAACAAGGGAGTTATTAGCTTAGGAAATGAACAAAAGAGACCGATCGATATAGAGCGCAAATGATTGAAAAATAATTACCTTTGCATCATTTTTCTCATGTTGATCCAAAGATCTGTATTTGAATTCATAGAGTCAAAGATCAAAACTATGGAGTTCTGAAGATCAATTTTTAGCAGAATCCAGTGGAACCTGCGGACACGTTAGATGCACAGTCATGCATAACTTATCGATTAGACATACCATGCATGGAGTAAACAAAAGAGAATGGGAACATGAGAGAAACACTCACCCAAAAAGGTAAGGAAATAGAATATATCTTTTGGATTCATACTTTTTAAAAAAAATTGTACAAGTCTTTCTCCACGTCTTTGGGGTGACGTTCTAACATAGTTCCATTAATGATTTGTGGGTCAATGAACCCAACATCATGGATGAGTCTTATTTTGCATTCCCAAATCTTCAATCTGCATAATAGCGTACGCAACAATATAGTTAGAACAATATATATATATATATATATATATATATAGTGTAGGCAATGAAGAACGAGATGAGGTAGAAATAAATCACTTACAGAACGTAGCAACTCAGGATAGATTTGTCGAGCTCACGCAGATTGAACAGCTGGAACAATTCACTCATCTCAACTGTTACAGAGTACTTTTTAGTGTGATGCTCCTCTGTATAATCCACATACACAAATTCTTTGTCGGTCCATGTTATGAAATGTTTGTACCAACGTAGCAGAGTTTGCATTAGTGGTGGTAGATCCTTTTCCTTCGCAGGCTCGACGAGAGGCCCTTTCTTCTCATATTGTAATCCTACCTCAGCCACTGGCGCATCGTCTAGACCTAAAAAGAGACGAAGAGATATACCGGCCTCGGACGCATTTTGCATGGCAGTAGGTACAGTCAATCCCATTGCTGCCACAGCATTTATGACCTCGGGGTCCTGTTCCGGAGCGGCTTTCACTATGAGCGGGGGGATCGATTGTTTACTCTGCATCCCGAGCTGGGCAACTTGTTTCCCGCTTTTTTTCATTTTTCCTTTTCCTTTCTCCTCCTCCACTATTTTTGCTTTCTCTTTCTCCTCCTCCAATATTCCTGCTTGCTTACGAAGTTCAATATCATAGTCTTTAGGCAAATTCTTCACGGCTTGGGACACTGTCGACAAAAAACCCGTAGCCCAATAGTCTACAATCGGAGGGAATACTTCCTTGAGCTCAGTCTCCTTTAGCGCCTTCAGTCGGCCCTTCCATTTGTCAACGTCAGCCTTCACGGCCAATTTGGTTTCAGCATCACTAAATTCCCAAGGCCTTGGGGGGAGAGGCTTCAGTGATGGCTCCGGTACCCGTGTGGTCTTAGGTACATAAGGCTCCGGGTTAATAGACCAAGAGCAGGTTCCCTTGCTGTCCGCCTGCCTCTGTTTCTTCGCTGGAGGAGGAATGGAGGGCGACATCTGCTTATCCTCCGGAGGAGGAATGGGGGGAAACGGCTGCTTTTCCTCCGGAGGAGGAATCGTGGGCGACGGCTGCTTAACCGCCGGAGGAGGAATCGTGGGCGACGGCATCTTACCCGCCGAAGATTGTGGATCGGGGGACAGCGTCGAATGGCGTGAAGGAGGCGTAGGTGAACCAGCACCAGCACCACCACCACCACCAGCACCTGCACCATCGGAGGGGGGGTGGACTTGTTAGCCTTGGCGTCTCGCCTGGAAACACTATGTACTTCTTTTTCCATAGAATGAACTGGCGCTTGACATCTCCAAGTCTTCTCTCCCCTTCGGGTGTAGCTATGTCAATCTCCAGGTCCTCAAACGCTTGGACTATGTCTTCCACCGTGACACGAGCATAGCCATATGGAATGGGGTTGTTGTGATGGAGTGCTCCAGGTGTATAGGGTAAAGCACTGCCGGTAGCTACCTTCATGGAAATGTTCCCCACGGGATAATGCAGATCACATTCTTTCATCTCCTTTACATCATCCACGGGGTAGTGAGGCTCCGGTGCACGACTCTCGATCATCGGTGCATTAGCACCTGGAGTCGGGGCCTCTGTGGAAGCCACGCTGCTTCTCATCTGATGCTGGCTTCCGAGATCCGCTGCATCTTCATGCGGCCCTGCAGCCGACGCTTTTTCTTTCTCAAGTATTCCCGCCACGATCTTCTTCAGCTCACTGACTTCCATTGCAAGATGCGACATTTGATCTGCAGCCCGGTCCGTACCTCTCTTACGGCTTCTGTAACAGTACGGGTCACCCTCCTGGGAAAACCCTACTTTCCACGGCAATCTGCCTTTGCCTCGTATATGTCCTCCGTGTTTAGGATTCCCGAGGGCATGGGTCAGTTGGTCTCTCTCTCTGTTGAACGTGAGCACGCCCTGTTGAGCTTTGGTCATTGCGTCAACAAGGTCTTTTGTGGGAGCAAACTTTTTCTGCCGGTGAACACACTCCCCTGTCTCCGGGTCTAGCGATCCCCCATGCCCGTACCACCACATTTTGGCTCTTTCGTCCCATCCCTCTGTACCTAGATGGATTCCTCTTGCCCTCAGGCCGTCCTCCATTGCCTGCCACTTAGGCGCCGAAACGCGGTATCCTCCTGGCCCCATAACATGATGGTACTGTTTCTTTTCCGCATTAGCCTTATTTTTTGCCGATATTTCCTTGAAATGCTCCGATTTATGTTGCGTCACAAATTCTGTCCAATCATCTCTCAATTTCTCATGTTGTCCAGTGAAAATCGGAGTCTTGCCCTTGCTGACATATTCACGGAACAATTTTTTCTTGAAGTTCCGGAATGCTTCGGCCATCTTCTGAAAAGCGAACTCTTTGACTATCCTCCTCCTCTGACGTCCACCCGGAACGTCCTCACCGAATTCATCTTTTTTGTTGTATTCCCGAGGTAGAATGAAATGTGCAATAAGCTTTCTAAACATAATCTTTTTCGTTCTCTTGTCGATATAAGTGAAACCAACACGTGCTTTCTTTGGCTCCTTCCATTCCTGGACGGTGATCGGGATGGTGTCTCTAACAATGACTCCGCATTGGTTGATAAACTTTGTGGTGTGCTGTAGGGGCTTGCCGATTTCACTGACTGATTCGATGGTATATGTTTCTCCATCTTTCATCGACTTGGATTTGCCACGCTTTGTCATACTAGATCCGGCCGAGGGCTAAAATAAGAAAGAGAGTCGCGCGTTAGTGCATATGTATTCACATTTCAGTAAGTTTGTATCACGAGAGTCCCAATGTATATATATATATATATATATATATACCTCGCCGGAGGTGGTTGTTCTTTGCAATTGGAGATCGTCGTTTGTCGACGGTTGACCTCCGTCATCAATGTCCATTCCTTCACCTCCTTGATCATCGATAATGTCCGTTCCTTCACCTGTTTCATCATCGACAATGTCCGTTCCTCCACGTTCTTGATCATCAAGGTTCAGATAAGAGACTACATCGTCTTGTTGCTCATCTTCTGGGCCCGACACATAAGGGTTCTGGTTGGCTATCATGCCGTATATAATACCTTCAGCCTCCTGATACGTATACGGCAAGGCTCCATTGTCCGCCATATGTCACTCCTGCAGACATGCATATAGTAAAAATTAATTAAGTATATAGGAGACTTAGCAAATATTACACCCTCTTTCTCAAATTGTCCGCCATATGTCACTCCGGTGGAAGAACGATGACCACCGGAGGGGGAAAACCATACTTTAGAGGTGTGTCCAAGATTAGTTTCTCAAATGACTTGGAGAATCCCATAGCTACGTTGCATTTGCTTTTCTGGTCATTTTGGTATATTACACTTAATATTCTGAATTTATTGAATTAAAACTTATTTTCATTATTTTTTTGACTTAGGAATATTTAGGGTTAGTAGAATTAGCAAATATTAGTACAAATATATTTTTAGGGTTAGTAGACTTAGGTTTAGCACTTTGCAAAAAAAGAGTGCAGCCCAACTTTTGACTTAGGAATTTTTTTGACTTAGGATTTATTTTAACTTAGTAGGAAATTTTTTGACTTAGGAATTTTTTTGACTTAGGATTTATTTTAACTTTGCAAAAAAAGAGTGCAGCCCAACTTTTTTTTTTTTGAGAATCCGAGTGCAGCCCAAGAGCGTTTTTTTTTCTCTCCCGCAGGCCGTGACGTCAGCGTGACGTCAGCGTCTCTGTTTCGTCTTCCTCCAGCGAGGGCCACGGCGCCACTCTCCTCTCTCCCCCGCGAGCACGGCCACGGCCACTCGGCCACGCACCACGGCACGGCCACGGCCACGGGCACGGCCACGGCCACGACCACGGCACGGCCACGTCCACGGCACGGGCATGGCCAAGCACGCACGCACGGGCACGACCAAACCCTAAACAGATCCTCCGGCGGGGGCCACGGCCGTCGTCGTCGTTTCCGATCGTCGTGCACGGTCCTCCAGAGATCCTCAAGAACGCACGGGCGGGCACCTACCGGAGACAGAATCGGCGAGGGCGGCGGGCAGCAACCGGAGACGGAATCGATGGGGCCGACGGGCAGCAACCGGAGACGGAATCGGCGAGGGCGGCGCGGAGAAGACGAGATGTGTTTGGGAATTTTTGGGGGCAGAGAATATATAGGGGCAGCCTTTAGTCCCGGTTGGGGACACCAACCGCGACTAAAGGCCCCCCCGCGGACCTTTAGTCGCGGTTCCTGTCCCGAACCGGGACTAAAGGGGTATTTTTTTCGTGGCGTTTTCGTTCCCACGCGGAAAGAGCCTTTAGTCCCGGTTCGTGACAGGAACCGCGACTAAAGGTGGTTTTTCAAATACTTTTCCTTTTTCCAATCTTAAAGTACAAATAATATATCAGAAAATTTTGAAAAATAAAACTAATTCTTTTTAAAATCTTAAAAATACAAATAATATATCAGAAAATTCAGAAAAATAAAACTAATCATAAAGATTCACACACATCTTTAATATATATATAGATAAAAAAGGCAGTACATAATGGCTAGAGTGGATCTAAACCTAAATGGAGAGCATAGATGCATGATCTGATATCTGCTAGTCATACTCCTGCCTAGGCCTATAGTACATGTACTCGTAGTCGTCGTAGTCGCCGCCGCCGTCGTCGTCACTATCGTCTGACGGTGCTCTGCACTCCCTCGGAGGATCACGACGTCTCCAGGACTGGGCCTGAGGGTACCGCAGGCGGGGGATATCGCCGGCCCTGATGTAGTCCATGACGCTCTGTAGAGTCCGGCCGGACCACCATAGCCGACGACCGGCCTCGTGAAAGTTCCCAGGAGGCAGGCCGTCCTCCTCATACCTGGCGAGCGCCCTCTCACGCCGATTGATGAAGAAGGCATCCCAAGTATGCTGGTTATCGGGATGCCAACTGGGATTCCTCCGCTGCTCCGGCGTGAGCTCGTGATAGTAGTGGTTCGTGATGGCCGCCCGACGCGCCACACCATGAGGAAGAGGAGGGACCGGCACTCCTCCGGCGCTCAGCATCCAACCGGCGGGAACGTTGTAGCCGCACGGGCAGGGGTAGTTCGAGGCCGAAAGTGCCTCCGCCTGGATGAATGTTAGAGTGGGTACGGTAGAAGCCATGAGAGAGAGTGGTGAGTTTGTATGTTTTATGCCAATGGTGTGGCAATGCATACATATATAGCGAGAAGAAAACATCCCTTTAGTCCCGGTTGGGGACACCAACCGGGACTAAATGGGTTAGGGTTTCGTTTGGACCAATCAGATAGAATCACACGGATCGTGTGTTTCTTTAAAGCGCTTGTGAGTCGTTGGATCCGGGGTGTGTTTCTTTCGAGCTGTTGTGAGCCGTTCGATCAGGCTACGGTGTGTTTCTTTCGAGCTGTTGTGAGCCGTTGGATGAGGTGGTTTCTTAACCGTTGGATCAAAACCCTAGCACAACACTTTGTGAGCCAGAGGACCCTATATATAGCCCACCTTCATACACCGGTCAGTTCATCGAGCAAATACAAAACATCCGGATTCGCCATCATACGTCATGCCGTGCATTTGGTATGCATATTGCACCCAGTAGCCACGGTGGGGCTGTATGATGACGATACCGATTGTTTTGTTCTACATCCCCCTTTAAGGTTTGATACATCATATATTCAGTTTATCGAGCAAGTACAAAACATCCGGTTTCGCCATCATACGTCCTACCGTGCATTTGGTATGCATATTGCACCGAGTAGCCACGGTAGGGCTGTATGATGGTGATACCGATTGTTTTGTTCTACACACCCCCCTTTAACACATCCATCCATGCTATGGGTCAGTGTTCACTTTGTGCTCGGTTAGTAATGTGCAACTATTTGCTTGGTTCTGTTAGGGTGGCGCGTGGCACGGGAGTTGCGACGCGTGGCGCGGGAGTTGTTGTAAGGACCCCAGACCGGCAGTCTGAAACCCTCCGTATGCATACATTCACGATCCCAGAAAGATCAGTCGTGAACAACATACACAGTTGGCACACAGAAATACATCATCCATTACACGAATACATAAAGGTATTACATACATGATCACATGATCAAGTTTAACGCAACTGCCAAAAGGGCAGGCAACTTAACAAACACAGCGGAAGACAATTAAAACACAACGTAGTTGAGCCCAAGTCACGCCTTAACCTACAGGCTGCTGACCCGGAGACGATCCTAGTTCGCAAAGCCGTCAACTCCGTACTTCTCTTCATAGATATCCTTTGGAGGCTCCTTCTCCAAATCTGATAAGTAGATACCAGGGGCGAAACCATAATGAGTACATTTGAATGTACTCAGCAAGACATCCATCATGTCACTTACCAACATGCAAGTATGCTTATATGGTGGATTAGGTAGGCTATAAATATGGTTCACTATCAATGGTGTTCATATATGATGACACCATAGTTGCAGTCAGGTTAATCTGTATCTTCGTTGAAGAAGATACTTCAGAAGAAAATAATATAGTTTTATTTCTCTTGTAGATATCACATGTACAAGAGGTTTTGTAAAACTTTGTAAAAGAATATTTCTCTTTGCAAAACTTCTTGGAATCAGTTTCCAGAATTCTTGCTTAGAGTAGAAAAGGTTTTCTTTGCACAACATTTTGTTTTGTATATCAGCATCATCGACGATACCTCCACGGTATAAGTTTCCATTCCTTTCCGAACTTCACAAGTTCAACACTTCCTTTCAAAATTCCTTTTCAAAAACTTCCTTTTTGAAAACATTGACACAATGCTAGCTACATGGCCATTCAACTGTCCATATCCGAGGACGCGGCTTCTTCGAAAAAGTTATACTCTGCAGAGGTGTACACATCCACCAGATCCAGTACACCTCCCGTGAACAATCACGGACTGTAACAACAGTATGTAAACATCAGGTATCTGATCATAACCATCCACTATGTTCAAGCTAGAATATGCCTATCTCTCAGTTGATATTTACCACATCCCCGGCACCGAGCTAATCCCCGCCAAGCCAGGATGCCTCAACTGATGCATCCGGAGGGAAAATTAATCCCACACTTTATATGTCTCCACGACATTCGGTTCAGAGGATCGCATCCCCTATAGCACATTGAGATAGCACACACTAATAAGAACAAACTTCAAGTTAAGCCCCTTGCCCATGTTGGGTAGGGTGGCAGTACGGTAAAGGTTGTCCGGCGAAGACTAGGTTATGTGTCATTTTTGAAAACACCACTTTCTCAAAAATGACCACTTCCACATTCCTCCGGAGAACAAGGATCCGCCTTTTCTCCGGTTTTTTTTTCCGTAAAGCCTTTGTTTTGTAGAATCACAATTTTAGGGTGTCCACTTAGGGACTAGTATATTTGATGGTAATAAATACCATATGGTGGCTTATGGGCTTGGTATTACCAAGTTTAACTACTGGCATGATAGTAGCCTATAATATAGTATAGTAGTAAATTCCACATCAAAAATAGTTTTGATAACCAAGTTTTTGTAAAACTTCAAAGGTAAAACATGCATGATAGATAATGATAAGTATTGTATCAGCAAGCATCAGGATGGCTTGCCTGGTATCTCTTGTGTCCCTGGTTTTGGAGTGACTGGAACTTGAAACAGAGCTTCACGACACTTCCTTCCTCTTCGTTTTCTAACGCCGTAAAAGGAATAAAGGACACACATTCAGAACCAATCAAGGCAAGCAACAATACACAACAATACATATAGCAAGGAAATCTAATAATAACAAATCACACAATTTATTAATGGAGGCAAACAATCAAACAAACACTACTTGGCAGAAATGCCATTTAATAAGACAACTTAGGGTTGGAGGAACATATCTCACAACCTTAATATCATGGATTCAGTGGGTGTGACACTCTCATACCAAGATAGTAATGAACCAAAATAAACTTAGTTTCACAATGGTGAGACTACTAAAAGTGTATAAAACATGCACAACAATAAGCATGGCAATGGGTCTATCAACCAAACCACAAAAGAAAAAGGTAGCTATTCTATTAAGCCTAAATTCACATCAAGAATAAATAAGACACATGATTTGCAAAAGTTACTTTTACAAATCAGTGAGCCTACACAAGTGTAACAAGGTAATAGACTCATCATAAAACACACAATTTCTCATAGTGAGAACAATAGAAACAATGACTAAAAAGGAGGAATCCTATAGACATATTTCTACTAAAAATTTGCTATGCAAGCAAGCATAATAAATAAAGTACTAAAATGCAAACAAGGAATAATGTTATCATAATGGGAATGAAAACATGTCCTCATGCAAGGATACACAAATATCTACCAAACACAAGTTGGCAGGAAAAAAATAATTCAATACAAAAATACTAGGGAAACTAGTACTACTTAAACATGAAGAATCAATGGATGCATTTCAATCAAGTAATTGAAATACAACCAGAGGGTCCATGTCATAAAAACAGTAGTGAAAAACATCTATTCTTTCTATAACAAAAATATCCCAGTTAACAAAACAATGCATCAATTTGCAGGGCAACTCCTACATACTAGTGGTAATAAAAAGGGCATTACTAGAGGAATCAAACAACACTCCAAGAATGGATTTTTCCTAGCAAGCCACACATGATTATAACCACTTACAAACAGAAGCATACCCATTTTTGTTTAGCACAAAAATTCCCTAAGCAAAAATACTAGGCACTCATTAGTTATGAAACTACACAAGAGAAATGCATCTAGTTTGGGGAAATAATGTTTCCACCAAAAATGCAATGAAACCAGTGGGTGTTCCACTAGCATAACAAAGCATTAAGAGGTCACAAAGCCTCTGGTCATACTTGACAACAATTAGCAAAAACCTAAACTAGCATCTAGTGCATTAACAAAACTAGCAGAAAATAATAGGGTGCTTAAATAAGCAAGGCAATGCTACTCATGCTATTATTTTCACACAAGTGAAAAATCTAGGGGTCAAGTACTCATAAAAACATCATCAAAATTCTACTGGTCCTATGAACATAACACAAAAAATGTGGCTACACAACCACAAATGATTATGTAAAAATTCCACACATGAGGGAATTTTTCCATAACATTTTTCATAGTCATGACAAAGCTACTCATGCTTTTATACCAACTCAAGTGCAAGATAGCAGAGGTGATATTAACAAAATATAAGTACCAACATGGTACTGAATCTAATATCTCAACACAACAATTCAATCACTTGCACCCAAATTAATCATTCCAAAATTATATGCAAGTAATAAACTAGAGATGAACATATGATATTAATATAAATCCTATTTATTCTCCAATCAAGTCCACACATTCTAACATGCTAAAATAGCTAAGTAACACTTAGAAAACAATTTCACACAACTTTTACATGCTAGAAAACAATATTGCAACACAAAAATATGCTCACACAATTTAATTACTTAAAATGCCAAAATGGCAGAAATAAGCAATATACAGATCTGTCCACCAAATTTTGTAGGATGCTCTAAAAATTAAACCCTTCTATTTTTGGATAGCCCTAAACATATACAAGACAATCCAATTGAGTTTGCATCAAAATTCATCTTTAATTAATTTATAAAAATCACCAAAGTGCTCTCTGGTGTTTTACCAAATTGCATGCCATTTCAAAAATACTTGGAATTTGGAAGCAAGGTTAATTTCTCCTGTTAGGAAATTTTAAGTGCTTTCCAATGCAATTGGCCTCACTTCATTTAGAGGTGTGAAATTAAAATGGTGCTCATTTTGGTGTTTCTGGTACCTGTTGCCAAATGATTTTTACTTTCTAATCTATTCATCCAAATGTAGATCTACAAGTTGGAGGTGGTTTAGATTTAGTTGAGGTACCACTGTGAATTTCAGTTTGGTCAAATTCACCTTTTAGGTTGCATTTTAGAGCCAAAAGTAATCATACCAGTTTCTGTAAAAATAAAATGGAAAAGAAAACATTGTTGGGCCAGATCTACCATTTGGGCCGGCCAGATTTGATATTCACCGCGGCCAGAGCTAGACAGAGCCTCTGACGCGCGGGCCAGGCCGCCACGCGGCTGCCACGCAGGCGAGCGCGTGGGCCACCTGCCAGTTTGACTGCATCCACGCGGGGTCAAGTGAGATGACGCGATCATGACGTCGTGGGCGCGTCACACGCCGGCGGGAGGTTCTCCGGCGAGCTCGAATCCGTCGATATCGGACGCCAAATTTCGATTCCTAAACACCTACGCGACGTACACGACACAGGGAACCCAACGGTGGCAGTTTCGTTTCCTGGGAACGAATGAAGGGCGGCCGGCGACGAACGGCGCACGGCGGCCGGACGGTGAGCGCTGCACGGCAAGGAATAAGGGGAGAGGGAGAGGGTAAATGGGTCGGGGAGACGCGGCTGCTCACCGTGAACACGTTGGAGGGCTCGGATGAGGAGGAGGGAGCTCGAGGCGGCGGCAATGGCTCACCGGAGCTCCGTCGGGGCCGAAGAGGAATCGGGACGGCGCGGGCTCTACGGCTCGAATCTCCACGATTCCTTTCGCAGGGAGGAGTACCACGACGAGGCGGAGCGAATGGTGCAAGCGGCGACCGGCGGCGAGGTCTCAAAAGGCCGAATCGACGGTGAGGCAAAACTAGGGTTTCGGTTAGGGCTTTCTTTGAGCAGAGAGAGAGAGAGCTCGAGGGGGGGAGAGATAGAGGGGGGGGCCTGGGGGAGACAAGGCACATGGGGGGGCCTCTTTATCCTCCCGAATTCCTTCCACTCGAAGCAATGGTGTAGGTCTTCTGTTTGCTACAGAGAGCTAGAGGTTGAAGATGATGACTGGGATTACATTTAGGTCCCTGCAATTTACAACTAGGTCCCTGTCCTCTCTGAAAAAGCCTGTTTTCACCAATCAAACAAAGTTTAAATTTTAAATCCTTTTGCCCAAAATTCTAATTAGTTGAGTTGCACAACATATATGAAAATTGGCTCAAATGGATAAACTTGGTAATTCAAAGTTGTTCAAATTTGAATTCTTACATAAATGGACATTGAATTTATTAGACTACTTAGGAGCTTCCAAAAATGATAATTTTTGGCACACATTCCTTATTTGATGTGTTCCTTATGTGGTAGAAAATTCAAGTCATTTTGAGTTACTTCATAGAACAAACTTGTTCAAATTTCAAAAAGGTGCTGTTAAGAAAACAGGGGTTTTTGGCAACTTAAATTATTCCAAAACTTGTGCCCTTTTGGTTTTCATCCTTATTTATGATATAGAGCATGTGGTATTTATTTCATGGCATTTGGAAAAAGTTTGTAGAACAAACTTGTTCAAAATCCCAAATGTTGCTGTGGAGAAAAATCATGTTTTCAGGACTTTAATGGATTCAATTTTTGGTCTCCTCTTGTGTGTGTTCCTTATTTTATATAAGGAAGCAATGGTATTAATTTCAAATCATTTTAATAAAGTTTCCAATAGTAACTTGTTTTAGTTTTCTGTTTCTGGAAACATTGGAATTTCTATTTAATAAAGCACTAGGCTTTTCTTTAACAATGCTTTGCCAAAATATTTATGTGACTAGGGATAGCAAGTCAATGCTCTCCAATACCTTTGTTTTTAATCTTGCAAGGTTGGAAAAACATTTGATAATATTTTGGTGAAGCATCTAAGAATGCCTCCTTTTTCTGATATTTCTTTATGGAAATTTATTTAGTGTTTCCTATTTCTTAATTTAGGTCTTGGAATAATATTCAACAAGTATCAGATTCATAAGATGTTTTTGGAAAACTCTTTGATCAATATTTACTTTAGAAAATATTGCCAAAGTCATTGGAACAATATGTTGAATATTTTTTTATCCCTGGAACAATATGTTGAATATTTTTAGTTTACTGCTTTGCTATCCTTTTTAAGTTTGTTTAGTTGCACTTAAACAAACACAAACAAACACAACCAAGGTTTATTAGTCAAGCAATTTAGCAAAACAACTGTGTTAACAGGTATTCCAAAATTGGGATGTGACAGGTCTTCCCCCCTTAAAAAGAATCTCGTCCCCGAGATTCACAAGCGAGGACTAAGGGAGAGACAACAAACACAATGTTAGTGTTGGAGTGCAGGTGCTTCCCCCCTTTGACTTTTCTTGGGAGGAGGGGTACATCCCTAAATTAGCAAATTAACTATTAAAAGAAGTACACCAGTACTTGTTTTAGGTCCAAAACTTTTGTTTCCTAGTTTGAACAAAAATTAAGGTTAGTGCAGAACTACCTGGAAATGTACCGTCAATTATTTCATGAGTTTCTAGCTAAATCCCACCTCTTACATAACACATATGGAGTGGTGTACCACTCTCATAACAAGGTATATAAGAAGCTAAAAATATAGCTTGTGGGTGCAAAGGCTAGGTTGCTAAGGTAAAATAAACAAACAGAATAATAGCCACGGCAGTGGATATTACTCACCACAAGCGACTATCCCTTAATGTGTTCATGATTTTAGTTGGATGTTTTAGTTTCATAAGCTACTATTAAGCACAAACATAACACAAGTATAAACTCATGCTAAGGTAAAACATTTAAACAAAACCCAATAAGCAAGCAAACAACACCACAGATGAATAGACTATTTATTCACTAGGTTATTGTTTATTAGAGGTTTTGGAATCCATCAATCATGAACAATTAGCAAACAACCAGTAGCTAAAAAATAATGAATTCAATCATAAAGATACTCTAAAATACCATCTTCACACAAGATAAAAACTCCTATTACATAGGCATAAAAACAGGACTGCACGAATAACACACTAGTATGAAAAAAACTACACCAGCATGCTATAAGAGATAATCATATCCTATAACCATAGAACATGCAACTAAATAATTCATGGCATGATAACAGAAGTAATAACTTCCTAAAAATGCTATATCAACTCATATACTCATAAAAATAAAGAGGGTAATACTAGAGCAAAAATCACCATTTTCTAGTGGTGAAACTAGTTTTCGCGCTAGAGAAGCAAACAATGCTATCATGATGTTTAAACTTAAACAAGCAAGTCATGAATATAAATGTACCTAATAACATTACACAAAACTTACTCATGCTAGTAAGCACAAACATCAAAACAATCCCATGAAACAACTATTAAACATGCATAAATTAATTCTAGCAATTTATGTTTTTCTTTAACCAATTGCTAGCAAACAAGCAAGGTATAACTCACACAACCAGTAGCTATGCAATTAATGAAAAGTTATCTAAACCTTTTCAAAAATCCATACACTCAATTTAAAATTATTCACAAACAATCTACCCATCAAGAGGAATTTATTTTATTTGCGAACAATTTAATTTTAGCACACGATAGTGAAACATTTCTTAACATGATACCCCTAAGGAATATTATGCTAACAAAAGGATCACACCTAAACATATTAGTATTTACTAATAAGAAATAAACTTCTCACTTGCATAGGTGAAAAGAAACAGTTATATTTTCCATGGTGGAAAATAGAAATCAATCACCTAGTGAAACATGCTATTTTCACACATGTGTATGGTTGGGGATTTTCATCCTCAAGCCAAAATGCAATGGGACCAGTGGGCTATGGCCTACTAATACCAAGTAAAAATAGGTACTAAGCCTCTGGTTACTCATGAAAAACTTTGCATACAAGATAAAAATATAAGGCTATTGAATCTAGTGAAACAATACTAGTGCATACTGATAGCAATGCTTACACATGCTTTACTATTAAAAGACATGCAAGCTAACATAGTTACAAGCATAAAAATAACAGTACCTAAATGGTACTGGTCTCAAGGAAAACATAGCACAAAATCTACTAAGAAAGTATACACAGATCTAGTTCTCACAATACTTCCAATTAATAAACTAGAAGGTGACAAATGTTATTTTGTTTTTATTCGAGTTTCCAATCATGCACACACCTTCTAGGGTAGATTTATTGTAATAAAACAACATAATAACAAGTCCTAACAACTCCATATAAGTTAGGAAGCAAGATTGAATAAAACACAAATTCATTTCAATCAAGAGCACACAAAGGAACAAAACAGGAAAACTGCTGTTTTCTAGATTTATCATAACCATTCCATCGTTCACTTAATTTCTTAACCCCGAATATCATAGTACCTACCACGCGTATTAAGATTTGGTTTCCAAAGTAGATACACCCGATATCCTATTGACTAGTAAACGAATAAGTCAACCTCTTAATTTCTCGTGACTTTTCCTTTTTACCAACTAGATTAAAAGGTGTCGTAAGTCACTTAATTTCTTGGTTTAGAAAGAGTTGTCAGTAGTTTGCATGCTTTGGTTAGGTGTCAACCTAAGATTATGCAAAGCATGTTAGTCTTGTTAGCTTTCTATTAAATAATGTTTGTCCGACAAGATACGACTAGCGTCATCGTACGTCGAATATTGAATTGTGCTCTTTTGATTGGCTTTTGAGGGGGTTGCGCATCATGGCATGTGAAGAATTCTTTTTGCACCTTTCTCCAGAGGAGGGAGGTATATAACTTTTAAAAGGGGATCTCTTTAGTTTGGTCTTTTAAAAGGGGACACAAAAAGTGCGACATTTAGCCAACAGGGTAAAAAGAGTCTTTTGCAAAGAGACAAACATAGAGGTTTTGGTCAGTAGTGGTTGGTTTTCTTCACGCCTTTTATTCTTTGAGGGTTGTCGTTGTTGGAGCTTTATCTGTTGGAGTGCATCACTGGTAGCAACGCTAGAAGCTCGTGTGACTTGATGGTCCTCTATTATTAGGCCTAACGATGCTTTCATTAATTGTGGGGGAGATGGTGGTGGTTCACGACGGGTCGCATTATGAAGCGAAAACAAGCCTAAGTCTAAGCAACAAATTCTTGTTTTTGAATGCTATACAAACATTTTTGCTTGCAAAAATTTAACACGAGGCGATTCAAAAACAAGAGCGGGGCAAGCACAAATCTGCAAATTTTGAGCACCCCACAAACATATAGAAGCCTAGATGAACCAAAATCTACACCACACAATAGCACAAAGTCCTACGGACACACATAAGCAAGCCATAACACACAAGCAAGACTCCATTGGAGCTACGTCGGGGGAGACGACTCATGGGGTAATCGCTAAATTACTCCAAACTAGACTGATCCAAAAATCCTAGAAGTGGCTGAAGAACTATATCTACTTCTGACCATCATTACTGTAGAGCTATGCAATTATTTTGGTCTTCTCGGGACATCGGCAAGTATACAAGTTTTTGTATGAAAACATGATAAATAGAAGTAAAGTTTTGATAAAACTTTATGCAACAATCTGTTTTTGAAACTCCAACTATTTTCTGGACAGAAAACTTCAAAGACGAGAGATGTTTCAAAAACAGAGCGGAGCAGTTGCAAATAAGTACGAAATAAACTCTTAACCGAGAGAGATACCAATTCTGTAAGGCCCGCCCTTCGAAGCACTGTTCAAGGACGCCCTTCATATGCATTTAGAATCTTTTGAAAAGATCAGAAGGAGGGGAAAATATACTAAAATTCCCTTAGATAAAAATAATGTAGATAGTAAATAGGTTTTTACTCAAAAATTATTTTTTCTTTCCTATCTGACGTCCATGCTAACTAAGGTCTCCTAAGGTCAGGATGGCTCTGATACCAACTCTGTAAGGACCCCAGACCGGCAGTCTGAAACCCTCCGTATGCATACATTCACGATCCCAGAAAGATCAGTCGTGAACAACATACACAGTTGGCACACAGAAATACATCATCCATTACACGAATACATAAAGGTACATACATGATCACATGATCAAGTTTAACGCAACTGCCAAAAGGGCAGGCAACTTAACAAACACAGCGGAAGACAATTAAAACACAACGTAGTTGAGCCCAAGTCACGCCTTAACCTACAGGCTGCTGACCCGGAGACGATCCTAGTTCGCAAAGCCGTCAACTCCGTACTTCTCTTCATAGATATCCTTTGGAGGCTCCTTCTCCAAATCTGATAAGTAGATACCAGGGGCGAAACCATAATGAGTACATTTGAATGTACTCAGCAAGACATCCATCATGTCACTTACCAACATGCAAGTATGCTTATATGGTGGATTAGGTAGGCTATAAATATGGTTCACTATCAATGGTGTTCATATATGATGACACCATAGTTGCAGTCAGGTTAATCTGTATCTTCGTTGAAGAAGATACTTCAGAAGAAAATAATATAGTTTTATTTCTCTTGTAGATATCACATGTACAAGAGGTTTTGTAAAACTTTGTAAAAGAATATTTTCTCTTTGCAAAACTTCTTGGAATCAGTTTCCAGAATTCTTGCTTAGAGTAGAAAAGGTTTTCTTTGCACAACATTTTGTTTTGTATATCAGCATCTGGCTTTTCATCATCGACGATACCTCCACGGTATAAGTTTCCATTCCTTTCCGAACTTCACAAGTTCAACACTTCCTTTCAAAATTCCTTTTCAAAACTTCCTTTTTGAAAACATTGACACAATGCTAGCTACATGGCCATTCAACTGTCCATATCCGAGGACGCGGCTTCTTCGAAAAAGTTATACTCTGCAGAGGTGTACACATCCACCAGATCCAGTACACCTCCCGTGAACAATCACGGACTGTAACAACAGTATGTAAACATCAGGTATCTGATCATAACCATCCACTATGTTCAAGCTAGAATATGCCTATCTCTCAGTTGAGTTTTACCACATCCCCGGCACCGAGCTAATCCCCGCCAAGCCAGGATGCCTCAACTGATGCATCCGGAGGGAAAATTAATCCCACACTTTATATGTCTCCACGACATTCGGTTCAGAGGATCGCATCCCCTATAGCACATTGAGATAGCACACACTAATAAGAACAAACTTCAAGTTAAGCCCCTTGCCCATGTTGGGGTAGGGTGGCAGTACGGTAAAGGTTGTCCGGCGAAGACTAGGTTATGTGTCATTTTGAAAACACCACTTTCTCAAAAATGACCACTTCCACATTCCTCCGGAGAACAAGGATCCGCCTTTTCTCCGGGTTTTTTTCCGTAAAGCCTTTGTTTTGTAGAATCACAATTTTAGGGTGTCCACTTAGGGACTAGTATATTTGATGGTAATAAATACCATATGGTGGCTTATGGGCTTGGTATTACCAAGTTTAACTACTGGCATGATAGTAGCCTATATATAGTATAGTAGTAAATTCCACATCAAAAATAGTTTTGATAACCAAGTTTTTGTAAAACTTCAAAGGTAAAACATGCATGATAGATAATGATAAGTATTGTATCAGCAAGCATCAGGATGGCTTGCCTGGTATCTCTTGTGTCCCTGGTTTTGGAGTGACTGGAACTTGAAACAGAGCTTCACGACACTTCCTTCCTCTTCGTTTTCTAACGCCGTAAAGGAATAAAGGACACACATTCAGAACCAATCAAGGCAAGCAACAATACACAACAATACATATAGCAAGGAAATATAATAATAACAAATCACACAATTTATTAATGGAGGCAAACAATCAAACAAACACTACTTGGCAGAAATGCCATTTAATAAGACAACTTAGGGTTGGAGGAACATATCTCACAACCTTAATATCATGGATTCAGTGGGTGTGCCACTCTCATACCAAGATAGTAATGAACCCAAAATAAACTTAGTTTCACAATGGTGAGACTACTAAAAGTGTATAAAACATGCACAACAATAAGCATGGCAATGGGTCTATCAACCAAACCACAAAAGAAAAAGGTAGCTATTCTATTAAGCCTAAATTCACATCAAGAATAAATAAGACACATGATTTGCAAAAGTTACTTTTACAAATCAGTGAGCCTACACAAGTGTAACAAGGTAATAGACTCATCATAAAACACACAATTTCTCATAGTGAGAACAATAGAAACAATGACTAAAAAGGAGGAATCCTATAGACATATTTCTACTAAAAATTTGCTATGCAAGCAAGCATAATAAATAAAGTACTAAAATGCAAACAAGGAATCATGTTATCATAATGGGAATGAAAACATGTCCTCATGCAAGGATACACAAATATCTACCAAACACAAGTTGGCAGGAAAAAAATAATTCAATACAAAAATACTAGGGAAACTAGTACTACTTAAACATGAATAATCAATGGATGCATTTCAATCAAGTAATTGAAATACAACCAGAGGGTCCATGTCATAAAAACAGTAGTGAAAAACATCTATTCTTTCTATAACAAAAATATCCCAGTTAACAAAACAATGCATCAATTTGCAGGGCAACTCCTACATACTAGTGGTAATAAAAAGGGCATTACTAGAGGAATCAAACAACACTCCAAGAATGGATTTTTCCTAGCAAGCCACACATGATTATAACCACTTACAAACAGAAGCATACCCATTTTTGTTTAGCACAAAAATTCCCTAAGCAAAAATACTAGGCACTCATTAGTTATGAAACTACACAAGAGAAATGCATCTAGTTTGGGGAAATAATGTTTCCACCAAAAATGCAATGAAACCAGTGGGTGTTCCACTAGCATAACAAAGCATTAAGAGGTCACAAAGCCTCTGGTCATACTTGACAACAATTAGCAAAAACCTAAACTAGCATCTAGTGCATTAACAAAACTAGCAGAAAATAATAGGGTGCTTAAATAAGCAAGGCAATGCTACTCATGCTATTATTTTCACACAAGTGAAAAATCTAGGGGTCAAGTACTCATAAAAACATCATCAAAATGCTACTGGTCCTATGAACATAACACAAAAATATGTGGCTACACAACCACAAATGATTATGTAAAAATTCCACACATGAGGGAATTTTTCCATAACATTTTCATAGTCATGACAAAGCTACTCATGCTTTTATACCAACTCAAGTGCAAGATAGCAGAGGTGATATTAACAAAATATAAGTACCAACATGGTACTGAATCTAATATCTCAACACAACAATTCAATCACTTGCACCCAAATTAATCATTCCAAAATTATATGCAAGTAATAAACTAGAGATGAACATATGATATTAATATAAATCCTATTTATTCTCCAATCAAGTCCACACATTCTAACATGCTAAAATAGCTAAGTAACACTTAGAAAACAATTTCACACAACTTTTACATGCTAGAAAACAATATTGCAACACAAAAATATGCTCACACAATTTAATTACTTAAAATGCCAAAATGGCAGAAATAAGCAATATACAGATCTGTCCACCAAATTTTGTAGGATGCTCTAAAAATTAAACCCTTCTAGTTTTGGATAGCCCTAAACATATACAAGACCATCCAATTGAGTTTGCATCAAAATTCATCTTTAATTAATTTATAAAAATCACCAAAGTGCTCTCTGGTGTTTTACCAAATTGCATGCCATTTCAAAAATACTTGGAATTTGGAAGCAAGGTTAATTTCTCCTGTTAGGAAATTTCAAGTGCTTTCCAATGCAATTGGCCTAACTTCATTTAGAGGTGTGAAATTAAAATGGTGCTCATTTTGGTGTTTCTGGTACCTGTTGCCAAATGATTTTTACTTTCTAATCTATTCATCCAAATGTAGATCTACAAGTTGGAGGTGGTTTATATTTAGTTGAGGTACCACTGTGAATTTTAGTTTGGTCAAATTCACCTTTTAGGTTGCATTTTAGAGCCAAAAGTAATCATACCAGTTTCTGTAAAAATAAAATGGAAAAGAAAACATTGTTGGGCCAGATCTACCATTTGGGCCGGCCAGATTTGATATTCACCGCAGCCAGAGCTAGACAGAGCCGCTGACGCGCGGGCCAGGCCGCCACGCGGCTGCCACGCAGGCGAGCGCGTGGGCCACCTGCCAGTTTGACTGCATCCACGCGGGGTCAAGTGAGATGACGCGATCATGACGTCGTGGGCGCGTCACACGCCGGCGGGAGGTTCTCCGGCGAGCTCGAATCCGTCGATATCGGACGCCAAATTTCGATTCCTAAACACCTACGCGACGTACACGACACAGGGAACCCAACGGTGGCAGTTTCGTTTCCTGGGAACGAACGAAGGGCGGCCGGCGACGAACGGCGCACGGCGGCCGGACGGTGAGCGCTGCACGGCAAGGAATAAGGGGAGAGGGAGAGGGTAAATGGGTCGGGGAGACGCGGCTGCTCACCGTGAACACGTTGGAGGGCTCTGATGAGGAGGAGGGAGCTCGAGGCGGCGGCAATGGCTCACCGGAGCTCCGTCGGGGCCGAAGAGGAATCGGGACGGCGCGGGCTCTACGGCTCGAATCTCCACGATTCCTTTCGCAGGGAGGAGTACCACGACGAGGCGGAGCGAATGGTGCAAGCGGCGACCGGCGGCGAGGTCTCAAAAGGCCGAATCGACGGTGAGGCAAAACTAGGGTTTCGGTTAGGGCTTTCTTTGAGCAGAGAGAGAGAGCTCGAGGGGGGGAGAGATAGAGGGGGGGCCTGGGGGAGACAAGGCACATGGGGGGGGCCTCTTTATCCTCCCGAATTCCTTCCACTCGAAGCAATGGTGTAGGTCTTCTGTTTGCTACAGAGAGCTAGAGGTTGAAGATGATGACTGGGATTACATTTAGGTCCCTGCAATTTACAACTAGGTCCCTGTCCTCTCTGAAAAAGCCTGTTTTCACCAATCAAACAAAGTTTAAATTTTAAATCCTTTTTCCCAAAATTCTAATTAGTTGAGTTGCACAACATATATGAAAATTGGCTCAAATGGATAAACTTGGTAATTCAAAGTTGTTCAAATTTGAATTCTAATAAACCATTGAATTTATTAGACTACTTAGGTGCTTCCAAAAATGATAATTTTTGGCACACATTCCTTATTTGATGTGTTCCTTATGTGGTAGAAAATTCAAGTCATTTTGAGTTACTTCATAGAACAAACTTGTTCAAATTTCAAAAAGGTGCTGTTAAGAAAACAGGGGTTTTTGGCAACTTAAATTATTCCAAAACTTGTGCCCTTTTGGTTTTCATCCTTATTTATTATATAGAGCATGTGGTATTTATTTCATGGCATTTGGAAAAAGTTTGTAGAAAAAACTTGTTCAAAATCCCAAATGTTGCTGTGGAGAAAAATCATGTTTTCAGGACTTTAATGGATTCAATTTTTGGTCTCCTCTTGTGTGTGTTCCTTATTTGATATAAGGAAGCAATGGTATTAATTTCAAATCATTTTAATAAAGTTTCCAATAGTAACTTGTTTTAGTTTTCTGTTTCTGGAAACATTGGAATTTCTATTTAATAAAGCACTAGGCTTTTCTTTAACAATGCTTTGCCAAAATATTTATGTGACTAGGGATAGCAAGTCAATGCTCTCCAATACCTTTGTTTTTAATCTTGCAAGGTTGGAAAAACATTTGATAATATTTTGGTGAAGCATCTAAGAATGCCTCCTTTTTCTGATATTTCTTTATGGAAATTTATTTAGTGTTTCCTATTTCTTAATTTAGGTCTTGGAATAATATTCAACAAGTATCAGATTCATAAGATGTTTTTGGAAAACTCTTTGATCAATATTTACTTTAGAAAATATTGCCAAAGTCATTGGAACAATATGTTGAATATTTTTTTATCCCTGGAACAATATGTTGAATATTTTTAGTTTACTGCTTTGCTATCCTTTTTAAGTTTGTTTAGTTGCACTTAAACAAACACAAACAAACACAACCAAGGTTTATTAGTCAAGCAATTTAGCAAAACAACTGTGTTAACAGGTCTTCCAAAATTGGGATGTGACAGTTGTGACGCGTGGCCAGGAGGGCGCGGTATAAACTGTCGCGCCTCGAGCGCGTCTTCTCCTCTCCACGCACCGTTGCGCTTCCACCATGCCTCCGAGGAGGAACAGCACCACCGGCTTTCGCGGCGTCCGAGCACGGCAGAACGGAATGTTCAACGCAGATATCCGCTGGGGGGACGACCGCATCCCCCTCGGCTCCTTTGCGACGGCGGCGGAGGCCGCCCACGCCTGGGACGCGGCGGCCTGGCGCCTCAACCGCCCGCGTTCGCTGATGAACTTCAACGATTGCCACACCGTCTGGGAAGCGGAGGCCAGGGCGCCGAAGCCGCAGATCGTCACTGGCGCCGACCACCTCCACCTCCGTCACCGCGCGTTTCAGGGCCTAGTCGACGCCAGGGAAGAACGCCTCGTCCGCGAGTATTACCGGAACAACCCGGGGGAGGAGAGCGCCGACGAGGAGCTCTGGCAGACCCGACCGGCTGAGCGGGCGGAGCGCCGCCTCGAACGCCACCTCGCGTTAGATGCCGCTCGGGAGGCGAGGACGAGGGCGCTGCAAGAGCTTCGTCGGGCCGACTGCGCCGGCGAAGTCTGGGCCTCCAACGATCCGAGGTGGGGGCCTATCTCGGACATACCATCATGCACCTCCGACGACGACGAGGAGGTCACCGACGAGTTCGCCGACGTCGATGTCCCGGAGGAGGTCACCGACGAGTTCCCCGACGACGACGAGGAGTAGTGTTCGTATGTTCTCTCTTTTTAATAAAAGAATTTGTATTCCGGCGACACTGCGGCGCGCTAGCGCGTCTGTTTTCTGTTTTTAATAAAAGTTATGAAATCAGATATTTTATCTCACAAGGTTTTGAGACATTTAAGTAACTTTCTGTTTTCCATGCTTTCCACTCGTTTTCTCAAATATTTTGCAAAGGAGTTAGTCTTAAACACATCAGAGATAATATAATTCACATGATCCATTCAAAAAAGTTTGGTACACAATAAATTATTACACATCAATTCTTCCCTTGTGTCCCTGCTTTCTTACGATCTGGCCGTATCCATGGAGCATCCTCATCATTTAACTTAATGCTTGGGTCAGTGTTGACTTTGAAGGGCGAAATTTCACCAAACATATTATAATCTTCTGACATGTCTGTCTTGTCCTCCACTCCCACGATGTTTCTTTTCCCTGGAAGAACAATGTGGCGCTTTGGATCATCACATGATGTACTGATCGTTTTCTTATCTTTCCGTTTCCTCGGTTTGCTACTCATGTCCTTCAAATAGAAAACCTGAGCGACATCTTTGGCTAGGACGAATGGTTCGTCAAGGTAACCAAGATTGTCGAAATCCACCATTGTCATTCCGTATTGCTCGTCCACCTTTACCCCACCTCCTGTTAGCTTGAACCATTTGCACCGGAACAAAGGGACCTTAAAGGAGGGGTCCATAGTCAAGTTCCCATATCTCCTCTATGTAACCATAATATGTGACCTTTTGCCCAATCTCGGTTGCTGCATCAAAGCGGACACCACTGTTTTGGTTGGTGCTCTTTTTATCTTGGGAGATCGTGTAAAATGTATTCCCATTAATCTCGTACCCTTGGAAAGTCGTTATAGTCGAAGATGGTGTCTTGGCCAACATGTACAGCTGATCTCCAACATCATTGTCATTCATTAAATGTTTTCGCAACCAACTGCCGAAAGTCTCCATGTGGGCCTTTCTAATCCATGATTCAGGCTTCCCCGGGTTGTTCGAGCGTAAAATATTCTTGTGTTGCTCGAAGTACGGAGCCACGAAGCTCGAATTTTGCAGAACTGTGTAGTGTGCTTCAGTCATAGAATGACCGTCCATATATATCGTTGATTTCCTTCCGATCGTGCCTCTTCCACTTAGTCTCCCCTCGTGCCGCGATTGAGGAATACCAATCGGCTTAAGGTCAGGAACATAGTCAATACATAACTCAATTACCTCCTCATTCCCATAGCCCTTTACGATGCTTCCTTCTGGCCTAGCACGGTTACGAACATATTTCTTTAATACTCCCATAAACCTCTCGAAGGGGAACATATTGTGTAGAAATACAGGACCGAGAATGGAAATCACTTCGACTAGGTGGACCAGGAGGTGCGTCATAATATTGAAGAAGGATGGTGGAAACAGCAACTCGAAACTGACAAGACATTGGACCACATCGTTCTGTAACCGTGGTAGATCTTCTGGACTGATTACCTTCTGAGAGATTGCATTGAGGAATGCACACAGCTTCACAATGGCTACTCAAACATTTTCCTGTAGGCGGCCCCTCAAAGCAATCGGAAGCAATTGCGTCATAATCACGTGGCAGTCGTGAGACTTCAGGTTTTGGAACTTTTTGTCCGCCATGTTTATTATTCCCTTTATATTCGACGAGAAGCCAGACGGGACCTTCATACTGCTCAGGCATTCAAAAAATGACCTTCTCTTCTTTCGTAAGAGCGTAGCTGGCACGACCTTGAAACCATTCCGGATGCCGGTCATCTGGGTCTTTCAAAAGTTGCTGATCCCGCCGTGCTTCCTTTGTATCCTTTGTCTTCCCATACACGCCCAAGAAGCTTAGCAAGTTCACGCAAACATTCTTCGTAACATGCATCACGTCGATTGCAGAGTGGACATCTAGGACTTTCCAATACTGTAGCTCCCAAAATATCGATTTCTTTTTCCACATGGGTACGTGCCCGTCAACTCCCTGCGGAACTGATTGTCCGCCAGGACCCTTTCCAAAGATGACATTCAAATCCTTGACCATATCAAATATCTCAGCTCCAGTACGTTCCGCAGGCTTCGGCCGGTGATCTGCCTTGCCATTGAAATGCTTGCCTTTCTTTCTTACGTTATGATTTCGGGGAAGAAATCGACGATGACCCAGGTACACGTTCTTCCTACAATTATCCAAAAATACACTTTCAGTCTCATGTAAGCAGTGCGTGCATGCTTTGTATCCCTTATTTGACTGTCCCGAAAGGTTACTGAGAGCAGGCCAATCGTTGATGGTTACAAAAAGCAACGCTCGTAGGTTAAATTCCTCTTCTTTGTGCTCATCCCACACAGGTACACCAGGTCTTCCCCACAATTGTAAAAGTTCATCAACTAATGGCCTTAGGTACACATCGATGTCGTTGCCGGGTTGCTTCGGACCTTGGATGAGCACTGGCATCATAATGAACTTCCGCTTCATGCAAAACCATGGAGGAAGGTTGTAGATGCATAGAGTCACGGGCCAGGTGACACGGCTGGAGCTCTGCTCGCCAAAAGGATTCATGCCATCAGTACTTAGACCAAATCTTATGTTCCTTGCGTCAGCTGCAAAATCTTTGAACTCTCTGTCGATCTTTCTCCATTGCGTTCCATCAGCGGGGTGTCTCAACTCCCCGTCGGACTTACGGTCCTCTTTGTGCCATCGCAACAACTTGGCATGCTCTTTGTTCATGAACAGGCGTTTCAGCCGAGGTATTATAGGAGCATACCACATCACCTTGGCGGGAACCCTCTTCCTGGGTTTCTCGCCCTCAACATCGTCACCAGGGTCATCGCCTCTGATCTTATAACGCAATGCAGTGCATACAGGGCATTCATTCAAATCCTCGTATGCACCGCGGTAGAGGACGCAGTCGTTAATGCATGCATGTATCTTCAGAATCTCTAAACCTAGAGGGCACACAACCTTCTTTGCTTCGTACGTACTGGCGGGCAACTCGTTATTCTTCGGAAACATATTCTTCAACATTTTCAGCAAATTTTCAAATGATGAGTCAGCTACACCTTCCCGTGCCTTCCATTTCAGCAAATCCAGTGTGCAGCCCAGCTTTTTCAGACTATTGTCGCATCCTGGGTACAGCGACTTCGTGTGATCCTCTAACATGCGATCCAAATTCTCCCTCTCCTTGTCAGTTTCGCAGAGTCTCCGTGCATCAGCAATGGTCCGACCAAGATCATCAGCGGGCTCATCATGTGCCTCTTCTTCACCTTCACCAAACCCTTCCCCACCTTCAGCATCATCCTCCATGAAGGTATCACCGAAAGCGTCATGATAGTTGAAATCGATATCATCCTCTTCTTCATCTTCTTCCATTCTAACCCCTCTTTCTCCATGCTTGGTCCAACAATTATAGCTTGGCATGAAACCGTGCCGAAGCAGGTGCATGTGAACGACTCTTGAGGAGGAGTGACCCTTCTCATTCTTACATTCAGCACATGGATAGATAATAAAACCTCGCTGCTTGTTCGCATTTGCCACTACGAGGAAATCTTTCAAACCCGTAGTGAACTCGCCGGAGAGTCGGTTACCGTACATCCATTGCCGATTCATCTGCATTATTATTATATAAAGTATATAATTAACCATCATGCATTTGTTAAACTAACTAGCTGGAAATAATACAAATCATGAAAGGGTTCAAGTTGCTAACCGCGACCGCGGAGGTAAAATAAATGAAACCGCTCAAGTGCGGCTCGGACACTTAATATCATGTGTGTTTCATGCTATCGGGCATTTCATCGAACACCTAGTGTGCATAGTAGGAACCAAAAGCATACCCACCACCCCTTGTGAATGTTGTGAGAAGAAGTGACACCAAATGTGGCTAAGTGCAGCGAGCTGAGTTCTATATATAGGGATGGGCCTTTAGTCCCGGTTCACCTGGACAACCGCGGCTAAAGGCCGTGGGGCCAGACCGATGACCTATTAGCCCCGGTTGGTCTGGATAACCGGGACTAAAGCCCCTCCCCTCCGACAGCTGTGGACCGAGCGCGCTGGGCCCAGACTATTGGTCGCGGGTCTCGTCCCGAACCGCGACTAAAGACCCCTATGGTCGCGGGCCGATTATTTTGGGGACTAATGGGGGCGTACCGAAGGCCTATTTTCTACCAGTGTAGCTATCCCTAGTTGGCCAGTCCGTTTTTACTCGCTCAGATTAACTCTGTATCGTTGTCGGTGGCCCTTATTGTCTATGGACCCGCGGGGCAGAGTCTTGGGTGGATAGTTTCCATGTACATGTGGGGTGGGCGATTCTCAGGCTGTGGGGATGGAGCTAGCCATCCCCGATCGGCAGACGATTTTTACCCACTGATACGCGCTATGTTTGACTGCAAGATGGACCAGGAAACCGTGGGGCATGTTACACAGTCTATGTGTCGTTTGATTCAGCCGTACTTGGGGTGTGAATTCTCACCGTGTTGGATAAAATGGACTGCGGTGAAACCCTAGCCGCCACCTGCTCCTGATCCCCTTTCCATCTGCGCCCTCTTCCTCCCCCTCGCCTCCCCGAGCGCTGGCTCCTCCATGGCTCCACCGCTCCAGTCCTGCACAGCTCTGTCCCGTCCCAAGCGTGCCAGCGCTGCCGTACTTGGCATCGAAACACCGTCGATGACAATGAGAAGAACCATTTTTTCCCCAACCTGCTCCGTCCAATTCCAGGTTGCTGCCTCTTCCCTGCACGCAAGATCAATGGCCTACTCGGTCGTCCTTCTCTGCATCTGAGTCGAGCAAGGGTTTATTCATTCTCTCCTTTTCATCCCCATGTGCTGACTCGACCTCGACCATGGCGTGATTTACATGTTCTCTCTCTTTCACTCTTTCCCTCTTTCTCTCTCTCTTTCTCTCTCTCTCTCTCCCCTTTCTCTCCAAGTTCACTGACAAAATTTTATTCTTATGGTGGTTTGTCCGGATCAGAGGCCGGAGCTCCGGCGCTGCATGTGTGCTTACCCTACAGAGATATTAATGGTGACGGCAAGGTGTTCTACTTTTGGTTACCATCAGTCCTCATATGTGCTCTGTGGTCAGTTATTTTTGTGGTTATTTGGAACGGTGGACATGTATGACTCAAGTGATGTGTCACATGATGTACTTTTGACCTAGCGGAGGCTTCGATTTTCACTTTGTCGAGGTGATTTTTTGCAGCAATCTTGTGAGACAAAACGAATATAGTATATGCTGATATTTCTGACTTGATTGGTACTTCCCTGTTCGTGTTGTGCAATAGATGTGGTGTATCAACTGAAGGAGTTCTAGAGGGATAAATAAATAACATGGTGTGCCGACTTTTCTCCGTTTTTCTCTTTACTAATGGTTTTTATGCTTTCTCTCCATATTCCTCTGCCATATGATTTGAGATAATCATTCACTCATTCCTACATACTACTGATGTCTATGCATGCTTCTATTCTTGTAGACAGTTTTGGGCCTCCAAGTGCAGAGGTTTGTAGAACAGCAGCAAGTTTCCCTTAAGTGGATCACCCAAGGTTTATCAAACTCAAAGAGGTAGAGGTCAAAGATATCCCTCTCAAGCAACCCTGCAATTAAGATACAAGAAGTCTCTTGTGTCCCCAACACACCCAATATACTTGTCAGGTATATAGGTGCACTAGTTTGGCGAAGAGATAGTGAAATACGAGTAATATGGATGGTTATAAGTAATAATAGCAATCTGAAATAAATATGGCAGCAAGCAAACATGTAGCAGAACAGGAGGAAAATGGTGTTTCAATGCTTGGAAACAAGGCCTAGGGATCCTACTTTCACTAGTGGACACTCTCAACAATGAAAACATAATTGAACTAATAAATACCATCTCTTCACTATGCTACTCCAAACCACTCTCCGGTCGAATAACAACACCAATCCATGCGTAGAGTTTTAATAGCACTCCTCAGAGTAAGCACTTTCCCAACTAAGTAAACCCCCACGCTATCACCATGGGACCCAGATGGTTCCACGCAAACACCACAATTTCATAGGGTTATCCAACACAAAATATAAATATAATGCTAAACCACACTGTGCACACATTGTCTTCTTTGCACCGTGATCAAAGTGTTTACGGAGATCTCATAACAAAAACCACTTGAGTAGCATAATAGATGAAGAATAATATCTACAAACTCAACTAGATTACAAAGCTCACGATCACATATAGATCACACCATGGGAGAGAGAGATGAAACACATAGCTACAGGTAGAGCCCTCAGCCCCGAGGGTGAACTACTCCCTCCTCATCATAGGAGATAGCAACGGCGATGGAGATGGCGGTGGAGTCGATGGAGATGGTTCCGGGGGCACTTCCCCATCCCGGCAGGGTGCCAGAACAGAGATCTGTTCACCCGAAACTTGTCGGCGGTGGCGGCGGAGCTACGGATGTATTTTGTGGAAAAGATCGATTCTTTTAGGGTTTTCCCTTGAGGGGGTATATATAGGAAAAGTGGTATTTCCAGAACAACTTTTCTGAAATAAAAAAATAGCAGAAAACAGGGAACTGGCATTTGGCATCTTGTTAATAGGTTAGTCCCGGAAAACGTGTAAAAATGACACAAAGGGTAAGGAAAACATGTAGGAAATAACATGAAAACAACATGGAACATCAGAAATTAGGGATACGTTTATGACGTATCAAGCATCCCCAAGCTTAGTTCCTACTCGTCCTCGAGTAGGTAAACGATAAAACAAAATAATTTCTGAGGTGACATGCTACCAACATAATCTTGATCATCATAATGTAAAAGCATATGTAAGCTGAGATCATAGAACTTAAACACAAGCATGATAAATAGAACTTTAATAATAAAGCATAGCAATCACTTTGCATCATGAGAAGTATCTCAAGTAAAAGATCATGAATAACAATGCAAAGAAAGATATACGTTTGTTTCAAGTATAGAGAAAGCATGGCAAAGTGGTATTTCTCTAGTCCTTAAGAGTGGGACAAAACATAAATGCCAGGACACCTTCCAAGTTCATGAGGAAGACTAGAACAAATAGTTGGAGAACAATAAATAACACTTCATGAATCAACTAATGATGTTTATGGGACAAATGCACATAAAACTCAGAATGGCAAAAATGCTCTCTCAACTGTGCATAAAGATAGAAGATGGAGACTCAACATAAAAGTAAAAGAAAGGCCCTTCGCAGAGAGAAGCAGGGATCAACTCATGTGCTAGATCTTTTATTTTATTATAAACAGAGGTATTAAAAGTTTGACACTCCTCCCATCCATCTTTCACAAACCATGGCTAAGCGAATCCTCGGGTGCCTGCCAACAATCACATACCATGGAGGAGTGTCTATATTTTAAGAGAGGTGTATGCTAGTGTCAACGAATGGTAAACAGAAAATACAGTACGTCACAAGCCAACTAAATTTTACAAGAGCGACTCCCATGTGAAGGATGCATCTGGGTAGAAGGTCATCCTTCTTTTTCTTTTGTTTACACAATTATGTTTGACTGATAATTCAGGGGCAAAAATAGTGAAGAGAATTTATTTGAATTAATTTGGGGCTAGGCACCCCGTTGCCAGCTCTTCTATCAATTGGATAAGAGGATGAAGCCACTAGTCCAGGGTGTAAAATCCAATCAATAAGTGAGATAAAGATTCTCTATTGACGTCCTCATGAGCAAAAACAGGAACACAAAACAGGAGTAATTTTGAAAGTTTTAAAGGTAACACATGAGCAATTTACTTGGAGTGGAAGTGAAATACCACATGTAGGTAGGTATGGTGGACACAATGGGAAAATTTTGGTTTTAGGAAGTTGGATGCACGTGTAGAGCTCATACTCAGTACAGGTGGAGGCTAGAAAAAGACTGGGAGCGACAAATCAAGAGAGCATAAGAGCCATAATCATGCATAGCGACATAAACATCATTGATCAAAGCATAAGTGGTATCACAAGTTCAAAAACTAAATGGTCATGGAGGCTATTCATGACTGGTTCATAGTCATAAACATGGTGTGAGCATGCGCCAAGTCAACCAAATAAAACATTCAAAGGAGAATACCATAAATTTATGCTTTACTATGACAAGAACAACTCATGAATCTTTCAATGGAACATTAAACACTCTAAGCTATTTGAGGCTTATTCATGCTACTCAATAACCACAAGGCTTTAAGACTAAAATAACATCTAGCGTGGCATGAAAAATTTCTAGCCACAGTCTATACAAGCTTCTATGTGCACCGTTATAAATTCTACCTCAAGCAGCAGTTTCTTTTCCCAACAAGCACCATACAAAACATGCTTTAACAAAAACTCTCCAAATGCTACAACAAGCAAACATGAGAGTACTCACATAACCCTAATAAATACAACAGCTGTGAGTAAGAGATGCATGAAAACAAAGGCTAAACGCAGTACTAGCAAAAAGTGAACACTCACAGAACAATAAGAATGAAAACTAGAGTGTTCTAAGTAATTAAAATGGAGCGTGTCTCTCTCCCACACAAGTATGATAAGATCCAACCATAAACTACAGCAAAGAAAACTAAACAAACTGAAAGTAAAAATAACTGACGCTCCAAGTAAAGCACATAATATGTGACCGAATAAAAATATAGTTTCACTAGAAGTGACCTGATGGAATTTGCTGTGATGTACCTCCGGGGCATTCCCAAGCTTAGGCTCTTCACTCTTCTTGATCATGTCATATCATCCTCTTCTCTTGACCCTTGAAAACTTCCTTCACACCAAACTTCTCACAATTTTCATTAGCAATGTTAGTGCAATCGAAATAATAAATTCACATGGTTCAGTTTCAACACAAGCCTAACACTCATAAAACATTAGCTACTTTCACAACTTCTTTTAAAACTTTTTTTCTCAAAAGAACACCAAAAGAAAGAGATTAAGATTCAAATGCAATTATTGGCAGAAATCTGTCAAAACAGGACAATAAGTAAAGATGATTTTTTCGAAAATCTTATGTTGCTCAAATAAAAAAGTGTCAACTAAGAACAGTTTCGTATATATCCCAGGATTACGCACAAAAAAACTCCAGTCATTTTGAATTTTCTGTGATTTTATACGAATTTAACAGTGGACAGTAGAAATCTGTTTCCTGCGCAGAAATCCGAAATATAGTCTCAACTTTCTACTAGAGACTTTACTTGGCTCAACAAAGCCACAAAAGAAAAGATACAGCAGGGTTTTTAAGGAAATAGAAAACACCCAGGTGCAAAGAAAACAAAAATAAACGACGGAAAACGGGTTGAAAACGAAGAAATAAAACGGGTTGTCTCCGGGAAGCGCTTTTCTTTAACGCCTTTTAGCTAGGCATGATAATTTGAGAAGATGCTCACATGAGAAATATGAATTGAAGCAAAAGAGAGCATCAAGAAGAAAATGTAAAACAAATTTACACTACTAGGAAAATAGCTATAGGAGTGACAATACCCGTGACGCACCTAAACTTTGGTGCGTCACGCCTAAAAGCCGTGGCGCACTGCTCCCCGGTGCGTCACGCCTATCTCTTTACCCGTGGCACACCAAACATGGGGCGCGCTGGGCCTATGTGTGGGCCCGGGGTGGCGAGGCTCCCAGTCGTACCCGTGACGCACCGTGCTTCTGGTGCGTCACGGCTATCTGAAATAGGCGCGGCGCACATGGGGCTAGTGCGTCACGGCTATGTGTTCCACCTACAATAACAATAGCCGTGGCGCACCAGCCCCATGTGCACCGCGCCTATTTCACATAGCCGTGACGCACCAGAGGCACGGTGCGTCACGGTATACCTGGGAGCCATTTAAGTGGTTTGGACCACCTCCCACCTCCCATCGCCCCACATCCCCACCCCATTTTAGATTTGGTCGTCCCCCACCTCCTCACCACCCTATTTCCCCCATTTCCCACCATTTAAAAACGTGTTTAACCTATTTTATTTGATATATATGTGAGGGGAATCTAGTAAACACTCCTCTCACCACCCCCATCTCACTTTACCACTTTCTCTTCCATCTTTTTCACTCCCTATAGCCACACACACTCTCTCGGTCTCGAGTCGGCAAGATCTATAGTTGGTGAGTTGTTGGAGGGATATTTATATGTGTTGTATGTATATGTGTGTCTTGATCTCGCTCTCTTATGCATAGATCTCGCTCGGTACCGGCCGGTGCGTCGTCACAAAAGATTCATATGGTTGCATATATACATATGCGAAATTGTGTTGCGTATCTTTGATGAAAGTTTTGGATGTCTTAAAAATGAGTTGCCAAAATGTTGACTTATTTCCATTTTGGCGACCATGTACTCCGAGAATGTCCTATTTTTAGCATAGGTCATGCCGAATTTTTTCGTCGACGACCATGCATGCATCATCCATATATTATGTAATTTAATTCTAATTAATTTGTCGTTTGATCTTTTTTTTACTATGCAGGCAACCATGCATATAAGCACAGGCATCGTGGCTAGATTTATGAAACATGCGACGGCCGAAATGTTTCGAAATAACATGACGGAGATAAGATGTCCTTGTCGAAGATGCAAACTGCAACGCTTGATCAGATACGATTGCGGTTACTTGGAGTCGCACCTTATCCGTCGTGGTTTCATGGATGGTTACACTCTTTACCCGACAAGTGATGAAGAAGATGAACACGACGCTAATGGGACGGCCAGATATGAGGAAGGACATCATGATCAGGATAATAACGGCGATGGCGGCCGGCGAGAAGATGAAGAGTCTCCTGGACATGATGAAGGACATCATGATCAAGACGAAGTACATCATGATGAAGATGTCGGTACATCGTCGTCGGACTGGGTGCGGGACCCTCATGTTCAACCTCTGCTTCTCAAGGAGACTAGCAACACCAGAGCTGTTGCTAGAGAGAAATCGAAGCTGTCGCAACTGGAGATAGACGCGGTTACTCCATTGTATGAAGGATGCGTGAGCGAGGATACCCGTCTGAACGTAACGTTAAGGACCCTCGAGATGAAGACAAAACACCGATGGACTGATGCGAGCTACGATGAGACCATGACATTCTGGCACGGCCGTCTTCCCACGGGGAACAAGTGTCCAACGAGCATCGAGGAGGCCAAGAAAGTCGTGTACCCTCTGGATTTACCTCACGTGAAATACCATGCTTGTATTAATGACTGCATCATCTATCGGGGCGTGGACGCGGAGAGAACCATTTGCCCGGTGTGCGACGCAACTCGATACAAGCCAGGGAAGAAGGCCTCTCCTCGAAAAGTAGTGTGGTACTTTCCGATAACTTCCTGTCTGCAGCGGTATTTTGCAGACCCCACACAGGCGAAGCTCATGCGATGGCACGAGGAAAGGAAGAAGCCAGAAGAGGATGATGGAATTGATCCGGAGAAGGATGACACGATGCTGACACACCCCTCAGATGCTAGCCAGTGGAAGGCGCTAGACATCGAATACCCCGAATTCGGGGACGATCCAAGGAACATCAGGTTGTGCATGAGTACGGATGGACTAAATCCTTTTGGCAACCAGAGCAGCACCCATAGCACCTGGCCCGTGTTTTTATGTATATACAACCTACCCCCCTGGTTGTGCTTGAAGAGGAAGTACGTACATATGAGTATGCTTATTCAAGGGCCGAAACAACCAGGTAACGACATCAATCTGTATGTCTAGTTGTTGGAAGAGGAGCTAGCCACGTTATGGGACGAGCCAGCCAATACGTGGGACACCTATGGAGAAACGTTTTTCCCAATGAGAGTCACGCTCATCACGACGGTGCATGACTACCTCGGTTACGGATATGTCGCGGGGAAGGTGACGCATGGATTCTGTGCATGCGTTAGGTACATGGATGACACTACGTATCTCCAGCTAGAGAGAAACCCCGGGTCTTCAAAAACCGTGTTCTTGGGGCATCGAAGGTGGCTTCGCAAGGATGACCCGTGGAGAAAACACAAAGATCTATTCAACAATGAAGTTGAGATGCGAAGAGCCCCATTTCAAAGGAGCGGCGAGGAAATCGACGAGCTGTTGAAGAACTGGAAAGAGTGCCCTGCGCCGGGACGTACCAAAGCAGAAATTCAGCGGGATGAAGTCTCACGACTGTCACGTGATGATGACGCAGATACTTCCAGTTGCAATTCGAGGGATAATGGACGAGCACGTCCGCAAAACGCTGTTTGGACTCTGCAACTTTTTCGACGTCATCTCTCGAAAGTCGATTGGCGTGAAGCAACTCGCAAGGCTACAGGAAGAGATCATGGTGATACTATGCAAGCTTGAGATATACTTCCCGCCCGCATTCTTCGACATTATGGTGCATCTCCTTGTCCATGTCGTGGATGATATCATCCTGCTCGGGCCGCCGTTTTTACACTCCATGATGGCGTTCGAAAGGATGAATGGTTCCATCAAAGGATACGTCCGCAACACGGCCCGTCCAGATGCAAGCATTGCCAAGGGCTTTCTGACAGAAGAGTGCATCTCTTTCTGCACGAATTTTCTAGACAAAGATGAGAACCCTGGTCTGCCCGTAAACAGGCACTTTGGCAGGCTCGCTGGATGGGGACACCGCGAGGGCCAGCGCGAAATGAATGTCGACTTTCAGGGCCGACGCAACGACTTTGACAGAGCGAACCTAGTCGCGCTACAACATCTAACAGTGGTCTATCCTTGGTTGGAAGGGTAAAAAATGTTAATCGCGAAGTATTACAGTGACCGGGGACAAAATAGGACCGAAGCAGAAATAATCAGAGAGCACAACATCCATTTCACACAGTGGTTCAGGGAGAAGATTATGACCGATCCCCCGGAGACGCCTTATTCTGAAGAAGAAAAACTCATACTCACATTGTCACAAGGACCCGCACATAACCTCATGACCTATCAGGCATACGATATCAATGGTTACACATTCTACACGGCAAATAAGGACCGGAATTGCGAATACCAGAACTCGGGGGTAACGATGGAATCATGAACAGGTGACGTCAAGGAAAGATACTATGGTAGGATCGACGAGATATGGGAACTCGACTACTGCGGAGAGAAGGTGCCAATGTTCCGTGTCACATGGGCCAAGAGCGTCAGAAAAGAAGGACAATATTTCACCACCATGGTTATACCTGAAGCCAAATCCGGCACGAATGTCACCGCAAAAAATGAGCCATGGGTCTTGGCTAACCAAGTGGACCAATGCTTCTTCATTACCGACCCGACAAGGCCTAGCCGTGTTGTCATCTGGAGAGGCAAAAGAAGCTTCATCGAAATGGATGGAGTAGCCAACGAGCAAGACTTTGACCAGTACGGCGACCCGAAAATGGAAGATGACAACGACGATGGAACGAAATACACAACAAGAAGAAGCAGGACAACGCTACCTACAGGTCGCCCATTCCACAGAAGAAGTCACGGCGTTCTGGGACTGAATTACTCAACCGCGACAAAGAAGGGAAAGAAAATTGTGAAACGCTAGCTAGAGATACAAGAATCATTATGTTGCCGTGTGTGTGCATGAATTCGACAAAATTATGATGATGTAATAAGAATATTTGAGATTTTATGATTTCTAAATTAATCAGCACTTTATTTGAGATTTTTTTGAATTCATATCGATTTTACAAATTTTATTATATTTACATCTATGTTGATCTACTATAATTTATTATATATATATTGATTTATTTTGAATCATTTTGTAAGAAAAAAAATTAAAAAAATTGGGGGTTGACAGGAGTCGAACCAGGGTGGGAGCCTAGGCAGCAAGGGCCCTAGCCACTGGGGTAAGTATCAGTTGTTGATACCTACCCACGCGCAGCTCTTTTATGTAGATACTACGGATAGGTGTGGCGCACCTCCATCTGGTGCGCCACAGTTAGCTTAGGCGCGACGCACCTTTGGTTGGTGCGTCACTGGTAGCCTAGGCGCGACACACCTCTCTACGGTGCGTCACGGCTATCCTCTGCTATAACACGGGACCGTTCCCCTCTTGTTCCTCTCTTCCAATCTCGATCTGAACCAGCGCGCAGAGAGGAGATAGCCACCGTCGCCTCCCTTCCGTCGCCACCGCACGCACGCCACCGCACGCACGCACGCACGCCTAGCCACCTAGCCACCGCACGCACGCACGCACGCCTAGCCAACCCTAGCTAGCCACCGCCGCCATCCAGGGCCAAGATCGGAGGAGGGGGAGTCGCGGGATCCGAGGAGGTCGGGGAGTCGCGCCGCCGTCCAGTACAAGGAGGAGTAGGAGGAGGATTCTCCACCGACCGCGCGCGAGGAGGGAGCCGGACCAGTACAAGGAGGGGATCGTCGTCTTCGCTATCACGTGAAAGGTGAGTCCGGCCCCCTTCTTCCCCACCTCGGTAGTCACCGTGAGAGAGCCCGGTGTGAGCCCTGCCCTGCCCTTCCACTGGAAGCAAGCAACTGATAATGTAGTTTATGCACCTCGATGCAACAATGCCTGCCCTTCCACCCTCTCATTGGACTTCTGTTTGCACAACAAAAATCTGGAATATCTGTTGCTACTTCTCTGCATGAATTGGTTCCTGAATTCGACCGGGGATGACATCTCGGGTTCTTGGAGGCAAAATATAGAGATATTTCTGTGAACTAACGTTCCCTAGATTATGTTCGTCGGTTAGTGGTAGTTTCTATTCCCTACCTAGTTATGGCAAAGTTTTTTCGTGACGTTCCTGTAAAATAAGACTCGTACAATTTGGTAACGAACCTGGTGAGCTGAGCTATATGGTCATGTCACTAGTGGAAACAACCCCTCTCGTCCAGGGGGCCAGGGGGCACCTGTCCCGGTTGCAACCAGATCCGGGACCTATGCCATGCATTGGTCCCGGTTTGTGTGCCCGGGGCAGCAGAAATCGCCTGGGGGCATTGGTCCCGGTTCGTTGGGAGATATTGGTCCCGGTTCGTGCCAGGGACCGAGACCAATGCCTAGCCACAGGCCACGTGGCACGCGAATGAGAATTTGTCCCGGTTCAGGCCACGAACCGGGACCAATGTCCCCCTTCCCCTATATATACTGCCCCAACCCCCTCTTCCATCTTTTTTTTGCTTGGAGGTGTGAGGGAGGTGGGTGTTAGTGTGTGTTATTTTACTATGCACACGAGGTGTTCGACGAAATTCCTGAGCCACACATAAGCTCACTTAAAATGGTATCTTCGACCGAGGTTAACAAACTTATCTTTTTCATATGTAACTGATACATAAAAAAGTAGTATTTGTCGATGTACTGTGGTCATTTTTGTATTAATATGTTATTGTAATGTATTTTGATAAACTTAATTATACGATGCAGATGGATGCACGACAGCGATGGATGTACGGTGACCGACGCACTTCCGAGTATATGGCGGGCCTGAATGCATTTCTTGTTGTAGCTCAGGCGAACAAAGATAATGGCTTCATGTGTTGCCCATGTGTTTATTGTCGGAACGTCAGAGAGCACTCTTCCAAAAGAATCCTTCACGGCCATCTACTTCGGAGAGGTTTCATGCCCAGCTATAATTGCTGGACGAAGCATGGAGAAAGAGGGGTTGTGATGGAAGACGATGATGATGAAGAAGAATATCCTTTGTTCCCTGAATACGACGATACTGCAATGGAAGAGAATGCAGAAGAAGGAGGTGATCAAGAACAGGCATCAGAAGAGCCCGATGATGATCTTGGCCGAGTTATTGCTGATGCAAGGGAAGACTGTGAAAATAAATTGGAGAGGTTGAAGCTGGACAACATGTTACAGGATCACAAAAAATTGTTGTACCCAAATTGCGAAGATGGTAGCACAAAGCTCGGTACCACACTGGAGTTGCTGAAATGGAAGGCACAGAACGGTGTGACTGACAAGGCATTTGAGAGTTTAATTCAACTAATGAAGCCAAAACTTCCAAAGGATAACGAATTGCCTTAGAGTACGTACGAAGCAAAGAAAGCTCTCTGCCCTCTAGGATTAGAAGTGCAGAAGATACATGCATGCATTAATGACTGCATCCTCTACCGCGGTGAGAAGTACGAGAATTTGGATGAATGTCCGGTATGCACTGCACTGCGGTATAAGATCAGAGCAGATGACCCTAGTGATGTTGACGGCGAGCCCCCCCGTAAGAGGGTTCCTGCTAAGGTGATGTGGTATGCTCCTATAATACCACGGTTGAAACATCTGTTCAGAAACAAAGAGCATGCTAGGTTGTTGCGATGGCACAAAGAAGACCGTAAGAAAGATGGAAAGTTGAGGCACCCCGCCGATGGATCGCAGTGGAGAAAGATCGAGAGAGACTTCCCAGACTTTATAGGAGAGGCGAGAAACTTATGGTTTGTTCTAAGTACAGATGGCTTTAATACTTTTGGGGAGCAGAGCTCCAGTCATAGCACCTGGCCTGTAACTCTATGTATGTACAACCTTCCTCCTTGGTTGTGCATGAAGCGCAAGTTCATTATGATGCTAGTTCTCATCCAAGGCCCGAGGCAACCTGGCAACGACATTGATATGTATCTAAGGCCATTAGTGGAAGAACTCTTACAATTGTGGGGCAAACCAGGTGTACGTGTGTGGGATGAGAACGAACAAAAGCCGTTTGACCTACGGGCGTTGCTTTTCGTAACCATCTATGATTGGCCTGCTCTTAGTAACATTTCCGGACATACAAACAAGGGATACAATACATGCACACACTGTTTGGATAAGACTGACAGTGTTTTTTTTGGATAAATGTAAAAAGGTTGTATATCTGGGGCATCGTAGATTTCTTCCGATCAAGCATCCTGTAAGAAAGAAAGGAGGGAAGCATTTCAGAGGTGAGGCAGATAACCGGAAGAAGCCTGACCTCCGTAGTGGTAATGATATATTCGATATGGTCAAGGACCTAGAAGTAATCTTTGGTAAGGCTGCTGGCAGCCAACCAGTTCCGTACGGCCCTGATAAGCGCGCACCCATGTGGAAGAAGAAATCTATATTTTGGGAGCTACCCTATTGGAAAGTTTTAGAGGTCCGGTCTTCGATCGACGTGATGCACGTGACAAAGAATCTCTGTGTCAATCTGCTCTCCTTCCTGGGCGTGTATGGGAAGTCAAAAGATACGCCAGAAGCACGGGAGGACCAGCAACGTATGAAAGACCCAAGCAACAAGCACACAGATACAGGGCGCCATTACTTAAGCAGCTACGCTCTTAGTAAAGCAGAGAAGGAAATATTCTTTGAAGTCCTTTACAGTATCAAGGTTCCGTCTGGCTTCTCATCGAATATAAAGGGGATAATAAACATGGCAGAGAAAAAATTCCAAAACCTGAAGTCTCATGACTGCCACGTGATTATGACGCAGTTGCTTCAGATTGCATTGAGGGGGCTTCTACCGGAAAATGTTCGAGTACCCATTGTGAAGCTATGTGCATTCATGAACGCAATATCTCATAAGGTAATCGATCCAGAAATTCTGACAAGATTACAGAGGGATGTGGTCCAGTGTCTTGTTAGTTTTGAGTTGGTGTTCCCACCATCCTTCTTCAACATTATGACTCATCTCCTGGTTCACCTATGTGAAGAGATTCATATTCTCGGTCCGGTATTTCTACACAATATGTTCCCCTTTGAGAGGTTCATGGGAGTCTTGAAGAAATATGTTCATAACCGTGCTAGGCCAGAAGGAAGCATCTCGAAGGGCTATGGAACAGAGGAGGTCATTGGGTTCTGTGTTGACTTTATGCCTGACCTTAAAACGATTGGTGTTCCTGAATCGCGGCATGAGGGGAGACTGAGGGGAAAAGGAACGCTGGGAAAGAAAACAATGATACCCAGGGACGGGCATTCTTTCATCAAAGCACACTACACAGTTCTACAAAATTCTATGTTCATGGCTACGTATCTCGAGGAACACAAGAATATTGTACGCTCCGCAAATCCGGGGAAGGATGACTCATGGATTAAACACAAACACATGGAGACTTTCGGAAGTTGGTTGCAAACACATCTTATAAATGACACCAATGTTGAAGATCAGCTGTACATGTTGGCAGGGTCACCATCTTCGACTATTGGGAGTTTTCAAGGGTACGAGATAAATGGGAATACATTTTACATGATCTCCCAAGATAAGAAGAGCACCAACCAAAACAGTGGTGTCCGCTTTGATACAACAAACAAGAATGGAAAAAATGACACATACTATGGTTACATAGAGGAGATATGGGAACTTGACTATGGACCTTCTTTTAAGGTCCCTTTGTTCAAGTGCAAATGGGTCAACCTGAATGGAGAAGGGGTAAAGGTAGACCCGCTTTATGGAATGACAACAGTGGATCTCAACAATATTGGTTACAATGACGAACCATTCGTCCTAGCCAATGATGTGGCTCAGGTCTTCTATGTGAAGGACATGTCCTCCAGACCAAAAAAAGAAAAAATAAGCAAACAAATTCATCATACGATGAGCCGAAGCGTCACATAGTTCTCTCAGGGAAAAGAAACATCGTGGGAATCGAGGAAACGACAGACATGTCAGAAGATTATAATAAGTTTGTTGAAATTCCTCCCTTCACAGCGAAAGCTGACCGCACCATCCCGTTAAATAATGAAGATGCTCCATGGTTACGGCCGAAGCGATCATAAGCAAGAGAGAATTCAGAAGACTAGATCATAGTTCTGTTTGACCAGTAATTTGTATTGACCGATAAAAAGCTGACAACTATGACCAGCCTGATTTCATTATTATTCCAACCAGCGGCACACCCACCCATTTTTCTGTTTCTCTCTCCTCCGTCTGTTGGTGATGTGTAATAATAAGCGTGGAATACATGACCATATAGTTCTGTTTGATCAGTAATTTGTATTGACCGGTAAAAAGGTGACAACTATGACCAGCCTGATTTCATTATTATTCCAACCAGCGGCACACCCACCCACTTTTCTGTTTCTCTCTCCTCCGTATGTTGGTGATGTGTAATAATAAGCGTGGAATACATGATCATATAGTTCTGTTTGATCAGTAATTTGTATTGACCGGTAAAAAGCTGACAACTATGACCAGCCTGATTTCATTATTATTCCAACCAGCGGCACACCCACCCAAGTATGAGATAACTGTAGGAAGATATTGCAGGCACACTTCGAAGTGATAGTACGGATACCATCCTGACAGATATCCTTAAAACAGAAATAGATATTCGGTACTACCTTGGAGTTCAAATGACGCAAAGGGTTGCACCTCTGCGGTTACTTTGGCAAGCTGCTAATGCATACACTTATGCAATGTTTGAGATTTTTAGATTAGAATTTGAACTGATCTTGGATTGCGTGGTCTATAACTGTGGCGAAATTGGACCCATATCCGAGTATGAGATAACTGTCAAAAACAGGCGTCGGGGTCATTTTGTTAGATTCGACTCATCAGAATACATTTGTAGCTGCAAGAAGTTTGAAAATGTAGATCTTCCGTGTTGCCAGGTACTGAAGGTTCTTGAGATCAGAAATATCAAAGAAATTCCACCACACTATGTTTTGAAAAGATGGCGAAATGATGCTCAGAGTGAACCTTCGAAGGAGAACTATGGTTTTTCTGTTGTAGACGAAGATCCCAAATTCTCCGTGTTAAAAAGGTACAACTTGCTTTGTCAAACTTTATATAAAGTTGCAGTGATTATGAGGAGCATTGCCGAAATTGATTGGCCTTGCCTTAAATAATTCGGCTTAGTGGGTTCATCTATCCATGCATCCGTCGCGGCGATCGCAGTGATTATGAGGAGAAACGCCTTCGATCGGGTCATCATCATTTGGCGACGCAGAATGCCTTGTATGCTCTGGACTCACTCGGAAGATCACAAGAGAAAACAAAAATTATAAGATATTTATATTCAAATTATATGCAAATAGTAAAATAATTAATAGTTTCAATAGTTAGAATAATTATTTAGTTAAAAAAATTGATTTAAATTAGTTATGCAAATTCTAGCACTTTTCATGTTGAAATTTTTGTCAAATTCGAAAGTATATAGAAGTTATTAATGTGCAAACTTAAACAATTTTTAAATTTTGGCGCTAAAAAATTTGGGCGCGCAGGGTGCCACCAAATTTCGAAATAAGTATTGGTCTCGGCCCGTGGTACCAACCGGGACCAAAGGGGGTACCTCTAGTCCCGGTTGGTGGCACGGGCCGGGACTAGAGGCCCAGTTGTATAAATATCTCGGCCCTCTCTCCAGGCCGAGCCACCACCCAGGACAGCGGACAGGCCCTTGGCGAAGCCCTGCCGGCGGCGGGAATGGATAGAAGATCCCGCCGGTGCTGGTTCTGCCGGCGGGATTGAACTAGGGGACGCGTTTTTCGAAGGAAACTATATATATTTAAAAGGCCCGGGGGCCGTGCTTACATAGGGGGCGCGGCGCGGCCACAGACGGTCGGTCGTGTTTCATCGGGGGCGGCGGCGCGACCACAGGCGGCCGGCCGTTTCTTGGGGGCGGGGGAGGGGTAGCCTACGAGCTATATCTATTGGGGGGGCGCACCGGCGCCGGCCTAGTCCTCATCGGAGGACATGCAGTGGTAGGCAGGTGCCTGCCACAAGTGGGCAGGCAGCTGGGGCGGGCCCGCCGGTGGCTGCGGAGGCATCGGGGGCGCGTGCGGCGGCGGCGGCGGCAGCTCCTCCGGCTCCGGCGCCCATTCGCCGCCGGTCCATGCCCAGGCCATCCCGTACTCCAGGCCGGGGGGCAGCGGCTGGGGCGGCGGCTGGTCCTCCGACGCCTCCAGGTCGGCGTTCATGGCCTGCCACCACGGTGCAGGCGCTGGAGGGGGCGGCATCGAGTCGTCGTCGGCAGCGGCGGCCAGAACCTGCTCCCACCGCTTGACCTCGTCCTCGATGAGGGAGCGGCGGGAGGCCTCGTAGGCGGCCTCCAAGCCGGCCTGGAGCTCGGGGTCCTCCTCTTCGTCGGGGATGTCATCCTCGAACCACAGCTCCGGCTCCCTGCCGGGCGGTGGCGCGGGGTAGTCGGCGACGCTCTCCTCCGGGGCCGTGGGGATGTAGGAGCGGCGGCGCTGGTCGTGCTCCTGCTGGAGCCAGACGGCCCAGTAGGGGGAGCTGCGCGCGGTCCCTGAGGAGGTGGGCCGGCAGGAGCGCACGCCGGCGGTCAATCTCCTCGCGCAAGGCCTCATTGGTCGGGGCCGGCGGCACGGGGATGCGCTGCGGGTTCAGGTGCCAGCCGTCCGGGAGGTGGACGTCCGGCCAGAACACCGGTGTGGCGTGCTCCCAGTGCCACTCGGCCTCTTCCTTCCGCACATAGCGGCGGAACCGCTTGCCCGGCGCGGCGCGAGGCGGCGGGCGGGCTGCTGGAGGTGGAGCGGGGACACGCGGCTGCCCCCCAATCCAGACGCCTCCCGGACCGAAGCCGAAGGCCTCCTGCGGCGCGCGGGGGACGCCGGCGCCTCTCTGGCCGGCGCCGCTCGAGAACCCGGCCTCGTGCTCGTTCTTCGGGCGTTTGAACCAGCAGCGGGGCGACATGGCGGCTAGGGTTGGGTGAGCTGGGACACGTCCTGGGTGAGTGCGGTGTACGGGCGGCGGGGGCCCCTTTAAAAAGGACCCGGGGGGGCTGGCATGCCAACCGGTGGCGGGAACGTGGCGGCGGTTGCAGGCGGCCATGAATGCGCGGGGGAGCCGAGGCGTGCCGTTCGTGGCCACGCGCGCGGGGAAGTGGAGGCGCGGGAAGACGAGGCGGCCAGTGGGCCCTTTGACCGCGCGCGGCTGTGGTCTTACTTTAAAGACCGGGCGAGCCAGCCACTAGGTCGCCGGCCAGTGGCCCCTTTGACCCTGCGTGGCCAGTGGCCCCTTTGACCGAATGTAGCCAGTGGGCTTAATAAAAGACGCGAGCCAGTCGGCCATTTGACCAAAATGTGGCCACTAGGCTTAATTAAATACGTGGGCCAGTGGACGCGGTTGGGGAAGGGGAGGCCGGTTGGGGATTGCGAGACAGGATCGAAATTTTTTGGGAAAAAAAGAAAAGAAACCCCTGCCGTGGCAGAGAAAGTGGCCACAGTATAGTTTTTGAGAGGAACCATTCATCCCGGTTCCTAACACGAACCGGGACGAACTCCCTGGCCAGCTTCGCCACGTGGGTCATCCCTAACTATCCCGGGTCCTGGCACAACCGGGACCAATGTGGGAGGGCCATTTGTCCCGGCTGGCCCATCCCGGTTGCACAACCGAGACAAATGGGGCTTATCAACCGGGACTAATGCCACTGTTTCCACTAGTGTGTAGTCCCGTTACCCAAAAAATTATCTTATTCGTCACATTCTAATTGGATTTAGTGAAGTTGAGGAGCTGAGCTGAGCTCTGATCCTGTCAAAGGATTTTTTTTTCTCTTATTCGTCCCATCGTCACTGGACAGTGGTTGCAGGTCGTAAATCAATGGTGCTATGGCTGACTCATGTGCAAAAAAATGTATGCTAGTTAGCTTTTCTGTGATGCTGACTTGAATATCCATCCACAATGTGTTGCCAGCACGGGCTAATAAAAGGTTCGGCCTCTGAATCTCTCGTTTGCTGGAGAAAATAGATATATTTCTGTGACCTCACTATTCCTAGTTGCAAAAAAGAAAAATAATTCCAATGCATGTGGTCTTCCAATCAGTTACTAGTACTTTGATAATGGAAACACTGTCGCTGTAAATTAAAGACTATTCAGTGCTATTCTCTGGTTATGGAAAAAAATTAACCTTTTTATCGCACTAGAACATGATTGTGTTCGATCTTCTAAGTGAATGCTGATGGAATGTAAATACATCCAGTTGCGAATCAAATAGAGCAATCACCGTTAAGTTTGAAATATTTTCTTTCAAGTAGGCAAACTTGTACTCTGTTACTCAAGTAAAAATCTTGCCGTTTCAAAAAATAAAAGAAAAAATATTGCCACTAGCTGTGAATCACAATATAACAACGGAATTTTTTTGCTGGTGAATTGAGTTCGGTGAACTCTTTGATAATGGATAAAAGATTCACAGTAGATTCTTTTCTCTCCAGGTGACAGTGCAGCTTGCATTACATACTTCGGGAAAAATGCTCTGCACGTCTCTATTGCCTAAGAAAAAATGCAGATTGGTCTGATTCTATATAGGAGTATACGGTATAGTCTCAAAGTAAGCAGCGGTAGGAAAGAAATACAAAAAACACCTAGTAGAATTTACGGCTACCGTTATAGTCTCAAAGTAAGCAGCGTTAGAATTTACACCTAGTAAAAACATTGGTGTGGATCCTCTAATTCAGTAGGAGGGGGGGAAAATCTGGCTGAGGAGAAGATAACCAGATAATTGATTTGTATTGGTCTATTGAGTGACAATCTAATTCATCCACAATTTTAGTTGATTGTTGTTTTTATCTTGTTGCTAGGCTGCTAGCCAAACTCATCATTCATGTACCACTAGGCTGCTAGCAAATCTTATTTTGGCAGATGTTGTAGCTGGTTACAACAGCCAGTTAACTCTGATTGGCGAGTTGATGGCCATCAGTGCTGATCATAAAGAACCTGATTAGTGGCAGCAGTGTGTCTTGTGCGTTGTAGCGTGCTACTCACAATTCTGGTTCATGTCGATCCACACAGTCAGACACTATAGATTTGTAACATGATAGTTGCCTTATCTTGAGTACCACAAGTCTGATGTTTTAAACTTGTCTGTCCTGACGGTAAGTGTAAAAACTGAAAATTGTTTCAACACCTCGCTCAAACTTGGTTATGTTGAACTGAAGGAGAAAGGCATCTTCTAGGCTGCTGCTAGTTCTAGGCTGCTGCTAGGTTGTTGCTCCTACTTCTAGGCTGGTTGTTGCTGCTACTTCTAGGTTGATGTTGCTGCTACTTCTAGGATGTTGTTGTTGCTAGGCTGCTGCTGCTGTTGCTAGGCTGCTGCTCCTATTTCAAGCTGTGTTGTATATGAAATGACAAGTATTGTGAAATAAAATCTTGGTGTTGCAGTACTGTGTTGTATATGAAATGGCAAGTACTGTGTTGTTGGACGTGTCAAAATTTGCCGGGAAGAGATCTTGGTGTTGCAGTTTGGTACTTGAACAAATTTGGATATCTTTCCGACCATCGAGCCGTTTAAAACTTTGCAGGGAATTCAAATGAGTTGCCCATTTTTGCCGAAATGTTGATTAATTTCCGTTTCGGCGAAAATCGGTCACTCTAGTGTTAGAAAATTAGCAAAGGTCATGCCGAATTTTTCCCGTGAATTTAGGACTTACCTGTTTTCCCGTGATCGAGTAGTATGTCGATTTTTTGTTTCCTTTAGATTAACCAATAATTTCCCCCTTCAGAACATGGCACACAATGACGAGGCCGGCGCTTCTAAGCCGTTCTGGCAAATCTCCGAGGAAGAAGAGGAGCAATACGACCCGACATAGATACCTACCTAGCAACTTCATGTGATGACATGCCCTTCATCACTCCGAAGGGCTGTCCCGTTGTAATCCCTGGGCGGATGAGTCAGAAGGAGTGAGAACTATTGTAAGACTTGCTACATTTTTCGAAATTAGTTGAACTCAACCGTTATGGTTACGAATCGTCCATCGTGTAACCGATGCTAAATTATGTCAATGCTTGATTATCTTGCTTTTTATTATTGCGGTTCTACTTGTGATGTTCGTTCGATCTTTTGAATAAATGTCGATGATTAAAAGAGTTGGTTCACACTAAGATGGCCTTGGTGGTCTGGTGCGCCTTGTGATTTTCAGAAAATTTTGATCTTGTGCATCCCACTTGGCGCTCCAGGTCCACCAAGGCTGCCTGTATGTGTCCACCCTAAATATGAGGCACACATCGTTAGGGTTATGAATCATCCATTGTGTAACTGATGCTCAATTATGTCAATGCTTGATTATCTTGCTTTTTATTATTCCGGTCCTACTTGTGATGTTCGTTCGATCTTTTGTATAAATGCCGATGATTAAAAGAGTTGGTTCACACTTAGATGGCCTAGGTGATCCGGTGCGCCTTGTGATTTTCACAAAGTTAGGATCTTGTGCATCCCACTTGGCGCTCCGGGTCCACCTAGGCTGCTTGTATGTGTCCACCCTAAATATGGGGCACACAAACCGATGACCATCTTGTTCCTGTTAAGAGGTACTACAGGCGGTGGTGATCCGGGGAAAGGAACGAATGCGAGGTTTTCTGGATTTCTTTCGAACTAAATAATGTCACATATGTAATATGGTTCATGAAATCCGGATGAAGCTGAATCCTTAGTGCAGATTCGTAATGGTGATATTCCTCAGAAATCCCTTCTGGGGTTATGAAGAATATCCCCATTATGTATGTGTATAAAAGGATCTAGTTTTTTCCGGATTTCACTATTACATATATGATTTTGTTTAGTTTCAAAGATTTCCAGAAACCCTTCCTTCCCCCGCATTGCCATCACGTGTACTTACCTCGTAACAGGCACAAAATGTGAAGGTCCAACTTCACATGAAGGCCCGATGACTATCGTGTTCCTGTTAAGAGGTACTACAGGCGGTGGTGATCCGGGAAAAGGATGAAGATGAGGGTTTCGGTTGGAACTAAGGAACGTCGCATATGTAATATTATTGTTAGTGAGATCTGAACTGAGTTGGACCGTTTGGTACATATACGTAATGGTGATATTTTTCATAGCCTCGGACGGGGCTATGAAGAATATCACCGTTATGTATGTGCACGAAATGGTCCAACTTTGTTCGGATCTCACAAACACTTACGTATGTGATTTTGTTTAGTTTCAACGAAGTTCAGAAACCCTTATCTTTATCCTTCTCCGGATCGCCATCACGTGTACTACCTCGTAACAAGCACAAGATATGAATGACCAATTTGATCCTTTGTGTTTAACTTTCATCTTATTTATGTCATATTTCTCCATTTAGTATTTATTGCAAGACATGTTTAAAACTATTGTTTTTGGTTTTGTTTCTTGTCATTACAGGTGCCGAGGTGCTACGTGGTGTTTAGAGGCAGGGTTCCAGGAGTCTACGACCACTGGGAAGACTGCTTCGAGCAGGTGAACAAGTTCAGGGGCAATTCCTACAAATCCTACATCACTAGAGTGGCGGCGGAAGCTAGGTAGTTCATCCACCTCGAGGAACAGAAGAATAAGAAGAACAACAAGTGGATGAAGACCCTCGCCGCCGCTTTTGCCTCCGTCGCCTCATTCGTCATGCTATGGTTCCTAGATAGATGATTAGGTTATCGGCGACTAGATAGGTCACTTGTAAAGATGATGAAGCATCGATCGATGTAGTCGGTCCCGATGATTAATTGTCTGATGTATCTATTTGGCTCTGATGAACACTTTGTAGTGATAATCAACTGTTTGATGTAGTTATTCCGAATTCTAAGCAGTATGATCGACTATGATATATTATTTGTTTGTCACACAACTGTTTTGATCCATTTTGTCTACTTATATTCTTCTGTATTTGAGCTGTATATACCTATATAAATACGATACTGTGTATTTTTTTAAAAATACAACATAATATAGCCGTGACGCACCTAACGAATAGGCGTGGCGCACCAGGTAACTTAGCCGTGGAGGCAGCATATAGGCGCGGCGCACCTGTAAGGTTAGGCGTGACGCACCAGTGTAACTTAGGCGTGGCGCACCTCCCGTAGCCGTGGCGCACCGCGGCCGTGCGTCACGGGTATGAATAGGCGTGACACACATTAGCAGGTGCGTCACGGCTAACTCAATAGGCGCGGCGTGAGAGCCGTGACGCGCCACGGTGCGTCACGGATAAAGGATACTGGTGCGTCACGCATGACCTTTTCCCTAGTAGTGTTAAGTCTAACCCACTTCCTATGAAAAAGAATCTTGTAGAATAACAAGTCAATAAAGCACAAAGTGCCTAGCATAGGAAGACAAAATAAGTGCAATTTCAAAATTTTCAAAATAAAGAGGGGAAACTTGATATTGTTGGGATGCATAAAACCATGTTTCCCTCTCTCATAATAACTTTCAGTAGAATCATGAATGAAATTATCAATATAACTATCACATAAAACACTCTTATCATGATCCACATGCATAAAAGAATTATCACTCTCCACATAAGCATAGTCATTCTTATTAATAATAGTGGGAGCAAATTCAACAAAATAGCTATCATTATTATTCTCATCACCATAATCATCAAATATAGGAGGCATATTGTAATCATAATTAATTTTCTCCTCAATATTAGGTGGACTAAAAATATCATGTTCATAATTGTAAACATCATATATAGAAGACATATCATGATCACAATAAAATTTATCATTCATAGTAGGTGGAACTAGAATACCACAATCATTATAATCATCATATATTGGAGGCAAAGTATCATCAAAGAAAATTTCCTCCTCAAAACTTGGGGGACTAAAAATATCATATTCATCAAAACTAGCTTCCGCAAGCTTAGACTTTTCCATAGCATTAGCAATAATGTTGTTCAAAGAATTCATACAAATAACATTGCTACTAGCATGCAAATAAAGTTCCATAGGTTTTTTAATTTTCTCTTCAAACACTTCATGTCCTAACTCAAGATAAAGATTATAAAGTTATCTCATATTTTTGTTGTTTTCCATTAAGACTAACTAGTAAGAATAAAAACAAGGAACAAGTAAAAATAAGCCTAACTAGTGAAAACAAGAAACAAAAAGATATAATTGCATAATCTAAAGGAAATAACTTCGAGCACTCACACTCAAGGATGTGAGTACCTTTTACCTTACCTCCCTGACAACGACGCAAGAAAAGAGCTTGTTGACGAGGGAGGGGTTGCTTCTTGACGACTTTGAATCCCCGGCAATGGCGCCAGAAAAGAGCTTGATGTCTACGCACGCTTCTATTCTTGTAGACAGTGTTGGGGCTCCAAGTGCAGAGGTTTGTAGAACAGCAACAAGTTTCCCTTAAGTGGATCACCCAAGGTTTATCGAACTCAGAGAGGTAGAGGTCAAAGATATCCCTCTCAAGCAACCCTGCAATTAAGATACAAGAAGTCTCTTGTGTCCCCAACACACCCAATATACTTGTCAGGTATATAGGTGCACTAGTTCGGCGAAGAGATAGTGCAATGCGAGTAATATGGATGGTTATAAGTAATAATAGCAATCTGAAATAAATATGGCAGTAAGCAAACATGTAGCACAACAGGCGGAAAACGGTGTTTCAATGCTTGGAAACAAGGCCTAGGGATCCTACTTTCACTAGTGGACACTCTCAACAATGGAAAACATAATTGAATTAATAAATAACATCTCTTCACTATGCTACTCCAAACCACTCTCCGATCGAATAACAACACCAATCCATGCGTAGGGCTTTAACAACACTCCTCAGAGTAACCACTTTCCCAACTAAGTAACCCCCACGCTATCACCATGGGACCCAGATGGTTCCACGCAAACACCACAATTACATAGGGTTGTCCAACACAAAATATAAATATAATAATGCTAAACCACACGGTGCACACACTATCATCTTTACACCGTGATCAAAGTGTTTACGGAGATCTCATAACAAAAACCACTTGAGTAGCATAATAGATGAAGAATAATATCTACGAATTCAACTAGATTATAAAGCTCACGATCACATATAGATCACACCATGGGAGAGTGAGATGAAACACATAGCTACCGGTAGAGCCCTCAGCCCCGAGGGAGAACTATTCCCTCCTCATCATAGGAGACAACAACAATGATGGAGATGGCGGTGGAGTCGATGGAGATGGTTCCGGGGGCACTTCCCCGTCCCGACAGGGTGCCAAAACAGAGATTTGTCCCCCGAAACTTGTCGGCGGCGGGGACGGAGCTATAGATTTATTTATTTTTATGTATAATTGTGATTGGCATTATTTAATATCCCATAATATTGTTCCTGGTGATGGTTAGTTACTAAAAGAGAGAAACAATTCTTATTTTATGTGTGTAAATGCCCCTCGGATTTTTTTGCCTAGATATTGATAAAAAGTATTCAGGTTATTTTGGTTTGTATAGGTGTTCATATATGGTGAGAAGTTCAGGTCGTTATCCCAGGTCAACAACCTTGCTGGCATCATATTTGGCATGGAGGAGGTCACTGGGTCATTTCTCCATGGTGTGGAGTATCCGGTTTCATTCTCAACGGCTCCACCTTGATCCTTTGAATGATTCACCATTGTTTCCAGCATGAGATGCTGGTTGAGGCTAGTCTCTAAGCATCTATCTTTTTATTGACTTGTCAATTTTATTGCCTGTGTTATATGTATGCATCAGTATATTTACGATTGCCAAGATGTGAAAGAAGACAACCTAAATGAGTGCATTTGAATTTCATGGAATTAGGCACTGAATCTGGACACTTCGTTTGAGGCATATTAAGTAGAAATCTGAAGTAAATAAGCTAGGAATTGTTGTTATTTTTCTTCTGTTTGTTTTCCCATATTCTTTGCCACCTTATTTCCAAATGACTGTTTTTAGAAACTACATCTCACTTCATTGTGCTCATATAAAAAAAACTTTGTGTCAGCAGCATATAAGGTAGACATGATCATCTCTCACTGCCCTCCAAGAAACAAATGCAGAACTGCTAGGCTTTGGATTTGACATTTAAAAGGAAAAGCTATAGTGGTATGGTATTTATATTGTTGGATGCATATGCGATGCTACTTCCATGTGTGTATTTGTAGCATTACCATCAAGTCATGTATGTAATTTTATCATGTATGTTGATGTTATCAGGAAAAGAAGATCGGGGGTTTATGTTTGGCCAGGCCTCGTTGGAGTTTAAGTGTGCTAATGGCCATGTTGACATGATAAACGTGATTTTACATGGTATTTAATAGAGTTATTTATCAGATTGCCCTCAGTTGGTACCACGACCTCAGTTTTGCCCCTAACGTCGAATCGTGCTCAGTTTTGCCCCTAGTATGTGCGCAAGGATTCGTTTCGCTGCTCCCACCGTAACTTTCTGCCCCCGTTAGGATGCTCACTTGTGGGACCCAGAATAGAACCGTTGGCGTGCCTTGTGGGACCCAGCTGTTGACCGTTGGCGCGGCTTATGGGACCCAACTGTTGACCGGTCACTTGCGGCCGGCGGTTTAAAAGCGGCGGAGCGCGTCCCCGGAGCTCGCGGCGGTGAGCAGGAAAATCAGCCGAGCAACGGAGAGCTCCGCTTCTTCTTCGGCAGCGCGCCCCCTTCTTCTCCGGCGGCATGGCGTCGACCTCCGCTTCTGAATCCCACTCTAAATGGCCGCGCTTCAGGCCAGTTCCACTGGGAAGGTGCCCTGCCTGCCCACGGACGGCGTCCCTGCAACGGCGGGTCACCACGAGCGACAAGAACGGCAACCGCGGGCGCAAGTATGTGAAATGCGAGAGCAAAGAACAGCTTGGTGAGGTGAGATATGTGTTCCCCCCTGTCAATTTTGTTTTATTTTTCCTCAATTTTCAGCCGATTTGGATTTTCATCTGATTTGGGTTTTCGTATTTGCAGGATCTGCTTCCATGTGACCAATTCGAGTGGTTTGAGGATTACATAAAGACGATTCAAAAGGAGGACAAAAAAGGTGCCCAATTTGCTACCGGCGGTGGAGCAATTGGGATCTGCTACAGTGCGAAATGGGGTGCAGAAGGACGAGTTGAAGAAGATGGCCAAACAGCTGGAGATCTAAAGAAGCAGAGCAATCTGCTGGATGCAATTTTTTATTTATGTGCAATTGTTCTTGGAGTTGTGTATTTGCTGATCATTAGTCAAAAATAATGTAGTTAGTGTTGTAGTTAACTTGACATGGTCAATTTGTGTATGGCTAAGACATGGAATAAATGCGTCAAGAATCCAACCCTTATTTGGTTTGTTTGAGTTCGTATACTAGCACGGACAAACAGTGGACACAAATAATTTAAACATTGGACAAATATAATTTAAATATTTGGACAAATATTGTAAACATTTGGACAAATATAATTTAAACATTTGGACAAATATAATTTAAACATTTGGACAAATATAATTTAAACATTCGGACAAATCTATACTTCTTATAAAGCAAAACCCCACTAACATGCATTAATGATTTTTCTATCTCAACATGCAAACTATCCACATCATCCATTCTTCTAGCAAATCAAATGTCCATGTCATATCTACTTATATTTATTAATCACTACATGCAGACTACACATTATCCATTTATTAAACCATCAAATTATTCATATTAATAATATAAAATATATACTATGATCAACTGAAATTTGTATATTATCTTAGAAAACAAAATGTATCACATCTCTTATAAATTTTGTTTACAATATAGTGCAGATTTTAAAGTGATCACTGCAGCAACGCGCGGGGTATCTTCTAGTATAATTTAAACATTGGGTTCATTTGGACAAATATAATTAAATATAACTTTATATATATATTAGAAAGGATAATTGGCCCCACTTTACATATATTTAGTGGGGCCCGGCGAACATTACATTTAATTTAAAAAGAAAAAAGGGCCTAGCCTAACTGCCCCCGCTCTGCATGCGGGAGCCCTTCCCGCCCTCCGCCGCCCTACTTCCTCCACTCCGCCGCCCTGGTCGCCGTCTCCTGCTTGGCCCGGGCCCGGCGGTTCTCCTCCCGTGTCCTCTCCTCCGAGCTCTCAGGGGCCCGCTTGATGCGGCCCCGGAGAGCCTTCTCCTTCTTCTTCTCCTCCGCCTCCAACTCCTTCTTCTCCAGCCGCATCTCCTTATTGAGGCGGCGGTTTTTCGCCGCGGGGGAGAGGTTCTCGGCGCGCTCGACGCGGACGTTGTCGGGGTGGTGGATGATGGGGGCCGACGGCGATCGCTCCCGTTTGGGAGATTCGACGGGCACGATGCCCGTCTCCTCCGGCGTCCAATCGGGCTCGTACCAAGGCCGAGCCTTGGGGTGGTTGTCCTTGTCGCTGACAGACTCGGGGCTTGAAGGGAGAGAGTAGGAAGACATGGTGGATGGTGCTCGGGGCTGATGGACTCGGGGCTTGAAGCAAGAGAAGGCAAAGGGGCTAGAGAGGGATGAGAAGATGGAGGACGAGTGAAACGGGCTTTTTAAAGACACGATGAGACGTGAATTAATTGGGGTAGATGAAGCAACTGCGTGAAAACGTTGGATGCAGTGTAGAACATGCAATGCATGGTCAAAGCGGTGCGTGCATTAGGCGTAGGCGTAGGACAGCTAGTGGTACGATCGAGCGTGCAAGTCAAAGTGATGCGACGTTTCATGCGTGTATTAAAGAGGTGCAGAGATGAAATCTAAAATCTCACTCCAAATCCTGCCTCGCTGCGTGCATTGATGCGTATTATCTGAAAATGAGGCGTGGAAGGCTGCAAATGCGACGCGACTCATGTTTCTGAGACGAGGCGTGCAGAGCTGCAAATGCGACGCGATGTTGTTTACTCTTTTCTTCTTCTGCGATGTTGTTTACTCTGAAAAAACGAGGCGTGCAGGGCTGCGTCGAGGTCTGCATGCACCGGGCTGGTGAACGGGGCCCCACTAGAAAATGTCCGTTGTTGCATGCAGTTAAAGTCCATGCACCGCGTCATTTTCAATCGTATGATCATAATTCGTAAGGAACGGTGCAGATCGAGTCCATGCATGCAAACTACGGCGAAAACGGCCTGCAGACGCTGAAACTAGCGCTTCTCTGTGCGGGAACGGGATCCTCTGACGTCGCTGACAAATTGAGCCCATCACACACCGGACCCACGTGTCATGGGGAGAAAGTCAGAGAACGTAAGGTGGGCAAAATAAGAGGATCTGGTTCCCTCTGTTTTTAGGGCATGTACAATAGTGTAGAGGGTGCTGTCTGCACTACTCGGCCATGTCATTTCTAGACAGCTTTAGAGATAGTTGGTACAGTGCGGTGACCCCCTAGCTTGTGTTGGGATCCAGACGCTCTGTAGCCCCCCTCCGGTGAAACCCTAGACCCGCTAGAGAAATACCGAACTTATTCGGAAACACGCGGTAACGACGTCGAAAGAGGGTAGCAATGTGGGACTATTTGCTTGGTTGTGTTAGGATAGCCCATAGGAACACAAAACAAAAAGGTAGAACCCACCTCTTCGGAAGATTCCCGATGTTTCGTTCGATACGTGAGTTTCACCCTATAAGCGCATGTAAACTCACGAGAGAGAAGTGGATGCCGGTGAAGCGGGTCACACCCTGGAGTGCAATATTTGACATACAAAGCACACAACACACCTATATTAACATGGTATGGCACCCCCTAGCTTGTGTTGGGATCTAGACGCTTCGTATCCCCCCTCCCGATGAAACCCTAGACCCGCTGGAGAAATACCGGACTTATACGAAAACACGCGGTAACGACGTCGAAAGGGGGTAGCAATGTGGAACTATTTGCTTGGTTGTGTTAGGATAGCCAATAGGAACACAAAACAAAAAGGTAGAACTCACCTCTTCGGAAGATTCCCGATGTTTGGTCTGATAAGGGAGTTTCACCCTATAAGCGCATGTAAACTCACGAGAGAGAACTGGATGCCGGTGAAGCGGGTCACACCCCGGAGTGCAATATTTGACATCCAAAGCACACAACACACCTATACTAAAATGGTATGTCACCCCCTAGCTTGTGTTGGGATCCAGACGCTCCGTAGCCCCACTCCCGGTGAAACCCTAGACCCGTTGGAGAAATACCGGACTTATACGGAAACACGCGGTAACGGCGTTGAAAGGGGGTAGAAATGTGGAACTATTTGCGTGGTTGTGTTAGGATAACCCATAGGAACACAAAACAAAAAGGTATAACCCACCTCTTCGGAAGATTCCCGATGTTTCGTCCGATACGGGAGTTTCACCCTATAAGCGCATGTAAACTCACGAGAGAAGTGGATGACGGTGAAGCGGGTCACACCCCGGAGTGCAATGTTTGACATCTAAAGCACACAACACACATATACTAACATGGTATGGCACCCCCTAGCTTGTGTTGGGATCCAGACGCTCCGTAGCCCCCCTCCCGGTGAAACCCTAGACCCGCTGGAGAAATACTGGACTTATACGGAAACACGCGGTAACGGCGTCGAAGGGGGTAGCAATGTGGAACTATTTGCGTGGTTGTGTTAGGATATCCTATAGGAACACAAAACAAAAAAAAAGGTATAACCCACCTCTTCAGAATATTCCCGATGTTTCGTCTGATACGGGAGTTTCACCCTATAAGCGCATGTAAACTCACGAGAGAGAAGTGGATGCCGGTGAAGCAAGTCACACCCCAGAGTGCAATCTTTGACATCCAAAGCACACAACACACCTATACTAACATGGTATGGCACCCCCTATCTTGTGTTGGGATCCAGACGCTCCGTAGCCCCCCTCCCGGTGAAACCCTAGACCCGCTGGAGAAATACATGACTTATACGGAAACACGCGGTAACGGCGTCAAAAGGGGGTAGCAATGTGGAACTATTTTCTTGGTTGTATTAGCATAGCCCATAGGAACAAAAAAAAAGGTAGAACCCATCTCTTCGGAAGATTCACAATGTTTCGTCCGATACGGGAGTTTCACCCTATAAGCGCATGTAAATTCACCAAGACTATAAGAGCATGTAAAACTCATCAAAATGAAAAAATAACTTTGGATCTTTCTTAGTCACTCCAAAATGAAGCTTTTGTGAGGTTTTGACACTTTACATTTCAAAATTATAGAACCCACATATTCTTTGAAATCTCTACTACTCTATTCGAGGAATCACATTTTAGTGAAGTCTTTCGTTCTAATGTTTATAAATCCTATTTATATTTTTCCTAGACTTGTATTCGACCTATATAATGTAATTCCGAAGCCCCACAATTTATTGGATGAACATTCATATTATTTTTTTTCTTTTGAATAATAATGGTTTTAATCAAAAATCATAAATAACACAAGTTTAAAACATCAAAATGAAAAAATAACTTTGGATCTTTCTTAGTCACTCCAAAATGAAGCTTTGGTGAGTTTTTGACTTTTTTCATTTTCAAAGTTTTGAAACTCACCTCATCTTCCCTGAAATCTCTACTACTCTGTTCGAGGTATCACATATTACACAAGGCTTTTTTGTTACATTCTTTATAAGACAAGTTTATATATTTTTTTTCTCGTTACTATATGACATAACAATACTATGTGCGTCAGTTTTATATTTTTTCGATTATTTTTGAATTATATATGCTCATTTCAAACTTGGTCAACCCTCACAAAGCCATGTTGACCCAACCGAAAAGTTTCTAGAAGGACACCTAGAGATTCGACCTGGGTTGTTGGATCGACGCCTTCTAGAACGAATCTTGCATCGGACGGATGCGCTCGCAGCCACAGCGATCCGCGAGATGCTCATTCTGCGCTCGGATTGGTTGGTCCATTGGCCACACTGATGGTTTTTATCTGTTCTACATATGATTTCTTTTCTATTAAGTATTAAACCATGTTATTTAAATAAAAAGTAATAAAAAATAGAAGAATTATTCAAAACATAATGAAACTTCAGATTTACTAGAGTGATGATTTGTATCTGTTTTACATATGATTTTTCTATTAAACCATGTTATTTAAATAAAAAATAAAAAATAAACGAATTACTCAAAACATAATGAAGCTTCAGATTTACACTATATATGTAGAATAGATTTCTAGGAAATTTATTTGGCTGATTTAGACAAGATGCCAAAAAATGTTGAAGCACAAATGGGGGTATTTACCCTAGCTTCGGACCTCATTTGAAGCACATTTCTCATGAGAATAGAGCGATGGTTTCAAATGAGCATAAATAATTCAAAAAAAAATAAAAAATGACATGAATCCAACGCAGAATGTTGTTATATGTGATATAGTTGCTCCTCAAATTTATTTGGATAATTTAGACAAGGTCGAATTTTTCATGAAATTACAAACGGGGGTGTTTACCCTAGCTTCAGACCTCATTTGAAGCACATTTCTCATGAGAATAGAGCGATGGTTTCAAATGAGCATAAATAATTCAAAAAAATCAAAATGACATGAATCCAACGCACAATGTTGTTATATGTGATATAGTTGCTCCTCAAATTTATTTGGATAATTTTGACAAGGTCGATTTTTTCATGAAATTACAAACGGGGGTGTCTACCCTAGCTTCAGACCTCATTTGAAACACATTTGCCTAAAATTTTGGAATGAATTGGTTCAACATCATCCAACATTATCCAAACATCATCCAAACTATGTTCTAACTTAGATACATCACCAGTCAACATAAATACAACATTATTCAACAGAAATACAACACCAACTTAGTCTAAATAGCGTCGGGGCTTCTTTGTGATCCTTGGCTGTTTTGGTGGCCCTTTGCTCCTTGTGCGCATCTTCTCACAGCTTGTTGTCTTCTCCTCTTGGTAGTCGGTACCTTAACCTTCTTCTTTGAAACTACACCAGATCTGTACAAAACATAAAGGATCATGATAAATGAAAAATGAAAACTGGTGAGATCATGGCAGGATTACATACCCATCTGAAAATGAAACTGGTGAGATCATGGCAGAATCATCGAATGGAGCATCCAATGAAACTGGTGAGATCATGGCAGGATCATCGACTGGAGCATCCAACGGATCATCAGCTAGAGCATCTGGAGCATCCAGTGGATCATCGACTCGAGCATCCAGCGGATCGTCGACAGGAGCATCCAGCGGATAATCGACTGGAGCATCATGGACTTGATCATCATTTGAATAATCATTTGGATCATGGACTTGATCATCATTTCCAAATGCTGCATCATCTGAATCACTTGACTGCTAGTCATCATTTTCAAATGTTGCATCCGGCTGCTGATCATCATTTTCAAATGCTGCATCCGGCTGCTGACCATTTTCATCAGGAATACTCTCTCCAAACCCTGGATCTACCACGTTATCACAATATTTGCCGAAATGACCAGTCCCACCACACCTTGTGCACTTACGCACCCTCGCTCCAACTTCACCTTCACTTCAACGTCGGTGTCGACTCTTCCTCGGTCTACCTGCATCTCTCTTCAGAACTAGAGCACAAAGTTTGAATCCAAGGTCCATTCTATCCCATTGATGTTTTCCCTCCAAACCAGGCAAGGCATGTGCATATGTGGCTCTGAACATTGCAACATAATAGTAATCATGCACATACTGTTGTATATCCCCTGCTGGACCTGAGATAGAAGTGATGAAAAACAAGGCATGAATGCATGGCAACCCAGTTATCTGCCATTGCCTACAGCTGCAAGTTTTTTCTTCTAAATCCACTAGATATCTCCATTCTTTGTTAGCTTTATCAAAGACTGATACCTCTGATTTGGTATCCGAGATAAATCTCATGTTCATATTAAAGCCCTCTGTTTTTTGCTTCAACACCTTCATCACAGCCGGGATAATAACGTGGCCCATGAATTTTGCATTAGCTATTCCAAGACACAAATGAAATTTCTCGGCGTATTCTATCCTTATCCTATCAAGAAAATCCGCCAAATAAAGATCCTTTAGTTTTCGGATCGTTGAGTTGAAAGATTCTGCCAGATTATTGTGCACATAGTCAAATTTGCTCAATTCACTAAAGTGGCTTCTAGCCCATAACTTTGAGTGGTGTGTTTCCAAGTATTCCTTGACTTTCTCATTTGTGTACAACTGCCTCATGTGGTAGTTGTGCTTCCTCACACTGCAAGTCAAAGATACTGGCCATAAATTTTCGGTAAAAAACTTTCCTTTGAATTTCGTCACAAAATTTTCAGCAAGGTGACGCATGCATTCCCTATGCTCTACTCCTGGGAACACATTGTCCACGGCCACTTCTAAACCTTTGCATGCATCTGTGTGAATTACCAACCCATTGGGATGTGCAATAGCCCGGCGCAGATTCTGCAAAAACCATGTCCAGCTCTCCTCAGACTCTGTCTCCAGGACATCGTAGGCAACTGGAAAAACAAAATTGTGTGCATCAACTCCACAAGCTGCTACTAGCTGGCCTTTAAACCCCCATGTGAGAAAAGTAGAATCAATAGCCAAATCAGGCGTGCAGCCTACCAAATAAACCATTCGACAAGCTTCAAAGCACACAAAAACCCTCCTAAAGCATTCCTTGGTCCTTGTCACTTTCTTGAATGTGTACTCCACAGTGTGGTGATCAATTTCAACAATGCTACCTGGGATTGTCCTCTCCACTTCAGCTTTGAATGAATACAACAATTGAAAACTTTCCTTCCAGTTACCATGGATAGATTCCAATGCTTTATGTTTACCACTGAACACCCTCATGTATGGTAAATCTATCTTGAACTTGTCTTTGATGTTTTTCTGCAATTCCTTTGTACCCACTTGATGGTTTTCTGCCACCCATCTTTTTACTTCATCCGCCACCCATCTTGACTTGGCTCTACCGATTGTTTGCTTCCTAAGGGTTGATTCTTGGCATGTGTGGGGAAAAGGGTTCACTTTTACCTGAATATTGGTGCTACCACGCATTTTAGATGCGTGCATCCTCCATTGACAATCCTCAGACAGATAGTGCACGGTGTAGCGCCTTCTATCGCTCTTGTAAACTGTAAACGCACGTTCTGCCTTAATGTGGTACGTCACAAGTGCATTTCTACACTCAGCCATGGAAGAAAAAATGCAACCTTCTGCCATAAGAGGGTTCTAAGGGTCCCATTCAACAGGTGTCCGGTCTTCCTCCTCTTCATGGTCACTGTCAGACTCATATTGGATTTCAGCCCGAGGTGTCCGTCTTAAATTCTGAATAACATCAGAATATAGCCTATTTTCATCATCAGCAGAAATGCAGGCATCAGACTCCACTTCAACAGGAACCCTTCTCCCAGTGCCCACACTTGTCGAGCCACCACGTCGAGTTGGTTTTGAACTGTTCTGGCTAGAGTTGGCAGTACGACGTGATGGTCCTGCCATAGAAGATGAACCCGCCACCGTCTGTCCAACTGCCGGCACAACCACATCATTTTGCAGCTTCACATGAAAATTCACTGCCTCCTTATGCTTAGCAAACATGGTAGAGATCTCTTCATCATTACTAATTTGGATCCAATCTTTTCCCCCATCAAAATATCTAAATTCCACTTCATCATGCAAACCCCAAGGATATGGGCTGCAAATTATCTCCCCAAATTGTCTGAAACTCCAATTACAATCCATTGGGACCGAATAACTGAAACCTCCTTGGTATTTCTTCTTCTTGTCTGCATCGACGATGTAGCGGTCCCTTCTAACGTTCACCAAGAAAGAAAACCGCAACTCCATCCTAACCCACGAAAACAGAGACGCAATCAACTGCAAATCAATGGCATCCCATGTCGAATCGACAATTCAAAGCTCAGTACTTACCCAATGGGAACCCAATCGTGGACGCGGCGTGTCTCCGGACCCAGGTCGCCGCGGCTCTCCATTTCGTCGAGCAGGTGGCGGGCAGAGTGGTGGAACAAGCGCCCCACCAGCAGCGTCGCAGGACGGCCGCAGCGGTGAAGTAGGTGGCCAAGCGGAACGGCCACGTCGGTGCAGGTGGTGCTGGCGGCGCAAATCTGTGCTGCTGGCTGCAACACAGGTAGTGGTGGGGTGCTGGCTGAGGATCAGGTGGCCGTGGAGCAGGTGGTGGTGGCGCTGCAGGCGGTGGTGGTGCCGCAGGTGCTCGTGGCGCAGCAGGGGTGGTGCGGCGGCGATAGCGGCAGCGCACGACGGTGGGTCAACTAACTGGGCGGCAGCGCACGACAGCGGCAGCGCAGGATAGTGGTGGCGGGAGGCTCGGGTGTGGAATATTCAGCGGTCCCACCTGTAAGCTCCGGACGGCTTCAACTAACTTTGCGGCCCCACCTAGAAGCTCCGGACCCACTTCGTGAAACGGAGTCGACTCCTCCGGACCCACTTCGCGAAACGGAATCGACTCCAAACTTACCGTTCCGGCCTCTCCATAGTAGTTGCGCACAGACTAGGGGCAAAACTGAGCACCATTCGACGCTAGGGGTAAAACTGAGTAGTAGTGGTCCGCTGTGGGCAATTCGATAAATGACCCTATTTAATATCATTATGAGGTAAATATCTGCTCCATAGGTTCATCACTTAGGTCAGTAGGTACTGTCATAGAACTAATTAGTATAATTTATTGGTTTGGCTTGCTGTTCAATTCAGCACCTCGTCCATTTTATGAAATAGACTTATGTTATGGCAAAGAACCTTTTCCTGCATCTTATGAGTGTGATGGTTGGCCTGCATGGCAGCGCTTTACCTTTGTGTTTTTATTGTATGTTCTGCAACTCCTATTGTTCATGCAATCTTAAAGTTTGTTTACAAGGACATGTTTAATGATTGAGTGCACTAGATTATGTGTTGAAGGAAGATCTGGATATAATATAACGTTATTATTTGATCGATGGGCATAGTCAAGCATCTATGTTTAAAATAGAATTGCAAAGGTTTCCCTTATAAGGGAGACAAAAATATTTATGGAGATAGTTCATGAATTGGTTAATGGTGGCATGAACAGATCCAGAGGACCCTCCTAGCCATTGTTATTTGACCTTGCCATGTTCTCCTGCAGGACTGTTGGCTGCTCATGCTTAGCTGCTTAGAATCTAATGTGCATTTGTTTTGCAGGCCGTTTGATGTCCTCTCGTCGGAAACAACGACGGGAACAACACCGGCCACCACTGTAGCTGGTTTCAAATGGAACCCATGTACCCAAAGTACTATATTTCTCCTGATTTTCCTTTATCACTATCTTGATTTAATCCGCAGTGATCATATCTGTTTGTATGCAGATTTTGTTTAACTATGCCTATATGGTGTTTGACAAAATAATTCCCATTCACATGTTGAGAAATATGGCTTTAGCTTATTTCGATTAGATCTCCTATAGAGTGCATAACTTGCCATATTCAACCCTGTCCTATGGTATACTGACTGCTTTACCTTGCATCTATCACCCACACATGATTTGTAGCTCCTTTTTTGCTCGTGTTCATAGAACATTTGCGTGTTTGCAGTAGAAGACATACGAGGAAGCATGCCACCGTCTTGGAGTAAAGGAGCGGCATTGGAAGCTAATAGGACACAGACATCAATGCCTGAACATCACCATGTCCTCACGCTGCACTTCCCTACTACCTTCTCGCAGGAAACCCACTTAATCTTATGAACACTCCTATTACCCAGTCAAAGGAATGTCGTCGGAGCATGGATTTAAATAGTATAGTTGCAGCGTGGATTGCTTAGACTAGAATTTAAGATCGAGTGTTGTCTTTTTGGACCGGTATGTAGGTTAGTTTGGCAGCGGCATACATGATGCTACAAATAGGTGCAGTACATCAATGTGAAATGTGGTCATGGTTTCCTCGATGATCACCTGAGTTGCGCCGATACGTCTATTCATCAATACCTTCTAGCTCAGAGCAACTAGGTAATTTCTTCTGCTACTATCATGGATCTATCTACTTGGTAGTGATGTATGCAAGACTGCTGATCTTTGTTTGCAAGCCTCGAATATGTCGATTCCTTGACGACATGACAATAAGGTGAGCAATCATTCAGGTTTACGTTGTTCACATGCATTCAGATGTTTTCAGAATAAGTGGTATGATCAAAATCTTCCGAACATGTGGGCCATACAGGTGGCACTGATAGTGTCCTCCAGTATTTAGACCACTTTGGGTCTTGGAAAGTAGTAAGTAGTATGTTAGAACTTAGAACACTCATGTTTCTTGCTACAAATGCATCTTAGTTCAGAATTGGCATTAGGACATACATGCCCAATGCATCTAGGTAACATATTCTACTATTACCATGAATACTTTCACATGGAATTATCTACTCGGTTTTCTATGCTGATATACTTCTCTGTTGAGAAGAAAATCCTGTCTGTAGGGTAATTATAGGTCTTATTGCTATTTCCCCTGTTTTCTGGAGTAGCATAGATCTCAAACTCACTATAATATTTTTTTCCTGTTACAAATACTGAAGTTGTTTGAGTTTCTCATTTATGTGCTTGGCCTTCAAAGGATCAGATACTTGATTATGTTTTCAATCACTTTTATGGTTAATTTCATTTTATGTTGGCAGCGAAAATATTTTAGTACATTTTTCCAGTAATTGTATACCTTTGTTTGTTTTGTTGCATCACATATATGCCCTCTTATTAGTGACTGCTTCCATAGTTTATGTCCTAGAGACGTTCTGTTTGTGTGAGGTTGTGTTCCTCCGGCCTTCACCGCCCAATCTGACACATCAATTAGTCGTAACTCTTTGGAGTGTAACAATTCGTTCTGTCAAGTTAGATCGGTTTATATTTTTATATATTTGGGTTTTGCTTCTTATGTCAGTGGTTTTCCTATGTGTTAGTGAATGAGATGACATTCCCCTTCGGTTAACAAGTTTCCAACTCCTATGTATCTATTGACTGTCTTGATAGGTAAAGCCTTATGTGTTTTCATGCTATTTTGTGACGATAACTTCTATTTGTCGGGCATAGGAAAAAAAACATTTTGTTGACATCATGTGTAAGCAAACCTTTGTTTTAAGAGACTGGGCACCGTGGCCAGACTAGACACATAATTAATCATCTCTGTCATACCAGAAATTTTCATGCCCTTTAGTGACCTGAAAAGCTTAGGCCATGAATCAGTTTCCGTCTTACCTTAGATTGCCACATGGTCTACTCATTTTGTTCTCTATGTACCATAGGCCCTCTAAATATGAAAGGTGCAGTATTACAATATTCTTTAATGTATTGTGCCCACGACAAGGTGATGTGCCTTATGTTGCATAGGAACAATGGCAAATGCATCATTCAATGTGTAATTAAAGACAGATTTATAGGTCGAGCCTAAAGTTTCTTTGCTTATATTGACGGAATGTAGCTTCCTTCTCTATTATGTTTCTAAAAAAGATAAGCCCCGGTTTACTGATTGAAGTTTTCCATGCGTCATGATGTACTTATCTATGCATTTAAAGCAAGGAAATAGTATCTACTTAGAATACTAATATCGAGAAAAAGGTTTAGTTACATATATTCTACTCTTAATTCTAATTAGTACTATGCCTCTGCCTTTTATATTTGACTTTATGCATATGTTGATTAGACAACCCCCTTTGTTATTTTGATACTTACATTCTTCGGAGTGTACTGCTATCTTGGGTACCAACTCCATTGGCATAAAACTGCAGAACATCTACTTTGATTTTCCATACCAATAGCGGGTCTGAAACAATTTTGTTCATGTTCCCAGATTATGAAGGATTTACCGATAATCCTAGATGTGCTGCCGACCGAACCATCATGATGAAACAACAATGCAACACCAGTGTCTCACGGCGCAGCCACTGGACAAGAGTTTTCTTTTGCAAGGATCCCCACATGACCTTATTTATGTTGTGAGTCCATTTGCTTTTCGTAACCCTATTTAATTATGTTCCTTCCTTTTCATTCATTCCAGGCTTAGATCACCATCGCTGAAGGTATCGGCTATTGCTTTGGTGAAAATACCAAGAAGCAGATCGCAAGACATAAGTTGTTGTCCTAACTACGAGTTTTGTCTTACAGGCTTATCTTATTTTGCCTAACAACGGGTCCTGCCTACTTCTAGCTGCCTTCTCTCGAAATTATTTTGGCTGCACTCATCTAGGCCTACCCACCCAAATGGCAGTGTGCCTGTTTTTTACCTTATATATTATGACCTCTAGGTGCCCCCTCTATCCGTGAAGTGTTTTCACCAAGAGCATGTGCTATGTCTATCTAATATTCACTAACATGTATTAAGGTTACAACTTTTATATTATTCAAGTAGTGTTCCGATACCTTACAATATTATGATATGTTCCCTTATTTATGTAATTATCATACGAACTTAATTATCGTTCCTCTAGGCCTGTTGAACCACTTTGTGCATCTTTCTCGATGCTTTTGTTCTGACCGCCGAAGTATGCAATATCTACCATTGATTTGTTGTTAACATCGATCTTATTGGATGTGGCAATGATATTACTATCTTATGTGAGTTGACTAGATAACTTTTTGGGATATCAAACGAGGATTACGGACAAAATATTATTATGATAAACAGTGTGGCTCACCATTGCTTTGTTTTCATGTTTCTTTAAGGTTCTGATTGTGTGAAGTGTTGTTGATTTCATGCGACCTTAGAGGTGCGCGTTGGTATATGTAGACCAATACTCATTTTTTGTTGTTGTAAATAACAATATGTTCTTTGCTTGATTTAGATATGTTATTGCTTCGAGTAACAACATACCAGCATTAATATGATATTACAATTAAGCTTAGCTTATCCTTTTCGATATTAACAATCTCATTAGTAATTTGTATATAATGTGACAACCACGGGCAAAATATTAAAATAACCAACAAGGCTAGCAGTGAGAGGAGGCGATGCATGTGGTTAAACTATACGTCACATTATCTACTCTTCATATACGAGAGAGATTGTAATTTTTTTTCGAAATGGGAAGGTCAGCCTCTACGTCTAGTAGATGCACACGGCTCTAGAAACATTGTAATGATGTTGAGTACTCCCTCCGTCCCAAATTACCAGCGGTGGATTTGTTAAAATATGGATGTATCTATACACTAATGTGTCTTGATACATCCATATTTTGACCAATCACTAGTAGAAAACAGGGCATTGAGCCAAGCACATTGGAACCGGATGTGATACAAACCGGTTCTAAAGGCCTTGCGGCCATTTGCTGCAGGGAGGGGGGCCCAGGGGACTGACCCTTTAGAACCGGTTTGTATCACAAACCGGTTCTAAAGGTTTTCTTATTTTTTTGCAGCAACTGCGGGACCCGCTGTCAGACCCTTTAGCACCGGTTTGTAATACAAACCGGTCCTAAAGCCCTCCCCTAAACCCTATATACCACCCTGAGCTCAGCTCCATTTTTTCCAGCTCGAGCTCAACTCCATTTTTGCTCTCTCCTTCCTCTTGTGAGCTCTAATCCATCCCCATTTTTCTCCACCATTTGTCAAGACTGTTGGTACCCATCGGTTCTACGGTTAGCATCAACATTCCCTCTTCCGGCATTGCAAGTTTTGCTCGTTTTCTTGCTCATTTCATTTTTCTTGTGCTAGCTAGGTGTTTGATGAAATGCCTAAGCTAGAATTTGTTATTCATTTGTTATGTATACAATTTGATGCAATTTGAGCTCAAATTTAATTATGATTTGTGGTTTTTTAGTGTCGCGCGCCTTGTCCCCTTCCTCACCGCCGTCGATCGCCCCGTCACCGACACAACCTTGGTGAGCCTATTGTTTTTATTTACCAAAACAAATTTTGATTTGTATGATTTACATATTTACTTGTATATAATTTTCTTACTGTGTAAGATTTTTTTATATATATATAGCGCCATGGTTTTGATATCCGTCCCCGTTGGCCCTCGTCCAGTCTATGATTCGGATGTGGTATATTATCTTTTATAACTACATATTTTCATTTCCTGATTATATGACAATTAATTACGCCGACCAACTTGACATAGATATTTTTATCTAGGAGGTAGTGGAACCGGAAATGCCAATCGACCCTATTGTTGAGAAGTTATACTTAGTTGAACAAGAAAATGTTGGCTTGAAAGAAAGATTGAAAAAAACTGAAGAAAGGTTGGAAAAAACAGAAAGAGAGGAGATGACCTTGGAAAATGTTCTTGCCGGTGTCGTCGATGGTCACAAGAGCGAGATGGACGCAATGCGCCTGAAGATTAGAAAGAGAAAATATGCAATTAGTAAAGAGGCTTGGTATCATTATGCCGTCGGGTCAATTGTTACCTTTGTTGCGATTTTGATCGCATTTGTTGTTGTTTTTAAATGCATTAATTAGAGAGAGTTTTTATGGATGGTTTCAGTGTGTATTTTTATGAGAACTATATATGTATGGTCACTACGCTAGTTTGGTTTTAACGTGTGATGAACTTTTTGTATTAATTAATTAATTTAGTCATGATGATTTAGCATAATGGTTGATAAATTATATAATGTAGATGAACCGGCAATGGATGTACAGTGATCGACGTCGTCCCGAATTCCTTAATGGCATGCATAGTTTTCTCAATGTGGCTGAGAAAAACAGGCAGAATGGATTTATTTTTTGTCCATGTAAAAAATGCCAGAATCATAGGAATTTCCCTAGCTCAAGAACCATACACACCCACCTGTTGCAAGAAGGCTTCATGCCCAGTTATTTTTGTTGGACCAAGCACGGAGAAAGAGGGGTTGTAATGGAAGACAATGAAGAAGAAGAGGATAATGATAATTATCCTATGTTCGGTGAACACGGTGATACTGAAATGGGGGAAGACGAGCCTGAACTTGAGGACATTGTTGATGAGTCTAATGATGATCTTCGTCAGGTCATTCGTGAAGAACAGATAAACTGCCCAAGTGAAAACGAGAGGTTGAAGTTGGAGCGCATGTTAGAAGACCACAAAAAATTGGTGTACCCAAATTGCGAAGATGGCCAGAAAAAGCTGGGCACCACCCTGGAATTGCTGCAATGGAAGGCAGAGAATGGATTATCTGACAAGGGATTTGAAAATCTGCTGAAAATAATGAAGAAGATGCTTCCAAGAGATAACGTGCTGCCCTGCAGTACATACGAAGCAAAGAAGGTTGTCTGCCCTCTAGGATTAGAAGTGCATAAGATACATGCATGCATCAATGACTGCATCCTCTACCGCGGCCAGCACGAGAATTTAACTGCCTGCCCGGTATGCGGTGCATTTCGGTATAAGATCAGGCGAGATGACCCTGGTGATGTTGAGGGCGACGATCGCCCCAGGAAGAGGGTTCCTGCCAAGGTGATGTGGCATTCTCCTATAATACCACGGTTGAAACGTTTGTTCCGAAACAAAGAGCATGCCAAGTTGCTGCGATGGCACAAAGAAGACCGTAAGGAAGACGATATGCTGAGACACCCCGCTGATGGGTCGCAGTGGAGAAACATCGACGATAAGTACGAGGACTTTGCACGTGACGCAAGAAACTTAAGGTTTGGTCTGAGTAAAGATGGCCTGAATCCGTTTGGGGAGCAGAGTAGCAGTCATAGCACCTGGCCCGTGACTCTATGTATATATAACCTTCCTCCTTGGTTATGCATGAAGTGTAAGTTCATTATGATGCCAGTGCTTATCCCAGGCCCGTCGCAACCTGGCAACAACATTGATGTGTACCTGAGGCCACTGGTTGATGAACTTTTAGAGTTGTGGGCTGACGAAGGTGTACGTGTGTGGGACGAGTACAAACAAGAGGAATTTGACCTACGAGGGTTGTTGTTTGTAACCATCAATGATTGGCCCGCTCTTAGTAACATCTCAGGACAGTCAAACAAGGGATACAGCGCATGCACACACTGTTTAGGCGAGACTGAAAGTATACATATAGGCAAGAATGTCTACCCGGGGCATCGTCGATTTCTTCCAGACAGGCATCCCGTAAGAAAGAAAGGAAAGCATTTCAAAGGCGAGGCAGATACACGGAGGAAGCCAAGCCTCCCTAAAGGTACTGATATATATGACATGGTCAAAGATATAAAAGTAATCTTTGGTAAGGGTCCTGGCGCACAATCTGTTCCGAATGACGCCGACAACCACGTAGCCATGTGGAAGAAGAAATCTATATTCTGGGAACTACCCTATTGGAAATTCCTAGAGGTTCGCTCTGCGATCGACGTGATGCACGTGACGAAAAATATTTGCGTGAACCTGCTAAACATATTGGGCGTGCATGGGAAGAAGTCGAGAGATACACCAAAAGCACGGCTGCACCACCAACGTATGCACGAACGAGACGGCCTGATGAATCCAGAGAATTTGAAAGGTCCTGCCAGCTACGCTCTTACCAAGGAAGAGAAGGAGATATTTTTCCAAGTCCTGAGCAGTATCAAGATCCCGTCTGACTACTCGTCGAACATAAAAGGAATACTAAACCTGGAAGAAAAAAAGTTCCAAAACCTAAAGTCTCATGACTGCCACGTGATCATGACCCAGTTACTTCCGATTGCATTGAGGGGGCTTCTGCCAGAAAACGTGCGAGTACCCATTGTGAAGCTATGTGCATTCCTCAACACAATTTCTCAGAAGGCAATCGATCCAGCAACTCTACCAAGTTTACAGAAGGACGTGGTCCAATGTCTTGTCAGCTTCGAGTTGGTGTTCCCACCAACCTTCTTCAATATTATGACGCACCTCATAGTCCAGCTAGTCCAAGAGATTTCCGTTCTCGGTCCTGTATTCTTACACAATATGTTCCCCTTTGAGAGGTTCATGGGAGTCTTGAAGAATTATGTTAAAAACCGTGCTAGGCCAGAAGGAAGCATGGTCAAGGGCTATGGAACAGAGGAGGTCATTGAGTTTTGTGTTGACTTTATTCCTGACCTGAACCCGATCGGTGTTCCTCAGTCGCGCCATAAGGGGAGACTGCGTGGAAAAGGCACGCTAGGAAAGAAATCAACAACATGTATGGACGAGCAATCTTTCACTCAAGCACACTACACAGTTCTAGTTAATTCCAGCTTGACGGCTCCATATATCCAGGAACACAAGGATATTTTACGCTCGGAATACCCGGAGCAACCTAAAGATTTCATTGCTAAAGAACACACGAAGACTTTCGGCGGTTGGTTGCAAAGACGTCTCACTAATGACAACATTGTTGAAGATGAGCTATACTTGTTGGCCAAGCAACCATCTTCGACTGTATTGACCTTTAAAGGGTACGAGATAAATGGTAACATATTTTACACGGCAGACCAAGATAAAAAGAGCACCAACCAAAACAGTGGCGTCCGGTTTGATGCAAAAGACGACAACGGGCAAAGGGTCACATACTATGGTTACATAGAGCAGATATGGGAACTTGACTACGAACCTTCCTTTAAGGTCCCTTTGTTCAGGTACAAATGGTTCAACCTGTCAGGCGTGAAGGTAGACTCGAAGTACGGAATGACAACAGTGGATCAGAAGAATCTAGGGTACGGCAATGATCAATTCGTCCTAGCCAATGATGTGGCTCAGGTTTTCTATGTGAAGGACATGTCTAGCAGACCGAGAAAAAGAAAAGATAAGGAAGCGAATACATCAGACGATGAGCCAAGGCGCCACATGTTCTTTCAGGGAAAAGAAACATCGTGGGAGTCGAGGACAAGACAGACATGTCAGAAGATTACAATAAATTTGATGAAATTCCTCCCTTCAAAGTCAAAGATGATCCAAGCATTCAGTTAAATGATGAAGATGTTCCATGGTTCGGCGCAATTAAGAAAGGCAAGAAGAAAAATAGAAACGGATCATCCCTTTAGTCCCGGTTGGGGACACCAACCAGGACTAAATGGGTTAGGGTTTCGTTTGGACCAATCAGATAGAATCACACGGATCGTGTGTTTCTTTCAAGCGCTTGTGAGTCGTTGGATCCGGGGTGTGTTTCTTTCGAGCTGTTGTGAGCCGTTCGATCAGGGCTACTTTGTGTTTCTTTCGAGCTGTTGTGAGCCGTTGGATGAGGGTGTTTCTTAACCGTTGGATCAAAACCCTAGCTCAACACTTTGTGAGCCAGAGGACCCTATATATAGCCCACCTTCATACACCGGTCAGTTCATCGAGCAAATACAAAACATCCGGATTCGCCATCATACGTCCTGCCGTGCATTTGGTATGCATATATGCACCCAGTAGACACGGTGGGGATGTATGATGGCGATACCGTTTGTTTTGTTCTACACCCCCTTTAAGGTTTGATACATCATATATTCAGTTCATCGAGCAAATACAAAACATCCGGATTCGCCATCGTACGTCCTGCCGTGCATTTGGTATGCATATATGCACCCAGTAGCCACGGTAGGGCTGTACGATGGCGATACCGATTGTTTTGTTCTACACCCCCCTTTAAGGTTTGATACATCATATATTCAGTTCATCGAGCAAATACAAAACATCCGGATTCGCCATCATACGTCCTGCCGTGCATTTGGTATGTGTAACATCCCAAGTCTGAAAAATAGCCTTTAGAATGTTTTGCTCTCTGTTATCTTATGTTTTGCATCATGGCATCATGTTGATTGCATTTGTTTTGTTTGTTTTCCAACTGTTTTCAGTTGTTTTCCTTTGTTTTCTATTTGAATTTCAAACCAAAATTCAAACCTTTTGTTTCATCCTTGTGATGTTACAATTTCCAAAGTGAGAGTTCAAATGAAAACAACCAAATTGTTCCTTTTTATTCCATGTTGCTAACTCCTAAAATTGTTGGTCTTAACCAAGCAATTAAATTCAACAATTCATTCCAAATCATTTCAAATCCAAACCAATCCTCAAATCATTAACCTTTTGAATCCATACAATTACCACCCCTTTTGCACCTTTAAACCCTTCAAAAATCCTAGTGGTAACCCTATTCCAAAGCATGGTTTTCTTAGTGGTTTATTAATATTAAAATTCCTCTAATTTGGTTTCAAATACAACTATCATTATATAACTCAATTTTGAAATCCAAGCTGGCAATATGTTTTCTAAATTACCTAATAATGCTAAACTAAATTTTCTGTAATTTTTAGTAACTCAAAAGCCATGTTTTTCTTCCTAAAGCTAAGGCTACAAAAAAAAAACAGTAAAACAAAATAAAATAACAAAAGGGAGAGAGAGAGAGAGTGCAGCAGCCCAGCCCAACCCCTTCTTTCCAGCCCAGTACCCCCCCTCCTGTCCTTTTCTTCCCCCTCTCGCTGTCATCCCTGTACGAATACCTAAACAGCCACACGATCTCCTCCATGCCCCTTGGATGATCAGCCGTACCAAGCACCTATCCCCTATATCTACCCCTCCCGAGACCACCTCGTGAACCCTAGGCCCTAGAGCCCTCTCCCTGCGCCGCCGATCTCATCTTCCTCTTCCCCCACGATTTTCTTCTGTTCTGAACTCTGCTCCCACGAAGCCATCGAACACCACCTAGCCACTGTCAGATCGCCACCGCCCCGCCACCCTGGCCACCTCGAGGGGCTCCGCTCCCCGGGAATGGAAACGGGGCAGTCCCTGGAGTCGCCCCGCCCTCTTGTTGCTTGCCGGGAGTGGACCACGGCGACCTCGCCGTCGCCGGAGAGTTGCCCTCCGCTACCTGCCCGTCAGGCCATCGTCAACGACCAACAACAGCGAGGTGAGCCTCGTCGCCCTCTTCCTCTCTGCTTCAGCACGCAGCACTCGCACGAGGTCCACGCCCGCACCACGCATCCACCGCACCGCGAGCCCTAGCCACCGTTGCAGCAGCGCCGGTGACCTGTCCGCCGATCGCTGGTCTGTTCCGTCAGGGTTCAGAGAAGGGCTGTCGAGGCAAAGTTCAGTTAACCCCCCGTAGCAACGTTATCTTCCAACGTTTCTGTACCCACTCAAAACAGCAGCGATAGCCGCACTGGTAGCGAGCCTCGCAGGAGAAAGGTTGGTCGCGGGTTCGAACCCCAGCGGCCGCACCTTTTCCTTCTTTTTCCTCTCCCACACCCCACTGGCCCCACATGTCATCCACCTTCCCTGCCACACCAGCACCACCGCGCCACGTTTTCCCCCTGGCCCACGGGCAGTGGCTAGGGGTAGAAAACAGTGCGGTAACAAAAGATTAAAACGCACCTGTTTTTATTTCTATTTCATTTTAAATAACAGAATAAAGCATAAAACTTCAAAAATCAATAACTTTAAATCTATGAATCCAATAAATAAAAACTTTATGTTTATTGCTCCAAATTTTATATCTTTCCAAATATTCCAATTGTGCACTGTTTGAATTTTCCAAATACATTTAAAAATTCAAATTTGAATAATTCAAATGCAATTTCTTAAACTCCATAACTAATTCTTTACTAATCCAATAAATGCAAATAAAATATGTTTTCCATACCATTTCACCTCACCTTTTCAAATATAATTTTCGTTTCCTTGTTTGAATAATTAAAATTGCCTAAACAATTTAAATCTTGTTTAATTCAATTAAAATTGATAAAATCTTAACTTGCTAATAAAAATTCCAAATTTCACAAACCAAATATGTTTTCCAATCAATTTTTCATGTACCTTCCAAATATAATTTTTGTTTGCTGTTTTGAATAATTTAAATTGCTGAAAACAACTGTTTCTTGTTTATTGCAATTAAAATTGCCAAAATAATAACTTGCTCATTTTAAATCCAATTTCCACAAATGAAATATGTTTTCCATGCAAAATTAAACCACCTTTCCAAATATAAAATTTGTTTCATGTTTTGAATAACTAAAATTGGTTAAATAATTTGAACCTTGTTTAATTCATTTAAAATTGGTAATTTCATAACTTGATCAAAACAAATTCCTTTGGAACATATAAAATATGTTTTCCAACCCTAAAAGTATAAACTTTTCAAATATGAAATTGGTTTAATGCTTTGAACAAATAAAAATTCAAAAAGTTCATGTTTGAATTAAATTCATTTAATTCTTGCTTAAACTTGTTTAATTCATAAATAATTTATTTGAAATCCTTGTTCAACAAGTGAAACATGTAATCCACCCAAAATCTTGTTATTCTCAAATATAAACTTTGTTATCTATTTTGAACAATTAAAAGTGGTGAAAACAACAATTGCTTGAGCAACACCTTCAAGTAACCAAAATTTCCTAACTTAATGAATGAATTTCCAAACTTGTTAAGCCTTATTTCCATTTGGTTCTATTGTTGTTATTTTGCTGTTTTCCTCATCCATGCATCATGCTAATTCACTTACACAATTTGATTAGTTGTAAAACAATTAATTCAACCATAAATCATGGGCTTTTCATATGCAATCCAATTGCATATGGGTCCATTTAATCCTGTTTCTATATTGTCAACTAGTTATTTTGATGCAACCATTAACTTGACATGCATCATCTTTGATTGTGCACAATGCCATGATAATGATTGTTTATCTTTCTGCCTTGTTTGTTTGCTTCTTCCCGGATACACGACGACGTTGAGACCGACGATCCTTACGACACCCCTTCTAAGGAGTTAGCTCAGTACCAGGCTACTGGGTTTTGCAGGCAAGTTATCACTCACATGAACCACTGTGTTCCTTTCAACATTGGTTACCGATACTTTCCATTGTTCTTTTCTGCTAGCCTTAGTAGTAGTTGTTTCTGTTACGAACCTATCACATGAATCCTTTAACCCTGATACTGCCTCACCTCCATACCCATAACCTTTTGTTTGAGCCCGTGTCTTACTAGCATGCTTAGGTTGCTTTTGCTCGAGTCTGTTACCTGTTACTTTCCGTTACTATTTTTCTAGTACGTCGTGGGGCTCGTTGTTTAATCAACCAATCATGCTAATGTTGCTATTAATAATAAACTTGATGATAAGGCACCGGCAGGAGGCCCATGAGAGGTTTTGAAGCCTGCTAGTGTCGACCCTAATAGGAAAAGGGTCTTGTCTACTGATCCATGATGAGCGCACTACCCGCATTTGGGAAGCGAGTATGGGCGCCCCCCTCAACTTGACCTGATTCGCATCTCGTCCAAATCGCCTCATTTAGTTCGTGTGTTCTATTTGCCGCATGCATGTTTTTGCGAGCCCAGGCCAGGGTGGAACTTCGTAGTCGGCATATAGGGGGACACGTTCTTAGAGTGCTATGAGGGTCCATTTTCTTCTGGGCTCGATTAGCCGTGCGCCCAAGGTGCTTTGGGCTTGATGCGAGGAATGGTTGGTTGTGTTGAGTACCCCGCTTGGTGGAAGGGCCTTTCCATCTGGCGGGTTATTCATGAGTGTACGGCCAAATTGGTGCAACCCTGCAGGGATAATCTTCTCGAGAAGCCGTGTTTTCCGCGGTTATGGATTACTTGGTGAAAGTACTGGCTAACAAGTACTCAGGACAACTTAAACATAATGATCAAACATGTTACACCCACTGGTTAATAACTTGACTAGTAATAGGTTGATGACACAATAACTTGATTCACCTTTAATACAACTGTGTGAGTTATCCTCGGATTGCTTCTTTGGATAAGGGGCGAGATCCAGGATGGGTTTGTTTGACGTTATCTTTCAGTTGGTTACAATCCTCGAGCTTACCTCCTTTCTGTTAGCCGGCAGTTGTAGTATGTTTTCTGTAGTTGTGTAGAGCAGCCAGTTGCAGCATCCTTTATATCCCCTTCCTTCCGTTGAACCCAAAGCATCTGCTTGGTGTTGACGGGTTACACTTTGGTGAACTGTGAGTCTTGCTTGCCAGTACGTTTATGTACTGACCCCTTTGGGGCTGTGGTTTACGCAGACGACGATTCCGAGGATCTACATGGTGGCTACTACGTGAAGTTTGACGAGACTGCGGACGAGTAGATAGCGGACCCGGGCAGGATCCGAGACTTCGTGGATGGGCTCCGTCTTTTCGTTTCCGGCCTCTTAGGCCTATTTGGTTCTTGTCTGTACCCAGACATTTGAATGCTTCCGCTGTATTGTAATGATGTATTGTTGGGGCAGGTGCCCTCTGAATGATTGTATTTGCTATCTCTGCTCTAATGAGAGCCATTTGCAACTTATTTCAATCTTTTGTGTCGTAGAGATCTGTTGTGATATCACTTGTTAAACGCCGTTGACGTACCATGTGTGTATGGTTTGAAGTACGTCGACGGAAGTGCCTTTGATCTCTAGTGGATAGTTTACATCGACGATGGAATAGCAGGGCTTGTGTTGTCGCGCATAAGCGCAGGCCTACCAGGAAGCTGGGACGTGGGAGCAGTTATGCCCCATAATCCAAGCATCTGCTATCCAGTTCGTACGGTGAGTATCCCCTAGAAATCAGGGGGCGACAAATGGTATCAGAGCCTGTCTGCCTGTAGGATCCCTTTTTACTGGTCGCAGTTGAGTCTAGAAACTATTTTGTAGCTATATAGGAACAAAATGAAACGTGAGAGTAGGAATTCTGTTCTTTTTCTTCTTTTTCCCCACCCTCCCTCCTTTTCTGGTAAGGAAGTGCAACGATGTTTTCCCTTCTCATCTAAACTTTCAAGTTAGGATTTCACGTATTCTGGTTTCTCTAGGATGGTCATATCTACTAGACCATAGGAATGGAGGTGGTTGTGACATGATTTATCATGTTGCCTACTCAGGATTGAGAACGGAGGCGTGTAAGCCCCGGAAGCAGATCCTCTATTCCTTAAGCAGTAGATATTGATCCTTTAGAAGCCCGGATGGGTTTTTCCGTAGTACCTCAGGAGTTTTGTTCTCGTTTTTCCCCGATGTTGATATCCTGTTCTTCTCAACATCCTTTTCGTCCGTTGAAATCTTGTTGTTGTTTTCCACTTCAATTCTTCTACCGGCGTCTAATCAAAACTTCCTCGTAAACTCTTATCCAGTTAAAGTGTTATTTCATACCGGAGAATCACATTCCTTTGTGTCAACAATCTTTTCCACAACATACAACCCAGTTCTGGTTCCACTAAGCAATCAAATCTCTGTTCACCCCCCGGGATCTCAAATGTTGACTTCCAAGATAAGTAAGAACAATCCAATTCTAATGAGAGGCCACATATTCCTCGTTACTCTCATGTTGATGATTCTGACATTGATGTTATTCTTGGTGTTGCATTGATGTCAATAACTCTGTTCCACCATTCTAGCCAGATAATCTATTCTCCAAATGAATCAAGTTCTATCCAGCCATACACCCTAGATACAAAAGCCTCTTCCTTCAATTGAAAATGTTCCGGTGGTTTGCTAATTCCTGACGTCTATCCAAGGTGCACGATGTGTTTCACGTGTCACAGCTCAAGAGGATCTTCCCAATAAGTATCCGGACCTTTTCTTTTCTCAGTAGGAATCTCGGGGCGCGATTCCTTCAAGGGGGGCGTTTTGTAACATCCCAAGTCTGAAAAATAGCCTTTAGAATGTTTTGCTCTCTGTTATCTTATGTTTTGCATCATGGCATCATGTTGATTGCATTTGTTTTGTTTGTTTTCCAACTGTTTTCAGTTGTTTTCCTTTGTTTTCTATTTGAATTTCAAACCAAAATTCAAACCTTTTGTTTCATCCTTGTGATGTTACAATTTCCAAAGTGAGAGTTCAAATGAAAACAACCAAATTGTTCCTTTTTATTCCATGTTGCTAACTCCTAAAATTGTTGGTCTTAACCAAGCAATTAAATTCAACAATTCATTCCAAATCATTTCAAATCCAAACCAATCCTCAAAATCATTAACCTTTTGAATCCATACAATTCACCACCCCTTTTGCACTCTTTAAACCCTTCAAAAATCCTAGTGGTAACCCTATTCCAAAGCATGGTTTTCTTAGTGGTTTATTAATATTAAAATTCCTCTAATTTGGTTTCAAATACAACTATCATTATATAACTCAATTTTTGAAATCCAAGCTGGCAATATGTTTTCTAATTACCTAATAATGCTAAACTAATTTTCTGTAATTTTTAGTAACTCAAAAGCCATGTTTTTCTTCCTAAAGCTAAGGCTACAAAAAAAAACAGTAAAACAAAAATAAAAATAACAAAAGGGAGAGAGAGAGAGTGCAGCAGCCCAGCCCAACCCCTTCTTTCCAGCCCAGTACCCCCCCCTCCTGTCCTTTTCTTCCACCTCTCGCTGTCATCCCTGTACGAATACCTAAACAGCCACACGATCTCCTCCATGCCCCTTGGATGATCAGCCGTACCAAGCACCTATCCCCTATATCTACCCCTCCCGAGACCACCTCGTGAACCCTAGGCCCTAGAGCCCCTCTCCCTGCGCCGCCGATCTCATCTTCCTCTTCCCCACGATTTTCTTCCGTTCTGAACTCTGCTCCCACTGAAGCCATCGAACACCACCTAGCCACTGTCAGATCGCCACCGCCCCGGCCACCCTGGCCACCTCGAGGGGCTCCGCTCCCCGGGAATGGAAACGGGGCAGTCCCTGGAGTCGCCCCGCCCTCTCGTTGCTTGCCGGGAGTGACCACGGCGACCTCGCCGTCGCCGGAGAGTTGCCCTCCGCTACCTGCCCGTCAGGCCATCGTCAACGACCAACAACAGCGAGGTGAGCCTCGTCGCCCTCTTCCTCTCTGCTTCAGCACGCAGCACTCGCACGAGGTCCACGCCCGCACCACGCATCCACCGCACCGCGAGCCCTAGCCACCGTTGCAGCAGCGCCGGTGACCTGTCCGCCGATCGCTGGTCTGTTCCGTCAGGGTTCAGAGAAGGGCTGTCGAGGCAAAGTTCAGTTAACCCCCCGTAGCAATGTTATCTTCCAACGTTTCTATACCCACTCAAAACAGCAGCGATAGCCGCACTGGTAGCGAGCCGCGCAGGAGAAAGGTTGGTCGCGGGTTCGAACCCCAGCGGCCGCACCTTTTCCTTCTTTTTCCTCTCCCACACCCCACTGGCCCCACATGTCATCCACCTTCCCTGCCACACCAGCACCACCGCGCCACGCTGTCCCCCTGGCCCACGGGCAGTGGCTAGGGGTAGAAAACAGTGCGGTAACAAAAGATTAAAACGCACCTGTTTTTATTTCTATTTCATTTTAAATAACAGAATAAAGCATAAAACTTCAAAAATCAATAACTTTAAATCTATGAATCCAATAAATAAAAACTTTATATGTTTATTGCTCCAAATTTTATAATCTTTCCAAATATTCCAATTGTGCACTGTTTTGAATTTTCCAAATACATTTAAAAATTCAAATTTGAATAATTCAAATGCAATTTCTTAAACTCCATAACTAATTCCTTACTAATCCAATAAATGCAAATAAAATATGTTTTCCATACCATTTCACCTCACCTTTTCAAATATAATTTTTGTTTCCTTGTTTGAATAATTAAAATTGCCTAAACAATTTAAATCTTGTTTAATTCAATTAAAATTGATAAAATCTTAACTTGCTAATAAAAATTCCAAATTTCACAAACCAAATATGTTTTCCAATCAATTTTTCATGTACCTTCCAAATATAATTTTTGTTTGCTGTTTTGAATAATTTAAATTGCTGAAAACAACTGTTTCTTGTTTATTGCAATTAAAATTGCCAAAATAATAACTTGCTCATTTTAAATCCAATTTCCACAAATGAAATATGTTTTCCATGCAAAATTAAACCACCTTTCCAAATATAAAATTTGTTTCATGTTTTGAATAACTAAAATTGGTTAAATAATTTGAACCTTGTTTAATTCATTTAAAATTGGTAATTTCATAACTTGATCAAAACAAATTCCTTTGGAACATATAAAATATGTTTTCCAACCCTAAAAGTATAAACTTTTCAAATATGAAATTGGTTTAATGCTTTGAACAAATAAAAATTCAAATAAGTTCATGTTTGAATTAAATTCATTTAATTCTTGCTTAAACTTGTTTAATTCATAAATAATTTATTTGAAATCCTTGTTCAACAAGTGAAACATGTAATCCACCCAAAATCTTGTGTTATTCTCAAATATAAACTTTGTTATCTATTTTGAACAATTAAAAGTGGTGAAAACAACAATTGCTTGAGCAACACCTTCAAGTAACCAAAATTTCCTAACTTAATGAATGAATTTCCAAACTTGTTAAGCCTTATTTCCATTTGGTTCTATTGTTGTTATTTTGCTGTTTTCCTCATCCATGCATCATGCTAATTCACTTACACAATTTGATTAGTTGTAAAACAATTAATTCAACCATAAATCATGGGCTTTTCATATGCAATCCAATTGCATATGGGTCCATTTAATCCTGTTTCTATATTGTCAACTAGTTTATTTTGATGCAACCATTAACTTGACATGCATCATCTTTGATTGTGCATAATGCCATGATAATGATTGTTTATCTTTCTGCCTTGTTTGTTTGCTTCTTCCCGGATACACGACGACGTTGAGACCGACGATCCTTACGACACCCCTTCTAAGGAGTTAGCTCAGTACCAGGCTACTGGGTTTTGCAGGCAAGTTATCACTCACATGAACCACTGTGTTCCTTTCAACATTGGTTACCGATACTTTCCGTTGTTCTTTTCTGCTAGCCTTAGTAGTAGTTGTTTCTGTTACGAACCTATCACATGAATCCTTTAACCCTGATACTGCCTCACCTCCATACCCATAACCTTTTGTTTGAGCCCGTGTCTTACTAGCATGCTTAGGTTTCTTTTGCTCGAGTCTGTTACCTGTTACTTTCCGTTACTATTTTTCTAGTACGTCGTGGGGGCTCGTTGTTTAATCAACCAATCATGCTAATGTTGCTATTAATAATAAACTTGATGATAAGGCACCGGCAGGAGGCCCATGAGAGGTTTTGAAGCCTGCTAGTGTCGACCCTAATAGGAAAAGGGTCTTGTCTACTGATCCATGATGAGCGCACTACCCGCATTTGGGAAGCGAGTATGGGCGCCCACCTCAACTTGACCTGATTCGCATCTCGTCCAAATCGCCTCATTTAGTTCGTGTGTTCTATTTGCCGCATGCATGTTTTTGCGAGCCCAGGCCAGGGTGGAACTTTCGTAGTCGGCATATAGGGGGACACGTTCTTAGAGTGCTATGAGGGTCCATTTTCTTCTGGGCTCGATTAGCCGTGCGCCCAAGGTGCTTTGGGCTTGATGCGAGGAATGGTTGGTTGTGTTGAGTACCCCGCTTGGTGGAAGGGCCTTTCCATCTGGCGGGTTATTCATGAGTGTACGGCCAAATTGGTGCAACCCTGCAGGGATAATCTTCTCGAGAAGCCGTGTTTTCCGCGGTTATGGATTACTTGGTGAAAGTACTGGCTAACAAGTACTCAGGACAACTTAAACATAATGATCAAACATGTTACACCCACTGGTTAATAACTTGACTAGTAATAGGTTGATGACACAATAACTTGATTCACCTTTAATACAACTGTGTGAGTTATCCTCGGATTGCTTCTTTGGATAAGGGGCGAGATCCAGGATGGGTTTGTTTGACGTTATCTTTCAGTTGGTTACAATCCTCGAGCTTACCTCCTTTCTGTTAGCCGGCAGTTGTAGTATGTTTCTGTAGTTGTGTAGAGCAGCCAGTTGCAGCATCCTTTATATCCCCTTCCTTCCGTTGAACCCAAAGCATCTGTGCTTGGTGTTGACGGGTTACACTTTGGTGAACTATGAGTCTTGCTTGCCAGTACGTTTATGTACTGACCCCTTTGGGGCTGTGGTTTACGCAGACGACGATTCCGAGGATCTACATGGTGGCTACTACGTGAAGTTTGACGAGACTGCGGACGAGTAGATAGCGGACCCGGGCAGGATCCGAGACTTCGTGGATGGGCTCCGTCTTTTCGTTTCCGGCCTCTTAGGCCTATTTGGTTCTTGTCTGTACCCAGACATGTTGAATGCTTCCGCTGTATTGTAATGATGTATTGTTGGGGCAGGTGCCCTCTGAATGATTGTATTTGCTATCTCTGCTCTAATGAGAGCCATTTGCAACTTATTTCAATCTTTTGTGTCGTAGAGATCTGTTGTGATATCACTTGTTAAACGCCGTTGACGTACCATGTGTGTATGGTTTGAAGTACGTCGACGGAAGTGCCTTTGATCTCTAGTGGATAGTTTACATCGACGATGGAATAGCAGGGCTTGTGTTGTCGCGCATAAGCGCAGGCCTACCAGGAAGCTGGGACGTGGGAGCAGTTATGCCCCATAATCCAAGCATCTGCTATCCAGTTCGTACGGTGAGTATCCCCTAGAAATCAGGGGGCGACAGTATGCATATTGCACCCAGTAGCCACGGTGGGGCTGTATGATGGCGATACCGATTGTTGTGTTAGGGTGGCGCGTGGCGCGGGAGTTGACGCGTGGCGGGGAGTTGTGACGCGTGGCCAGGAGGGCGCGGTATAAACTGTCGCGCCTCGAGCGCGTCTTCTCCTCTCCACGCGCCCACTCCTCTCCACGCACCGTCGCGCTTCCACCATGCCTCCGAGGAGGAACAGCACCACCGGCTTCCGCGGCGTCCGAGCACGGCAGAACGGAATATTCAGCGCAGATATCCGCTGGGGGGACGACCGCATCCCCCTCGGCTCCTTTGCGACGGCGGCGGAGGCCGGCCGCGCCTGGGACGCGGCGGCATGGCGCCTCAACCGCCCGCGGTCGCTGATGAACTTCAACGACTGCCACACCGTCTGGGAGCGGAGGCCAGGGCGCCTGTCGTGGGATAATCACGGCAGACGTTACCGGGGGTAACTGATCTTGGGGCAAGACGACACAGGCGTTTGGGAGAGGGTTTAGCTCAGAGGAAAACATGATGGAACTCGATCTGGTAGCCGGCAATCAAGTCGCCGAGTCTCCGATCTCAAGATATTAACTCAACTCTCGTGTTACACTGGATGCTCGATACCAAGCGATATTACTAGGGCTCTTAGATCTCTCTCAACTAAACCTAGGGGTCGGTTTATAAAGCACCCGTACCCCCTGGCTTGTCCTCCGAGGCGCACCCTGAATCCTACCCGGACACCACATACAAACCCTAACTTTCCTTTACCGTAGCCCACAATCCGGGTTACGAGGCCTACAAACTTGGGCCTTCCAGAAGTTTCTTTATCCTTAGCCGGATCTTGCGCAGCGTCCTTTGGGCCGGGTTATACCTCAGAGTTGGCCTACCGGGTTATTATCCCTCCATCAGTAGTCCCCAGAATAGCTTGGGCTTCACGGATCCTTCCTTGAAGCGCTTGCTATTCCCTGCAAAAATATCAAACGCACAAGTGTATGGAGGCCGGGTTAAAGCGCTTTGATAAATAGCTAGGCCCAACTCCATGGTGGCCATATAGTAACTCGGCTTCTCTCCAAATACTTGGCTTAGCTTTTCGGGTCTAAGCCCTGATAAAAATGTCAAAAGCCCGACTTACTTTACTCGATAATTAACCCTGATATCGCGGAAAATATCTCCTTCTTATTTCTGCCCGGATATCACGTTCAACACTTAAAGCATATCTCAAAAAATCCGCACAGATGACCGTTATCCCCAAAATTTCCGGATTCCGCCCGTTAGGATAGGTTTATCCGCCCGCATCTTATAAATAGAGCTCAGAGGGTAACTTAGATCCCAACGCTTCACTCCAACCTTCCCTTTGCTTCCTTATTCCCTGCGCTCCTCAATTCCACAAGAATCTCAAGCCCGCCATCGTAGCAAGGCCGCCGCCGGCCACGTTCATCCTTGAACTGTTCCGTGTCGCCGCCAAACTCCGCCACCGCGCCTTCATTCCGCTCATCAAGGGTTGCAGGGGGACATCCAGACCGCGACATCGGCCGCCGCCACGCCAGATTCAAGCTCCTCCCAGTAAGTATTCGTCAAAATAGCTCCGCAATTTTTCGATTCACCTTAGATTGGATCTAGGTCAACCCGCGGGCCGTTTTTCCTATTGCACCGGATTAGATCGATTTGACGCTCGCTAACTCCTTTAACAACCTGTTTGATGATTACACCCCATCCTCCTACCATTATTAATCACCAATTTCTTCGTAGAATCGTCCGCAAGTTTTCCAATCTAGATCCATTTCACCTCAATTTTCCGCGCATAACATTGACACCCAGAAAATCCTCCTTTTCCGGCTATTTTGCTTGCAGTAGATACACGGGCAACCATCCGTCTTCCCCAAATACCTTTCAATACGTAAGTGACCAATAGTCTCCATAGTTGTACTTAATACCCGGATACCTCGCAATCTTCACTCCATGGTGTGATACCCGGATAGTTTTCATATTTTCTTGATACTCCAGACTCGGATAATCCAATACTCCCGTCTTATTTCCTGTACCTTTTTTCCTTGTGTTTTGCAGGTTGATCCCATGGCTCCCAAAAGGCATGGGAAACAGCCGGCCCAGGCGAAGACAACCCAATCCATATCCGCCAATTGGGGGCGATCCACAGTCACAAAGGCCAAGCTGGACGAGCTGGCCGAGTTGAGGGTCCTTCCTTCTCAGAAGGACATTCATTGGAGGGCGCCGGGTGATGAGACCCGGCCCACACCTGCCGAGGATGAGGTAATCTGTTTTATAGAGCACGTGACCCGGGGATTCCGTCCTCCGGGTCACCCTTTCTTTCGTGAGGTCCTGAGCCATTATGGCCTCAGGATATTCGACATAGGGCCTAACTCTATGTTGAATATTACCCACTTCATTGTTCTGTCCGATTCATACCTGTGCACCCCACCGAGTTTGGCTCTCTTCACCGAACTTTTCTAGTGCAAACCGTGCCGCGAAAGCGGCGACGGAGCACTTCTTGCTTGCGGCGGAGTCTCTATCCAGCGCCGCAAGAATTCTCTAATGCCACCTCTTACTCTTAATTCACACGTCAAACACTGGCAACTCTCATACTTCTATTGCCGGGACACCTCCCCACCCGGCGATAAGAGGTTGCCGGGTTACTCAGAAGGCCTCCTTGATATTTCCGAGAAATTCAATGCTTTCGCCCCTGACTCGGACAGGGAAGCAATCCTGCCTTCACTAGCTAGAATAGCCGTCCTCTCCGCCCAAGGCCTTCTTGGGCTCAATCTAGTGAAAACTTGGGTTGATTTCCGGATCCAACCCAATTCTATCCGCACCAAATTGATGTGCGAGTACTCGGGGCATACCACGGATGCACTCCGATATTCCACCAAGAGCTTTGCAGCCGGCGACACCAACAAAACCATCAAAGGCTTCTTGACGGAAAAGCTGGAAGTGATCAAGAACATTACCGGGTTGCCGCCATTCACCCGGGAAAACCCGGCCCCAGCGGTAAGACCCGGTACTCATAACTTATTTCAACATTTTGACTTGATACAGCCTCTAATTCTTGCTTTCATTTTCTCGGTCGTAGGCTGACGATCCCTTCTGGAGAATTGAAACCTCCCCCCCTTCCAGAGACCCGGAAGAAGAGGACGAGCCGGCTGACGATGATGAAGGTGCTTATCCGAATCTTGTGCTATCTTTATTTGCGTCACTTTCTTTCCACTTAACTCTTTTCCATTGATACATACTCGATCTTCAGGGCTGGAGGACGAAGAAGAAAAAGAGGAGGACGACCCGGAGGCCACCGAATCCGATCAGGAAGCCACAGTCGGGGCCAAGAGGAAAACCAGAGGAGTGGTGCGCAAGGTTCCCTATTCCACCATGTCTTCCGAACCCTATTCTTTTGATAACATGCACAGACTTAACCAACGACTATCTAACTCCTCGCACTTGAAAAGATTCTATCCCAGCCAAGCGCAGAGTGACCCGGAGTTCACCAGGGGACGATCCCCTTAACCCGGGTATCTCCTCCTCGCCAAACCTCCGTGCCGATATTCCTCTTCCTCGCCCCTCCAAATCTCCTCAGCGCCATCCATCTCCCAATCACCCACTCGCGGGGCAATTCTGGGTCCCACTATCGGTCCCTTTGGGGGCTTCATCTGCTTCCAGCAGCGAACTCCCGCCTGATTACGCTGTAAATACCGGGTGAGTCTTTATTATACGACATCCTTTCATACCTGATAACTTTCAATTGCTGTTGCTAACTGCTCTTCCTCCCTTTCTTTAGCGCTCAAGTCACAGTTAGTGACCCGGAGAATGTGGAGATGGATAACCAGGAGGCGGAGAAGCCGACTGAGAACATAGACGCCGCAACTGGCAGTGATACTGAGAACAACCAGGAACAAGGCCCCTTGGGCGATCCTTCACCAAGCCGCCGGGTCTCCCGCGTCATCCAAACCAGTGGACGAGGAGATCGAGGTTCCGGACACGAGGATGGGTTCTCCCAACCCGGATACCCAGACTGTCCGGGTCTCGACCCCAAGGGCGGGGAGAGCTCCCCCATCAGGTGACCAGGTTGCCGGCTCTTCTGGTGTCCGACCCGAGGACCTGACGTTTGCCCAGATGCTCGAAACCCTGCGCACTTTGAGGGCTAATGAAGAAAACATCTTGGAGGCTTTAATAGCCAAACATGAGGTAAACCCGACTAATATTGCTTGTGTCCTTATCTAGTCCCCAAGTTCCGAGTGAATTGATTCACAATTTGCTTGGAACTTTACGGTATAAGCGACTGATAACTTGCCCCTTTACCCGGCTAATCCTTCCTTGCATCCGTGCAGTCCTTCGTGACTCAATCTGAGAAGGAACTGGCAAAGGCTACCAAGCTCATTGAAAAGGAGGTGGCTCTGCGTGAGGAGGCCGAGGCTGAAGCCAGGAGGAGTGGGAAGATAATGAAGAAGTATAGACGGAGGGCCCACACAGCAGAAGATGACCTAGCGAGCCTTTCTGTTCAAATTTTTGATACGTATCGTGCTTTGCTTGGTACGATTCTTCATCCGGGTTGTCCTTCTGATAAATAGCCGGCGTTTCCTTACTCATTTTTTCCATTTCTTTCTGCAGGTCCGGATGAAGTGATGCCGGACGAGGATGATATTGCCAGGCTGAAAACTATCAAGAGCGTTATCCGGAAGCTATGCGCCGGAACCAAAGGATCCTTCAAGAAATACGGTGGCCGGGTAAAGGGCATGGCGACCTGAAGAGAATGCTAGATGCTTGCTCCACTATCCCCGAGTGGATTTGGCACTGGAAACGCTCGTCCTGCCGGGTTGGAGTAACCCGGGCTTGCACTTGCCAAGGCTTACTTCCCTAAGCTCGAGCTAGCCAAACTTATGGGCGGTTCCCGGAATTCAAGCTTGATGGGTCCAAGTTCTCCGTGAAGGATTTCCAGGCCGTCCAGAAGGAGGTCCGTTACCCGGCCAGCGTGATTGCTGACGGCTTAGATGTCGATTCCCTCGTTCCTGCATATGATGCTGCTGGTGAAGCGGTTAAGTCGGATCTTCCTGAACGTATGACATGCTGGCCCGATGGAAGGAGGAAGCTGCTAAGTTGAGGGAGGAGGCTGCCAAAAGAAGGCTGAAGCCGATTCTGCGCCCGCTACCTCACACCAGTCATTCCTCCTCCTGCGCGAGCCGAGCTGCTGCTGCTGATCCGGGTGCTGCTGCTACTACAAGCGATGGCAAGGGAAAGGCGAAGATGGACGCCGCGGCTTAGAATGCCGAGTGATACCTGCTCCTTAATGCACTTCTCATGCGTCAGTCGGCCGATGTGCCGTTAAACAATTATTTTTGGATGCGCCCTGTGCACCTTTGATATATTACCGGGATTTTGTAATGCATGCTAAGGTCTTGATATAACTCTATACCTCTTCTGGACTTTTAAATTTATCCACTTTTGAACTCATTTGCTCTTGATATCCGACTTCTTTATTGTTCCTTTTGTGACACTCGGTTTCCGGGTTTCATGGGTGTGTTGACAAGCGGACTTGCTTCTAAGTCCCCAAGTCCCCAAGACTCGGATATTTGGGTTTTTTGAGCCTTAGCAACTAAGCAACTTTTTCTTTTTTTCAAAATCCCGAATCGCCAAGACCCGAATTTCCGAGTCTGGGATATGTGGTCTTTTTTCGAAGAGAACGAGTTTGTTGTTTGCTAAGCCCAGACCCGGAGCCGTTTCACATAGGTAATGAAGTTATGCTTGATAAACGTTTGAGTTTCCGGCTATTATCTTTGTACTCTGCATAACTTGTGGTTTAGATGACCCTTTTGGCTATCTTGTACTATAAGCCGGCTTTCCGCGTGGATACCATGTTGCTACATCTATACGAAAACAGGGTCAGGCAAGTCCCATTGGGCTTGATGGCTGATTGTAATCGTAAGCGAGCAAATCATGCACTTTTATTGCGAGTCACATCGAGCTTAAGTAAGAAAAGTCAAGAAAGTTTGGCTCCTTTGTCCGGTTATAAGATTGCAGCCGTACTCGTTTGCGAGTAATCGGCCCTTATAACTCATAGGCATCAAGGCCGGGTCATTGAGTTTGCAACTGTGCTATTCAAGCAATCAGCCCCCAAGACCTATATATGCAATGTACTGAGATTAAAGAACATGAGAATAACCACTTATTTTCTTGATACGAGAATGTTGGGTCAGCAAGCCGCCTCATTAAAAATCCATCCAGTCCCCAAGGGTACCCTGGATAGGAAAAGAGTGCGTCTGAAACCTGCTGCATGTTACATCGTGCAATTCCACTTGCCAATATAGTCTTTACTAAGTATAATATGGACGTAGCTGAGCCACGTTCCATGGTCTGTCTCTTTCTTGCATAGATGAAGTGGTATGAGTGGTGTCATTAACTGTAGCCGACTCTTCCCTTGCATCTACCAAGTAATATGATCCATTATGCAGATTCCGGCTTATGATAAACGGTCCTTCCCATGGTGGTGATAATTTGTGTTTTCCTTCGTTTGACTGTACCAGGCGCAGAACCAGGTCTCCTTCCTGGAAGACCCGGGTTTTCACGCGCTGGCTATGATACCTCCGTAAATCTTGCTGATATATGGCTGATCTTTCTAGGGCTTGTTCCCTTTGTTCTTCTAGCATATCTACGGCATCATGCCGGGTCTTTTCGTTCTCCACTTCAACGTAAGCTGATACTCGCGGTGAATCGTGAATAATGTCACTCGGTAACACTGCTTCCGCACCATAGACCATGAAGAAGGGTGTCATCTGAGTGGATCTGTTAGGTGTAGTGTTGATACCCCAAACCACGGAAGGAAGTTCTTCGACCCATGCACCAGCAGCCCTGATACAGGGAACTCGCAATCGTGGTTTTAATCCGCGAAGCAATTCTTGGTTTGCCCTCTCCACTTGTCCATTGGCCTGTGGATGAGCCACTGATGCTACATCAAGCCGGATTCCATTGTTGCCACAGAACTTTTCCATCTCACCAAGGGACATGTTGGTTCCATTGTCGGTAATTATGCTGTGGGGATACCCGAACCGGTAGATAATTCTTTTCAAGAACTTGACTGCTGTAGCTGCTTCGCAATTAGTAACTGGCATAACCTCAACCCACTTGGTAAACTTATCAATAGCCACTAAAAGATGTGTCTTCTTGCAAGGTGACATATGAAAGGGGCCAACCATGTCCATACCCCAGACAGCGAACGGCCAAGTTAACGGGATGGTCCGTAATTCCATAGCCGGCACATGGTTTGGCGAGCGTACCTTTGACATCCGTCACACCTTGCTACTAATCGTTCCGCATTTGCTAGAGCCGTGAGCCAGAAAAATCCGTGTCGATAAGCTTTGGCCACAAGGGATCTTGGGATGCATGATGCCCACAATCACCTTCATGGATTTCCTTAAGAATCTGTCGTCCTTCTTCTGGTGCTACACAACGCAAAAAGACTCCTGCTGCGCTTCTCTTGTATAACTCCCCATTGATGATAGAATATCCCTTTGCTCGCCGCAAAATTTGCCTTGCTAACACCTCTTGCTGTGGTAACTCGCCTCGTGATAGGTAGGCCAAAAACGGTTCTGTCCACTCGGGAATAGCACGTATAGTGGCCACGAGTCCTAAATCGGGTCTTGATTTGCCAATTCCTCCTCTGACTCGGTTTAACTGATGGTCGCCATAATTCGTCCAGGAAAACGTTAGGTGGAACCGGCTCTCTGCACGAGCCGAGTCTAGCGAGGGCGTCGGCTGCCTCATTCTTTCTTCTGTCTATATGCTCCACCTCATACCCGGAAAAACATCCTGCAACCCTATCACTTCCCTGCGGTATGCTGCCATAGTTGCATCCTTTCTATCCCAAGTTCCTGACACCTGCTGTACCACAAGGTCCGAATCTCCGAAGCATCGTATCCTCTTAATGTTCATCTCCTTGGCTACCTTTAAGCATGCAATAGGGCCTCATACTCGGCCACGTTTGGAACAGTCAAAGTGAATTTGTAGTACGTAACTCCATTTGTCTCCTTTGGGTGATGTTAGCACCACTCCAGCTCCTGATCCCTCGTACTGCTTTGATCCATCGAAGTGCATGATCCATGACTCGGAGTTTGGAACCATGGTAGTCATGCCTGTGTGTCCAATCATTAACGAAATCAACCAAAGCCTGAGATTTGATTGCTGACCTGGGCTCGTAGCTGATGTGATAATCCCCATTTCTATCGCCCATTTGGCTATTCTTCCGGTCGCGTCCGAGTTTCTGATGATATCCGACATTGGTATTGAGCTAACCACTGTTATGGGGTGCTCCTGGAAATACGGCTTCAGTTTCCGGCTGGCCATAAAGACCCCAAAAACCAGCTTTTGCCAATGCGGATAGCGCTGCTTTGCCTCTGATAATACCTCACTGACATAATAAACCGGCCTCTGGACTGGATAACCTTTCCCATCCTCTTTACGCTCCACAACCACTACTGCACTGACGGCTCGGGGGCCAGCTGCCACGTATAGCAACATAGGCTCTTTAGGACCCAGGGCCGCTAGTACTGGTGCTTCAGATAACTGCTTCTTTAGTGCCTCGAAACGCCTCATCCGCCTCTTGATCCCATACAAATTTGTCGGATTTCCTCAAGAGCCGGTACAAGGGTATTGCCTTTTCTCCGAGTCTTGATATAAATCGGCTCAAGGCTGCTACGCAGCCCGTGAGCTTTTGAACATGCTTCAAATTTTCCGGCTTTTTCAGACTTTGGATAGCTTTGATTTTGTCCGGGTTTGCTTCAATTCCTCTCTCGGAAACGATAAAGCCAAGTAATTTCCCGGCTGGAACTCCAAATACGCACTTTGTCGGGTTAAGCTTCATCTGATACCTCCTTAAGTTCTTGAACGTCTCCTTTAGATCATCGATAAATGTTTCTGCCTTCCTGGTCTTGATAACCGCATCATCCACATAAGCATGGACGTTGCGTCCAATTTGGTCCTCGAAGAACTTCTGAATACACCGTTGATAAGTTGCGCCAGCGTTCTTCAACCCAAACGTCATGGTTTTGTAACAAAAGGCCCAAAAGGGGTTATAAACGATGTTTTTTCCCAATCCTCCCTCTTGAGTTAATCTGATGATATCCGAATAAGCGTCCAGAAAGCATAATAGGTCACTCCCAGCTACTGCATCTATGATCTGATCTATCCTTGGTAGTGCGAACGGATCCTTTGGGCAATGCTTGTTGAGACTCGTAAAATCAATGCACATCCTCCACTCATTGGTCTTTTTCATCACTAGCACGGATTTGCTAACCAATCCGGGTGAAATACTTCCATGATGAAGCCGGTTGTCAATAGCCGAGCAATTTCTTCACCTATAACTTTCCTTCTTTCCTCATTCATCTTCCTCAAGCCCTGCTTCACAAGCCTGGACTTGGGATCTACATGCAAAACTGTGCTCTGCCAACTCTGTAGGATACCCGGCATGTCGCTAGGTGTCCAGGCGAATACGTCCGCATTCGAACGAAATAAACTCCACAAGTGCCTTCTCCTGCTCGCTGTCCAAGTTAGATCCTATAGTAAATTGCTTAGTGGGATCACCTTCGACAAAAGCTCATCCTTGGTGTCCTGTGCTGCCTTGAATTTTGCTCTTTCGTCCTCAGTATTCGGCCTTTTCAATGCGGTTCCATCATCCGGATCTACTTGAGACCGATAATACTTGAGTTCTTCTTTCTGCAAGCTTGCTCGGCCATTACCGAATCTCCTTCCTCGCACTCGGCCGCTATATCCCGGCTTCCATGTATGGTGATGGTCTGCTTAGGACCCGGAATCTCCAGCTGCAAATACACATAACACGGCCTGGCCATGAATTTGGCGTAAGCCGGTCTTCCAAGTAGTGCGTGATAAGGACTGCGCAATTTGACCACCTCGAACGTGAGCCACTCAACTCGATAATTATCCGTTGATTCTCCGAAAGCTACCTCCAATGCGATTTTCCCCTCGGGACATGCCGAGTGACCCGGCACTATTCCATGAAAAATTGTTGAGCTTTTCTGTAGCTGGGACTCTTTGAGACCCATGCGTGAAAAAGTTTCCCAGTACAAGATATTGATGCTACTTCCACCGTCCATCAGGACCCTTTTTAACTCGTAACCATTAACCTGTGGTGCGACTACCAATGCTAAGACTCCTGGGTGCTCTATTTTTTCCGGGTGATCTCTTCTGCTCCACGTTATCTCTTGTTCCGCCCATCTCAGGTATCCCGGAACAGCCGAGGAAACCGAGTTCACAGCTTGCTTGAGTATCTTTTTGTCCCTATTAGAAGTTCCTGTAGTATGCACATGATATTGTCCTTTTAAATCAGATGTACGTACCATACCGATGAAGACGCTGATCTGGCCGATCGTCACAATAGATCCGGATTCGAGGTGATCCGACTCTGGCCCCCAGCCGGAATCGTCCACCATCTTCTCCCCTTCGTGGTCGATGTAGATCTCGCCGACGACAAGATTCTCCATGTTCTTCCAAGCTTCTCCCGTGACGTAAACACCTTTGGACGCAGGCCCCACGGTGGGCGCCAACTGTCGTGGGATAATCACGGCAGACGTTACCGGGGGTAACTGATCTTGGGCAAGACGAGGCGTTTGGGAGAGGGTTTAGCTCAGAGGAAAACATGATGGAACTCGATCTGGTAGCCGGCAATCAAGTCGCCGAGTCTCTGATCTCAAGATATTAACTCAACTCTCGTGTTACACTGGATGCTCGATACCAAGCGATATTACTAGGGCTCTTAGATCTCTCTCAACTAAACCTAGGGGTCGGTTTATAAAGCACCCGTACCCCCTGGCTTGTCCTCCGAGGCGCACCCTGAATCCTACCCGGACACCACATACAAACCCTAACTTTCCTTTACCGTAGCCCACAATCCGGGTTACGAGGCCTACAAACTTGGGCCTTCCAGAAGTTTCTTTATCCTTAGCCGGATCTTGCGCAGCGTCCTTTGGGCCGGGTTATACCTCAGAGTTGGCCTACCGGGTTATTATCCCTCCATCAGCGCCGAAGCCGCAGATCGTCACTGCCGCCGACCACCTCCACCTCCGCCACCGCGCGTTTCAGGGTCTAGTCGACGCCAGGGAAGACCGCGTCGTCCGCGAGTATTACCGGAACAACCCGGGGGAGGAGAGCGCCGGCGAGGAGATCTGGCAGACCCGCGCGGCTGAGCGGGCGGAGCGCCGCCTCGAACGCCACCTCGCGTTAGATGCCGCTCGGGAGGCGAGGACGAATGCGCTGCAAGAGCTTCGTCGGGCCGACCACGCCGGCGAAGTCTAGGCCTCCGACGATCCGAGGTGGGGGCCTATCTCGGACATACCATCATGCACCTCTGACGACGACGAGGAGGTCACCGACGAGTTCGACGATGACGATGACCCGGAGGAGGTCACCGACGAGTTCCCCGACGACGACGACGAGGAGTAGTGTTCGTCTGTTTTCTCTTTTTAATAAAAGAATTTGTATTCCGGCGACACTATGGCGCGCTAGCGCGTCTGTTTTCTGTTTTTAATAAAAGTTATGAAATTAGATATTTTATCTCACAAGGTTTTGAGACATTTAAGTAACCTTCTGTTTTCCATGTTTTCCACTCGTTTTCTCAAATATTTTGCAAAGGAGTTAGTCTTAAACACATCAGAGATAATATAATTCACATGATCCATTCAACAAAGTTTGGTACAATAAATTATTACACATCAATTCTTCCCTTGTGTCCCCGCTTTTCTTACGATTTGGCAGTATCCATGGAGCATCCTCATCATTTAACTTAATGCTTTATTGTTTTAAATGACATTTAGACAATTTTTACACAAAACATGAGAAAATATAAATATGTTGTTATAATATTTGATTTTACAGTTTTTTGAGTCTACTTTGATTTTATAAATAAATGTAAAAGAAAACAGAAAAGGGAAACAAAAAAGAAAAATAAAAGAAGAAACAGGAAAAAGAAAAAGGAAACAAAAAAATATCTTCATATTTTCAAATTAGTTTGATAAATATCTTATTTTTTATTTTTTTATTATTTTAAATGACATTTAGACAATTTTTACACAAACTATGAGAAAATATAAATATGTTGTTATAATATTTGATTTTACAGTTTTTTTAGTCTACTTTGATTTTATAAATAAATGTAAAAGAAAATAGAAAAGGGAAACAAAAAAGAAAAATAAAAGAAGAAAAATAAAAGAAGAAACAGGAAAAAGAAAAAGGAAACAAAAAATTTTCTGAATGTGGCCTCTCGTACAGGCCTTTAGTACCGGTTGTTGTTAACAACCGGTGCTAAAGACCCTTTAGCACCGGTTACCAGGGGGTCTTCTCTGTCAGTCCTTAGCCGAATTTTTCAGTTGCCTATTCTTCGCGCGTCTTCTTCCTCCTGGGCGAAGCCCTGCCTCGCCGTACACGCGCCTCCTTTTCGCCGTCGCCTCCTCGCCGCTGTGGCCCCGCCGCGCGCCCTCGACGCCGCTTCGTCGCCGCCACCCTCTGCCCCCGACGACGTCCGCCTCGCCTGCGTCCCCGACGCCACGCGCGCCCGCGCCCCCGACGTGACGCCGCCGCCCGCCGCCGTGCGCCTCCCTCTGCCCCGACGCCACGCCCACGCCGCCGCCCGACGCCGCCTCCCTCTTCCCGACGCCGCCAGGTCCCTCTGCCCCGACGCCACGCCAGCTCTGTCGTGGGATAATCACGGCAGACGTTACCAGGGGTAACTTGTCTTGGGGCAAATCGACTCTGGTGTTTGGGAGAGGGTTTAGCTCAAGGGAAACCATGGTGATATGCGATCTGGTAGCCGGCAATCAAGTCGCCGAGTCTACGATCTGAATATACTATCTCAATACTCGTGTTACAATGGGTACTCGATATCTCGCAATCTCTATCTCGTAAACTTGTATATCTTGTGAACTCGTCCGATCTAACCCTAGGGGCCGGCTTATATAGTGCCCGGATCCCCTGGCTTACTATCCAAGGTGTATTCTGAATCCTACCCGGACACTGCTTGCAAACCCTAAACTTCCTTATCGGAACCCACAATCCGGGTTACGAGGCCTACACTACTGGGCCTTCTAGGAGCTCCTTTTCCATAAGCCGGGTCTTGCGCAGCGTCCTTTGGGCCGAGTTACTTCTTGGCGTTAGCCTACCGGGTTATCATCCCTCCATCAGTAGTCCCCAAAATAGCTTGGGCTTCACGGGATCCTCCTTGAAGCGCATGCTATTCCCTGCAAAAATAACAAACATACAAATTCATAGAGGCCGGGTTAAGTTGCTTTAATAAACAGCTAGGCCTAACTCCATCGGTGGTCCATATAATAACCCGGTTTCCTCTGAATCCACGTTTTACTTTTCTGGGTCAATGCCCTGATGAGAATACCAAAGATCCGGCTTATTTCACTCGTTAATTGATCCAGATATCGCGGAAGAGATTTGCTTCTATCCATTCCGGATATCTCGTCCAACACTTAACGCGTATCCCACAATATCAGGTCGGGTATCCCTTATCCCGAAATTTTTGGATCCCGCTCGTTGGCCTAGGTTTCCCCACCCGTACCTATAAATAGGTACCTAGGGGGTGACCTAACCCCAACGGTTCATTCCTTCCACCTTCTTCTTCCTCACCGGCGCCACCTCGCACGGATTTCCGCAGCGCCGCCACGGAGACCTTGAGCGCACCGCCGGAGCCGAGCCGCCGTCAGCTGCGCTCATCCACGGTTCGCCCCGCGCCGCCGCCAGTTTCCGCCGCCGCGCCCTTGAGCTGCCCGCCGGGAGTCGCGAGGGGACATCACGACTGCGCCATCTGCCGCCGTCGCGCCCTTCTCCAACCCACACCGTTAAGCTCCTTACTCCCATTGATTTAGCTTCTAATTTCTCCGTTTGACCTAGATTAGATCTAGGTCCGCCCGCGGGCCATTTCTTGCTTCACGCCGGATTAGGTCGCATAGCTCCATCCTAGTTTGTTCAATCGCTTAACAGATGACCACACATCACTCCCCTATCGCTTGTAATCGTTAATTTCTCGACGAAATCATCCACAAATTTTCCAATCTGGATGCAGTTCGCCCAAACTTCCGCGGCTGCTCTTGATACCCGGAAAATCCACCACTTCCGGCTCTTTTACTTGCACTAGATACATAGGCAATCAACCTTTCTTTTATAACTGCTTGCCGATACGTGGATATCCCATAATTTTCATTCTGTCTAGAGATACTCGGACAATTCATAGTTTCCATGCCTCTTACTGATACTGCTTGTGAATACTCGGATAGCTCATGATTCCCGAGTCTTAATGTTTCGTGCACTTTGCTTCGTATTTTGCAGACCGAACCAATGGCTCCTAGGAACAAAGGGAAGCAGCCGGCAAAAACAAGGACGACCCAGTCCATATCTACCAATTGGGAGCGGTCTTCCGTGACCCAGGCCAAACTGGAAGAACTGGCCGAGTCAGGCATCCTCCCTCCTCAGAAGGAGATTCATTGGAGGGTTCCGGGTGACGAGACCCGGCCCACCCCCAATCCCGACGAGGTAATATGCTTTGTCGAGCACGTGATCCGGGGGTTTCGCCCCCCGGGTCACTCTTTCTTCCGTGAAGTCCTCAGCCACTATGGCCTCCGGGTGTTCGACATAGGGCCTAACTCTATGTTGAACATAACCCATTTCATAGTCCTTTGCGAGTCTTACTTGTGCATCCCGCCAAATTTGGCTTTATTTATCGAGCTTTTCCAATGCAAACCGTGCCGCGAAAGCGATGACGGGGCCCTTTTGGCCTGTGGCGGGGTTTCCATCCAACGCCGCAAAAATTCTCCCATGCCGGCTCTAAACCTAAACTCACATGTTAAGCATTGGCAGCTATCCTTCTTTTATTACCGGGATACCTCCCCACCCGGCGAAAGGAAACTGCCGGGTTACTCGAAGGGTCTCTTAGATCTTTCCGATACTTTTAATGCCTTTCCCCCTGAGTCGGACAGGGAAGCCATCCAGCCCCACTTGGCCAAAATAGCCGTCCTTTTCGCCCACGGTCTCGCTGGGCTCAACCTGGTTAAGACTTGGGTAGATTTCCGGATCCAGCCCAACTCCATTCGCTCAAAGCTAATGTGCGAATACTCGGGACACGTCACGGATGTGCTCCGCTATTCCTCGAAAAACTACCCGGCCGGCGATACCAACAAGACTATCAAGAGCTTCCTGACTGAGAAGCTGGAGGTGATCAAGAACATAGCCGGGTTAGCGCCGTTCACCCGGGATAACCCAGCTCCAGCGGTAAAATCCAATACTTATCCACTTATTCTCGTACTTTATCTTGATACCACTACTAACTCTTACTTCCATGCCTTTATCTCAGGCCGATAATGCTTTCTGGAACATCGAGACCCCTCCCAACTCCGGGAACCCGGAGGAAGAAGAAGAACCGGCCGATACTGATGAAGGTATCACCCGGATTCCGATCACCTCCACCTCTATTACTTTGCTTTCCCGTTTTTTCTCTTTTTCCAACTATATGCTTGCGCCTTTCAGGGATGGATGATAAGGGTGACAAGGACGACCAGGGAGACCCGGAAGAGAATGAGAGCGACAAAAGCGAGGTTGAGCCGGAAGTCGAGGTCAGAACCAAGAGGAAAACCCGCGGGGTCGTCTTCAAGGTTCCCTACTCTTCCATGTCCTCCAAACCCTACTCTTTTGATAATATGCGCGAACTTAACCGACAGTTATCAAATTCACCACACTTGAAGGATCCGCCTCCAACCAAGCGCAGGGTAACCCGGAATTCCCCGGGCGATGATCCCCTCAACCCGGGTATTCCTACGTCCTCGGCTCGTCGCACTGGTATTTCTCCATCTCATCCCATCAACTCACCTCGGAAACACCCTTATCCCAATCATCCATTGGCCGGACAGCTCCGGGTCTCACTCTCGGATTCTGTGACAGCCTCGTCCGCGTCTAGCAGCTCACTTCCTGCAGATTTCGTGGTGAATGCTTGGTAAGTCATATTTCCGGCTAAGCAATACACTAGTCCTTTTGATAGCCATCAATTTTTGTTGCTAATCACTTCTCTTTTCTTTCCTTAGCGCTCAGGTCACGATCAGTGACCCGGATAACATGGACACAGACAACCGGGAGACTGAAGGGCCGGTTGACGATACGGACGCCGCGACTGGCGGTGGTGGTGAAGAGAATCAAGAACTAGATCCCCTGACTGACTCAGCCCGGCAGGAAGCCGGGTCTCCCAAGCCGTCTGAAGAAGCTGAGGACGACGACGTCGAGATCCTGGACACAAGGATGGGCTCTCCCAATCCGGACACCCAGGCAACCCGGGTCTCGACCCCAAAGTCGGAGAAGGTTCGTCCTTCGAGTGATCAGGCTGCCGGCTCTTCCGGTGTCAGGCCCGAGGATATGACTTTTTCCCAGATGCTTGACGCCCTGCACACCTTGAGGGCTGATGAAGAAAATATCCTAGAAGCTTTGATAGCCAAACATGAGGTAAATCCTAACATTGCCTGTATCCTTGTCTAGTCCCCAAGTTCCAAGTGAACTTGTTGATAATTTGCTTGGAACTTCGTAATATATCCGACTGATAGCTTGCTTTTTATCCGGCTAATCCTCCCTTGTGTCTCCACGCAGGCCTTCGTGACCCACTCTGAGAAAGCATTGGCGAAGGCCACCAAGCTCCTCGAGAAGGAGGCGACTCTGCGTGAGTCGGCTGAAGCTGATGCTAAGAGGAGCGGGAAAATCACAAGGAAATATAGAAAGAGGGCTCATGCAGCAGAAGATGAACTGACCAAGCTTTCCGTTCAGATTGCCGACACATATCGTGCTTTGACCGGTACGATTCCTAACTTGATAATTATAACCCGGATTCTCATTCTGATAAATAGTCGGATTTCCTTACTCACTGCTTTTTCCTATTTTCTGCAGGTCCGGATGATGTAACTCCGGACGAAGATGATATCGCAAAGCTGAAAACCATCAAGAGCACGATCCGGCAGCTCTATGCCGGAACCAAATGGATCCTTCAGGATCTGAAGTGGCCGGATGTCGGGCATGGCAACCTGAAGATGCTGCTTGACGCGTGCTCCACTATCCCCGAGTGGATTGAGCACTGGAGACGCTCGTCCTGCCGGGTTGGAGTAACCCGGGGGCTTGCACTGGCTAAGGCGTATTTTCCCAAACTCGAGCCGGCCAAGCTTGTAGGCGGGTTTCCAGAGTTCAACCACGATGGGTCCAGGTTCTCAGTGAAGAATTTCAAGGCTATCCAGAAGGAGGTTCGTCACTCGGCCAGTGTAATTGCCGATGGCTTGGATGTCAGTTCAATTACCCCCGCATATGATGCTGATGACAAGGCGATTAAGTCGGATCTTCCCAAGCAATACGATATGCTGGCCCGATGGAAGGCGGAGGCTGCCCAGGCGAGAGAAGAGGCCGCGAAGAAGAAGGCTGAGGCCAATTCTGCGCCTGCTACCTCCACGCCAGTCGTCCCTCCTCCCGCACGGGCCGGCACTACTGCTGACCCGGGTGCTGCCGCCACCAAGAATGCTGAAGACCAAGGCGAGGAGCAAGACCCGGCTGCCAAGGGCAAGGGCAAGATGGCCGACTCGGCCCAAGATGCCGAGTGAAATTTTTATCGGCAACCGTCTTAGGTACATTATCCGGCCAATGGGCCTTTTTAAAACAATTATTCTTTTGATGGCGCGCCTGTGCGCTTTATGATACTACTATCGTGGCTTGTAATGCACTTTAATACCTTAATATATTTCGTGGCCCTTCTGGCCTTTTGCTCGAATTTGGTATTCCTTGACTTTGGGCTTTTTCATCCTTGATTTTCTGACTTCCTGCTATGGTTCCTATTGTGAGATTCGGTTTCCGGGTCTCGTGGGTTTTGACCAGTGGACTTTTTTCTAAGTCCCCAAGTCCCCAAGACTCGGATTTTTGGGTTTTTGAGCTGAATAGCTAGATAATTTGTTTCTGTTTTCAAATCCCCGAGTCCCCAAGGCCCGAAATTCCGAGTCTGGGATGTTGGGTGTTTCAAAAGGAACAAATTGTTACATGCTAAGCCCAAAACCTAGAGCCGTTTCACATAGGTTTTGAAGTCATGCTTAATAAATTTTGAGTTTCCGGTTATTAACCTTATACTCTGCATAACTTGTGGTTTAGATGACCCTTTTGACTCTCTTGTACTGTAAGCCGGCTTTCGCGTGGATAATCATGTTGCTACAGCTGTATGAAGACAGGGTCAGGCAAGTCCCATTGGGCATCATGACTGATTGTAACCATACGCTAGCGAATCATGCCACTTTAGTGCGAGTCACATCGAGCTTAAGTAAGAATAGTCAAGAAAGTTTGGCTCCTTTGTCCGGTTATAAGCTTGCAGCCATACTTGTTTGCAAGTAATCGGCCCTTATAACTCATAGGCATCGTGGCCGGGTCTTTGAGTTTGTAACTGTGCTATTCAAGCAATCAGCCCCCAAGACCTAAATATGTGCAATTAAGGAAACTAATATACCAAAAACAGTAAATAATACTTACCCGGAAGGAAAAATAAAGACACAACAGAGATAAAAAACTTGATAAAAAAACACATGAAAAGGAAACAATATATTGTTTAACCGTCTCTTTATTGATATGAGAAAAGTTAGGTCAGCAAGCCGCCTCATTAAAAACCCTCCAGTCCCCTTAGGTACCCTGGATAGGAAAAGAGTGCGTCTGAAACCTGCTGCCTGTTACATCGTGTAACTCCACTTGTAAATCTAGTCTAAACTAGGTATAGTAGGGACGCAGCTGGGCTACGTTCCAAGGTCTTTCTCTCTCTTGCATAGATGAAGTGGTGTGAGCGGTGTCATTAACAGTAGCCGACTCTTCCCTTGCATCTACCAAGTAATATGATCCATTGTGCAGATTCCGGCTTATGATGAACGGTCCCTCCCATGGTGGGGATAACTTGTATTTTCCTTCCTTTGACTGTACTAGGCGTAGAACCAGGTCTCCTTCCTGGAAGACCCGGGTTTTGACTCTCCGGATATGATATCTCCTCAGATCCTGCTGGTATATGGCTGATCTCTCCTAAGCTTGTTCCCTGTGTTCTTCTAACATATCCACGGCGTCCTGCCGGGTCTTCTCGTTCTCCACCTCAACGTAAGCTGATACTCGAGGCGAGTCATGGATGATATCACTCGGCAGCACCGCTTCTGCGCCATAAACCATGAAAAACGGTGTCATCTGAGTAGATATGTTAGGTGTAGTGTTGATACCCCAAACCACTGAGGGTAACTCTTCAACCCATGCTCCAGCGGCTCTGATACATGGGACTCGCAATCGTGGCTTTAGTCCATGAAGTAACTCCTGATTCGCCCTCTCCACTTGCCCATTGGCTTGTGGATGAGCTACGGAAGCTATGTCAAGCCGGATTCCGTTGTTGCCACAAAATTTCTCCATCTCGCCAAGTGACATGTTGGTTCCATTGTCGGTAATTATACTGTGAGGATACCCGAACCGGTAGATAATCCTTTTCAGGAACTTAACTGCCGTAATCGCTTCACAATTGGTAACTGGCATAACTTCAACCCACTTGGTAAATTTATCTATAGCCACCAGGAGATGTGTCTTTTTGCAAGGCGACATGTGAAAGGGGCCGACCATGTCCATACCCCAAACGGCAAAAGGCCAGGTCAAAGGAATTGTTTTCAACTCCATAGCCGGCACATGGATTTGGCGGGCATACCTTTGGCATCCGTCGCACCTTGCCACCAAGCGTTCTGCATCTGCTAAAGCTGTGAGCCAGAAGAAACCGTGCCTATATGCTTTGGCCACAAGGGACCTTGTGGATGCGTGATGCCCACAGTCGCCTTTGTGGATCTCTTTCAGGATTTGCCGGCCTTCTTCTGGTGCTACACAGCGCAAAAATACTCCTGCAGCGCTCCTTTTATATAACTCCCCATTGATGATGGAATAACCTTTTGCTCGCCTCAAAATTTGCCTTGCTAGTACCTCTTGTTGTGGTAACTCGCCCCGTGATAGGTAAGACAGAAACGGCTCTGTCCACTCGGGGACAGTGCGTATTGTGGCCACGAGCTCCAAATCCGGGTCTTTGTTAGCCAGTTCTTCTTCAGACTCGGTTTTGACTGACGGCCGCCATAGCTCGTCCAGGAACACATTGGGTGGAACCGGCTCTCTGCGCGAGCCGAGTCTGGCGAGTGTATCTGCTGCCTCGTTTTTTCTTCTGTCTACATGCTCCACCTCATACCCGGAAAAGCACCTGGCAACCCGGTCCACCTCTCTGCGATATGCTGCCATAGTTGCATCTTTTCTATCCCAAGTTCCCGAGACCTGCTGTGCCACAAGATCCGAGTCCCCATAGCATCGTATCCTCTTAATATTCATCTCCTTGGCTATCTTCAATCCATGCAATAATGCCTCATACTCGGCCACGTTGTTGGAACAATCAAAGTGAATCTGCAATACGTAGCTCAATTTGTCTCCTTTAGGTGATGTGACCACAACTCCAGCTCCTGATCCCTCGTATTGCTTGGAACCATCAAAGTGCATTATCCAAGACTCGGAACTCGGAGTCATTGTGGGCATGCCTATGTGAGTCCAATCGTTAATGAAATCAACTAGAGCTTGGGATTTGATTGCTGACCTGGGCTCGTAGTTGATGTGATAATCTCCCATCTCGATCGCCCATTTGGCTATTCTACCTGTTGTATCCGAGTTTCTGATGATATCCGACATTGGTATAGAGCTAACCACTGTTATGGGGTGTTCCTGAAAATACGGCTTCAATTTTCGGCTGGCCATGAAGACCCCGAAAACCAGCTTTTGCCAATGTGGGTAACGCTGCTTTGCTTCTGATAACACCTCGCTGACATAATAAACCGGCCTCTGGACCGGGTGATCCTTTCCATCCTCCTTGCGCTCAACGACAACCACTGCGCTAACCGCCCGGGGCCCCGCTGCAACGTATAGTAACATGGGCTCTTTAGGACCCGGGGCTGCTAGGACTGGTGCCTCAGATAGTTGCTTTTTTAGTGCCTCGAATGCCTCATCCGCCTCTTGGTCCCAAACGAATTTATCAGACTTCCTCAAGAGCCGGTACAAGGGTATTGCCTTCTCTCCGAGTCTTGATATAAACTGGCTCAGCGCTGCTACGCACCCCGTAAGCTTCTGAACATGCTTCAGGTTTTCCGGCTTTTTCAGACTCTGGATAGCTTTGATTTTATCCGGGTTTGCTTCAATCCCTCTCTCTGAAACAATGAAACCGAGTAACTTCCCTGCTGGGACTCCAAATACACACTTTGTCGGGTTAAGTTTCATCTGGTATCTTCTCAGGTTCTTGAATGTTTCCTTTAGATCATCAATAAATGTCTCTGCTTTTCTGGTCTTGATCACCACATCATCCACGTAAGCGTGGACGTTGCGTCCAATTTGGTCCTCAGAGCACTTCTGAATGCACCGCTGATAGGTTGCGCCGGCGTTCTTCAATCCAAAAGTCATGGTTTTGTAACAAAAGGCCCCGAAAGGGGTTATAAACGACGTCTTCTCCCAGTCTTCCTTCTTGAGCTTGATCTGATGATACCCGGAATATGCATCCAGGAAGCATAGTAGGTCACTTCCAGCCACTGCGTCTATGATCTGATCTATCCTTGGAAGTGCAAACGGATCCTTTGGGCAATGCTTGTTAAGACTCGTATAATCAATGCACATCCTCCACTCGTTGGTCTTTTTCATCACGAGAACCGGATTTGCTAACCATTCCGGGTGAAATACTTCCATGATAAAGCCGGCTGTCAACAGCCGTGCAATTTCTTCACTGATAGCCCTTCTTCTCTCCTTATTCATCTTTCTCAGTCCCTGCTTCACGGGCCTGGATTTGGGATCAACGTGCAAACTGTGCTCTGCCAGCTCTGTAGGGATACCCGGCATGTCGCTAGGCGTCCAGGCGAACACATCCTGATTCGAACGAATAAAATCCACAAGTGCTTTTTCCTGCTCATCGTCCAAATTAGATCCTATGGCAAATTGCTTGGAGGGATCACCTTCGACGAAGGCTACCATCTTAGTATCTTGCGCTGCTTTGAATTTTGCTCTCTCGTCCTCAGTGTTTGGCCTCTTCAGCGCTATCCTGTCATCTGGGTCTACTTGAGACCGGTAGTACTTAAGCTCCTCCTTTCTGCAGGCTTGTTCTGCCATTGCCGCATCTCCTTCGTCACACTCGGCCGCTATATCCCGGCTCCCATGTATGGTGATGGTCGGTTTAGGACCCGGGATTTTTAGCTGTAGGTACACGTAACACGGCCTGGCCATGAACTTGGCGTAAGCCGGCCTCCCAAATAGCGCGTGATAAGGACTGCGCAACTTCACCACTTCGAACGTGAGCCACTCCACCCGGAAATTATCCTTTGATTCTCCAAAAGCAACCTCCAAGGTAATCTTTCCTTCAGGGCACCCTGAGTGACCCGGCACTATTCCGTGAAAAACTGTTGAACTTTTCTGTAGCTGAGACTCCTTGAGACCCATGCGTAAGAAAGTTTCCCAATATAGGATGTTGATGCTGCTTCCACCGTCCATTAAGACCTTTTTCAGCTCATAACCATTAACCTGTGGTGCAACCACCAATGCTAGGACTCCCGGGTGTTCTATTCTTTCCGGGTGATCTCTTCTACTCCATGTTACATCCTGCTCGGACCACCTCAGGTATCTCGGGACAGCCGAGGAAACCGAGTTTACTGCCTTCTTTAGTATCTTTCTATCCTTGTTAGAAATTCCAGTGGTGTGAACGTGGTATTGGCCTAATTGCTTGGGGTTGGCTTGGAAACCTCCAGCTCCTCCCTGGTTATTACCCGGATTCCCAACTCCCGGGTTGCCTGCTGGGGGTGGGACGTTGCCCGGGTTTCCACCCGGACCCGGTCCTCCTCCCCGGCCTGCACCTCGCATAGCCTTGTTCACTTCCTCGTTCTTCCATCTCTGCAAATCCGCACATTGCTCCAATGAGTGGTTAGCTGGCCTTTCGTTCCTGCTGTGTTTCGGGCACGCCATTCTGAAGATATCCCAGTTGTTACCCGGCCTTGGTGGCCCTTGATAATTTCCTCCGTTATGATTTCCTGCGTTGAAATTTCCTTCTGCCCTGGGCCTTGAAGACCCGACTTCTGTGCTGGCGACAAACTCGGAATTCCCCTCGAACGGGCGCTTGTTCTGGTTGTTCCCATTGTTACCTCCATGGTTACCCGGCGTAGATCCATTGCCGGTTCTCCCATTATTGCCTGTATTTGCTTTTGCTTTCTTGTCATCAATGTCCTCTTCCGTGGTATCCGTTGCAGCATGTTTGTTGCACGCATCCATTAGTTCTCCCATTATAACCTCTGAAGCATTCCGACTGGATTTCATGCGAGTTAATTTCTGTACTAAAGGCGTATACTTGCATGTCTTGGCCATAGCTTGTAACGCGTCCTTCGGCTGAATATCTGTAGATGAATGCAATATCTCCATAACCCGGCGCACCCAGCTGCGCGCCGACTCTCCCTTCTTTTGTACACACCGTTCTAGATCGATAGTAAACAACTTCCTGCATGTTCCGTGAAAGTGCTTGATAAATGCAGTTTTCAACTCACCCCATGACTTGATAGATCCTTCCGGTAAATTGTTGAACCACAACTTTGCTGCTCCTTCCGACATCATTAAGTACATGAACTTGGCTTGAAGGTTTTCAGACGCGTTGCGAATTGACATGGCCATCTCGTAACTGCTCAACCATGTTTCTGGATCCATATTCGGCTCATAGTTCACTACTTTACTAGGTTCCTTGAATTTATCCGGGTAAGGCTCAGCCCTGATGTTATCCGTCAGACACTTGGGCCCAGCGAGATTAGTCGGTACTGGCCTCACCCGGGAAACATGCGATCCTGCGGGGGGTACGGCTGGATGTGGCGCTACCGCTGGTCCATGCACCGCAGACCCGGCCGCGGCTCTCCTAGCTCTGGAACTATCCACAATAGCTTGTGCTGCTGATACTGCTGGTGCTGCTTGCACGCGGGGAGGAGGCGGCATTTGCTGCTGCTCTGCCCTCCGGCGCGCTGAACTTGTTTGCATATTGCCGGCATTACCGTGTTCCTGGCTGATATAAGGTGTTCCATGCATTCCACTCCTGTTATCCGGGTAATTAACCTGCTGAGCCACTGCCGTATGCAACAAATCGATCGCCCGTCGGGTCTGCTCCGCATGGGGTGACTCTCTTACGGGGATCTGATTCAATGCTAACGATGCGGCATATACGTTATCCATGGGATTATTAAAGTGACCTGGCGGTGTACGAAATCGTGATGGTGGTGGTGGTGGCGATGTGTTGCCGACAGGGGCCCCAGTCTGTAGCGTGGGTAACCCGACCGGCGCGTTTGCCGGCTGTCCTGCTCCAGTTGCCGGTTGATGCACAGTTTCCTGATTCACAACCGGAATCGGCTGAACCTGGGGTGTGATGAATAGTGCGTTAGGGTTTATGACTCCACCCATCGCCGGTAATCTTGTCTGATATCTCTGATGCACCCTGCTTGTCTCAGCTCGGAGCCGGTTCTCCAGCGCGTCCAGTTCGCGTTGGCGCGTGGCTACCCCTTGGTTTTCTGCTTCTACATCTCTTCTTTGTTGCTCTAGCGCGCGGCGTGCTACCTCCAAGTCCCTGGCACGTGCCGCGGCGTTTTCCGGAGTTATTACAGTAGCTAACACTGTTGGGTCCAAGACAATATTGTTACTGAACAGGGACGGGTGTTGCGGATTCGAAGGACCCGCCCCTGGCGCCCTGTTAGCCAAGAACCCGAACATATTCGCCTGCATCTCGCTATCCGCCGCTCGACTGGTGACTGAAGCCGACTCTCCGTCAACCCGGGTCAGGACCGGATTTCCGTCAGCCGGATTTTGCTGCTGGGCCAGAGCTTGCGCCGCTCCGACCGCGGCCGTGGTCACGTTCCCCTGATTGAGATTGGTTGCAGGGGCCGTGTAGACCGCGACCTGGCGCGCAATGCTTAGCGAAGACTCATACTCCTCCTCATCGCAGCTATCTTCCTCGTACCGGTCCTCCAGCAGGTGCAAGATAGACTCGGTATCCTCCTCTCTTATGACCCGGCCACGCGGGGTCCATGCCGGCTCCTCCGGCTGTTCCCTCTTTGTGGCGGGCTCCTCTGTCGGATCCACCGTCCCGACCGATTCTTCTCCGTCCGACTGAACGTGGGTGGCCTCTCCTGACACAGAATCAAATCCAAAATTGTCAGGGATTGAACCAAACGCACGTACCATGCCGACGAAGACGTTGACCCGACCGATCGTGATGACGGATCCGGATTCGAGCAGATCCGACTCTGGCCCCCAGCCAAGATCGTCCACCATCTTCTCTCCATCGGGGTTGGTGTAGATCTCGCCGATGACGAGGTTCTTCATGTTCTCCCGAGCTTCTCCCGTGATGTAAACACCCTTGGACGTAGGCCCCACGGTGGGCGCCAACTGTCGTGGGATAATCACGGCAGACGTTACCAGGGGTAACTTGTCTTGGGGCAAATCGACTCTGGTGTTTGGGAGAGGGTTTAGCTCAAGGGAAACCATGGTGATATGCGATCTGATAGCCGGCAATCAAGTCGCCGAGTCTACGATCTGAATATACTATCTCAATACTCGTGTTACAATGGGTACTCGATATCTCGCAATCTCTATCTCGTAAACTTGTATATCTTGTGAACTCGTCCGATCTAACCCTAGGAGCCGGCTTATATAGTGCCCGGATCCCCTGGCTTACTATCCAAGACGTATTCTGAATCCTACCCGGACACTGCTTGCAAACCCTAAACTTCCTTATCGGAACCCACAATCCGGGTTACGAGGCCTACACTACTGGGCCTTCTAGGAGCTCCTTTTCCATAAGCCGGGTCTTGCGCAGCGTCCTTTGGGCCGAGTTACTCCTTGGCGTTAGGCTACCAGGTTATCATCCCTCCATCAAGCTCCCTCTGTGACGTAGGCGTGACATCACAGAGGCAAAGGCAGAGGCAGAGGTGAGTTTTTTTTGTTTTTTTTCTATTTGTATTATAATTAGAGTAATTATAATTAGTCGGTAATTATAATTAGCTACAATTAGAGTAATTATTATAATTAGAATAATTTTAATTAGCTAGTAATTATAATTGGCTAGAATTTTGTAGTAATTATAATTAGAGTAATTATTATTAGCTAGTAATTTTAATTATCTAGAAAAATATACTAACTAGAATTAAATTAGAAAAATATTTGGACATATAAATTTAAAATATATTAGCTAGAATTAGAATTTTTAGTAATTATAATTAGCTAGACTTAGAGAATTTTTTCTGTTTAAATTTAAAATATACTAGCTAGAAAAATATTTGGACATATAAATTTAAAATATATTAGCTAGAATTAGAATTTATAGTAATTATAATTAGCTAGACTTAGAGAATTTTTTCTGTTGAAATTTAAAATATACTAGCTAGAAAAATATTTGGACATATAAATTTAAAATATATTAGCTAGAATTAGACTTTATAGTAATTATAATTAGCTAGACTTAGAGAATTTTTTCTGTTGAAATTTAAAATATACTAGCTAGAAAAATATTTGGACATATAAATTTAAAATATATTAGCTAGATTTAAGTGTTCGATGAAATAATTTCGCTAAGTGTCCGATGAAATAATTTCGCTAAGTGTCCGATGAAATAATTTCACTAAGTGTCCGATGAAATAATTTCGCTAAGTGTTTCTTCATTTTATAAATTTTACTAGCAGGTGTTGAGCTATGGATCCCCAAGAACCTGCACATGATCCTCACACCGATCAGCTCGAGGGAATGGGTGAGGCGGAGAAGGAAAGATACATGTGCCAGATGATTTTTGAAGATGCAACGGCCATATATCATGATCACGACGGTGGACAGTCGTTTAGCAATCAATTTTTGAACGACTCCGGTGACGGAGCTGAGAATATAGAAGATGTAGTAGATGATGACGACGACAACGTCGAGGATGCACACGTGCCCTCCAGAACAAACTCTGCCAATGTATATCTCAAGTCACTGTTGACGCAACAATTAATTTGTATTGCACTTACTAACGAATCATTATTTTCCCGTTTAGGCGCCCTCCGGAACAGCTAGCGCAAGTACTGAGTCAAAGTCGAAACGAGGCCCGGCCGCAAGGTTGAAAGATATCGCAAGGTTCTCGATCGATACAGTTGCTGTTGATGGCAAACCACTGGAGCCCACAGAAACTTATCGCAAATTCGTAAATCAGTGCGGAGTTGTTGTAAGAGACCTGGTCCCGATCAACTTAATAGAATGGAATAAGCCGAAGGCCGGCGCCAACGTTGGAGCTACTTATGTCGATGACAGATTGAAAAAACTGCTTTGCGACACGGTATGGCTAAATTTCAGCGTAGCGGAAGATAAGAAGAAGAAAGTCGAGGAGTGGGCTTTGAAGAAGATGGCCACACAATTCCAGAGGTGGAAGAAAGACCTGTGGAAGAAATATAAGGACGAAGATCCAGTTTTCACTGGGCACCTAGTGAAGATAAGAGACGCTTGGCCTGATTTTAAGACGTACAAGAAATCGGGTGTCTTTACATCCCGATCAGCCACAAATAAGGAGAATGCGAAGAAGAAGAAATATCACCATATTTTGGGGTCAGGTGGCTACATGACTGCCCTGCCTAGGTGGCGACGCTATGAAGATGCGCTTCTGAAAAGATGTATCATTCCATAGACACATGACTGGCCCGATAGGTCCAAGTTCTGGTTGTTCGCGCATGGGGCAACGTTGGACGCTAAGACTGGGATGATTGTTGCTCAGGGACCATGGTCGGAAAAAATAACAAAAGTCGTATCAGAACTAGAGAAGGCAATAGAAGCTGTTCGAAAAGGAACTTTTGTTCCCGATAAGGAGAACGATGAGCTGACGAAGGCACTCGGGAACCCCGAAAAGTAGGGACGAACACGAGGCTTTGGAGCCACTACCCCGTGGAGCCAAGGGTTTCCAGCGGACCTTGGCACTTACAGAAGTCGTGGTAGAAGCAAGAAGAAGGCGCTGGAACGGATATCGACATTAGAAGAAAAGGTGGTGTTTCTATTGGAGAAAGGGGGGCACCCTGTACCTGACACTGAAGAGGAGGTAGAACATCGTGCACCTGATCAGTTGCAAATAGAAGACGATCCTGTAGCAGATGCCGTCCCATCTCAGCATAGAAGAAGTGTGGGTTCCACGCAGCTGCAGCTAGAAGACGGTCGTGCAGTCGAAACGTCGGCGCCTCACTACCCCGTGGATGATATCACGGAGAAGACAAACTGTGAGATACATATGCCAATGGGGAACATATCCTTCATGGTGGCGTCAGGCTATGCTTTACCGAATCAACCTGGAGCAACCTACCATGGTGGTCAGATTCCAGCATCCCATGCTCGTGTCGGGTTGTCAACAATTACGCCGGGATGCCATTCAATTGAGCTCCATATTCCTGGAGGTGAAGGCGAGAAGACACTGGAAGAAATGAAGCTTGGTATCATCTTGTGGAATAAGAAACACATCGTGTTTCCTAACGCGGCGCCAAGGCCACCGACTCCTCCAGGTACAAATGCACCACCTCCATCAATTACTGAATGTTGCACCACATGTAAGCCTATTTTTAATAGTTTTTTCACTTTCTTACAGAGAATGCACGACCTCCAAGTCCACCCCCCAACGCACCTCCAAGTCCACCCCACAACGAAGATTGGGATCCCGAGGCCGAGGGTCCATCGCCCATGCACTCCCGTGAGCCGACGGATGCGCCCACTACGGGTACGGCAAAGTGGAAGCTGCAGTTCAGAAGAAACGGGACTCCTCCCAAGAAGAGACCAAGGAAACACAAGAAAGTCGAGACTCCCCCGAAGTTACAAGGCCTGATGACTCCGGAGGAACTAGCCGAGGCCGTGAAAGACAAAAACAAAGCATGGTTCGCACGGTTTCCCCTGAAGCCCCCTCCAGACGTCTGGAAGGAAACTCTGAAGAACATCCCAAAGTGGAAAACTGAACGCACCATCGACAACTTATATTATCCTGCACCGCCACCACCGCCGCCCCTTTCAGACTATGAACGATACATTGAAAAGATGCACACCGCACAGATGAAGCAGGCGGAGCAGACGAAATGCGGGAAACAAGTTCCCCAGCTCGGACAACAAGAAGCACGGTCAATTACCCCGCTCAAGGTGTTATCTGACCAGGCTTCAGTGTCCGGTCCACGCATGGGCGACATAGGTTACGCTATTGCTGATGTGGTATATAAATACAAGCCCGAGCACCCTCTGGTCGAAAATCCTACTGCTCTAACAACCCAACTACGGAATTTACATGATTGGTACTTGGAGGCCGCAAGGCAAAAGAGAGACTGTATCATGGCGGCAGTTCAGGATCAACACTACTTCAGAGAGTACGGTGTGGAGTTTGGGTTCGATGAATTCTTCCAGATGTACAATCAACGTGCCCTCGACAAGTCTACTCAGCTGCTACTGTTTGTAAGTGATTTATTTGTAATTTAATTATTTAGTTAAGCTCGCGTTCATTGCCCGTATAATTATCACTCACGACATTCTTTTTGTACGCTACTATGCAGAATGAAGATTCGTGAATGCAGACTGGCAGGAATCTGGGACTTTGGGTTCATTGACCCGTATTCGTTTCATCAAGACACAATAGAAAAGTTCAACAAGGATACACCGGATGATTTGCTAAGGTTAATGAAGCGACAAAGTACCAAAAAACAAATACTTTGGCCCTACGGGTTCAAGTGAGTGTTACGGTCTTGTAGACATTCCATTTTGCTTACCTGATGTTAAGTGTAATTGATGAGTATGCATGACTGCGTGTGTACACGTGCGCAGGTCCCACTTCATATTGTTCATCATTAGAATCGATCAAGGACAAGTTGAAGTCTGGGACTCGTTAACCTGGGACGCTGACACATGGAAGAGCGTGCGTCAGATGCTTCAAAGGTATATATATATATATCGGCCTCTTTCGTTCATCGGCCTATTTTTCGTTCATTTCCTGATATCAAGGAGTATCCATTTTTCTTTTGTCGGCCAGGGTTTGGCAAATATTCATCAAGGAAGAACCCGGTACATGGGCAGACAAGGTCCACTTTCAGATTAACAAAGTAAGTAGTACTACGTACCCTGGTTTCAATATCATTACCATTCTCTTAATTATTATTAATTTGACTGAATTATGTTCTCGTATATAGAAAGTCCCGCAACAACCATAGGGAAATGATTATTGTGGATACTACGTCTGCGAGTTCATTCACAGGATTATTAATGAGAAATCCCGTACTTCCAGAAATCTAGAGATACGTAACTGGATCTTCACAACTTTATTTATGTTGCCATCAATTATGGTTAGTTTTGTTCATAACTTAATTGTTTTCATCTACTCCCTCCGTCCTGGTGTATAGGGCATAATATCAAATACATGCAGTCCCATCTATTAGGCACATTTTGCATTAATTCTCTTCTAATTAGTGGGTGGTTGCCTCTCTCCACCCCTCTCCACCAATGCATGCAATCTTTAAACCCCAATGAATGAATACATAGGGCTTAGAGATTTGCTATATGTGCCCTATACACCAGGACGGAGGGAGTACTTCTTTTAAAAATGCAACGAAAGCGGGCGATGCTCAAACCAATCCAACGTTGCAAGGCAGTTGCAGAGGAATTGGCAGGATTTCTCCTCACGCAAGTCATAGATGAAGGCGGAGAATTTTTCCATCCTATGAACCAATAGCCAGCTCCCTTCTCTATGCAAGTATACAGCTATTGAAAACGAACTTCAGATTATGTAATGCTCGGTCGAGTACTTCGTGATACATGTATATATATATGTACTTTTTATTTGGTGCATCAACATTTAACCGCAAACACGGAATCAGAAACACTTAACCGCAAACACGGAATCGGTGTTTTCGGATACGTATTTCCGATTACGTGTTCGTAAAAAACGAAACACGGACACACGTAATCGGAAAGACTAAACGGAAACACGTAAACGGAACCCTGAAAATACGGAACACGCACTAAACCCTAAACCCTAAATACGGAATCGGAAAGCCTGAAAAGAAAAGGAAAAAAAAAAAGCTTTAGGACCGGTTGGTGTTACCAACCGGTTCTAAAGGTTCTCCGTCTGCGCCCGCTTTTTGGCGCCCACGTGGAGGCCTTTAGCACCGGTTGGTGACAGACCGGTTCTAAAGCGGGGGCCTTTAGTCCCGGATACGTAGCACCGGATTTGTATCCGAGTCCAAAGGCCCTTACAAACCGGTGTTAATGCCCTGTTCTCCACCAGTGAATATATCACAACTAATTTGGGACTATATAAAGCTCCTTGATTCGCAAAAAGAAAGGGACCAACTGATACATACATGGAGGTCCATGCAAATTCAGAACTAAAATCCACCCAAACACAAAAAAAATTGCCACTTCACGGGCGCACAGCACGCCTTCGTATGTACAAAACCAAACTTGCTTGCTACCACAACAGTCAAACAGACACGATTTGCACCGCGCGTGCCGTACACAAAAGACACGGCAATCGTCAGATGGATTCAGAGCTCAGAACCCGACGGCTGCGACCGGGCCGAACGACGCGGCGCGAGAGCACTCGACGCCGGCGGGCGCGTTGAGGGCGCCCAGGAGCGCCCTGCCCTCGATGAGCTCGCGGAGGGCCTTGGCGTAGCTGGCGCGCAGCCGCCGCAGCGTCCGCCGGTACAGCGCCGCCAGCCAACGCACCCGCACCCGCCGCAGCGCGCCCAAGAACCTCCGCCTCTGTGCTCCTCCTCCTGCGCTGCCGCCGCCTCCGTCGCCGCCCAGCCTTGCCACCGCCATCCTCTTCCTCCTCCCACCGCTCGCCGCCGCCGTCTCCGTCCTCCGCCGCGGCGGCATGCGGAACATCATGGCCCTCCGCGCTGCCCCAGCGTCCACCATAGCGATCAAGTAATGCAGATGTAGAGAAATTAGCTAGAGATGATTGGCTCGATCTCTCTCTCTCTATGTCCTCTGCTTCTCTTTCAAGCTACCAGGAGCAGCTATATATACGCTCCATGTGAGCTAGCTTAGCTTGCGGCGTCCTCTCACTTGTAAGTGAGGCGCAATCACGCTAGCTATGGTACTCCGTCATGTGTCTACGACAGTTGAATTATAAAGATAATCTACTCTGTAACTTGTCTTCTCTGTATCTTGAAGGGTGGTGTGCTGCTAGCTGTGTCCTATGGAGTTCTTAAGGGCCGGCATTGACCTTCGTGACGTCCAGATATCAACGAGCAGGTGGTTTAGTTAGTTAGCTGCCACAGTTTACAATAATTAATACAGTATATAACTATAAACTCTCGCACTTAAGAGGCTCTAATCTAGCAATCCATTGACTCAGACGTGTGTCTATACAGTTACAGACAGAATTAGGTACATACTAGAGATTAAGCTATTCGGAACAAGAACTCGATCGACTGTTTTTATACTGTCAATAGCTATCGACTACTTGTTGCAAGATAAACTCGATAATGCGTCAGAACAAACAAATCTCGGTTATACGACCGTCCGCTTGAGCTAAACTAAGATTCGAGCCTAATCGTGGGCGAACTAATCGTCATTGACTAGATACTTGCCCATCTGTTAAGAGTGTATGCCTGCCAGCTGCTAGCGCCCGCTCAATGGGCTGAGAGCCTATCGGGCAATTAAGATTTCCAAGTTGAATAAGAGTTTAAGTTGACAAAATTCAATAGAAAACAAAAGGTCCACATGAAGAACAGCTAAAGGTGGAATGGGCCAAACAAATAATACTCCCTCCGTCTCAAATTAATTGTCAAAAAGTTTGACAAAAATGGATGTATCTTACACTAAATTATGTGTAGATACATCCATTTTTGTCAAACTTTACGACAATTAATTTGAGACGGAGGGAGTACTAGCAGAAAAACTCTTAGTAGCATCACTTAGACTTTCTCAAAAAAAAAACACCACTAAGACTTTAGAAAGTCAAATAACTCAAATATAATTTAAACGGATTTGCTATGTTTCGGTCGACTGAGAATATGTTATGTCTCAGTCAACGAGATCAGCGCTAGGACGATGGGATTTTCATTTAGCGTTGTTCATATTGTCCATGCGGTCCTGGCCTCCTGGGCCTTTTCTATTTGAGTATTGATACGTATCTTATTGGGCGGACTAGGATGTTGGCTTACAGGCCTATTGTTTTTTTCCCCATTTTTTGCTACTTCAGCTCCATGCGACTTAAACAAAAGAATAGCTCATCACGTGTGGGCATGACTGTTTTCCACAAATAAGCCCTCATATGAACTTTTGTTAAAACATAGAAGTTCCCTGATCTATTTTGTTTTCTACTTATGCACCGACACAAGATTATTTTTGTTACAAAGGGTAAAATGAAAATATTTTGTAGTGATAGCGTTAATTTTTTGGTTTTTTTTGTCGTCTCCTGGTTATTCTTATTTTTGGCTTATTTTGACTTTTATTTATTTTTGTTTCTATAGTTGGACTTTGTAGAAATATTCAACAATCCTATTGAGAAAAGTGTAACCAAGATTCTCTATATATTATTCTAATTGTTTACTTATTATGTTTATAGTTTGCACTTCTCTCTACATGGTGATTGCATTTTTGTAATATTATGCGACTACCGCATCGAGCAAAGTGCAACCATGATTTAATTTTGATTTTTATCTTGCTATTCATATAGGTTACATATTTTGACGCACCATAGTTGCATTTTTTAATATAAATGTAGTACGGTTGTATGTAGAGAAAAGCACTTGGAGTTTTATATTTATGTTTCCTTTTTTGGGCTTATATTTATGGTTGCAATTTTCCTAGACAATATTTGCATTTTGATGAGAAATTTGCAAGTACCTCACAAACAAAAGTACAACCATGGTTTTATATGCATTTTCATATTTTTATCTTCTTATACCTAAATTTTTTATCATGTTATTTTTATTAGTTACACTTTTCTCTAGAAACGTGCCACTAGCGATGGGTTTCCGATATGACTTGCACTTTTCTCAAATATGTGCAACTAGCGACCGATATTCAATATGATTTGCCCTTTTTTCAAGACAATGTGCAACTCCGACCAATTTTGATACATTTTCACGTTTGTATCAAGAAATGTGCAACTACCTCACCAAGAAAACTAAAACCATCGATGTATATGTATTTTTTTTTGTCTTGTTATTATAAAAAATTGTCATGTTATTCTATTATGTTACACTTTTCTCAGAAAATGTTAAACCACTGATGGTTTTACGATATGACTTGCACTTTTCTCAAGATATGTGCAACTAGCCATGATATTCAATCTCAGTTGCACATTTTTTTTAAATGTCCAACTCCAACCAATTTTGATAGAATTTGCAATTTTTTACCAAGAACTGTGCGACTACCTCATTAAGAAAAGTGCAACTGTGGTTCTATATGTATTTTCATATATTTTTATTGGTGTTTATAATTTTTTTGTCATGTTATTTTCTGATTCGCACTTTTCTCAAGAAAACGTGCAACTAGCCATGGGTCTTCTATAGGACTTGCCATTTTTTTAACATATGTGCAACTAGCGAACCGAGATTTCAGTACGAGTTGCATTTGTTAAAAGAAATGTGCAATTCCGACCAATTTTTTTAATATTATTTGCACTTTTTATCAAGAAAGTCCAACTGTAGTTCTATATGCATTTTTTCACATTTTCATCTTGTTGTTTCAACTTTTTGACAAGTTAGTTTACGAGTTGCACTTTTTTCAAGAATCGTGCAACTAGCGATTGGTTTTCGAGAAGACTTGCACTTTTCTCAAGATATGTGACACTACCGGCCGAAATATTCAATGTGAGCTGAACCTTTTAAAAGAAAATGTCCAACTCCAACCAACTTTTATATGATTTGCACTTTTATCAAGAAATCCGCAACTATCTCACTAGGAAAGCACAAACGTAGTTCTATATGCATTTTCATAGTTTTGTATTGTTGTTTCAAATTTTTATCATGTTATTTTATGAGTTTAGTTTTCTCAAAATACGTGCAACTAGTGATGAGTATTCAGTATTACTTGCACGTTTATTAAGATACGTGCAACTAGTGATCAAAATGTTCAATATGAGTTACATTTTTAAAATAAATGTGCAACTCCCACCAATTTTGATATGATTTGCACTTTTTATCAAGAAATGTGCAATTGGCTCACTAAGAAAGTTGCACCATGGTTCTATATGCATTCTCATATTTTTATCTTGTTATTTCAAATTTTCACGATAGTTTATGAGTTGCACTTTTCTCAAAAAACATGCAACTAGCATTGGGTTTTCGATATCACCTTTCTAATGATATGTGCAGCTAGCGACCAATACACAGTATGAGTTGCACTTTTTAAAACAATGTGCAACTCCAACAAAATTTTATATGATTTGCACTTTTTATCAAGAAAAGTGCAACTACCTTACTAAGAAAAGTGCAAGTTTGGTTCTATATGCACTTTCATATTTTTGGTATTTCTATTTGTTTGTCATGTCATTTTATGAGTTGAACTTTTCTCAAGAAATATGAAACGGGGGATGGGTTTTTGATATGACTTGCACTTTTCTCAAGTTATGTGCAACTAGCTACCGATATTCAATATGAGTTGAACTTTTTAAAATAAATGTACAATTCCGACCATTTTTACAAGACTTGCATTTTTATCAAGAAATGTGCAACTACCTCACTAAGAAAAGTGCAACCTTGGTTCTATATGTATTTCATACTTTTGTCTTGTTATTTTAAAAAGTTGTCATTTTATTTTATGATTAGCACTTTTCTCAAGATATGTGCAATCAACGATCAATATTCAATATCGGTTGCACTTTTTAAAAGAAACTAGTTTCTGGTACACATTGTATTATTTTCAACTCCATTTGATTTCCCATACGTCTTGTATCAAATTTCCATCTCCATTTGTTGGAGGATACAAGTTTCAAGTTTCTTAAGAAATATGCAACTAATAATTGTTTCTATAGAAAAACTGCACTTTTCTCATGAAGACATGTAACTAGGAACCTTCTATAGGCGCGTGTTGCATTTTTTGTCAAAACATGTGCAACTTTAATTTTTTCCGAAACGAGTTGCATTTTTCTCAAGAAATATGAATTAATAACCAATTTTTCATATGAGTTGCATTTTTATGAACAAATGTGCAACTCCAACCGACTTTTAATACAAGTTGCAATTTTTATAAAGAAATGTGCAACTAGAATATTTTTTCGGGGGGGGGGCGTATTTATTTTTTTATTTTAAATCACTAACACTTATCTATAAAAAAGTTACAAATTTCTCGAGAATTTCCCGAGTACGTATGTTGGGAAGTGTAACCGGCTCCTAGTCCATATCTAGCAGATGGTAAAGCATCCCTAGCCAGTATATGCCATGGCATGGAGATAATGCTATATTCGAAGATTTTGCTACCAGCCCAGAAAGAAAAATAGTTAGAAAATTTCAAAACACAAGACCAAATCTAAAGAGATCTACATTCAAAGGGAAGCCCATACAATATGTCTTACAAAGCCATAAACATAGACACATGCCAAGCTGTGTGGAGAAGGGGAAAACAATTTTGCAAAAATAATATTGTGTGTGCATTTGTATGAACTTTCTCCTACATATACATACATGAAAAACTGAAAAACAAAATACAAGGACATTACCATACTCAGTATTGACTATACATACATGGATCCAGCCCAAAAGGATACTTGGCCTTGTTTCGTCAAGCAACACGCGCACAAGCAAAAGCAAACATGGGCCATCTAAGCCACTTGACGAACGAGTGCATGAAGTCACGAACAGTGCATATTCGAGTCTCAAAATAAAAACAACCAATACTTATTTCAAAAAAAAGAAAATAAAGACAATGCGAGGGATGGATCGATGGGGGCTTTCTCGACTGAGACATAGGAATTTCTCAGGCGACTCAGACTTAGGCGATCCCTAATTTAAAACATGATTTGCTGCTGAAAAATTATTTCTCTCTCTCCAGTCACCTCAAGATTGTAACTTTTCCCGATTTGTGCGCCGTACTTTGTTTTAATGCAACATGAGTATGATTGAACTCATAACACGATTAGTCGAAGGCGACAAACATTTTTCATTGCCACAAGAAAAACATTGAAGCACATTGGTATTTTCTAGTGAACCACTCAAAAACCTTAGGAGGTAACATTATGCCCTAGAATTTTGTGAACCTAAATGAATTATATCGACGAGTTAATAAAACATAGGGCATGTTTAGTTGATGGTGATGACTGAACCGTGCAACGTACCACATCGAGTAGGCTTGATTTCCCAAGAGTGGCATAGGTTTTCGAATCCACAGGAGGTGAAGGTGTCCATTGTTAGTTGATGTTAGAAAACGACTTATTTTTTGTTCTCTCTTTGAGTTCCGAACGAAATAGTACAAAATGTATAACAAGTGCTAAATTCGTTCATAAGAATCGTGTGTGCAGAAACTAATTAACAACATATTAAAATGGTTCAACGGAATAGCTTCAGCTGCATCCTTTTACAAATATGATAATTTAAGCTATAGATAACACATATATTATTATTGGATACATGGCGCTATATCCATATGGAGCATCACCACCTCACAACAAAATCACTAACACTAGTTATAGCGCTTTTACGTGAAGGTCTTAAGCCACGAGGATCTCTGAGTAGGTGATATAGTAAAATAAGAAGACCTCATGCTTTGTTATTTAGGAGATGGGTTAGAGCCACCATTAGTGCCTCACACTAAATTCATGTTCACATACAGTGAGAAGATGGTTTACATCTAAGCATAGTTATCTATGGGCTCGTTGAGGAAATCAACATCCTTTGGGTGATCCTAAAATTGACAAGGCAGTGTGTTGCTTGATTTTTTAGATTATGAACAAGTAAAACATATGAAAACAATGGTGGATTGTATAACTCTGTGTGTTTTAAGTAGTGATTTTCATCCAACATAATGGACAAGGTCTCCTCAATCCATTTGGCTCCACTATGGTCTTGAAGCTTGCACACCTTATTCTACTTGATTCTCCACTTCTTCAGGTGGTTCTTCGTCTAATTTGCGGAGATATTAAGGCCACTGAACTCAAATAGAGCAACAACAACGGCAGTTAGGTGCAGTGGCAGACCCAGGAAAAAAATTAGAGGGTGGGCACACTCCAAAATAAAATTTCGCGTCGCGTTTTTTTTTGCCAAATGAGCAATATAAATAGACAACCGATTATAATATTGTTGTTAGTGACATATATTTTAAATCTGCATGACTCCAATACAAATGGTTCAAAATATGAACAAAGTCTTATATGATCAAATATAGCATAAATAGAAAATTGCATCACTAACATTTGGTAACTATATGTCGTCGCATTTCTATGAAATATTCAACTATGTCATATTCACTTACTTTTAGGAACACATCTCACTCAATTAATTTCACCCATCAATAGCTCGAAATCTCATCATTCATACTATCTCGACTTATTTTTCACTAAGACATATTGCCAAAAATACTCTTTCAGCACTCATTGTCGCCACCAATAAGATCCGTACCAATTTAATAAGTAAGTAGACTAAATCATAAACAACATGCTTTCTTTTTCACCAATCAATTCCACGATTACAAAATAATCATATAAATAACATATCTGATAGAAATTGTCAATTCTTGACGGTGTAGACAATGTGCAGTTGTAAAGACTAGTTGACAGTGACATAAATTTTATGGGCAAATTTGCTATTGTGGCGTGGCTATGTGGGGGCAAATAGACATATATAATCTGATCAAATAATCCAATCAGGAGTAGAGCACAAAACCGCAAATACTCGGCATAGTGCATGCCTTACAAAACTGAAGCTTTACTTGCAAGAAAATTAAACTAAACTGAAGCTTCCTCCGGTTGGTTGCAGGCCTTGCTGTCCGGGGTTTGGGTGTGTGGCTTCTTATCGATTGGTTCCGTCAAGAGAGACCAACAAAAGATGAGTCGGAGCGTTGGAAGTTTGAGACATTTTCTCAATTGATCAGTACAAAAACGATACACCAAGGCTAAAAAAGGGCCCACACTAGTCTTTTTATTTGGGATAGACTAAAATATTTCAAAAATTCTGGGTAGGTCACGCTCCACCCGGCCCACCCTGGGTCCGCTCATGGTTAGGTTCCTCTCTAATGCCATTGACATAGATCCCGCTAGTGATGAGCCCACACGTCCTATTCAGGACGATGGTGAACAAAAAAAAGGTGTCCATCGCATGTTAGTTCTTTTCACACAACTTAGGAACGCTCGATCGTCGATCGAGCAATACTGCAAGAATCTCAGGGGCCTCCAGTACCATTGCATTCTCAAGCACCACTTCATTCTCAGGTACTACTGAGGAATCCTACGGACCCAGGGACCAATCTGCCTTCATGTCATATAACAGATTATCAGCTTAAACATGCACCATGAAAAGAATGTTAAGCAATCAATATGAACATACTACTAATGTTCATGTGTGATGTCATATATAAGGGGAATTCTGGTAGCACGATGAGAATTGCCATGCGTAGGACAATTATCTTACCAACGGCCGCCCTGTTACATGGACTGCACTGATTGTAACATCCTAGTGTTTGGGAGGTTATAAGGATCTATATATAATATGTGCATTTGCAAAGCATGCATCTAAAAATACGGGAAATTTTGGCTCGAAAGTTTAAACGAATCAAAGTGACAAATGTTTCACTTGAGATGATGAATTAGGTTTAGATCATCTGATCAAGAATACATTTGGTGTGATCTTTATAACAAGTATCTTGTAAACCAAATCATCTGATTACACAAACCATAATTGGTTGTGACCAACACAAAGTCTCAACAACTTTAAACACAAGTCTATAAGTGACTTGGGATAATTCACTAGGTATCTAGAGCTCAAAGAGGGGTGAGTATCGAAATCACATAGCTGATGATCACACTTCCACAAGATAGTAATGCACAAATGAACCATCACATCGGTAGAGATATTATATTCTGTAATCATGAACTCTTTAAGTTATCAACCATTCACACAACATTTTTCTAAATTATCTAATAACTATTAAGTGAATCTTCACAAGTAAATAACAAAGGTTCAATATAACACAAATGATACAAACAAGTGTTAACTCAAAACCCACAAGTGGGAAATGGCATAATAATTGTAGTAACATATTTATCGAATATGTACGTATCTTATCAACCATAAAAGAAGTACCTAAAAGAAAAAAAATCTTCTTAAGCTACTGTTAAACCTTGATCATTACATATTATCTTTACAAATCTCTATACATACATTATGCATGACAAAGATTACAAAGGAAGAAAATAAAGTAAAATCATGACACCAGAGAAAACAAATAACAACTATGACTTAATTCATTAAACCTCAATAAGTTTCACATGCTCATTGTGAAGGGAATATGCCCGAGAGGCAATAATAAAGTGGTTATTATCTTATTCCTTGTTTATGATAAATGTTTATTTCTCATGCTAGAATTATATTAACCGGAAACGTTGATACATGTGTGTTTAATAAACAAACAATGGTTCCTAGTAAAGACTCTCTTTTAACTAGCTCGTTGATAATAGATGATCAAGGTTTCCCGATCATGAACATTGGATGTTGTTAATAACGGGGTCATGTATTTGGTAGAATGATGTGATGAACATAGACCCAATATCAAGATAACAATACGATCAAGTCATTTAGTTTATATTGTTATATCTTGCATACGAAGTAACTTATTCCTTAGACCATGAGATCATGCCAATCACTGGCACCGGAAGGGTGCTTTGATGTCATCAAACGTCACACCGTAACAGGGTGACTATAAAGGTGTCTTTAGGTATTCGAAAAGTATCAGTTGAGTCTCATGGATCATGAGTGGGATTTGTCCATCCAAATGATGGAGAGATATACTCTGGGCCCTCTCGGTGATATCACATCGACACCACTTGCAAGCACGTGACTAGGTCACAAGGATGTCATATCACGGAACGAGGGAAAGAGTACTTGTCGGTAACGAGATCGAACTAGGTATGGTTGATACCAATGATCGGATCTCACACAAGTAAAATATCGTGTGACAAAGGGAATAGTTACGACGTTGATGGTTCACACGATCACGAGAGTTATCGTTGAATATATAGGAGTCATCACAGATCTTCAGATCCCACTGTTGATTATTGATCGGAGAGGTGTCTCGATCATGTATATGTTATTTGTGAACCGTAGGGTGACACACTTAAGGTTCGATGACGCATTTGAGAGCATACGGAATACCGGAGAAAAGTTTGGACAACACCGAAATTGTTTCGGGGAATATTGAAATAGTCATCGGAATTGTTTCGGGGAATATTGAAATAGTTCAAGGTGGTATGTTTGATTAACAAATAGTTAAAGGGGGTAAGTGTTAATGTTTGTTAATAGGATTAAAAAATATTAAAATAAATAAATGAAATTGTTTTATTTGTTATTAAAGAAAACCCTTTGAATTTTGAGTGGGAATTGATGAGAGAATGTGTGGGTTGAGTGGAGACTCCACCCACATGATGAGGGGAGAGGTGGAGGCACCTAAAATTCGTGGCTGCCTCCCCCTCCTATATAAAGAGGGGTTGGACCTCCCTCTCCCCCACACAATTAGTGTCATCTCCACCTCCCTCCTCCCGCTGCTCCACCTCATGTTCATGCGCTTGGCGAAGCCCTGAACGAAGTTTTCTCCACCACACCACACCGTCGTGCTGCTGGAATTCCGAGGGATCCTCTACTTCCGCTGCCCCGCTGGATCAAGGGAACGGAGGTCGTCATCAAGCCATACGTGTGACCGATCATGGAGGCACCGCTGAATTGCGATGCACATCTTCTTGCTCTCGGGATCGGTGTGAGTACGACTACGCCAACAACGAGATTTGATCTCGTAAAACTTAGAGTCTTCGAGGGTATGTTTTCTTAAGACTCTCTCTATGCCCGTTGCTTTCATTTCCTATATTAGATCTTGGCCTTTCGGGTGTCTCTCGCGTAGGAAATTTTTTGTTTTCTATGCAACGAACCCCTACAGTGGTATCAGAGCCGGATCTATGCGTAGATGTTTTGCACGGGTAGAACACATAGGTGTGGGCGTTGATGATCATGTTATTGCCTTGAGTTATGATCTTAGTGGCATAGTTGGATGAAGCTGCCCTAGAAAAACTTTACATGTACTATGTACGCGAGACCTGTCTCACTTGTGGCTAAGGGGGTGTCCGTTTCTCCAACTATAGTTAAGATCTAATCTACGAAGGGTTGTTAAAAATATGTTTATCAATGTTGTGGTTGATGTTCGTAGGTATGAACGGTTATATCCTCGAAAGCCCTAAGCCACGTAAAATATGCAAAAATAAATTAGAGATGTCTAACTAGTTTTTTCCAGGCATGTGATGTGATATGATCAACATTACAAATTTGATTATGAGATGTTCTCTTTTTTGAATTATTGATATACTGGAGGGAGCCATATGGTTGTCTTATTACTAATGGACAATCAAGATGGAGGTGCCATGGACCTTGGTGCCATGCCGGTGGAATGATGGAGATCATACCATGATGCACATGATGGAGATCAAGTGCAAGAATGACCATATCATATCACATTATTCTTACATGTGATGTTAATCCTTTTTATGTATCTTAGTTTGCTTAGATAGCGACGGTAGCATTATAAGATGATCCCTCTCACTTAATATCAAGATAATAATGTGTTCTTCGTTAATATGCACCGTTAAGAAAGTTCGTCGTTTCGAGACACCACGTGATGATCGGGTGTGACAGACTCAACGTTCGCATACAACGGGTGCTGACAAGCCTAGCATGTACAGACATGGCCCCGGAACACACACAATACTACGGTTCTACTTGGCAAGCCTAGCATGTACAGACATGGCCTCGGAACACGTAACCGAAAGGTAAAGCATGAGTCATATGGATGATATGATGAATATGTCGATGTTCGCCTTTGAAGCTACATCATGTCACGTGATCGGTTTGGTGTAGTGAATTTGGTTCGTGTAATCACTAAACGACTAGAGGGATGTGTTTGAGTGGGAGTTCATGTAATTTTGAATTAACTTGAACTTATTTATCATGAACAACCAATCAAAGTGAATTTGCACAAATTTTAGTATTCATTGGCATCCTCAAACTACCTTACACTTAGATTGTTAATTGAGATATAACTGTTATGATCTGGTAAATACCATTTAAGATTGGTACCGTATTAGTGAAATTTAAAATTGAGTCCTATTGTAGATTTTCGGTATTTCATACCTAGCTCCATATGATTAACGATGGATTGATCTAGAGAGCAAATAATTCCTACTTAGAATCCAGAGTCATGGTTGCTTTTATATTACTTTATCTTCAAAACAATGTTTTGTTGATCAAGGTGATTTAGGAACTGAAAAGAATTGTTTTGAGAAACAATCAAGTGAAAGATATATTGATATCTAGAATTTTATGTGTGGCAACATGACTGAGTATAATTTAGCTTGACAATGTATGCTTATATTATTTGAATATATGCATTGATTGAAGACGCTAGGAGTTTGAATATTCCAAGAAGTTGGGCGCTAAAAATTATCCTCTAAATTCCTTCCTTCGAGCTATAGTAGATTAATCATAAAATTGTTATGATGGGATGGATTAGAAGTATGGGTAAAAACCGTTTACCTTACTTGGAGATTGCTAAGAGTGGAATCTGGAAGAGTGCTATTAATATGGTGATATTAGTAGAACAATCAAACTCAAAGTATGACTCAATGGGAGATAGTATATGACTAACACGCAAGGAAAATGAGCTAGTACGACTAGCATTGTTTGATTTTGAATGATTCTTCTTGTAAAGAAAAGGAAATATTGAAAATAGAATTACAAAAAGATATATGGCAGAAAAAGAAGATAACTGGAAAAGTCCAGCTCAGGAGTATATGCTTGATATACAAGTTATAGATGTATTACCAGTTATAAAACTATTTTTGAGTATTTTGATACCACATTGGTTGGTATGAGTTGTCACACAAAGCAACAGAATGCAAGAAATACAAGGGCCTAAAAGGAACTAGTAATAGATGTGGAATCGATCATGACAAGAACAGAAATGAAGTGTTATTGTGTTCATTGTCGTATCGAACCAAACATTCAAGATTTATTTTAAGAACTTAATAAGTTGTTGTTATTTTTTTCTGGTCTTTTGTGAGAAAAAATGAGATTGTTCAAACTATGACCATATTCCATAATTGATGGATATGTTAATGTAAATCATGTTGGTAAAGTAAACATCTATAAGACTAAATGCTAAACGTTGTAAGACGTAAAAGAGTTTCACTTAAATTGTGACACCACCATTTTAGTTCATATCGGAAAGAAAAACATGAAGGAACTCCATATTGATGGACTTCCGGAGTTATTTTGTTTTGAATAAATTGACGCTTGTGAGACCTCTTCGAAAATATGACTAGAATTTCGTTCATAGGCCAAAGTAGAATGGACGACTAATTTAATGGAGATTGTACATATTAATGCATATAGTCCATTATGTGTAGTCATGTGTGGTGGATTAAATTTTACTTCATAAAATTTCGTCGATGATTTGAGTAGATATGTGAGTATATCTATTTAAAGAGAACAAAGTTTGACATTTTGAATTGGTTCAAATGGTTGTTAATATGAAGTAAAAAATCAATATAACAAGATAATCAAGTATTTATGATTAGATCATAAAGGATAAAGTTTGAGTTACAAGTTTAGCAAAACATCTCAGGAGTTGCAGAATTGTTCTACAACTTATACTTCTCGAATACCCCACACTAGTTTGGAGTATTCAAGAGACAAAATCAAACCTTGTTGGACATGGTAAGATTAATAAAATTGCCATTATAATTTTGTAGTTTATACATTAGAGACAACTGCTTTTACATTGAAAAGAGGACCATCATGATCTGTTGAAATTGACAACATATAAGATATGGTTTGGGTAGTGACCCGAATTGTATTTTTCTCAAGTTTTGGTATGCATAGCATGTGTAAAATGTTTACAACCAAAATAGGATACATATATGTTTATAAGGTTATCCCAACGAATTCATTGGGTATTTCTCCTATCACCGAACCAAAGAAAAATGTTGTTTGTCAGAGAAGGTTGATTTCATGAGAAAGTAGTTCTTGCGAAATAAGTGAGTGGGAGGACATTACAAACTCAACGGGATTAGAGAATCTCCGTTATCATGTCAAGAGTAGCGCAACACTGGAAGTTGTTCCAGGGTTTCCTATTTTGACTAAATAGAAGACACTACATATGTTGTAGATACTTCAAATGAGTTTGCGAACTGAACCACAAAAGTCCTAAAACTTTGTACTTAGACCAACTTGTGGTTTAAGAGTGTAGTGTTGTTTTGACAAAAAAGGACCCGGACCTTATAAAGGAAGCAAATGATGGTCCCTGACTCCGTAAAATTGACTATGAGTCATTATATCCGCGATAGTATTCTTGTATGAATATCAAGTATGCGACTTGGTAGTCTTTTTCGATAGGCATGATGCCTAACGATAGCAATAGGGTCTATATAGCGACAAAGACGTGGATTTTTACATCCTTTGAAGTTGTAATTATCGAAAAGTTGTTTTCGACGAAGTTCAAAGAGTTGACTACTGCAAGATTTTGATCTTCCGTAGTGATGCTTTAGTCTTTGCGGATAGTTCTAGCAAAAGTTACATATTATGATATGGCAGTTGAATAACAAAACAAACTCTCCTCTCGAGGAAGTTTGATCGAGGATGTGTACTTGACACAGTCTGAGAGTTTTGTAGAATTCAAAAGGTTGTTGTAAAGGTATGCAAACTTCAATGGTTGAAGTGAGCATAACAAAGTTGGAATCTTTACCTTAATGAAGTTATCAAAAGAGTTTGATTCCATCATGAACGATAGAGATGCTTGTAAAGTTACAAGAAATTAAGTGGGAGCGCTATGACATATTTCCAATGCTTTATGTAGATGACATATGGTTGATTGGAAAATATATATTTTAAATTAACACGGTTAATATTTTCATATTGATGAAAGGCTTAGGAGATATTGGGCATTGATATCTATAAGATATGGATTGAAGCGCCTGATATGGTTGAGCCAAATTACATAGATGAAATACTGAAGTAAGTCAATATTGAAATGACAAGAAGGAGTTCTTGCCACATGGAAAACAATTGAGCAGTATTCAAGTGTTTTTGACACATGATGGGCATGATGAAATTGAGATTTCTAAGTTACATGTTCCATGCTATGTACACAACAAGATGAGTCCTATGCTATAAAATGTTATAGTAGGATAATTCATATGATGATTAGACAACAGTGGGGAGATCCTTGTGTCATTTTAGAAATGCTAAGGATATGTTTTCCTATGTAGTAATGAAAAAATATTAGTTGTAATATGTTACACTAATAGTCTTGTCATTTATTCAAGTAATTTTATCTCAATTAAAACATGTGATGAAAGGTGGTACAATAGGCTGGAAGAAAGTTCCATGCTGGATTTGAAAGAGTTTCAAAATTAAAGTATTGTGATAGATACAACAACAAAGCTAAGTATATCGTTGTGTTGACAACAAATAATAGTTGTATTTTGTGTCAAGGAGTTCTTTATTGAACTTGGTGAATTTCCAAGAATGCTGACACTATGATGCTACATTTTCACAATGTTAGTAACATTGGTTTAAGCTGAGGAATTAAGGTCTCACCGGTTGACCAAATATATACAAAGCCATCTCATTAGAGAATGAGTGATGCATGTAGATGCAAAGAACATTCAAATACAATAGGACCTGAAAAGTTCATATCTTTTTTATGATGATTACCACATGCGAAGCATGGTAATAACACTGGAACGCCATATGTGTTAAGTGCTTACAGACTAGATTATTGACTCTAGTGCAAGTGGGAGACTAAAGGGAATATGCCCGAGAGGCAATAATAAAGTGGTTATTATCTTATTCCTTGTTTATGATAAATGTTTATTTCTCATGCTAGAATTGTATTAACCGGAAACGTTGATACATGTGTGTTTAATAAACAAACAATGGTTCCTAGTAAAGCCTCTCTTTTAACTAGCTCGTTGATAATAGATGATCAAGGTTTCCTGATCATGAACATTGGATGTTGTTAATAACGGGGTCATTTCATTGGTAGAATGATGTGATGAACATTGACCCAATATCAAGATAACAATACGATCAAGTCATTTAGTCTATATTGTTATATCTTGCATACGAAGTAACTTATTCCTTAGACCATGAGATCATGCCAATCACTGGTACCGGAAGGGTGCTTTAATGTCATCAAACGTCACACCATAACAGGGTGACTATAAAGGTTCCCTTAGGTATTCGGAAAGTATTAGGTGAGTCTCATGGATCAAGAGTGGGATTTGTGCATCCAAATGACGGAGAGATATATTTTGTGCCCTCTCGGTGATATCACATCGACACCGCTTGCAAGCACGTGACTAGGTCACAAGGATGTCATATCAAGGAACGAGTAAAAGAGTACTTGTCGGTAACGAGATCGAACTAGGTATCGTTGATACCAATGATCAGATCTCAGACAAGTAAAATATCGCGAGACAAAGGGAATAGTTACGACGTTGATGGTTCACACGATCACGAGAGTCATCGTTGAATATATAGGAGTCATCACGGATCTCCAGATCCCGTTGTTTATTTTTGATCGGAGAGGTGTCTCGATCATGTCTATGTTATTCGCGAACCGTAGGGTTACACACTTAAGGTTCGATGACGCATTTGAGAGGATACAGAATACCGGAGAAAAGTTTGGACAACACCTAAATTGTTTCGGGGAATATTGAAATAGTCACCGGAATTGTTTCGGGGAATATTGAAATAGTTCAAGGTGGTATGTTTGATTAACAAATAGTTAAAGGGGGTAAGTGTTAATGTTTGTTAATAGGATTAACTAATATTAAAATAAATAATATTCTTTCGTCAAATACATTTTGTCCAGGAAATCTTGATTCAGCAGTCAAACAAAAAAGGAACCTTGAAAATCCGGCTTTTCTTCTCGCGATCCTTCGCGGAAAAGGAACTTCTAACGTCAGCGTCTTAATCATGCTGACGCAAGCGACGCTCGGTTTCACGCGGGAAACCCCTCAGCGTATCTCTGACAGATTCTCACGGGAAACGAGGAGATAGCCATCATTCCCCTGTCGTTTCATTTCCCGGATTTTCCGGCGAGCGACACGCGTCGAACATCCAACGGTTGAAAGAGCCGTTGGCACGTACCTAAACGGCTTTCCGGCTATAAATAGTCACCCTCGTCCTCATCGGAAACTTTCCTCACTCCCCCACTGCCTACGCCATTGCTGCGAACGCGAGCTCGAGAGCAAAGCACTTGTCCCAGGCGCTCACAGCATCCAAGCACACCGAAACGCAACGCCACAAGATGGCCTCCTCGCCGTCATCGCCGACCCGCGCCGCCATCAACGAGCTGATCAGCGATCTGGATCCGCAGCCGGGATCGCCCAAGCTCACCGGCGACGTGCCGGAGAAGACCGCGGCCTCCGCGGCGGGCGGAGAAAACACTTCCGCCGCCGCGGACATAGCGGGATCGAGCTCCGCAGCATCCCCGCCATCCGTCCCAACGACGGCGAGGGTCAAGATCCATTCCCGTGGCGATGGGCGCTTTGCTACCGGAGCCAACAACGAAACAGAAATTGTCGGCAATTGGAGTCCGAGTAATACTTCTCTCGTTCTTCTTCGTCGGATGTCAAAGGAGGGATACATAGTTAAAGGCAAATGGCGGATCTCGAAAGATGAACCCGAGCCCAAGCCAAAAGTCGGAGAACGCGTCATCCTTACCTCTCATATCGCGAGAGGTATGGGTTTTCCCCCTTCCGCCTTTTTTCTAGACGTCTTTAACTTTTATGGCGTTCAACCACACAATATTTCTCCGAATTCCATCCTCTACTTAGCCAGTTTCCAAGCCCTTTTCGAAGGATATCTCGGGATAACACCTGACCTAGGTTTCTGGCAATATTGTTTTGAGGTAAAGCATAACATCACAAATGGCATTTCGCCTATTTGCGGGACCATATCTTTCACCCTCAGAAAATTTAGGGAGGAATGGTATCCAAAAATAGAAATGGCGCCCACCGTGGGGCAAACGACGTCAGGCGTGAAATTCCGATCTGGGATACTTGGCGGAATTGGAAGATCGATCACTGTCGGAAGCTTGGAGTTCGACGACGACGTCGGGCGCTTCCTCGACAACGGATCCTATATACCGGCGCAAAACCACCTGGTAAGTGCCTGCGTGTTACCGATCGGATCTGCTAACATCTTTATCGGACTAACTGCAGAGGCAATGGGGTTTGCGGGAAGCAAATTTTTCCCACCCGCCCTATTCCCAGTCGAAGACGACTATGACGCCGGATTCTGCTCAGATCGCCGACAAAAAAGTGATACACACTTATTGGCATGGTGCAATCCGAAATCGCTGAAAACACGGATGACGAAATCCCGTGCAAGAGGCAGATAACAACCTACCCGTCATAGAGACGGAAGAAACAAACACCCGTCACAGAGGCGGAAGATCCGACATCCGTCAACCAGACGATGAACTCGGAAGCAGAGTCCGTGCTTGCCGCCATTGAGGCGAGGTTGGAATCGGAAACCGGAATCGGATAACTTCGACTCCGAAGACGAAGACGAGGATGCCTTCGTAAGAAAGGTTAAGTCCTTTCAAGAGGGATTCCATGAAGTGCTAATGGCAAAACCACCGATACAACGGGCGCCGGCAGCCAGGAAAGCCCTAAAACCCCTCCGCCAGAGGAAGAGAGAGAAGACGGAGAAACTTCTCCGATATTCCCTAATGTCAAGGAGATGATAGAGGATGAGCCCGCCAAAAACCCTCCCTCTTCCAAGAAAAGGCACAAGTCTGCTAAAAAACTCCGGAAGAAAAAACTAGCTTATACAGCTGAAGAAAACCCGGAATAGAAAAGCAAGCAGAGAAAAGCCCGCGGAGAAGAAATCTAAGGAAATCACTGCTCCGCCAATGACGGAACAGGAAGAGCAAGAGCTATTACAAACACCAGTGGGACCAGATGAACCCCCTGAGATGCTGGAAGCCAGGAGACAAGCTTTCCAACGGCAACAGCAACATTTACTCCGATCTCGGCAACATCTCCAACAAACCCGCATGATATCAAAATCATGAAGGAGGAAATAGAGGAGTACGAGAGAAAGAATAGATCTGCATTAAAACCTACTAGGTTACCCGAATTGCAAGACCGAAGAACTGCCGCCAAAAGAAAGGTTCTATAACCCATCTGCAAAGCAGTTAAACGGCAAAGATGCCAAGGGCGAACCAATATACAAAACCGCAGCGGAAAACGCGGAAGCAGCGTTCGCCATCCTAAACAACGATCTGTACTCCAACGGGGAAAACTCCAAGGGGTGTAATGCTTTCCTAGGAAAAGCATTACAGCAGCAACAGCGAGGCCAAGAACGATCAGGGAGGCTGCATGATAATTCCGCCCTCTGCAAAACAGCTACTTGCGCTGCTGGAGCACCTAGACCGGAAGAACCGGAGATTCGGATAAAAAAGAGGATCGAGAAAGACAGGAAAAACCCAGATAACCGGGACGCAGCATCTAGAATCGGACCTCATCTCCCGAAAGATGGATATAAACCACATGATCGGGAAGACAAACACCGGAATGACGGCAAAATAATGCCACCTCCGAGAAACCCAGCTGAAAAGCTGGAAGATATGATATACCTCACAGACGTGAAAGATCCCGACACCTCCTAAGGATAGGAAAGCACAGAAGAGAACTCCCTAACCCAAAGGACGTGAACTCGGAAGAGATAGAGATAACCTCGGAAAAGCGCGTCCGCGCAACAATGGAAAAGAAAGGAGCAGATCCCCTTCTGTCCATTCAGCCGGAAGATATTCTGCACACATTGAAGAGCAGAAAAAGGATGATCTATACTTTGGTCCTAAGTGTTTTACTGACAGATCCGAAGAATAACCCTGCATTCTGGCTTCGCCAAAGTTGGTCCAACCTACCAAAAATATACCGGCAGTACAAACCCGGATACCTGGCTCTCAGATTATTATACAGCCGTCCAAATCAACAATGGGACAGACCTGGAAGCTGTCAAGTTTCTTCCCCTAATGTTGCTAGACGGAGCCAGAGATTGGATCAATGGTTTACCATCAAGAACTGTTGACAGCTGGGATGATATGGCTAGAGTATTCACTCAGCATTTTCAGGGAACATACAAACGCCCAAATAGCATCAACCAGCTGAACCGTTGCACCCAATTTGAGGACGAACCATACGTGGATTTCATCTCCAGATGGACTGCAATGAAGAATAGTTGTTCTGGAGTAACTGACGTACAAGCAATGCATGCTTTCGTCAATGGCCTAAAACCCGGACTCGTACCGTTCATGGTTGGTTCTAAACAGCACAAAGATCTCGGATCTATGCTTACAACCGCTAATGAGTGTTGTCGCGCGTAGAGATAAACGCAAACTTTTCCTACGCGATACTACCAAGATCTAGCCGAGGTAGAAGGCCACGAGTATTACCACTAGACGCGCAGGTGCGGATTATCGATGTAGCGCGTCGGGTCGGGGCAGTGCAGTCCCACGATCCGGTCCGGCCGATCCAATCCCTCGAACGTCGAAGTGCTGAACGTACAACACCTCTGCCGGTATCCACACGTACGAGGAGGAGCTCCAACGGCGGACTGCTAGGTCCGGTGCGGCGGCTGGACTGAGTGGGGCTAGGGTTCCCAACGCATGGGAGAGTGGACTAACGTGCCCGCTGGGCAACCTGCGCCCCTCTTTTTATAGCGTATGGTAATGGGCTTCACAACACTTGTGGCCCATTCCCTCCGTGAGTCCGACTCACTAACTCAGTCCATTTCCGGTTCGGGTCCAACCCAACCAATGCTTGCTCCCGCTCTTAAGTGTGCGACCCAGCAGGCTCATGGCGACATGGACACGATTGGAGTCCTACTCCCAATCGATCAATCGGTAGCGGCTCCTAGCAGAACGTGCCGACTCCCAAGTCCCATGAGTCATGACGACATACCTTTCAATGCGATATTCATCTTAGTCCCTTTTGCCTCACGATATACCCTGTCGAGCTATAGGCGATTTATCGTCATCCCTTAAATAGCTCAACTCTTCTCGATCCGTGATATGTGACTCATCTGACTAACTCTTTAGTCAATAGACACAGTTAACACTTAACTGAGTCGCGCATGGCCATGCTTCCTGAATCATATCACTCGAGAGGGCCCAGAGAATATCTCTCCAATCGGAGGGGCAAAATCCCATCTTGATTATCCACATCACGCAGCTTGCTTCTCATTCGACCGAAACTCTGCCTTTATAGTTGCCTTGTCACAGAACAACGTTTGACAGAACCTAAGTCGGTGATCCACAACTCGGATTGTGCGACAACCTCAGGTCTAAGGATTACATTGATTGAGACATGCAAATGACGACTTGATCGTTGCATCTCAATGTGGGTCAGTCCGACTTGCTAAACTCTTTAGCCAAGTCCGTGAACGTTGGAATGGCATCACCATGCCCATGACAAGTGGAACCGTGTCATCAGCCAACACTCACATTAGTCTAGGATGTGTGTCCAGCACAACCTTAACGACCAAGGACAATTAGTATGAACAACATGAATATATGGTTCCACAATCGAATCACATATTCAATGACATATATCAGATGTTCAAAACAAGGACAACTTAATAACTTTATGAATACAGTGGGAATTACATCATACATGATTGCCTCTAGGGCATATTCCCAACAGTCTCCCACTTGCACTAGAGTCAATCATCCTGGCATCATATGCCTAGGCATCTAATGCCCATACCTCTCGTGTGCGCCTCATGCTTAGGCTGTGGTAGCGCCTTTGTCAACGGATCTGCAATGTTTGCATCCGTGTGTACTTTGCATAACTTGATATCACCTTGTTCGACAAACTGGCGAATGAGGTGGTACCGCATGAGTATATGTTTGTTCTTCTGGTGTTGTCTAGGTTCCTTGCCTGTGCGATAGCACCATTGTTGTCACAATATACGTCCAAAGGATTGGACGCGCCCTGAACCACACCAAGATCAATCAGGAGGTTCCTGATCCAACAGCTTCCTTTGCCGCCTCTGAGGCAGCAATATACTCAGCCTCTGTTGTAGATGCAGACACCGTATCTTGCTTGGACTCTTCTAGCTCACAGCTCCTCCGTTCATTACGAACACGTATCCGATTGCGAACGAGAATCATCTGAGTCGGTGAGATAACTCGCATCCGTGTAACCCTTTACACTGAATTCCTCATCACCTCCATAAACTAGGAACATTTCCTTAGTATTTCTCAAATACTTAAGGATGTTTTTAACCGCTGCCCAGTGGGCTTCGCTAGGGTCAGCCTGGTATCTGCTCGTAACACTTAGAGCATAGGAAACATCTGGCCTAGTACAAATCATGGCATACATGATGGATCCGATTGCCGAAGCATACGGGATCACACTCATCCGACTTCGCTCATCAGTTGTCGAAGGACACTGAGTCTTGCTAAGTTTTATGCCATGGGACATCGGTAGAATCCCTTCTTGGACTCTTCCATTTTGAATTTCTTCAAAACCTTGTCCAGATAAGTACTCTGACTCAATCCAATGAGCCGCCTGGATCTATCTCTATAGATCCTGATTCCTAATATGTAAGTTGCCTCACCCAAATCCTTCATTAAGAAACTCCTTTCCAATGACTCTTTGATTTCTTGCAACATCATGACATCATTTCCAATCAGCAATATGTCATCCACATACAAGATTAGAAAGTTTACTTTGTTCCCACTAAACTTCTTGTATAAACAAGAATCATGATCGCTCTTGATGAAGCCAAACGATTTGACTACCTCATCAAAGCGAATGTTCCAACTCCGAGATGCTTGCTTCAACCCATAAATGGATTTCTGAAGTTTGCATACCTTGTCAGCATTAGCTGGATCGACAAAACCTTCGGGCTGTATCATATACACGTCCTCAGTTAAATTTCCATTAAGGAAAGCCGTCTTGACATCCATCTGCCATATCTCATAGTCGAATAGGCTGCTATAGCTAACATGATCCGAATTGATTTAAGCATCGCTACAGGCGAGAATGTCTCGTCGTAGTCAACTCCTTGAACCTGTCGGAACCCCTTCGCGACAAGTCGTGCTTTATAGACGGAAATATTTCCATCCATATCAATTTTCTTCTTAAAGACCCATTTGCACTCGACGGGTCTTGCACCGTCAGGCAGATCAACCAAATTCCAAACTTGGTTTTCATCCATGGACTTTAACTCGGATCTCATGGCTCGAAGCCATGACTCGGAATCAGATCCCACCATCGCTTCCGAATAAGTTGCCGGCTCATTACTGTCTAACAGTAAAACATCTCGAGCACTCTGTAATCTGGCAGATCTCCGTGGTTCAGGTGTTGTTACCGGTGTAGGTACCACGACCGGCTCAGCCTCCAAGGCGTTCGCCGACTCGCCCCTAGCCGGTTCCTCTCGAATTTCTTCGAGTTGCACTGTGCTCCCACTGACTTCCCGACTGAGAAACTCTTTCTCAGGAAGACACCATTCCGAGCGACAAACACTTTGCCCTCTTCCCGGTTGTAGAAGTAGTACCCCAAGGTTTCCCTCGGATACCCCACGAAAATACACTTATCTGACTTGGGCGTGAGCTTGTCCGACTGAAGTCGCTTGACAAATGCTTCACAACCCCAAATCTTTAGAAAAGACAAACTTGGCTTTTTACCAGTCCACATCTCATGTGGTGTCTTCTCTACTGACTTTGATGGTACTCTGTTTAGTGTGAAAGCTGCAGTTTCTAGACAATACCCCAAAATGATAAAGGTAGATCTGTCCGACTCATCATTGATCGTACCATGTCCAACAAGGTCCGATTTCTCCGTTCCGATACACCGTTTCTCTGCGGTGTACCCGGCGGAGTGAGTTGAGGAACTATTCCACAACTCTTTAGATGGTCATCAAAACTCATGGCTCATGTACTCGCCTCCACGGTCCGACCGTAGAAACTTTATTTCTTGCCGAGCTGATTTTGTACCTCATTCTGGAATTCCTTGAACTTTTCAAAGGCTTCCGACTTGTGTTTCATTAAATAGATATATCCATACCTACTCAAATCATCAGTGAAGGTAATGAAGTACTCATACCACCTCTGGCTGTCGTGCTCATTGGTCCACATTCATCACTATGTATTAGTTCCAACAAGTCGGACGCCCTTTCACAACTCCTTGCAAAAGGGTGTCTTGGTGCCTTGCCTAGTAGGCATGATTCGCATGTCTCGAATGACTCTAAGTCAAACGAAGTTAGAAGTCATCATCATGGAGCTTCTTCATGCGCTTCCAACTTATATGACCAAGCCGACAGTGCCAAAAAAGTAAGTCATATTCAGATCATTTGTTTCTTTCAACCTTTTAACATTTATGTTATAGACCGATTCACTATCAAGATTTAAATAAATAACCGTTCTGAACGGGTGCAAAGCCATGAAACATATCTTTCAAATATAAAGAACCATTATTCTTAATATTCGAATCATAACCTTGTCTCATCATAACATGAGGCGGAAATAATGTTTCGACTAAGCGCTGGAACATAATAACAATTATTTAGTTCCAAAATAAATCCTGAAGGTAAATGAAGTTGCATCGTGCCGACTTCCAACGCAGCGACTCTCGCCTTGTTGCCGACCCGAATGTCAACCTCTCCTCTTGCCACGCTCCTAGTTCTTACCAGCCCCTGCAACGAGTTGCAAATGTGAATGACTGATCCGGTATCATATACCCAAGAACTATTAGGTGCATCAGCAAGATAAATGTCTATAACATTGCACACAAGTGTACCTGAGTCGGAAGTCATACCTCCACTCTTGGCCTTGTCAGCCAAATACTTGGTGCAGTTCCTCTTCCAGTGGCCATCCTGCTTGCAATAGAAGCAATTGGCTCCGGCTGTAGGAGAAGGCTTAGTCTTTGAGGAAGCACTCTGGACAGGGCCATGGTCGCTACCTCCTGACTTATCCTTCTTCTTCTTAGTCCAAGAACTCTTCTTGAACTTAGCCTTATTCTGCACCATCAACACTTGACTGGCGCCTTTCTTGATATCAGCCTCTGCCGTTTTGAGCATCCCATGTAATTCAGTGATACTCTTATCCATACCATGCATATGATAGTTCGAGATGAACGGACCATACGCACTAGGAAGAGAGTTCAGAATTATATCAGTGGCGATCTCTTCTTTAATTGAGAAGCCCAAGCGATCCAAAGACTGTATGTAACCAATCATCTTGATTACATGCGGACTCAGTGGATCGCCGTCTTTCAGCTTACAGCCAAGCAAAGCTTGAGAGACTTGATACCTCTCAGCCCTTGCTTGAGCCTGGAAATACTTTTGAGGCTTTCGATCATATCGTAGGCCTCAACATTTTCGAACTGCTGCTGCAAGTCCGGTTCCATGTGTGCAAGCATAAGACAGCTAATCTCCGTAGACTCATCTCTAGTCTTACGGTAGGCATTTGTGACGGCGACAGTCGCATCATCATCAGGCTCTTCTGGAAGTGGAGTTTCTAGAACATGTTCTTTCTTGTCATGCTTGAGGACTATCCTCAGATTACGATACCAGTTGGTGAAATTAATTCCATTAAGCTTATCTTTCTCTAGGATTGACCTCAACGCAAAAGTGGACAACTGAGGAAGGTTGCTAGGTGCCATTGATCTACAACAGAAAATACGCAAAAACACTTAAGACATGTATTCATAAAAGAGCAGGCATATTAAACGTTTTAATACTTATGCTCCCACTAGAACCAACATCCCTCCGATGGTTGCTAAGTGATTCAGGACCCTAAATAAGCAAGCCGACTAGTGAGCTTTAGCTCACCGCTAGCCGTCAAGTGATCTAGGTAGGCAACACCTTGCCAATCGTATCTCTATACGACTCCTGTTAGTTGGGTGACATCACATGCCCCGGCTCCCAACCTACCTCACCCCGAGCCCACAACCGTTGTGATGGACTCGTCTAGATTACCAAGTGCTTCTGCGTGTAAGAGTCCGACTCAAACCCACCTAACCGGAAAGAATTGGTAGCACCTCAATTTTATGAGCCACTACCAAGAATGTCCGACTTGTGATGGTGCAGCACTGGCGGGGCGACCGACTAGACCTTCTTTGAGGGATTAAAGAATCTACCAACTATCTAAATAGAGGTAAATAGAGGCATAACAATAACACAAATAAAGCAATTATAATGTGAAATGGTATGGCTCTCTTCATGGTGATCTCCATCTCCACGAAGCTTGTAAGTCGACTCGTGCCAACTCTTGTCACGTGCCATCTTACTCCATGTAGCCGACTTGTACATCGACTTGCATGCCTTCCGGGTTCTCCAACAAGCTACACTAGCTAAGTAAAAGAAATTTACATAGAGAATCCGACACGCAGGCCAGTATACAATAAAATGACAGCACCTAGGCTCCAGCCGGCTGACAAAAAACATGATACGCAGATCATGTATGGATTACACACATCACATGCACATAAGCCATACCATTCACAACTTCCTGCAAAAACAAGTTATGCATAGATACGATATCTACCGGCGTTGTGAAACTCGCAACGACATCTAAGGCGCTACGACAGGACGACAGCGGTCCCGCTAGCCGGATAGCGGGCGGAGATCTCATCTGCATTCCGATCATGGATTTCTTCATCGGATAAAACGATTTTACCCGAATCTGATCCGTATTCCGACTCGACCAAACTCTTTGATCTTCGATCACCGCAACTGGATTTATGTGTCACGGTATACCCCGATGGCGGAAAACCGACCGGTAGGGGTAAGTTGTTCCACGACCTTAGCAGTATGATCACGGAAACCAGATCATCCATTAACCCGAGTACGATTGATCCAATCAACCTTTGTAAAAACGATCTATCTCATAGACCGACCACCAAAACAGCAATTAGATCACATCTAACGCTAACTACATATCACATATGTACGGATCTCGGGCCTAATACCAGAAGCTACCGCTCTGATACCACTGTTGTCGCGCGTAGAGATAAACGAAAACTTTTCCTACGCGATACTACCAAGATCTAGCCGAGGTAGAAGGCCACGAGTATTACCACTAGACGCGCAGGTGCGGATTATCGATGTAGCGCGTCGGGTCGGGGCAGTGCAGTCCCACGATCCGGTCCGGCCGATCCAATCCTCGAACGTCGAAGTGCTGAACGTACAGCACCTCTGCCGGTATCCACACGTACGAGGAGGAGCTCGACGGCGGACTGCTAGGTCCGGTGCGGCGGCTGGACTGAGTGGGGCTAGGGTTCCCAACGCATGGGAGAGTGGACTAACGTGCCCGCTGGGCAACCTGCGCCCCTCTTTTTATAGCGTATGGTAATGGGCTTCACAACACTTGTGGCCCATTCCCTCCGTGAGTCCGACTCACTAACTCAGTCCATTTCCGGTTCGGGTCCAACCCAACCAATGCTTGCTCCCGCTCTTAAGTGTGCGACCCTGCAGGCTCATGGCGACATGGACACGATTGGAGTCCTACTCCCAATCGATCAATCGGTAGCGGCTCCTAGCAGAACGTGCCGACTCCCAAGTCCCATTGAGTCATGACGACATACCTTTCAATGCGATATTCATCTTAGTCCCTTTTGCCTCACGATATACCTTGTCGAGCTATAGGCGATTTATCGTCATCCCTTAAATAGCTCAACTCTCTTCTCGATCCGTGATATGTGATTCATCTGACTAACTCTTTAGTCAATAGACACAGTTAACACTTAACTGAGTCGCGCATGGCCATGCTTCCTGAATCATATCACTCGAGAGGGCCCAGAGAATATCTCTCCAATCGGAGGGGCAAAATCCCATCTTGATTATCCACATCACGCAGCTTGCTTCTCATTCGACCCGAACTCTGCCTTTATAGTTGCCTTGTCACAGAACAACGTTTGACAGAACCTAAGTCGGTGATCCACAACTCGGATTGTGCGACAACCTCAGGTCTAAGGATTACATTGATTGAGACATGCAAATGACGACTTGATCGTTGCATCTCAATGTGGGTCAGTCCGACTTGCTAAACTCTTTAGCCAAGTCCGTGAACGTTGGAATGGCATCACCATGCCCATGACAAGTGGAACCGTGTCATCAGCCAACACTCACATTAGTCTAGGATGTGTGTCCAGCACAACCTTAACGACCAAGGACAATTAGTATGAACAACATGAATATATGGTTCCACAATCGAATCACATATTCAATGACATATATCAGATGTTCAAAACAAGGACAACTTAATAACTTTATGAATACAGTGGGAATTACATCATACATGATTGCCTCTAGGGCATATTCCCAACAATGAGCACGCTGCAGCCGAAGATGATATCAGAGCAAGAGTAGGCAATATTGAGTCACTAATACTCGCCAAGAAAACCCCTCGTTCTGACAAAAAAGGAACTCCGGAGTCAACGACAAAGCCCAAGGAGGTCAACATAGCCTTTGGAGGAGATAAGGGGAATAAGTGGAAAGGTCGCAGCCCAGACCCAATCAATTACACTCCCGAAGAGTGGGAGAGAATTAAGTCGGAACCCTGCGTCCACCACTCGCAATTTGGGAAACCAACCCACACAAATGCGCAATGCCGGCTAAACAAGCATATGAAAGGCAATGCAGGATCCGGAAATAAAGGGAAGGGTTCCAAAAGGAAACCTGCCAAACAAAAGCCGGAAGCTGACAAAGAAGACAGTGAATCGGACACTGATGACAAAATCCAGGAACAACAGCGAAAGGGCGAACCCAAATTTCCGAGAGTTGACGGAGAAGCAATGCTAACTTTCTTAGCAACCCCGTCAGCAAAGGTGGCCAAAAGAACACTTCGGGAAATAAACGCGGTTATTCATGCGACCCCGAAATACTTGAAGTACTCCAACACACCAATAGTCTGGGATCAGTCTGATCATCCCGGAAATATCCCTGAACCCGGCACACAAGCTCTTGTTGTCAGCCCTATTGTTCAAAACACTAGACTAAGAAGAGTGCTGATGGACGGAGGATCCAGCATTAATATAATGTACCTGGATACACTGAAGCACTTGAAGATCTCCGAGTCCCAGCTCAACTACAGCAATATACGCTTCCATGGCATTGTTCCTGGCAGGCAAGCACGATCCCTAGGAGAAATTTCCCTAGATGTCACCTTCGGAGATAAAGATCATTTTCGGCAAGAAAAAGTATCCTTCGAAGTAGTGCCGTTCGAAAGCGTGTATCACGCAATACTCGGACGTCCAGCTTTCGCCAAATTCATGGGAAGATCCTGTTATATCTACAACAAGCTGAAAATGCCAGGACCCAAAGGAGGAGTAATCACCATAGCCGGTGATTTCAAGCTGGCAAACGAGTTGGAGAAAGAAAACGCCCTTTGCGCTCAAAGAGTTATAGCAAAGGAGGAACTGAAGGAATTAGCCAAGGAGGTATCGCCGAAAGAAATGCCGGTAGGAAAAGAAACTCGGAAGCCAACAGATAGCTTCAAGGCGTCTGAGAATACAAGACAGGTAATCCTAGATCCCAAAGATCCGACAAAATTTGTCATCGTAGGGACTGGGATGACCGACAAATAGGAAGGCGAGCTCATCAAGTTCCTCCGTGAGAACTGGGATATTTTTTCCTGGTGTCCAGCTGACATGCCAGGCGTACCCAGGGAACTTGCTGAGCACCAACTCAAGGTTATTCCCGGATCAAAACCCGTCAAACAAGGTCTCCGTCGATTTGACGGAAGAAGACGGAAGGCTATTGGCAAGGAAATTATCCGGCTTTTAGCAGCGGATTTCATCAAGGAAGTAATCCATACTGATTGGTCCGCAAATCCGGTCCTAGTACCGAAGAAAGACACCACTGCTCTTAGAATGTGTATAGATTACACAGGATTGAACAAATTGTGTCCGAAAGATAGGTTCGCGTTACCGCGAATCGATCAAATAATAGATGCCACTGCAGGCTCCGAGCTTTTATGCTTTTTGGATGCATACTCCGGGTACCACCAAATACGCATGAAAAAGGAAGATCAAATCAAGACTTCTTTTAATAACCCCATATGGGACGTACTATTATGTGACCATGCCTTTGGCCTGAAGAATGCAGGTGCAACCTACCAGCGTTGCATGCAACGCTGTTTGCATAGTCAGATTGGCAGAAACGTTCATGTTTATGTGGACGATATCGCCGTCGTAACCAAGGAAAAAGATACACTCCTTGAGGATTTGCGAGAAACTTTCGAGAACTTACGCACTTACAAGATGAAGTTGAATCCATCTAAGTGCGTATTCGGGGTTCCCTCAGGAAAACTTCTGGGTTTCATTGTTTCCCACAGAGGAATAGAAGTTAACCCGGAAAGATCAAGGCAATCTTGAACATCTCAAAACCTACATGTGTAAAAGATGTCCAAAGATTGACGGGTTCCGCTGCAGCCGTCAGCAGATTTATTAGTCGGCTGGGGGATAAAGCCTTACCACTCTACAAACTGCTGAAAAAATTCGACAAAGTCAAGTGGATTGCGGAAGCCTGGGAACGTCTAGCAAGTTATGTACCTTTCCGTACTTAGTTCAATTCTATGTAAACATCTTTTGAGATCATGAAATAAAGTTGTCGGAATGCTGTCATCCATATTCTTTATAAGTGCAAGGTGTTTCCGCCTCATTTCCCAATGATCTTACAAATTTCTCAACGTTAACCCGAATTGTGCTTGCGTACTCGGCGTTACAAAACTGAATGATTTTTCAGCCTGTTAACGGCTAAGGGAAACTTGAATTGCCTGCGTGCCCAAGTTTCACTTAAAACTTTCCTTGTTTTCTCTAAGTCTTATCTGATTGTGTGTGTGTTGGGTTACTGGAACTAGTTAGTAAAAATGCCTTTAGCATGGTCCATGTTTCCGAGTTTCAAAACTGCTTGGTTCGTCCCCTGTTACTCGGCATGAAGATTCATATTGCTATTTGAGCCATTTCAAACACTAAGGACAGTTAAAGCATATACACCAGAGAACTTAGAAGATAAAGGAATGATAAAATCCAAAAAACTTGCAAAGACTTTCATAATTTAAACTGCAAAAGGCGGAAGTTTCATTCATACAAAAGAAGCATTACATTTTGGATTACATTGAAAGAATAGTAATGCTCCTATTGTCTACTTTTGCTATCCAGGTTCAAGATAACCCTTCAAGCATCTGACTCCTCCTCGCTGCTTTCGTCTTTGGGGATTGGAGGGATCTCCTCTTCTGGATAGTTGACGGAGATATTTACCATGGAGGCAATCTGGGTAGCGTGGCCCTTGACTTCACCAAAGATGGTGTTTCGCTGCATATCCGTGTATCCTTGAGGGACACCGGACGCCACGCGCCAGGATTTGGCAGTGGGGTAGTGCATGCGCATGAGGCCGAGAGCCATGCGCGCACCACCCCGTGCAGCGGAGCGAAGAAGGGACTCCTTGGACTCCGCCACCTCCATGATGGCACCTGGAAGTTTTTCAACTTCCGAGCATTCCCCAGATTTTTCGGGAAGAAACTTGTCTACAAGCTGCGTTGCAGCTGCCTTGATCAAAGTCCATGTTTCCCCGAAAGCTCGGATGCCTGCAACCCGAGTGCCATCTGGGGTATCTCCTTTTTTTTCCAATAAAACACCCAAAAGGGTTAGACGGAAAAACAGAGAAAGTAAAACATGGACAGATGATAAATGAGTCAGAGATTTACCGATGAGCTTGTCGATCTCGGAAACTTCCTCCAGGCGAAGGTTCAGAGCGTCGGTCAAATCCTGAATGGTGGATTTGTCCTTCTCCGCCTGTTCGGAAGCCTTGGAATTGGAAATTCCAAGGGCCATGTTGCTGGCTTCCAGGTCTTGTTGTGCTTTCACAAGGTTCTTGTGAAGCTCAACATTCTCCTTGCGGAGAATTTCGGCATTGCCAGAATCTTCCGCTGCTTGTTTAGCCTGAGCTAATGCAGCTGAAAAGCAAGAAAAAAATCCGAGTTGGCCAGCTTCTCGGAAAAAACTTAGGCAAATGATTGAATCGGAAATTTCTTACCTTGTGTTTCCGACAGTGCGAGCTTAGATGATTCCAGCTCTGCCTCCCTTTCTTCAAGAATAGAAAGAAGACTTCTAACTTCTTTATTCTTGATGGTGAGTTTCTTGAAAACTTCCATGTTGATGGCTTCAGAGGTTTGCTGAAACATAGCAAGGAGAAGAGTGAGTACAAAAAACATCAAAGCAAAAAAGCACGCATTTTGTTTAATGCTTGGGGGCTAGAGTTATATACCTGGCTCATGCGCTGCAAACCTGCCAAGTTTTCTTTAAACTCTTTCGCGTATTCCGCGAAGAGATTCCCGGCTGCGTCCAGGCCGTCGTTGATAGCTTTGAAATCCTTGTCAAAGGTTGGAATTTCCTCGTCGAAAGTCCGAGAAATTTTTCCCACCTCTGGAGCCGCCCTTTCCCTCGTGTCCGTGTCGGACACAATGGGCTGGCTGGGCTCCGGGGGCTTGGTGGTGGGGGCTGCAGTAGGCTCTTCCGCCATTGTGCGTGGCGTGTCCGGGGCGACGGCGGGAGAAGGTTGGCTGCCTCGGCTGGAAGAAACCTTGTGTTTCTTCAGCTTCTTCGGCTTCAGGGTGGAAGGCTGCAGGCTAAAAACACAAAACCCGGAAAAGTCAAAAAACTGAAGATGGATGAAAAGTTCCCATAAAAGAAAAACAGAACCCAGAAGAAAGAACCTGGAAGTGGCGACGGGGATTCCGTCAAGATCGATAATTTCTTCCGAGGAAGTTATCTTCTTGCGCTTGCATCCACCTGTAGCGGCGGTGCGCAGCGCGTCCAGCTCAGCCTCGGATACCAAGTCCGAATCTGAAAGATCCGCGAACTGTCGGACAAGCAAGATCAAAATCAGAAGCTAGGAAATCCGAGAAAAAAGAAAACTGTACCCAAATGACTGAAAAATTACCTTGGGAACCGTATTTTCGGCCGTGTACATTGGCCGACTCGCCTCGTATTGGTCGCGTGATGCGACCAATTGGTTGATGCGCCGGCGAAGCTCCTTTGCGGGCCAATCCTTGGTGGTTGTCCGCATCGGATCCTTGACGGGGATCCTTCTAGCCCCAGTTTAACAGGGTTACAATGTGAAGGTGTAGATCTAGCTACTCGGCGAGGATGAGCTTCTCGGCGAGTTGTGCCATAAGAACTTGAACCTAACTTGTTTTTATCTCTCTCCCGTCCGGCTTTATATAACAGCCGGGTTAGGGCTTACAGAATCAGAAACCTAGAAGACTACGTTTAACTTGTAACTTGGAAAGCAAGGAATCCGTCTTCTCCTCCAAGGCAGATCACGCAGGACGTGATCCGGGTTCTTCTAGAATCCGGCTTCTGCGCGTCGGACTACTGGGCCGCCCAATGGACCTGAGCCCATTACCTGTAGGCCACCCTGGTAGTCCAGCTCTTTATCTACCATCTTCTATACCCCTATTCAGTATATATCCGACTGTAGCCCCCAGGAAGGATCAAAACTCTGATTCTCCGTCTTTCGTCAAATACATTTTGTCCGGGAAATCTTGATTCAGCAGTCTTGATTCTTTCTACTTTCCTTTTGAAGGAGATGGTAACATAAAACTCGGAACCATGAAAATCCGGCTTTTCTTCTCGCGATCGTTCGCGGAAAAGGAACTTCTAACGTCAGCGTCTTAATCATGCTGACGCAAGCGACGCTCGGTTTCACGCGGGAAACGCCTCAGCGTATCTCTGACAGATTCTCATGGGAAACGAGGAGATAGCCATCATTCCCCTGTCGTTTCATTTCCCGGATTTTCCGGCGAGCGACACGCGTCGAACATCCAACGGTCGAAAGAGCCGTTGGCACGTATCTAAACGGCTTTCCGGCTATAAATAGCCACCCTCGTCCTCATCGGAAACTTTCCTCACTCCCCCACTGCCTACGCCATTGCTGCGAACGCGAGCTCGAGAGCAAAGCACTTGTCCCAGGCGCTCACAGCATCCAAGCACACCGAAACGCAACGCCACAAGATGGCCTCCTCGCCGTCATCGCCGACCCGCGCCGCCATCAACGAGCTGATCAGCGATCTGGATCCGCAGCCGGGATCGCCCAAGCTCACCGGCGACGTGCCGGAGAAGACCGCGGCCTCCGCGGCAGGCGGAGAAAACACTTCTGCCGCCGCGGACGTAGCGGGATCGAGCTCCGCAGCATCCCCGCCATCCGTCCCAACGACGGCGAGGGTCAAGATCCATTCCCGTGGCAATGAGCGCTTTGCTACCGGAGCCAACAACGAAACAGAAATTGTCGGCAATTGGAGTCCGAGTAATACTTCTCTCGTTCTTCTTCGTCGGATGTCAAAGGAGGGATACATAGTTAAAGGCAAATGGCGGATCTCGAAAGATGAACCCGAGCCCAAGCCAAAAGTCGGAGAACGCGTCATCCTTACCTCTCATATCGCGAGAGGTATGGGTTTTCCCCCTTCCGCCTTTTTTCTAGACGTCCTTAACTTTTATGGCGTTCAACCACACAATATTTCTCCAAATTCCATCCTCTACTTAGCCAGTTTCCAAGCCCTTTTCGAAGGATATCTCGGGATAACACCTGACCTAGGTTTCTGGCAATATTGTTTTGAGGTAAAGCATAACATCACAAATGGCATTTCGCCTATTTGCGGGACCATATCTTTCACCCTAAGAAAATTTAGGGAGGAATGGTATCCAAAAATAGAAATGCCGGAACCTGATCAATCTTGGCTAGGTTCTTTCTTTTATCATCAGGACATTCCATTCCCAGGCAGGACAACCGGGGTTCCTCCCTTTGTTAATTCTGCTGCTATTCCTCGCGAGAGTTGGACAGCCGCAGTAGTAGAAAATTTGCCAGAAAACCTGATGAAAATAAAGCGGCGCATCGCCAAACTTTCTTCCTCTCAACCTTCTTTGGTTGGTAAGGATACCGTTTTATGCTGGTTCGGACGCCGTATCCAACCTCTCTCTTTTCATTCCCGACTTCTTTGCGAATACCAAGGGCCAGAAGATAGCATGAGAGGAACAGATAAGGCCTTTACCAAAAAAGATTTTATAGGACGACTTCACCAACTGGTCGCCGTCAGTAGTCAGATTGAAGAAAATCTGGCGATTTATCACGTGGAAAATCTGGTCCCTAAGGTATTTATCTTTCCTTGTTTCCGGATTTTTCCTCAGATTATCTTCTCTCTCTGCTTTTTAACATGTTGTTAACTCCTTCCTAGTTCGATGAACTTGGAGAAAATGATCTTGCTTCCGACGCTGAACTCAACAAATTGCATGCCGAGTTTCACAACAATCGGAAGCGCAAAAGGCAATCAGCTATCAAAGAGGAATCTATTCCCAACCTGGACGATATCCGGATAAAAGAAGAACCATTTGACGAACTCGGATATATTCGTCCAGAGGCAAAGAAATTCTTTGCTCCTGCGCCTCTGATTCGCCCTTGGCCACAAAATGGATTAGTTGTTCGCAATGATATCGCATTTTCACCTCGTCAGGTTATACACGATGGCCTTCATCACGTTGGGATTCTCTTCGCGGAATATGCCAAAGAATTCAACGAGGTCTTGGCCGACTTGCGAGAAATGAGCCAGGTAATACTTCTAGCCCCCAAGCGTTAAGTTGAAATATGAATTCTTCTTAATGTTTCTTCGTATGCCTGTTCAAACTTAAGCATCTGGCTTTCATTTCCATGTTTTAGCATTCCGCGGATGCCATAAACTTGGAAGTTTATAAGAAGCTTAGTCTCAAGAGCAGAGAAGTAAAAACCCTTCAATCTGTTATTGAGTCGAAAAGCAACGAACTAGCGTCATCTCAGCGGCAACTATCAAAAGCCACCGGTATTCTATGTTGTGCCATTTGTTTTCTCTGGAGAATGCTTGCTGAATTGTTTTGTAAACTCGAATATTTATTGCCCTCCAGCTGCTTTAAACAAAGCCAACAAATTAGCAGAAAACGCTGTCCATATTTCTCGACTTCGTGAGGAAAACTCAAACCTCCGAAAGGAACTTCTGAAAGTTCAAGAAGACCTAGAAGCCAGTAATCTGGCCCTTGGGATTGCTCGATCCAAGGCTTCTTTACAGGCAGCGGAAGATAAATCTGTTATCAATGATTTGGAAAGTATTCTACTCCGCGCATGAAAGAAGGCGACGAAATTGACAAGGTTCTGGGTAAGTTAACTTCTCTTTACCAATGTCTTCATGTCTTATTTCTTGTATCTTTTCATGTAACCTTTGCTTTTGTCAAAAAAGCAGGAAATTTTCCAGGAATCTCTCGGACTGAAAAGATCCGGGCCTTTGGGGAAGTGTGGAATTCAATCAGGAATGCAGGAATGCAGCTGATTAATAAATTTCTTCCCACAAGTACTGTACGATTTTCGGAAGTCTACCGACTTCCGGGTGCCATTACAGAGGTAGCAGAGTCGAAAGAATCCATCCTTCGTTCTGCCGCACGAGGTGGTGCACGCATGGCACTTGGCCTTATGCGTCTACATTACCCTAATGCTAAATCTTGGCGCGTAGCATCCGGAATCCCTCAAGAATATACAGAAGCGCAACGAAATGCGATTTTTGATGAAGTTAAAGGGCACGCTTCCAAGATTGCCTCTATAGTTAACATTTCCATTACTTATTCGGAAGAAGAAGTGCCCGCAGCCCCCGAGAATGATAGCAGTGATGAAGACTCGGATGCTTGAGGGAATGCACTTAACCCGAATGATGGATGTGTATAAGAGCATTTTTACAATGCAATTCATATTGTAATTCTTCTATATCGTTTGTCGAAACAGAACTCCGCCTTTTGCAATTTCAAGTTTCTTGCAAAGTTTTTTTCGGGTTGACTGTTCCTTTATCTTCTAAGTAATCTGGCAAATGTGTTTTAACTGCTCTAGTGTTTAAAAATGGCTCAACTAGCAATATGAATCGTCATGCCGAGTAACTGGGGACGAACCAAGCAGTTTGAAACTCGGAAACATGGATCATGCTAAAAGCATTTTTACTGACTAGTTTCAGTAACCCAACACATACACAATCAGATAAACTTAGAGAAAACAAGGAACTGCTTTGAAACTTGGGCACGCAGGCACAATCCGAGTTTCCTTTAACCTTTAACAGGCCGAATCATTCAGCTTTTAAACATCGAGCACGCAGGCACAATTCGGGTTAACATTGAGTATTTGTAAGATCATTGGGAAATAGATGAGGCGGAAATATTTTGTACTTATAATGAATATGAATGACAACATTCCGACAACTTTATTTCATGGTCTCAAAGATGTTTACATAGAAATTGAACTAAGTATAGAAGGGACGTAATTGCTGGATACTCCAAGGCCTCTTTGTCTCTCCTAGTTCATCATCTATTTTTCTCTTTCTTTTGCGATTCGGCTTCTTGGGATCGTCCTCCGTATCTCAAATGTCGACAAGATAGTATGATCCATTCTTCATGGCTTTACTGATGACGAATGGTCCTTCCCATACGGGGCCAATTTGTGCTTCCTTTGCTGCACCAATCTCAGCACTAAGTCACCTTCTTTAAAAGAACGATGCCTGATTTTCCGACTGTGATAACGTCGTAAACCTTGCTGGTAGATGGCGGATCTTTGAAGCACAAGTTCTCGTTCCTCTTCTAAGAGATCGACGGCATCCTGTCGTGCTTCTTCGGCATCCGAGTCGTCAAAATCCTGCACTCTTGGGCTATCATGGATCATGTCCGTTGGAAGAATAGCTTCCGCACCATAAACTAGGAAAAACGGGGTTTGCCCAGTTGACCTATTTGGCGTCGTTCGAATACTCCATAACACGGAAGGTAGCTCTTCTACCCACGCTCCAGCTGCTCTATGGAGAGGAGATTCGAGTCTTGGGCGTATTCCTTGCAGGATTGAACTGTTCATTCTTTCAACCTGCCCATTAGATTGCGGGTGTGCCACAGATGCAAGATCTAAGCGGATTCCCGTTTGTTGGCAGTATTTTGCCAACTCTCCAATGGAGAAATTTGTCCCGTTATCAGTTATTATGCTATGTGGGACGCCATACCTCATTACTAAATCAATAATGAAATTTCTGGCAGTTGCGCCGTCCAGCTTTTTGATGGGTTTAGCCTCCACCCATTTTGTATACTTATCTACCGCTACGAGTAGATGTGTAAGTCCACCTCTTGCAGTTTTGAACGGTCCCATCATATCTAGCCCCCAGACCGCAACGGCCATGTGATGGGGATAGTTTTAAGTGCTTGGGCCGGCAAATTGGTCTGCTTGGGTAATATTGACATCCTTCACACGTATTCACTATGCGCTCGGCGTGACTTGGCTGTTAGCCAGAAAACCCCGCCCGGAATGCTTTTTTGACTATGCTTTTTGATTGAGCATGATGTCCGCAATCGCCGGCATGGATTTCTTCCAGTATTTCTCTTCCTTCTTCTGGTGAAATACACCGTTGAAAGATTCCGGAAGTACTGCGTTTATACAAGTGGTTGTTGATTACCACATATCCTTTGCATCAACGCTGTATTTGCCTTTGCAAGACTTCGTCTGCTCCTTCCGGGTACTTCTGATTGACTAAGAAGTTTAAGTATGGAATTGTCCAATCCGGTTTAACGAGCATGACCTCAATTGTTTCAGATGCCAGAGGGTAATCAATGTCTCCACCTTTTATGGATGGTTCATGCAAGTGCTGGATGAATACCCCTGGTGGTAAAGTTTTTACTCTCTCTGATCCCATGCGGGCTAACGCATCCGCATTCCAATTTTCCTCCCTTTTTATGTGAAGGACTTCGAACCCGAAGAAACAGATGGCGAACTCATCCACCGTCCTCTGATATTCGGCCATTATAGGGCTTTTCGCATCCCAGGTTTGGTTGAGCTGATGCTGTACCAAATCCGAGTCTCCATAGCACAAGATGCGTTTTACCACTATTTCTTTTGCAATATGCAAGCCATGAAGCAAAGCTTCGTATTCTGCCACGTTATTACTGGCGTTGAAGTGTATTTGCAATACGTACTCCATTATGTCTCCCTTGGGGGATTTTAGGACTACGCCAGCCCCAGCTCCTTCCTTCATCTTGGATCCGTCAAAGTGCATGATCCAGTACTCAGATTCTGGCATCGGTGTTTTTTCCATTGCTTCTGTCTAGTCGGCGACAAAATCTGCCAAAACTTGGGATTTTATTGCCGTCCTTGGCTGGTACTTAATGTCGAAGGCTGCCAGCTCGATGCCCCATTTAGCTACTCGGCCGGTTGCCTCCGCATTGTTTATAATATCCCCTAGTGGTGCTTTACATACCACTGTTATGGAATGCCCTTGGAAGTAATGGCGCAGCTTTCTGGATGCAAAAATACGCCATACGCCAGTTTCTGGTAGTGCGGGTACCTTTGTTTGGATTCGGAAAAAACTTCGCTTATGTAATATACCGGATGTTGATCTGGTATGCTTTGCTCTTCCTTTGTCCGTTCCACAACGATTACCGCACTAATAACCCGATTTGTAGCCGTAAGGTACAATAACATGGGTTCTTCGTCTTTTGGAGATGCCAAGATGGGAGCCTTCATCAAGGTTTCCTTCAACTGGGCCAACGCTGCATCGGCCTCTTCTGTCCATTCAAACTTGTCGAATTTTTTCAGCAGCTTGTAGAGTGGTAAGGCTTTATCCCCCAGCCGACTAATAAATCTGCTGACGGCTGCAGCGGAACCCGTCAATCTTTGGACATCTTTTACACATGTAGGTTTTGAGATGTTCAAGATTGCCTTGATCTTTTCCGGGTTAACTTCTATTCCTCTGTGGGAAACAATGAAACCCAGAAGTTTTCCTGAGGGAACCCCGAATACGCACTTAGATGGATTCAACTTCATCTTGTAAGTGCGTAAGTTCTCGAAAGTTTCTCGCAAATCCTCAAGGAGTGTATCTTTTCCTTGGTTACGACGGCGATATCGTCCACATAAACATGAACGTTTCTGCCAATCTGACTATGCAAACAGCGTTGCATGCAACGCTGGTAGGTTGCACCTGCGTTCTTCAGGCCAAAAGGCATGGTCACGTAATAGTACGTCCCATATGGGGTTATAAAAGAAGTCTTGATTTGATCTTCCTTTTTCATGCGTATTTGGTGGTACCCGGAGTATGCATCCAAAAAGCATAAAAGCTCGGAGCCTGCAGTGGCATCTATTATTTGATCGATTCGCGGTAACGCGAACCTATCTTTCGGACACAATTTGTTCAATCCTGTGTAATCTATACACATTCTAAGAGCAGTGGTGTCTTTCTTCGGTACTAGGACCGGATTTGCGGACCAATCAGTATGGATTACTTCCTTGATGAAATCCGCTGCTAAAAGCCGGATAATTTCCTTGCCAATAGCCTTCCGTCTTCTTCCGTCAAATCGACGGAGACCTTGTTTGACGGGTTTTGATCCGGGAATAACCTTGAGTTGGTGCTCAGCAAGTTCCCTGGGTACGCCTGGCATGTCAGCTGGACACCAGGCAAAAATATCCCAGTTCTCACGGAGGAACTTGATGAGCTCGCCTTCCTATTTGTCGGTCATCCCAGTCCCTACGATGACAAATTTTGTCGGATCTTTGGGATCTAGGATTACCTGTCTTGTATTCTCAGCCTTGAAGCTATCTGTTGGCTTCCGAGTTTCTTTTCCTGCCGGCATTTCTTTCGGCGATACCTCCTTGGCTAATTCCTTCAGTTCCTCCTTTGCTATAACTCTTTGAGCGCAAAGGGCGTTTTCTTTCTCCAACTCGTTTGCCAGCTTGAATCACCGGCTATGGTGATTACTCCTCCTTTGGGTCCTGGCATTTTCAGCTTGTTGTAGATATAACAGGATCTTCCCATGAATTTGGCGAAAGCTGGACGTCCGAGTATTGCGTGATACACGCTTTCGAACGGCACTACTTCGAAGGATACTTTTTCTTGCCGGAAATGATCTTTATCTCCGAAGGTGACATCTAGGGAAATTTCTCCTAGGGATCGTGCTTGCCTGCCAGGAACAATGCCATGGAAGCGTATATTGCTGTAGTTGAGCTGGGACTCGGAGATCTTCAAGTGCTTCAGTGTATCCAGGTACATTATTAATGCTGGATCCTCCGTCCATCAGCACTCTTCTTAGTCTAGTGTTTTGAACAATAGGGATGACAACAAGAGCTTGTGTGCCGGGTTCAGGGATATATCCGGGATGATCAGACTGATCCCAGACTATTGGCGTGTTGGAGTACTTCAAGTATTTCGGGGTCGCAGGAATAACCGCGTTTATTTCCCGAAGTGTTCTTTTGGCCACCTTTGCTGACGGGGTTGCTAAGAAAGTTAGCATTGCTTCTCCGTCAACTCTCGGAAATTTGGGTTCGCCCTTTCGCTGTTGTTCCTGGATTTTGTCATCAGTGTCCGATTCACTGTCTTCTTTGTCAGCTTCCGGCTTTTGTTTGGCAGGTTTCCTTTTGGAACCCTTCCCTTTATTTCCGGATCCTGCATTGCCTTTCATATGCTTGTTTAGCCGGCATTGCGCATTTGTGTGGGTTGGTTTCCCAAATTGCGAGTGGTGGACGCAGGGTTCCGACTTAATTCTCTCCCATTCTTCGGGAGTGTAATTGATTGGGTCTGGGCTGCGACCTTTCCACTTATTCCCCTTATCTCCTCCAAAGGCTATGTTGACCTCCTTGGGCTTTGTCGTTGACTCCGGAGTTCCTTTTTTGTCAGAACGGGGTTTTCTTGGCGAGTATTAGTGACTCAATATTGCCTCCTCTTGCTCTGATATCATCTTCGGCTGCAGCGTGCTCATTAGCGGTTGTAAGCATAGATCCGAGATCTTTGTGCTGTTTAGAACCAACCATGAACGGTACGAGTCCGGGTTTTAGGCCATTGACGAAAGCATGCATTGCTTGTACGTCAGTTACTCCAGAACAACTATTCTTCATTGCAGTCCATCTGGAGATGAAATACACGTATGGTTCGTCCTCAAATTGGGTGCAACGGTTCAGCTGGTTGATGCTATTTGGGCGTTTGTATGTTCCCCGAAAATGCTGAGTGAATACTCTAGCCATATCATCCTAGCTGTCAACAGTTCTTGATGGTAAACCATTGATCCAATCTCTGGCTCCATCTAGCAACATTAGGGGAAGAAAATTGACAGCTTCCAGGTCTGTCCCATTGTTGATTTGGACGGCTGTATAATAATCTGAGAGCCAGGTATCCGGTTTGTACTGCCGGTATATTTTTGGTAGGTTGGACCAACTTTGGCGAAGCCAGAATGCAGGGTTATTCTTCGGATCCTGTCAGTAAAACACTTAGGACCAAAGTATAGATCATCCTTTTCTGCTCTATCAATGTGTGCAGAATATCTTCCGGCTGAATGGACAGAAGGGGATCTGCTCCTTTCTTTTCCATTGTTGCGCGGACGCGCTTTTCCGAGGTTATCTCTATCTCTTCCGAGTTCACGTCCTTTTGGGTTAGGCGGAGTTCTGCTTCTGTGCCTTTCCTTATCCTTAGGAGGTGTCCGGGATCTTTCACGTCTGTGAGGTATATCATATCTTCCAGCTTTTCAGCTGGGTTTCTCGGAGGTGGCATTATTTTGCCGTCATTCCGGTGTTTGTCTTCCCGATCATGTGGTTTATATCCATCTTTCGGGAGATGAGGTCCGATTCTAGACACTGCGTCCCGGTTATCTGGGTTTTTCCTGTCTTTTCTCGGATCCTCTTTTTTATCCGAATCTCCGGGTTCTTCCGGTCCAGGTGCTCCAGCAGCGCAAGTAGCTGTTTTGCAGAGGGCGGAATTATCATGCAGCCTCCCTGATCGTTCTTGGCCTCGCTGTTGCTGCTGTAATGCTTTTCCTAGGAAAGCATACACCCCTTGGAGTTTTTCCCCGTTGGAGTACAGATCGTTGTTTAGGATGGCGAACGCTGCTTCCGCGTTTTCCGCTGCGGTTTTGTATATTGGTGCGCCCTTGGCATCTTTGCCGTTTAACTGCTTTTGCCAAGATGGGTTATAGAACCTTTCTTTTGGCGGCAGTTCTTCCGGTCTTGCAATTCCGGGTAACCTAGTAGGTTTTAATGCAGATCTATTCTTTCTCTCGTACTCCTCTTTCCTCCTTCATGATTTTGATATCATGCTGGGTTTGTTGGAGATGTTGCCGAGATCGGAGTAAATGTTGCTGTTGCCGTTGGAAAGCTTGTCTCCTGGCTTCCAGCATCTCAGGGGGTTCATCTGGTCCCACTGGTGTTTGTAATAGCTCTTGCTCTTCCTGTTCCGTCATTGGCGGAGCAGTGATTTCCTTAGATTTCTTCTCCGCGGGCTTTTCTCTGCTTGCTTTTCCTATTTCCGGGTTTTCTTCAGCTGTATAAGCTAGTTTTTCTTCCGGAGTTTTTTAGCAGACTTGTGCCTTTTCTTGGAAGAGGGAGGGTTTTTGGCGGCTCATCCTCTGTCATCTCCTTGACATTAGGGAATATCGGAGAAGTTTCTCCGTCTTCTCTCTCTTCCTCTGGCGGAGGGGTTTTAGGGCTTTCCTGGCTGCCGGCGCCCGTTGTATCGGCTGGTTTTGCCATTAGCACTTCATGGAATCCCTCTTGAAAGGACTTAACATTTCGAAGGCATCCTCGTCTTCGTCTTCGTCTTCGAGTCGAAGTTATCCGATCCGGTTTCCGATTCCAACCTCGCCTCAATGGCGGCAAGCACGGACTCTGCTTCCGAGTTCATCGTCTGGTTGACGGATGTCGGATCTTCCGCCTCTGTGACGGGTGTTTGTTCTTCCGTCTCTATGACGGGTAGGTTGTTATCTGCCTCTTGCACGGGATTTCCGTCATCCGTGTTTTCAGCGATTTCGGATTGCACCATGCCAATAAAGTGTGTATCACTTTTTTGTCGGCGATCTGAGTAGAATCCGGCGTCATAGTCGTCTTCGACTGGGAATAGGGCGGGTGGGAAAAATTTGCTTCCACCGCAAAACCCCATTGCCTCTGCAGTTAGTCCGATAAAGATGTTAGCAGATCCGATCGGTAACACGCAGGCACTTACCAGGTGGTTTTGCGCCGGTATATAGGATCCGTTGTCGAGGAAGCGCCCGACGTCATCGTCGAACTCCAAGCTTCCGACAGTGATCGATCTTCCAATTCCGCCAAGTATCCCAGATCGGAATTTCACGCCTGACGTCGTTTGCCCCACGGTGGGCGCCAACTGTCGAGACATCGTAGTAGTTTTCATAGACGGGGGTGCCATGAGACTACGGTAGAGACGTGGGGTAACGGGATAGCGTAGTAACACAGAACACGGGATTTTACCCAGGTTCGGTACGTCGCGACAGTACGGCGTACCTACTCCTGCACTTCTCACTAATTGGGACTAAAGCCCGTTTAACAGGGTTACAATGTGAGGGTGTAGATCTAGCTACTCGGCGAGGATGAGCTTCTCGGCGAGTTGTGCCGTAAGAACTTGAACCTAACTTATTTTTATCTCTCTCCCGTCCGGCTTTATATAACAGCCGGGTTAGGGCTTACAGAATCAGAAACCTAGAAGACTACGTTTAACTTGTAACTTGGAAAGCAAGGAATCCGTCTTCTCCTCCAAGCCAGATCACGCGGGACGTGATCCGGGTTCTTCTAGAATCCGGCTTCTGCGCGTCGGACTACTGGGCCGCCCAATGGACCTGAGCCCATTACCTGTAGGCCACCCTGGTAGTCCAGCTCTTTATCTACCATCTTCTATACCCCTATTCAGTATATATCCGACATATTGAAATAGTTCAAGGTGGTATGTTTGATTAACAAATAGTTAAAGGGGGTAAGTGTTAATGTTTGTTAATAGGATTAACTAATATTAAAATAAATAAATGAAATTGTTTTATTTATTTATTAAAGAAAACCCTTGGAATTTTGAGTGGGAATTGATGAGAGAATGAGTCGGTTGAGTGGAGATTCCACCCACATGATGAGGGGAGAGGTGGAGGCACCTAAAATTCGTGGCTGCCTCCACCTCTTATATAAAGAGGGGTTGGACCTCGCTCTCCCCCACACAATTGGTGTCATCTCCACCTCCCTCCTCTCGCTGCTCCACCTCATGTTCATGCTCTTGGCGAAGCCCTGAACGAAGTTTTCTCCACCACACCACAGCGTCGTGCTGCTGGAATTCCGAGGGATCCTCTACTTCAGCTGCCCCGCTGGATCGAGGGAACGGAGGTCGTCATCAAGCCGTACGTGTGACCAATCACGGAGGCACCTCCGGATTGCGGTGCACATCTTCTCGCTCTCGGGATCGGTGTGAGTACGACTACGCCAACAACGAGATTTGATCTCGTAACGCTTAGAGTCTTTGAGGGTATGTTTTCTTAAGACTCTCTCTATGCCCATTGCTTTCATCTCCTAGATTAGATCTTGGTCTTTCGGGTGTCTCTCGCGTAGGAATTTTTTTTTCTATGCAACGAACCCCTATACATTGTTTCATTCATCTTATACAAGTAAGCATATGAAATCTCAACACATCAATGAACCATTTGATAAACTCGCTATCTTAAGTCATTATTCCACAAACACTCCACATTTCTATCCAAATAATATTCAACAACTAAAGTATCTCTCGATACAACTAATGAATCACAACAAGTTATAACCTTTATTAGAGTAATTGAATTGAAAGCTAAGTAAAACCAATCATGTATGAAACAAGCTCATATCCTATGGTAAATAAAATGATAAGTATATGGAAGTAAAATAAAAGCTTAACTAAGTCTTAATCTAGATCTTCTTATGATGTTTAGACCATTCTATCATGTTTCCAATCTTCCCAAAGTCATTTTGCAAGAGAAGCAACCACAAGAAAAGAGGAACTACCACCAGAAGATCTTCAGGAAGATTCTTTCGAATGTTCTAGAAGTGATATTCCAGTCTATCATAAGAGTACTTGGAAACTCTAATACCTTGATTTGAACTTATTAATTCCTCCTGAAATAGTGTGATATTCCAATGTTTGTGTTATATAGAAGTAGTTTGGTAACAAGTCTTGCAACCTTGTTAACAGATCACTTTTGTATACTCAAACAATTGAGTGTCATATACAAACAAACAGAAGATTGAATTACATGGTACATCTCAGCCTATTGTATATGAGAAGTAATTTGGAGGAAATACTAGCTACCTTGTTAACAAATTCTTCTTGTATGCATATGGAAACTTGATGTCATTAAACAAACTTACATACTTTATAACCATCTAAGTAAAATCTTTGCTTGGAATAACTGGTTGTTTTCACCACAAGGGTGAGATAGTTGAAGATGGAATCCAAGGGCTGATCTTACTTGCAAGTGGCAAAGGTAGTAACAGAAAACAAGTGGCAACTAGAGACATGGATATTGCAGGCAACAGAAGTCAACAAGGAGCAAAACTGCCTCAGTAATGAAGAAAAGGTAGTATCCAGTGAATTATTAGGTATTAATAGAGAACCTATAATCTCTATTCCTTGTCAAGCTCATCAGAGATGAGGAACACACAATAATATCTTTAATGGAAACAACTATCAAGTATGAAATAATAACAAGCCATTGCATCCACATGGTTGTGATATGTGGACACTAGTAGAGATTAGCTTATAGCAGCATATTCTACCACAGGCGAACAGGAAAACCTGTGCGCCTGGGTTAATTAGCGCAGGCGAATAGCTGGCCTGTGCGCCTGGGGTAAGCCTGTTACCCCAGGCGAACAGAAACCGGAAGCGCCTGGGGTAAAGTGTGGCAGGGCCAACCACGGCCGACCCTGGCACGCTTCCTTTACCGCAGGCGAATAGTTTCCTTGTTCGCCTGCGGTATAACTGATACCACAGGCGAGTAGTTACCGAAGCGCCTGGGGTAAAAAGTGGACTGGGGTAGCTCCCTTTAGCGCAGACGCACGGGAACGTTGTTCGCCTGGGACAAAGAATAGCCTGGGGTAGCACCACTTAGCGCAGGCGCTTCCCGTAGCATATTCGCCTGGGGTAATATTTGTCCCCAATATAAGTGCGGCCAGCCACCCACCACCACCCCTATCCACCCCACTCACTCACTCACTATCCAAACTCGAGCCATTTAGTGCTCCTAGCTCAATCCCCACACCCCTCCACCATTTTTAGCTAATTAACCAATCATGTTTGCTATATTTTAGCTAGTATGCTACCCCACTTTCCCTCTTCCAAATCTCTCCACTAGATCTACTAACCGACACTAGATCTCACCACAAATGCACCATTAGCTAATTCTAGATCTATCAATCTCTTATCGGGAGTCTCTTCGGTGATCTTCGACGTCGTCATCGCGTCTATATATTTTGCATTGTGTGTCATCTTAATAGGTGTGGGATTGGTCGGTGGATGAGAATTCGTTCTCTTTTTCATTTTATTGTGTTGCCATGAGGATGAGTTGCCAATGTTTTGCCGAAATGTTGATTCATTTCCTTTTCGGCAAATTTCTGGCGCTCCGCGTTACACCTTTTGTAGGAAGGTCATGCCGAATTTTTCGTGAAAACCGGATCTAGTTAATGAAAACCTCTCTCTCTTGCATTTTGTAGCAATGGTCATTGCGATGAGGACAAGCGTTGGTGACATAGGTACGTGCGACGCGCGACGGCCGAGATGCATCGAAACAACCGCACCGAGATAGAGTGTCCGTGTCGGAAATGCAAGCTGGGGTCTTTGTTCAAACCAGATTCTGGTAATGTGGGAGAAGCACCTGCTCAGGTATAGTTTCATGGAGGGCCACACTAAGTGGATGGATGACGATGAAGACGATGATAACGTCGAGCCCAATTGGGCGGCGACATGTGAAGATGATCAGGAGGAGTCTGAACATGGCAATGGAGAGGACGAGAGGCGGCTGTCGACGGAGACGACTATAATGAAGAAGAAGGGAGTCATGGTGATCAGCAACATGCAGACGAGGACATGAACACTCCGCTAACTTCAGTCGTGCGGGACCTCATGTTCAAGATCTTCTTCTCAAGAAAACACGTCGACGACGCTAGACGTAAATCTAAGATCACGCAACTAGAGATAGACTCTGCAACTCCGTTGTATGACGCAAGTCGCGGGACGGAGGAGTCACGCTTGAGAGTAGCTCTGGATCTTCTTGAGATGAGGCAACACGGATGGACCGACACAAGCATGGACGATCTTCTGCGATACCTGAAGACGCACTTACCTGAAGGGAACACATGATGCTAGTAGTCTACAGGAGGCCAAGAAAATCGTGTGCCCCCTCGATTTACCGCACACAAAATACCACGCTTGCGTCCGTGACTGCATAATTTACCGTAACGAGCACGCGGACCAGATCAAATGTCCGGTGTGCGGTGCTGATCGTTACAAGAGGGGGACGAAGAAAGCTCCTAGGAAAGTTGTGTGGTACTTTCCACTCATTCCCGTCTGCAGCGGTTACTTCGTGGACCCCAAGGAAGCAAAGCTCATGCGCTGGCACGAGGACAGAAAGAAGGCGGTGCTGAGCGATCCAGAACGTGTTGAAAAACCAGTGCTAACACACCCTTCGGATGCACGTCAGTGGAAAGCATTAGACGCATTCGATGAGGAATTCGGGAACGACCCAAGGAACATCAGGCTTGGTGCGAGCACCGAACGGTCTCAATCCGTTTGGCAATCAGAAGCAGCAAACAGCACCTGGCCCCGTGTTTGTATGGATGTACAACCTCCCCCCGTGGTTGTGTCTGAAGAGGAAGTACATACACATGGTATGCTGATTCAAGGGCCGACCCAGCCAGGGAGCGATATCAACCTGTATCTCGAGTTATTGAAGGAGGAGCTTAGACACGTTGTGGGAGGAAGGGGTAAACATGGGACTCCTTCAAAGAAGAAAACTTTTCGTATGAGAGCCGCACTGATCACGACGGTGCAGGACTATCTCGGATACGGATATATTGCGTGTCAGGTGTGCCATGGACACAAGGCTTGTGTTAGGTGCATGGAATTTACCCCGTTTCTACAGCTACACAAGGATCCCGGATCTTCTAAAACCGTATACATGAGGCATCGAATGTGGCTACCACTAAACGACCCGTGGAGAAAGCGCGGAGACCTGTTCAACGGTAAAGATGAGCTCGGTCTACCTCCACGCAAGAGAAGAGGAGAAGAGATCGATACTCTATTGAAGAATTGGAAAACGTGTCCTCCGTCGGGAAAGGTACAAAAGCGGAAGCGAGGAGAGAAAAAGTGTCCTCCGCCAGAAGGACCGCTCTTGGGGGTATGGAAAAGGAGGTCGTGTTTTGGGACTTGCGGTACTGGCCAATCCTCGGAGTGCCTCACTGCCTTGATGTCATGCATATCACGAAGAATGTGTGTGAGAGCTTGCTTGGCACCCTGTTCAACATGCCAGATAGGACCAAAGACGGGCCAAAATCAAGATACGACCTGATGGCCCTGAATATCAGGAGCGAGCTTCACTTACCGCCTTCTAGCGTGAACAGACGGAGGAGGACGAGGATGGGGTGGAGGAGATGGACGACCGCAAGCGGAAAACGGCTAAGAAACACAAACTCACGCCTGAAACCCTCTTGCTTCACTCTAAGCCCCGACGAGCTCGCGCAAGTATTCACATGCCTCCTCGGAGTGAAATTTCCCTTAGGTTACGCGGGGCTGATAAGCAGATACCTAGACGCGGAGAAAAAATCTTCAGCGGGATGAAGTCTCATGACTGTCCCGTGATGATGACGCAGATACTTCCGGTTGCAATCAGAGGGATAATGGAACCGCACGTCCGTCAAACGCTCACTGGCCTTTGTAACTTTTTTGATGTCATCACTCGGAAGTCGATAAGCGTGAAGAAACTCGGAAGGCTGCAGGAAGAGATCGTCACCATCCTATGCGAGCTTGAGATGTATTTCCCACCTGCCTTCTTTGATATTATGGTACATCTCTTGGTCCATATCGTGGACGATATCACCAATCTTGGGCCGGCATTCTTGCACAACATGATGGCGTTAGAAAGAATGAACGGGATCATAAAATCATTCGTTCGTAATAGGGCACACCCGGATGGAAGCATCGTTCAGGGATTTCTCCGAAGAATGCATCTCTTTCTGCAAGAATTTCCTAGGCGATGAGAAGCCAGCTGTTGGTTTGCCCGCAAACAAGCACCTTGACAGGTTCATGGGGGTAGGCCACAACACTGGCAAAAGGGTAATGGACGCGGACTCCTGTGGTCGGAGAGCCGACTTTGAAAGGGCCACCTAGTAGTGTTACAACACATCGACGATGTCGACCCTTGGATGAAGAGCACAAAACCGCGAAAAAACAGTGCTCGCAGGCCGATGACGGAAGATGAGATATTTAGAGCACACAACTCCTCTTTCGCGACATGGTTCAAGAAGCAGATTGATGCCGATCCCCGCCAATGACATGTGAGAAAGATAAATTGTATTGGCCTTGTCATATGGCCCCGCGCCCAATCTGATGACTTTCAAGCATACGACATCAATGGGTACACATTCTACACGGAGGAAAGAGACAAAAGTAGCGACTATCAAAACTCGTCTATAACGATGGAATCTTACACGGGCGAAGAGGTTAGAAGGTACTACGGAAAGATCGAGGAAATTTGGGAGCTTGACTACGTTGGGGTAAAGGTGCGATGTTCCATGTCAGATGGGCTACAAACGTCACAAAGAAGAGAATATTTCACCACTATGTCGATGTCTGAAGCCAACAAACCCAAGTCCAAGAACCCCACCGCGCAAAATGAGCCCTGGGTATTGGCTAAGCACGTGGAGCAATGCTTCTTCATAACCGACCCGACAAAGCCTAGTCGTGTTGTCGTAAGGAGAGGAAAAAGGGCCCTCGTCGGAATGGATGGAGTCGCCGATGAGAAGGACTTCGACGGCTTAGTCGGAGACCGATGATGGAAGAACCCGGTGAAGACGATGCACCATACACCACAAGAAGAAGCAGGACCACACTACCTAGGGCAGGTCTTCCATTCACAAGAAGAAGTCACAATATGGCGGTCACGTATTCAACATCGACCAAGAAAGGCAAGACTAATATTGTGACGAAAGGGTGAGAGAGGGAAATACTCGCGATATAACATGCTAATAGCTATATGTACAATGTGTTTTTAGAGAGAAACACTTGCGGTATCTCGCTAAACCAATCTATTTACGCTCGATGCGACATTAATTTTGTTTGACATGTTAACTTTCATATGTATGTATTTTTTAAGTGAAAACCACGTGGGGGAGCCACATATTATAGCATTCGTATTGCTCGATGTGTCCAGGCCGCGGGGCTGGGCTGGGTAATTTAGAAAATCTTAGCACAGGCGCATTATCTAGAAAACGCGCCTGGGGTAAACTTTACCACAGGCGCTTTTCACAGGACATGCGCCTGGGGTAATGCCATGTGGGACCGCGCAAACCTAAATCCTACGAAACTTAGCGGAGGCGCATTGTCTACGTAACGCGCCTGCGGTAAGGATCTGAGGGGCCGCGCAAGAGCCAAGCACATTAGAACCGGTTTGTATCACAAACCGGTTCAAAAGGGTCTGTCCCCTGGGCCCCCCACCTGCAGCAAATGGTCGCAGGCCTTTAGGACCGGTTGGTAGCACAAACCGGTCCTAAAGGCCATGAGGCCATTTGCGACAGGGTGTGGGGCCAGTGGACAGCTCCTTTTCGAACGGTTGTATTAGAAACCGGTGCCAATGTTCTTCTTTAGTATTCTAAGTGACCGGATCTCACCCGCCCACACGAACCCACACGCCGCCGCCGTCGCCAGTGTCGAGAGGAGCAGAGCAGGTCGTCGCCCACTCCGTCGTCGCCCACTCCGTCGTCGTCGTCGTCGTTGATCCAGGTCAGCCCCTCTCCCTCCCATCCCCCCTCCAATAACGCCCGCGACTCGTTGCTCGCCGTGATAGCCGCATGAACTCCATCTGCCGCGCCACGGAATCCCCGCAGCGCCCAATGCCCTGCTGCACGACCTGCTCCGCGGGCGCCTGCATGCGAGCGATATGACCTCGATTGCATGGAGCGCTCTGCAATTTTTGAAGGAATCGTTGGCTTGATCTGATACCAAAATTGTCACACCCCGTGGCTGCCGTTGTGCATTTTTTTTAGACTAAAAGGGGCTGCCCCTGAAATCACGAACAGCAAATAGTTTTAGCAGGTTCCTTACAAACGGCAACACCACTTGTAGTGCATTATATCTCTAGGATTCGTTTCGTTTGTACTGCTGTCAATTGCCTTATTATACTACTAGAGGTTCCATTTCGTTTGTACTGTTGGAAGTATCACCTAAACTCTCCGACAGGTTCCATTTCGTTTGTACTGCTGTCAATATATTGCCTTATTATAGTACTAGAGGTAGGTGCTGCCATTTGTCTTTGTTTTGTGATAGCTATGCTCCTCTAACCTCTATGTGTGCACTTTCTTAATTTAAAAGAACATGGCTTGCGGCGTATGTCGGTCCCGATGTGCCGAAGGACGATTCAGTGGGAGTTCTTTTATGCTTCAGCTCCACGACGGTGACGTTGATTCGTTGGTAATAAACAATTCTTTTTATGTTAACTTGTTCTTTCGTTTTACTATCTAGCTTGAGACTTGTGTTTATTAACAAAATATTCTTTATATTTCTTTTTTAGATTTACCATGCAATATTCGCGACGAATTCAACGAGTTAGTTGACAGTCGTGAGGTGAATTTCAATGTTCACGGGACCACCTACATTCTTCGAGTGAAAAAAAGAAAGAACGAAGACCTACTTCTGCGGGCAAGCATTGCAGGCTCTCATCGCCAGTACAATTTAAGCGGAGGTGATTACATTCACTTCTCTATGGAAGGACCGCAACCTCGCATCAAAATTGTGTATATGGGCGGGATTGCGAACGAGGATGGCGGGAGTGAGGAGGGAAACTGAGAACACCGAGGATATGGACACTGAGGATGATATGGACGAGGAGGACCCATGGAAACATGTGGTTGTTGCTCAAAGAGCGAATCTTAGCGAGATTGAGAAGGACCGTGTCCTTCAGAAACTTGCCGAGATAGATAGCTACATCGGCTTCCCTTTCGTGCATCGCATCACCAACACGAACATCTCCAATGGACATGTCATGGTATGTTTCTTAACACTTTCTTATTCGTATAGTTGCTTATGTTCTTAACACTTTCTTATCCGGTATTTGACATTGTGCTTTTATTCTTTCTTGGAATTGTGTGTTGTAGAAAATACCTTTGGCGGTAGCGGACAGTGCTGGCATGGAGCATATGGGTACCATTGGAGTACGCCGTGGAGAATCAGGACCTGTCACCGTAGTTCCGATCACGCGGGATAATGCTGATGGTCGGGTCATCCTCAACTCTCAAGCATGGAGGCGGTTCCTTTCCGCAAGAGGTGGTATGGAGGCTGGACGAGCTATTCTGATCATCATGAGGAATAGTGACGTCTCCAACTTGGACATGATGATGGTCATCCACTACATCACCCCGCTAGATCGATAGATGACGAGTTTGTTCAAATTAGAACAAATAATTATTTCCATCTCACTAGCTAACTCTTGGATTTATTAGTAGCATGGATCTTTTCGAGACTATGTAATTTTGTCAAACTATGTGTGGTGATGATCGAGACTATGTGTTGATGATCGAAAATATTTATGTTATATAACTTAATTGTGTCATTTTGCTGTTATTCTGTCAGCTTGATACTTTTTCTGTCATTTTCCTGTAATTCTGTTATTTTGGTTTTCTCTTATTTTTTGATACAGCAAAACTATAGCCCAGGCGAACAGTAGAAGGTACCCCAGGCGCATCTGTACCCCAGGCGCACAGCTCTTGTTCGCCTCAGGTAAGTGTTTTACCCAGGCGCCACGAGTACTATTCGCCTGGGGTATGCGTACTTACCACAGGCGCATTGTTGTATTCGCCTGGGGTAAGCCATTACCGCTGGCGATACGGTCCCAGGCGAACCAGAATGCGCCTGTGGTAGGCATTTTCCGTTCGCCTGGGGTAAGCTTTTCCCTAGTAGTGGGAGGTTCATGGTAACAAGCTTAACACCTTGTTTTCCAGATCCTTCTCATCCATAAGACAAATGTATAATAACAAAAATTCATCTATACATAATCATGCAACTGATTACATATTATAAAACCAACAGGGCATAATAGCTATACTTGAAACCTGTGTGGAAAACAAACCAACAAGATTCCAAAGCCACACATGTTTCCATTTAATCAAGTAATAAAAACACCAAGCATGGCCTGCACACACTTAATTTATATGTCAACCAAAAGTAATAAGAGTTGAAACTATGAAAATAACAAAGTATCTTAAAGAGAAAACAAGTCCATTTATTACCCAACAACATGTAGTAGGACATGGAATAAAATTCTTATTGGGTGATTTTCATTACAATGCATAAATAACCTACTAAGAAGTTTACAAGATTATTTCTTAAAATGAGCTTATAGCTTAAATTCTCCAATTAAGATACTCCACTCTGGTATACACATGAATGATGTGAATGCTCATGTTAATTATGCCTAAAAGAAATTTGAGTTCATTTGAAAGTAAATTTAAACAAAACAACAAAACTACTTAATTTAGCACACCGAGTTAAGAAATAAAATATTAACCAGTTTCACTAAAACCAAACATGGTGAGTTTGCAAATTAAATAATGATTCCAAAAATAATTTTCAATAAATTTTCCCTTTTCAAAAGGCCCTGAAAACATTAATTTCTTCTCAGTTTTAAAGACAGAAGGACCAAGTTGTAAATTTAAGAAACTCCAGGGGTTATCGAAAATCACCATTACTTTTCCTCTTTCTTCTTCTTCTGATAGAAGGCAGAGGAGAACACCGTCGCGGCTTTGCTTCTGCCACCTCCTGCTGCTGCCTATTCGCAGGGTTAAGATCACCAGGGAGCCGTCTGCATCGAGCTCTGTCTCGCAGTCTCTCGCTCGCTCGTTGGCTCTCTCTCTCTGTCTGAATTGAACGAACCCAAACCCTAACCCTAGCCGCTCACAGTCGCCTTCGGTCACCCAGCGAGCAACAGAGAGCACCACCAGAACCGGCATGTCCTCCTCCCTCTCCTTGAGCAAAACCAGCAGTGATCGGAATCGACGGAATCGGGCCGTTTCCTTCACCTTGGCCATCACCAGAAATCGTACATCGCCGGCGCCCTCGACCCTACTATGCTTCACCGACAAGTCCATCGTGTTCCTGGTGAGTTGGAGCACCTCGCCATGCCCTCCGTTTGCTTAATTGCGATGACAATCATCCTGTCGCCAGAGACCGTGTCATGCTGCTGTGCCATAGCTCGCCGCCGGCCATACCAATGACCAATTGGTCAAGCCGCAGCCACCCCTAGGTTCGCCTTGACTCTCTCTATCTCATCAACCCATCAATTCCACGAATCACCCGACGAATCAACGGATTTCTAGAGCAGTAGAGAGATTTCTCTCGGTGTGATGTTAGGATGACATCATTGTGATATCATAGATGATTTTTTCTTTGCTTTCTATTTTGTTTTTGAATTAAAAATAAACTGACAGGTGGGTCCCACCCGTCAATTTAAAATAGGGCAGAAAATAGTTAAAACTTATTAAATCAATAACTTTAATTCTGTTTATCAGAAAAATATGAAAAAAATATGGAAGTGTTTAGAAAAATATAATCTAAATTTTTATCAACTTTTCAAAAAAATTAATAAAATTTAAAATTAGATATTTTCTTTAATTAAATTAAATCATTTAAAATTGAGAAAAATAATAAATAATTCATAAAATCAGAAAAATACAAGTTATATACCAAAATGCTCAAAATGGCAAATGCAACTCATCTATGATATTTTTAAAGTCATTTGATCAAATTTCATGCGTGCAATATTTTTCTTAGTCATTCAAATCATTAATAAATTAATAAATCAATAACCTATTCTAATCTTGTCGGAAACATTCAAATAATATACCAAATGAAAGATAAAAACATTTTAAAATTCAGTATGTCTATATCAACTTATTTTGTTTAACTAATGAATTACATTTTAAGAAGTATAAGGAAAGTCTATAGGATTCCTATGTAACGAGGGCTAACCAACACCATACTATCTTCTTTAATATTGAACCCAAATAAGTGTTTACTTTCTAATCCTCTTGACAAGCATTATTGGATCAAAGTTGATAGAGATGATTGTAGTATGTACTCACCTTCAGTTAAATTCTTTGATCTTAGCCCCACACTTTTCAACAGTGAAAAACATAATGTGTTGTTATTTCCTTAAAGGTGTTTTCGATATGATATTACCTTGTGTTATAACCATGTGATAAATAATTATAGTTTAAACATGATAACAATTTCTTGTTAAATAAAAGTGAAACACACATAAGTTTAAAAAAAGTAACAACATCATCACCACAAGTAATGAAACAACTCACCTAAAACCTATGTAATCTTAGTATCGTATCGATCATAGCTTACACATGTAAGCTGGGGTATTTTCCATGGTATTTTGCGATGCATCTCATTACTATGCATGTATCATCTTGCCAGTGTTTTCTGTAGTCCTTACCGGGACTACTTTGCTATCTTTCAGATCTCGGGATTTCTCTACGTGATCTCGAACCCCGAAGACATGGATTATTATTGTTATTTCAATCTCAGGCAAGTTCATCACTTGCTCATATCCTTTGCAGTACTTCATAACGAACTATTTGCAAAAACCCTATCGTATTATAACCTAGTCTCAAAAGAATGCATGATCCTATTTTTCTATTGATATGACTACTTGAATGACTACCCAAGTGGTAGTGTTCTTTTTGGTGGGCGGATGGGACCATGGTAAAATGAATAGGTCAAAGAAAGGTTCCATCTGCATGGGAAAGTATTACCTAGGAATTAATCAAAAATGCCGTCAGAACTCAGTGCACCATAAATACCACGTTAACCATGGGTCTTGTATGGGGCGAGTAAGTCAGATGTGATCTTTCCTCGTTCGCATGTCAACAGGCTACAAGAGACGTACACTGTAGGTCTTGCGAGACTATATGCACATGGCTGGGATCCCTTAATTCCCACGGACTCTAGGGTCTATGAGTGTCTTCCAGTGGCGCCTAGGTATCCATCATGAGGGGTGGGTTCAACCTGCTGATGGAAATGGGTGGGCATGCATTGTGCGGAGAAGCATGGTTTGGCTTGGACCAACAACCGGACACCTATGTGGGCGTGGACAGGATCTCGAGCCTGGTTGTGCAACATGGTCTTGGTCGCCCATGGGTAAAGTAACGCACCTCTGCAGAGTGTAAAAGGATGTGGCATGTTACCCCCTGTTCTGGGAAGGAACTGCGAACGCTGCAGGAAAGGCAACGCCATGAAGTTTTAGCTCCTGTGATGGTATGGCGGGCATAGTTTTCAGAGTTAAAAGCAACCTCTTGGAGAAATTTTTATAAAACCTTGCATTAGCTTATGACTCTTTCGAGTCTAAAGCTGTAGTTAGTGCATCAAACTACCCACTATATAGCATGAACTTGCTGAGTAACGCTCGTTACTCATTCGTTCCCGTTTGACCCCTGCTTAGAGTTAAAGCCTTATGGAAGTCGTCATTGTGTAGCCATCCACTAGTAGGGAATAGCTTATAGCCACTAGTATACTGCTGGCGAACAACATTTGACGTTGGCCAGCGCTAATACCACTGGCGAACAGCATTTCCTGTTCGCCAGCGCTATTCCTGCTACCGCTGGCGAACATGTCCGCGGCTTCGCCAGCGCTATGTGTGGGACCAACCTGCGCGCGCTACAGCCGCTCCCTGAAACTACCGCTGGCGAACAGGGCTGCGTGTTCGCCAGCGCTACGTTCACTACCGCTGGCGAACAGGTCTGGTTGTTCGCCAGCGCTACCTTGCGGGCCCAGGACGCATGTTAGCGCTGGCGAACAACCAGACCTGTTCGCCAGCGGTAATCTGGCAGATCTGCCATAAGTGACCACCCACCACCCACTTTCCCCTCCACTCTCCCTTCTCCACCTTGTCCCCTCTTCTCTCTCTAGTTTGAATTTATGCCAATTTCTCCACCCTCCTACTCTCTTTTGAACCAACTAAATTTATTTTAGTTGGTATATATATGTTTATCTCCCTCCTAACACCATTTCTACCCAAAATTTTCCCTCCCTAGCCATCTAGATCTAGAATTACCCCCTCTCTCTCCAAATCTCCAAAATTCTCCGGATATCATCGTGTAGCCATCTATTCATTTGAGGTGGGATGAATGATAATATATAATTAAATGAGTTTGTATATAAATTTTGTCCGGATACACGCGATATGCAATATGTGTGAAATTTCACCGGATTCAACAATGGTCGTGTGATGGAGACGATAAATGCATGTGTGCAATTTGTTGTGGAATGAAATTGAGTAGCCAACTGTCGCCGGAATGTTGATTCATTTCCGTCTCGGCATAGTTTGGCACTCCCTAATAACTTCCGATTTTTAGGAAGGTCATGCCGATTTTTTCGTGAATACGACATGAAGTGAAATTTTTGATATGAAAATGAGTTGCCACTTTGCCGGAATGTTGATTCATTTCCGTCTCGGCAAAGTTTGGCACTCCTCTAAACTCCAATTTGTAGGAAGGTCATGCCGGTTTTTTCGTGAATATCGAAATATATATATATATATATATATATATATATATATATTATGTTTGGTTCTAATATTAATTATATCGGCGCGCTCTCGTGCAGGCGACATATAATGGTGGTCGTTAAGAGTGAACGTGTCGTGAATAGTTACTTGAGACACGCGACAGAAGACATGTTACAAAATGGCCGCAAGGAGATACGATGTCCATGTCGAAAGTGCAAACTAGGGGGCTTGCTCAATCCCTTTACCGGAGACTTGCTCAGTCACCTCCTCAGGTATGGTTTCATGGATGGGTATAACAGACAGTGGGTAAGTGATGATGAAGATGATGAAGTCCATGGGGCGGCGGTGGTAGGAAATGATGTGCAACAGGAGAATAACAACGATCGACTAGAACTACAACAGGACCAAGATCAGCCTCATGACCCCGCACATGATCATGGAGAAGATGCTGAACAAGACGTGGAAGAAGATCAGGAGGACACATAGACACCCCTAACGGAAGTTGTGCGTGACCCTCATCTGAAGGAACTGCTTTTGAGAAATTCGACTAACTCGATATCTGCTGCTAGAGAACAATCAAAGCTGGCGCAACTAGAGATAGACTCAAAGACACCGTTGTATGCAGGCTGCGGTCCGAGAGAGTCCCGCCTGAGAGTGGCCCTCGATGTTCTGCAGATGAAGGCGAGATACAAACGGAGCGACATAAGCGTCGATGCAAGCCTGCAATACTGGCACGATGTCCTTCCAGAGGGCAACACCTGTCCTAAAAGTTGCGACGAGGCCAAGAAAGTCGTGTGCCCCTTTGATTTACCTCACGAAAAATACCATGTCTGCATCAACGATTGCTACATTTATCGGAAAGAGGACGCGAACAAAACCATTTGTCCAGTTTGCAACGCCGCTCGATACAAGAAAGGGAAGAAGAAAGCTCCTCGGAAAGTTGTGTGGTACTTTCCGCTCATTCCCCGTCTGCAACGGTATTTCGCGGACCGCAAGGAAGTAGAGCTCATGCGCTGGCACGCGAAAAGGAGGAATAAAGTTTTGAAAGATCCAAATCGGAGTGAAAAAGTAATTCTGACACATCCTTCAGATGCAAGTCAATGGAAAGCAATTGACTGTGAATATGCAACGTTCGGGGCGGAGGCAAGGAACATCAGGTTGGGTGTGAGCACCGACGGACTCAATCCGTTTGGCAACCAGAGCAGCACCCATAGCACCTGGCCCGTGTTTGTATGGATGTACAACATCCCTCCCTGGTTGTGCATGAGAGGAAGTATATTCACATGAGTATGCTAATTCAAGGGCCGAAACAACCAGGCAACGACATCAATCTATACCTGAAGCTGCTTAAAGATGAGCTGGACACGCTATGAGCCGAGGAAGGGGTGAACACATGGGACGCCTTCGGTGAACAATATTTCCCAATGAGAGCTGTCTTACTCTGTACGGTTCACGACCTACTCGGCTACGGATATGTGGCGGGCCAGGTGTGCCACGAACATAACGGTTGCGTGAGGTGCATGGATGACCCCACGTTTATGCAACTTCCGAAAGATCCTGGGTCTTCGAAAACAGTTTTCGTTGGCCATCGAAGGTGGCTACCCAACAAAGACCCGTGGAGAACGCGAGGAGACCTTTTTAACGGTGAGGATGAGCTCCGTGGACCTCCACGTAAGAGGTGCGGCGAAGAAATCTACAAGTTGCTGAATGATTGGAAGGAATGCCCAGAGGGGAAAGAAGCAAAAGGCGCCAAAACCGCTTCTGGATGTATGGAAGACGAGGTCGGTGTTTTGGGACTTGCCATACTGGCCCATTCTCGATACGCCTCACTGCCTTGATCTGATGCATATCACGAAGAATGTGTTTGAAAGTTTGTTTGGCACGCTGCTCAACATGCCGGAGAGGACCAAAGACGGGGTGAAAGCAAGAAATGACCTGAAATATTTTGGTATTAGGGTAGATCTTCAGGGGGGACGCCCGGATGATGACGACGGCGATCAATCGTGTGATGAGGATACGGAGGGTCGCAAGGCCAAAAGGGTTAAGAGGAATGACTATTACTGCCCCCCCTCCTGCTTCACTCTTAGTCCGGACGAGATCACAAAATTGATGATGTGCCTTCTCGGAGTCAAAGTCCCTAGCGGTTACTCAGGGCTAATAAGCACATTCCTCGACGCGCATAAACAAAAGTTTAGCGGGATGAAGTCTCATGACAGTTACGTGATGATGACGCAGATACTTCCAGTTGCGATCCGCGGAATAATGGACAAACACGTCCGGGAAACCCTGTTGGGCCTCTGTAACTTCTTCGACGTTATATCTCGAAAGTCGATCACGGGGAAGCAGATCTCAAGGCTGCAGGAAGAGATTGTCATGATACTATGCGAGCTTGAGATGTACTTTCCACCATCATTCTTTGACATATGTGTTCATCTGTTGGTCCATATCATGGACGATATCATCCATCTCGGGCCGTTGTTCCTGCATAACATGATGCCGTTTGAAAGGATGAATGGGGTCATAAAAGGATATGTTCGCAACAGAGCTCGTCTAGACGGAAGCATCGTTCAGGGCTTTCTCACCGAAGAGTGCATCTCTTTCTGCACGAATCATATGGACGTGGAGGACCCAATTGGTCTGCCCAGAAACAAGCACATTGGCAAGCTCGATTGAGTAGGTCACAAAAATGGACGTAGAGAAGTGCATGTGGATCGGGCTTGTCGATGCACCGACTTTAACAGGGCAAACTTAGTAGCTCTCCAACACATTGACATGGTCGATACTTGGGTGGAAAAACACAAGAGCTCGATTATGAAAAAGTACAGTGAACAAGGCAAGCGGAGGACCGAAGGAGAAATAATCAGAGAGCATAACTCCACTTTCTTGCCTTGGTTTAAAGATGTGATCGTCGCTAATCCACCGCCAAGGGATTGTGCGGAAAATAAACTATTGTACGCCTTGGCACATGGCCCAGCTCCCAACCTAGCGACGTTTCAAGCATATGATATCAACGGGTTCACTTTCTACACAGAGGAGAAAGACAAAACTTCCGATTATCAAAACTCAGGGGTAACGATGGAATCCTACACCGGTGACAAAAAGTTAAGATACTACGGAAGGATCGAGGAGATATGGGAGCTTAACTACTCTGGAGAGAAGGTGCCTATGTTCCGCGTCAGATGGGCTAGGATGTCGACCGTCAGAAAAGAAGACCAATACTTTACAACCATGGTTATTCCCGAAGCCGGAACCTCATCAAGCGCGAATGTCACAGAGCAAAATGAGCCATGGGTATTGGCTAAGCATGTGTCCCAATGCTTCTTCATAACAGACCACGCAAGGCCTAGCCGTGTTGTCGTGAGGAGAGGGAAAGGAAATATCATCGAAATGGATGGAGTCGTTGACGAGGACGAGTTCGACACATTCGGCGACCCAAATATTGACGATGATCAAGAAGTTGATGATGATAGTCATGCAACATACACAACAAGAAGAAGCAGAACAACGCTACCTAGGCATGGTCTTCCGTTCATAAGAAGAAGTCATAATGTGGGGTTAAATTATGCAACTGCGACCAAAAAAGGCAAAAAGATCAAACACTGAGAAACTATGTATATATCTGTCTTCTAATTGTATGCGACGAAACTATGTATATGCATGGATCAACTGGTCTGATATCGATGTGCATTTATTATAAATTTAATGTACCTTGTTCTGTATTTCAAATGTGTGGACTTATTAGTAGAAAACAAAAACAAAACAACTTAATTGGAAATAGTAAATAAAGGAAAACAACTGAAAATAGTAGAAAACATGAAGGAAATAATGGAAAACATAAATAAAAATAATAGAAAACATGAAGGAAATAATGGAAACAAAATAAAACATGAAGTAAAACAACTAAAAATAGTAGAAAACAAAAATAAAACAAAAGAAAACATGAAGGAAATATTAGAAAACCTAAAAGAAAACAAAATTTAACAACAAAAACAAAAGAAAACAAGAGAAATCATGAATGAAATAATGGAAACAAAATAAAACATGAAGGAAAACAATAGAAAACAAAAGAAAACATGAAGGAAATATTAGAAAACCTAAACAAAAACAAAATTTAACAACAGAAAACAAAAAGAAAACAAGAGAAATCATGAATGAAATAATGGAAACAAAATAAAACATGAAGGAAAACAATAGAAAACAAAAGAAAACATGAAGGAAATATTAGAAAACCTAAAACAAAACAAAATTTAACAATAAAAAACAAAAAGAAAACAAGAGAAAACAAGGGAAATAATGCATGGAAAACAATATAAAACAATAATAAACAAAAAGAAATCAATTTAAATAAATAAAAAAAATAAAACAGTAATGTGTGTCTCAATTATTATAAACATAAATCAATTAAAAAAAAGGGTTAGCGTTGGCGAACAAACCTGCCGCTTCGCCAGCGCTACATTACCGCTGGCGAACAAGAGCTGGTTCGCCAGCGGTAATGTAGCGCTGGCGAAGCGGCAGGTTTGTTCGCCAGCGCTACGCGTTGCCTTTGTGCCACTTACATGTGGGACCCTCCTCTTCCCTACAGAGCACAGAGGAGCGCGCGGGACTTAGCCGTTTTCACATCCTTTCGACGAACGCGACTGTCCCAACTGCCCCCGCCAACGACGACGAGCCCTCCCTCTCACCAGCGACGCCCTCCCTCTCTCCCACCCCTACTGCCCCACTCTCCCCCCGCCCACTGCCACTCCACCGCGCACTGTCCCACTGCCCTCCCTCTCCGGCCACCGCGCACGCGCCCCTCCCTCCCTCTCCGGCCACGCCATCCCTCTCTCCGGCGATCCTCGAGCCTCTCTGCCCTCCCCTTCCCTCTCTGCCCTCCCCTCCCCCTCCTCGGCCTCGCTGCTGCCCCGAGCCACACTGCCCCCTCTGCTGCCTCGAAGGTGTTCGACAGAAGTCCTCTAAGAGGTAACGAGTTCTTCCTCTGTTTGCTAATTTGGTCTCTGTTGTGCAATTGAGCTGTGCTAATTTTGCATTGATAGTAGCAATTGAGCTGTGCTAATTTTGCACTTCCCAGTTTGTGCATCACCCAATTTTGGAGTTCTTCCTCTGTTTGAAACATGGTTTTGCCTAACTGAAACATGGTAGTTCTTCCCAGTTTGTGCATCACCCAATTCTGAAGATGTTAACAGTTGCGTAAAGTACAATAGGAAGAAAATAGAAAAAACCGGTAGACTAGTTGCTATACTGAATTTAATATTAACTAGTTCTGAATCCTTTTCTGTTTGATATATCGAATGTAACATTGACTACTGCTGTAGATTTCGAGAACAGCTAATGTTAACAATTGTGTAATGTAAACAGCAGGAATAAAATATATCGGCCGATATTCTGATAAATCGGCCGATTTATCGCTTATCGGCGTCTGGCCGATAAGATAAATGGGCTGATATTTCGGACGATATTCCGATATATCGGCCGATATTCCGATATTTAGGCTGATATTCCGATAAATCGGCCGATTTACCACTTATCGGGGGTCAACCGATAAGTTCCCGATAAGACATATCTTGAACATTGGTGGATATTATACTCAATGTAATCTTGTGTAATAGTTATGATTTTTTTTGGCCCTTGTTTAATGAGTATCAGCAGGCACTTGGGCAAAAACAAAATAAACTGCTATGTACTAATGAAATTTTCTATTTCTTCCACTGAATGTAATTTTGCTTGTCTAATTTGAAGCCTAGAAAACTAGTAGCAAACAACTTGTACATGGTACTCTAGAATTTAATGTAGTTCTAGTATCAAATAATGTACCCAGAAAAGGCAAATGTATGGAAATTTTGTATGTAATTTTTGCAGCTTGGTAACTATTAGAAAATAAAATTATTGGATGAACAGAAATGTTGTAAGGACCAGACCATTCGGTAAAAGGACACTAAAATGCATTTTGGGTGCATATATTATTGAGCTATGATATAATAAAGCAAAGCAGTAGAATATAATAATCACAACCAACATAAAAATTCTGTGGCTGTTTTCAAACAGAAGATAATATGTTAAAATGAACATGTGCATGTATTGTTTCAGTAGTTGTCAAGATGTAGAACATAATAAAATGGAAGTCCATAAGAATATATCTTCTGCTTTCAGTAGTTGTCAAGCTGTAGAACATTATCTATTAGTTTTAGGTGCAGCTCTCTCACTGTATGCATTTTGATTTCTAAAGCTTATTTCATGTATGAATTTTGAATATGTTCCATTTTTGGTGGTTGGTGATGGTTGGTGTGATGGATGTGGTGTGTATGGATGGTGGTGATGGATGGTTGTGATGGATATGGCGTGGTGATATGGATGGTGGTGATGGATGGTGGAGATGGTGTTTGGTCGTGTGGATATGTGCCCACCTTCGTGTGGATGACGATGATAATATGAGGGGTGGGATCGATTATATGAGGGGTGGGATTTTATGTGCAGGTACCCCACGTGAGTCCCTATTTGCCGGAATGTTGATTAATTTCCGTTCCGGCAAATTTGGGTACTCCATTTGTGATATTTTTAGCAAAGGTCATGCCGAAATTTTCCGTGAATTTTGGCATGATCTTTGCTAAAAATATCACAACTTAGAGTGTCCGAGAAATTTGGACTCATATGGGGTATACATCGTATAACTTGCATGATTTGTTGAACTTATTTCGGGTTATCTCTCCTTCATTAGATATGGCTCACAACGACGAGGCGGGTGGTTCTGGTCTCGGACACGGGGACGACGATGCGTGGCTTTCTATGCTTAGCGCCGGAGGAGGACCCGTAGATCCGCACCCGGATCTAGAGATGCAGGGCGACGATGCAGACGACCAGATGGACGAAACCGAGCTAGAGCCGCGCAACGATACATCGGGCGCAAAAGGTGATCAAACCGGTAGTGGCATCGGGGATACCGCCTCCGGTGGCGAGGCGTCGGCTAAGCGCAAAGATAGGCGGCACAACATGCTCGCCACCATCCGGGAAGAGTTCACGGAAGTGGACCCCAAGAGCGGTGCTCCCCTCGAGCCGGAGAGTTACGCCAAGGGCTATGGAAACCAGATAGGCTGCATAGCTTGAGACTTCGGCAACGTCAATATGGAGCACCTCAAAAATAAAGAAAACAAGGCTATGGCCGCCCTGCTGATTGAGAAGCTGCACACGAGGTACAAGTTGCCGGATCCTTACGACAACCAGGACCTGAAGAAGAATCTGGTCAACTCGTTAGCACTGGGAAAGTTCGCCAAGGCGTTTACGACTTGGAGATCCAGTTTGCGGGAGATGATTGCGAAGGGTAAGGATTTCGATGAGATCCATAAGATGTGGCCCTCCATTTCCGAGGAAGACTTGGCCCAATTCAAGATCGACGAACTCAAACCGGAAAGGGTGGCGCTGAGTAAATGGGGGAAAGAGCAGCGACAAAAGAACATTGGACCTCACAATCTCGGAAGCCGGGGTTACCTTGGGAAGCAGAAAGTCTAGGCTAAGGAGGATGCGAAGAGAGAAGGGCCGAACCCGTTTGACAAGATCACCGACCCGTAGGTGAGAAATTTTGTCAGGGCCCATTATAGGGAAGATCCCAAAAAGCCCGGCGATCTTGAGTTGAACGAGAAGGTCAAGCAGCTCGAGAATAAGTATCTCGAGGAAGAAGAAAAAGAACGCCTATCTCAATCTGACGGGGGGTCCTCGGCGACGACGAACAAGGACCCGTATGACACCCCTTTCATTAGGGCGCTTAACGCGATGAAGGGAGTGCCCCTTGACAAGAAGCCGCATCGTGGCCATGTGCATGGCCTCGGAAAGGGTCATCGGCATGCGCACTACTACCCGGACACCAAGGAGAAGCGTAAGGAGCGGAACAAGGCCCCGGAGAAGACGATCGACGAGCTTGTGAACGAGAGGCTCAATGAGCTCCTCCCTACCATCTGTGCGTCCATCGCTCAGTCCTTAGCGCCGTGGATGGCAGGTGGAGGACAAGGGCCGCTCCCGGAGATAAACATAGCCCAAATGGTGCAGCCAGCCCCGCAGAGCGTGGCCCCCGTCGTGGCGCCTGCTGCGCAGAACGCGGCCCCCGTCGTGGCGTCTGCTGCGCGGAACGAGCCGGCCCCCAACCCTCAGCCGGAAGGTCGCAAAGATCCGTCGCCGCCCCGCCACATCTCTTCAACGCCTCCGCCGACACTTAGCGGTCCATCCCCCTTGTCCGAGCTCAATGCCCTTACGGTAATTCAACATCCACTCCTTAATTATATATTATGACTTGATTCGTGACGACATCAGTCTCTAACAATGATCGCGCGACGTTTCGCAGGCCGACGAGACGGGATGCACATTGCTCCTTCGTGTGAACGGCGAGTTAAAGGACGTGGCCAAAGAAAAAATCATAACACCTCTCAACCGCGTATCCCACGGCGTTCGTATGCCCGAGGACGTGTTCAAAGTGACATTAAGTCGGGTGCTCCCTTGTTGCGGTGCTCTCGATCCTCCGAACCAACCGCCCGCAGCCGACAGCGAGTTGAACCTGGAGCAATGCTTGGTTTGGCCATTGACCTGGCCGAAATCACTCATTCGTTTGGAAAGTACTCCTGTCAACACTCCAACACCGGTCCAGGGGTCGGGTCACCCGAGCCAACACAAGGATTTCTCACCTGCAAAGTCCGTGCAACACGACGGCGACGATGCTGAAGATGAGAACCCCAATGACTACCTCGTCGACGATCCTTACGAGGGGGCGCCCGGCCTGGATGATCTTGATCAACTTATCTTGCCAGCGGAGGAAGCGGATAAATATCGATGCACAAAGCGTCTTTTCTCTTCTCAAGAACCGGTAGTCCCCGAGCAAGAAGTCATCAGCCAGGATGCCCTCAAAGAGGCGGTAGAGGATGTATTTCATCAGACTCAGCCTAAGAAGACGGTATGGAAAAGAACTAAGAAGAATTCTGCCGTTGCATCGATGAGCCAACCGGTGGAGGGGACCAAGTCCAAGCCGCAGACAGGACGTGTATTGGACAGCAGACCCATAACCGTCTAGCATCAGATCCATGAGTTGGGCAAACCGATGCTTCCGCCGAGGTTGGTCTCCTTGCTGTCAGGTGATATGCGTAGCGTCCATGACGGTATTCTATATATGGAGGAGATGCTTCTGAAAGAGAAAAATCCAACGCTGCCGGTTTTGGTCGCAAAGGTGACATCTACGGCGGGATTTGTCACTGAAGGCAATGCAAACAAGATCATCGTGAGATTTGACAACATTTTTCGGATGTTCCACATGAAGTCCCTCCACTCGTCAATCGTGCGTCTGTTTACGCTCAGTTTGGCGCATCAGCTATCCATAGAGAATGTCAAAAACATCGGGCTAGCAGACCCCTACTACATGTACGACATGTACTTCAGCAACCCCAAGGGTAGGGCAAAAGCGACAAAGTACCTCGAACAAATGTTGCTCAATAACCATATGAACAAGAGGATCACCCTCGTGCCTTACTTTCCCGAGTAAGTTATATTTCCCATCTTTACATAAGTTTGCGCATATACAATTTTTGAGGATTATATATATGGACTCTCCTATTTTGCGTAGAAACAAATACGGCACCCTCATCATGCTCTACCCGAGAGACGCGCACGCAGTATATCTCGACTCCGGGAGTACGATGAAGGAGAAGAACTACTCCCTCATCAAGTCTGTTCTGAATGATGCTTTGGATGGCTACATCAGGGGGGAAGGATTCTGCGACAGGAAGAAACAAATTCAAGGCAAATATGTGTTCAGACACAGAACATAGTTTCCCTGCCCCAAGCAGGCGCCAGGCGGCCATATGGAGGCATGGTACCTCATCCAACACATGACGGAGATCGTGAAGGACCAACATAGTCTACAATACATGTCTGCTGTGGACAAATGGTCTCGCAGCATCGTCGAATGGTCTGATGCTGAATTCAGAAAAAACTTTGGTCGCATCCAGCGCAAGCTCTGCACAATCATCTATAAGGATGTAGTAACTAAAGGATCCGTCTTCCACTGGAACTCCCCACCATCTAACAATGAGTTGCGACAATGTGTGCTAGAGCAGACTGACGAGAGACCATTCAACTTGTTAGAAGGTGCTCTTCCGTTCCCGCCGGAGAAAAAACAGAAGATCACAACATCGAGGAAGAAATGATCGACGGTATGTATTCGATTCGTTACGAATTGCTCCTAATAAGAACTTGTGATTTCCTTGGCCGGTCTAATGCTTTTATCTTGGTCTACAGAGAGATGAAGAAGTGGACGGCGAGCGAAATATCGCAAGCGGAGGCGGAAGCTAAAGCGGAGGCGGACCGTATATCTAGTCTTCTTTGCGATTGATCTCTATATCGCGCGTACGTTGTATAGATGTCGTCATACCTTTGTAATCATTGAACTAATTAGATGGCTATATTTTGGGTTCGAAATCTTCCGACATAAACGTGTTATTGAGATCAATGTGTATTCGTACTTATGAGAATTGGATATGGATGCATATGTATCGATGTGTTAATTTCGTTATCGATGTGTTAAATTCGTTATGGATGGATGCATATGTATCTAAGAGTGATTTATATGTGTGAAGTTTATAAATTACAGAATTTGAATGTATTTGGACCTGTATAGTATAATACCAGAATATACAAACTGTTATACAAAAAAAATAACAAAAATAGAAACCTGGTAGACTTACCGCTGGCGAACTAAATTGCTACCGGTGGCCAACACTACCGCTGGCGAACGTGGGGTCTAGCGCTGGCGAACCAGTACCGCTGGCGAACAAGGCAGCTACGCTGGCGAACATAGCGCTGGCGAACAAGGCTTTGTTCGCCAGCGGTAACATGCACTACCGCTGGCGAAGCGCTGTTTGCCAGCGGTACCCTGCTACCACTGGCGGTGTACTGCTGGCGAACCCTTGTTCGCCAGTGGTAGCTAGATATTGTTCGTCACTGGTAGCCTATTTCCTACTAGTGATCTCTACCTCATGAAGCTAGGTGGAGTGATATATTACTTAGTCGGTAAAGCATCATCATAAACAACGCTGGTGGAGGAGAAACTATCAAGGTGTAGGTGGAGACCATTCTTGGACTTAGCTGTTACAAGCCATAGATTAGGGCTGACATCAGCCATAGTGGATTTAATTCTGAGCTAGAGTTCTTCTCCAGTTTGGAGCTTCGAATTTCTTCTTCTAATGTTTTATTTGCATGAGATCTTCTTTGATTCTTCAAGGAGATTCTCAAGATTTTGTAATGAAAGTTGTATCCTATATCTTTGCTAAGACCTGTTGTGTTTCTGCTGTACCACTCTGAGGGATGTAATATTCACGGGTAAGTCCTTCTTTGAGTATTATATCAACGACTTGCGCACTACACATGAAGTGGTGTGTTGGGTCACCTCAGATAGTATCAGAGCGAAGCGATGATGACCCACAATTATAGGGGTGTATTGTAGTACTATCTATAAATTAGAGTGTCGAACCCAACGAGGAGAAGAAGGTGTTGACAAGCAGTTTCGATGAAGGAATACCTGTAAATACTGAAAGATAAATTTGTAGGGGTTTTTGATATTGCAGATAAATAAAGTGCGAGTAAATAAAATGCAGTAATAATAATTGCAGCAAGTGGCCCAATCCTTTCTTCAGCAAAGGACAAGCCGGTGGGTTTACTTATGATTAACAAACGTTCTCGAGGACACATGGGAGGTTTCTGTCAAGTGCTTTTGTTTCATGCCGCTGAATAATCTTTAGTGTTTTGATAAGTGATGTGTGGGTGAAGCTATGCTAATGTACCGTCCCACCCAAGACTAATACATACTTGTGATTATACCCCTTGCAAGCATCCACAACTACAAGAAAGTAATTAAGAAATATCTAACCACAGCTTTAAACTCCGGGATCCTACGCTCCCTCGTGCAATGGTTTCCTAACGGGGGTTTAGGTTTCTGTCACTCTGGCAACCCCACAATTAGTATCCAAATACACGATGCATTCCCCTAGGCCCATAAATGGTGAAGTATCATGTAGTCGACGTTCACATGACACCACTAGAAGAATAACACCACAACTTAAATATCAAACCATTAAATATTACTCAACATTACTTCACTACTAACAGCTTGAATTCTCCCATGTCCTCAAGAACAACACGAACTACTCAAAAGACATCATATGGATCATGATCAGAGGTGATATAATGGTGATTAACAATCTGGACATAAACCTAATCCAATGGTTTCACTCAATAGCATAAACTACAAGTAGTAATCAACACCGGGAAAGTTTCTCCTATGAAATAGACAAGATGCAACCCTAGATGTTACAGCGGAACGGAGTGGAGCTGAGGGTGATGATGGTGGATATGATGATGATGATGATGACGATGATGATCCCGATGAAGTCCAGCTCGATGACAGTGACGATGGCGATGATTCCACCCCCCTCCAGGAAGGAATTTCCCTGGCAGATTTCTCCGTTCCGGAGAGCTTTTCTCTCTCTGTTGTTTTCTGTCCCGCAGAGGCGGCGAAAAGACTCCTCTATGATTCTCCATGTCTTAGGGTTCCCGGGGGATGAAGTACGCCGAAGGGGCAAGAGAAACATGGGCCAGGGCCTCCTCACCACCCCAGGCGCGGCCAGAGGTGGGCCCGCTCCTGGGTATGGTGCGGGCCCTTGGTGGCCCTCCTCCGGCTCCCCTTTTGGCTTCCTCCATCTTCGGGTGAAATAGGAACTTTCCGATGATTTCAGGGGTGCTCTGATCTTCGCGAATATGGTATCCTGACGCTCTGTTTTCCAGCAGAATTCTGACTCCGGGGTTCAACTCTCCAATTATTGGAAAACATGCAAAATAGGTGAAATAACATAAGTATCATGCTCCAATATGAAATATATAAATGAATAACAGAAAATTATGATATAAAATAGTGATGCAAAATGGACGTATCAAGTCCCCCCAAGCTTAGACCTCGCTTGTCCTCAAGCGAAACTGAACTCAATAAACATGACCACAGGTTTATGGAGTGAAGGGTCGATAAATAAAATACGGACAAGAAGCATCACATTTATCTATACACCAATCATTATAAACAACAACTTCTTCTCATATAACTTAACTTGAAACGAGTAATGGGAGTCACAAACAAAGATGCAAAAGAGAGAATCAAACTTGGTGATGGCAGATTTCGTTCTTGGTCAGAGAACATTTAATGATATCATACTTATCTTAGGTGAAGTCTTCATAACAAGGCTTATATTGTAGAGCTTAACATGTTTAATTATAAAAATCCTTTTACAGTGATTCATAGCTTTCAAAGTAATATTCATTCAGATAGTGAAGCATGTGCTAAACAAAGAAGGATAGAAAACATGATTGAATAAATCAACATATAGATGGTGAGATCACAACAACTCAAATGCTTGCTAGAGACAGAAAGGAATGGGTTTACTGACTCAACATAAAAGTAAAGGAAAGGTCCTTCGCAGAGGGAAGCAGGGATCACTCATGTCCTAGAGCTTTTTGTTTTAAATGAATCAGAGGTAATGAAAATAAAGTTTGAGAGTGATGTATGTCTATGTCAACGAATGGCAACGAAAAACTTATCATATCCCATATGAAACAAGGTTGTTGGTATTTTGAGAGCGGTTTCCATTGATAATTTTTCTCTTTTCCACATCATTGGCACTTCCCCCCACCTTTTCTTACATAAACCATGGCTAACCGAATCCTCGGGTGCCGACCAATCAATCATCAATCCATGGGGAACTGCCTTTCATCCATTATATTTATTTTTTCATGATATTTGGTACCAGATCTCGGCAATATTAAGACGAGCACAAATTTCATACTCATCTGGGTGAAAGGGGGAAGAACCTTGCTTGACATAAGACATAATAAATTTAACATTACTTCCTCATGAGCTAAAATAGGAGCACAAAGGTTTTAAAGGTAGCACACGGACAATTTACTTGGAGTGGCGGTGAAATACCACGTATAGGACGGTATGGTGGACACAAATGGCAGGTTTTTTGGTTCAGGGTTGGATGCACGAGTAGAGCTCATACTCATTATAGGGCTTTTGGCTAGCAAGGATGGGTAGCAAGCATAAGAGTTGAGGGAAAACAAACAAATATACATATGATAAAACCAATCATGCAATCTTCATTGAAAGCACAAACGATCTTAACTTGTGAATACTAAGTTTATGAGCTAATAGGAAAATTCCTCTTTCTTATACTAGCATCTCAAAATTTTATTTCTACCGACCCAAGCTAAGTTTGCCAAAACCAACTAGATTAACTTGATGATTGATACGTCTCCAACGTATCTATAACTTCTGATGCTCCATGATCATATTATGTCAATTGCTACTTGTTTTCTCCCTTATTTATAGCATTTTTATACGTTTTCCAGGACTAACCTATTAACAAGATGCCAAGTGCAAGTTCCTTGTTTTTTGCTATTTTTGGTTTCAGAAAAGTTGTTATGAAAAAATTCTCAGAATTGGACCCCACAAAGCCCGAAGTTCCTATTTTCCCCGGAAGCATCCTGAACACCGAAGAGGATTCAAAGACGGGCAACAGGGGGGGCCACACCATAGGGTGGCGCGGGTCCCCCTGGCCGCGCCACCTATGAGTGTGAGGCCCCTGGAGCTCCACTGCCTTTGCCATTTCGCCTATTTAATCCCCCCGGATGGAAAACACTAAGCACCTGATCAAAAATCCCCGAAAAGTTCCGCAGCCACCGTCACCGTCAACCCTAGATAAGGGACGTTCTGAAGCTGTTTCCGGCACCCTGCCAGAGAGGAGATCATCACCGGAGGCTTCTACATCACCATGCCTGCCTCCGGAGTGATGCGTGAGTAGTTCATCCTTGGACTACGGGTTCGTAGCTGTAGCTAGATGGTTTCCTTCTCCTCATATGCCTCCATGTTTAGATCTCGTGAGCTTCCTATCATGATCGAGATTGATCTTATGTAATTCTATTTGTTGTGTTTGCTGGGATCCGATGAATATTGACCTTATGCCAAGTTGATTATAGTCTTTATTTGCATATGCTATTTGTGATCTTGCATGCTTTCCGTTGCTAGTGGTTTCTCTGGCCAAGTAGTTGCTAGTGACTCCAAGAGGGAGTATTTATGCTCGACACTGGGTTCATGCCACCTCACCGCCTTGCTCGAGTGACAGAAATGTGAAGGGGGATGTGTTGTTGCCATTAGGGAGAAAACATTGGTGAGAGTGCCCGCGTGCATAATCATTGCTTACATTACACACTTTGTTTAATGCTGTTATCTGTTGCTTGCAACTTAATACCTAAGGGGGTTCAGATGATAACCTGAGGGTGGATTATTAGTCATAGATGCAGATGGATGTCAGTCTATGTATATTGTTGTAATGCCCGCACTAAATACCATAGTAATGTTCATGTCATATTGTGCACTATGGTGCAACTTCTATTTGTCAATTGCCCAGCCGTAATTTTTTCACCCAGCATGTTATCTTTTATGGAGAGACACCACTAGTGAACCTATGAACCTCGGTACATTTTCCACACTATTAAACAAACCGCAACAATTTCCTGCTTTTTTTACTTACTGCAAGCATACATCATTTTCCACACTATACGTCTAATCTTTGTTTTCAGCTAGACCGGTGAGATTGACAACCTCACTCTACCGTTGGGGAAAAGTATTTTGGTTGTGTTGTGTGCAGGTTCCACGTTGTTGCTGACACCGAAGAAGCTCCAGCAGCACCGTCAGTGGCATCAACCTTCCGAAGGTCCTCTTTCTCCTACTGGATTGATAACCTTGGTTCTTAACTAAGGGGAAAACTCCTACCGCTGTGCTGATCACACCCTCCTCTTGGGGTATCCCAACGAGTGCAAGATCTACACCATCAAGGACTTTTTCTGGCGCCGTTGCCAGGGAGAACGAAGTCTTCTGGCAAGGGGAGTCTCTCCCTCTCAACCTCTTTATTTTGTTTATTGTCTTGTTTTTATTTTGTCTTGTTTGCTTCTCTTTATCAAAAACACAAAAAAATTAGTTCTTATTCTAGTTGTTATTTTTGTTTTATCATGCTTGCTATCAATGTTTGATGTCTTTGAAACTAGATCTTTTAGGCAAGGTGGGTTCATGGATGAACAAAAAAAACATTATGCGGAACACCGCTTGTCACAAAAGCGAATACACTTATGGGAGCAAATTAATAAATTGCATGACTATGCTAATAACTTATGCTCTACTTATAATGTTACTTATTGCTTTGATAAATCTTGCTGCTGTAGGAGGTATAAACACCTCCCTTTTCAATGTGAGTATAATGATAATGTTACCATATCTTCCTATGTTAAGGGAAATTATGAATTACTAGGAGACGGCCCGTGGCGGTGCTGAATGTGGACAGCGGCTAGACTTCCGAATTTTTTAGGGGCCCGCATGGTGGATTTACAGGGGAGGGCCAATCGGGGCTGATACCCGGCGGCGGCGCTCGAATTGCCGAACTACGCATGGATGGTCGAGCGGCGGTGTCCAGGCTGTGCAGACGACCACTAGCAGAGCAGCGCGGCAAAGGGCGTACCACGGAGCAGGTGAGATCGGTGAGGGGTTCGCTGGGTTTTTTTTTGCCTGCGTTAGAGGCCATGAGGCTGGGCGGCGTGCGAAGGATTTCGCCGCTGACAGGGCAGTTGTTGCTGCGATGCAGAGGTTGCCCGGTCCCTCAAGGTCGCGCGGCAAGCCCGACCACACCACCGTGGCCCTCTCCAGCTCCGGCGCCCGCGGCCTCCTTCCTCGATGCGCCAGGAGCTCCTCATCGAGCTTATCCACATCTAATGTGGTCGCCGTCGCTGCTTGAAGAACAAGGCCGGGAGAGAGGAGGGCTCGATTTGAGCGAGGCGGCCGTGGGTGGCTCTGGCGACTGGCAGGTGCAAGAAAGGATGGAACCGTTTTTTTTTCGGTGGCAAGTGTGCGTAATATGTGGTTTGGTGGGAGGGCAAATCCGTAAATTTGGGTTGGACGAAAATTTTGGCAGAAACCTTAATGCCTTTATTATTAGGTAAAGATATGATGTGGAACAAATTGAAGAATTTATTGCTTGGAAGGGTGCATTCGAAATTGCCTATTTGCTTGAAAGTATTGATGATGCACCTTATAAATACGAGATTTATGCTATACTTGAATATTGCTTTGATAATTACAAAGATTGTAATTACTACATAATGGAATATCTTAATAAATTCTCTCAACCTAAGGAAGAGACTAATGCCTTGCAGGAGCCTATGGAAGAGGAAACTACTGAATCTGGAAACTCATTGGATGAAAAAGAGGAGGAGAGTGATGATCAAGAGGAGAAAATGGAACCCATGTCTACCTCCCAATGATAGTAACTCATTAACTCGTACATTGTTTTATGATAATCCATGCTACTTTGATAAATCTTATGATAATACTCTGTTTATTCCAACCATTGATATGCATGATAATGAGGAATTTTGTTTAGAAAATTTATATGATAATGCTCTTGATGATGGTCCTATGTTATTTGATGTTACAAAGTATAATGCTACTGAAAATAGGATTGATATAATGTGTCCTATACCTTTTAAGAGTGATCAATCATCTTGTTTTTCTATTGCTAAAAGTGGGAAAAAAGAAGACCTGATTTTAAATTTTGATCCCACTATTTTTGAGCTTGATATGAATTGTGTGCTTTTAGACCATGACAAACATGCTTTATGTGATAATTATATTGTTGAGTTTATTCATGTTGCTACTGAAAATTATTATTAGAGAGGAAAATGGTTGTGGTAATTTTCATGTTACTAAAACACCTCTCTTTTTGTTGAAAGTTTCGAAGTTGCTCTTGTTCTACCTTCCCATGATTTCTAGTTTGAGCTTCTTTAATTTATTTCTTTATAAGATTCCTATGCATAGGAAGTGGGTTAGACTTAAATTTGTTTTATTATTTATTCTTGATGCTCTCGTTTTCTTCAATTCATATTTATTATGTGATCATCTACTTGATTCCACCTTTTTAAGCCTAGCTGAAAGGCGTTAATGAAAAGCGCTACCGGGAGACAACCCGTTTTATTTCGCTGTTTTCAACCTGTTTTCTTTCGTTTTCTTTGGTGTTCTTTGCACGTGGGTGTTGTATATTTCCTTAGAAACCCCTCTGTATCTTTTCTTTTGAGTATTTGTTGATCCCAGTAAAGCCTCTAGTGGAAAGTTGAGGCTATATTTCGGATTTCTGCGCAGGAAACAGATTTCCGCTGTCCATTGTTAATTCAGTTAAAAATCACACAAAATTCAAAATGACCTGAGTTTTTTTGTTATTTATCCTAAAGTATATACACAACTTTTCTTAGTTGACCACTTTTTGATTTGAGCAACATAAGATTTTTGAAAAAAATCAATCTTTACCTGTTGTTCTGTTTTGACAGATTTCTGCCATTTATCGCATTTGCATCTTAATCTCTTTCTTTCGGTGTTCTTTTGAGAAAAAGAGTTTTGAAAGAAGTTGTGACAGTAGCTAATGTGGTTTTTAGTGTTATACTTGTGTTGAAACTGAACCATGTGAATTGATTATTTCAATTGCACTAACGTTGCTAATGAAGATTGTGAGAATTTTGGTGTGAAGGAAGTTTTCAAGGTTCAAGAGAAGAGGATGATATGATGTTACCAAGAAGAGTGAAAAGCCTAAGCTTGGGGATGCCCTGGTGGTACATCCCAGCAAATTCTAAGAAGACTCAAGCGTCTAAGCTTGGGGATTCCCAAGGCATCCCCTTCTTCATCAACAAATTATCAGGTCACTTCTAGTGAAACTATATTTTTATTCGGTCACATCTTATGTGCTTTACTTGGAGCGTCTTTAATTTTTGTTTTCAGTTTCTTTTTGTTTTTCTTTTCAGTTTGTTTTTACTTTTTCAAAAACTTGGTTGGACCCCATCATACTTTTATTGGAGAGTGACACGCTCCGCTTTTTCATGGGAATAATTTGTATTCTTAATCTTTGTCTGTCTGCTGCATTTATTTAGCTCATGGTTTGCATGCATCTCTTATTAGAGCTGTTAGTTTTAGTAGTATTATGTGAGTACTCTTATTTTTTGCTTGCTGTATCATAAATAGTATTTTTTTAAATCATATTTTGTATGGTGCTTGTTGGGAGAAACAAAACTGCTGCTTGAAGTAGAATTTATAACAGTTCTAGTAGAAGCTTGTATACACTGTGGCTAGAACTTTTTCATGCCATGGTAAATGTTATTTTAGTTTTAAATCCTTGTGGTTATTGAGTATCATGATTAGCCTCAAATATATGAGAGTTTTTAATATGTCTTGAAAGATTCATGAGTTGTTCTTGTCATAGTAAAGCATCAATATATGGTATTCTCTTTCGTATGTTTTATTTGCTTGACTTGGCGCATGCTCACACCATGTTTATTACTACAAACCAGTCAAGAATAGCCTCCATGACCACTTAGTTTTTGAACTTGTGATACTACTTATGTTTTAATTAATGATTCTTATGTCTCTATGCATTATTATGGCTCTTATGCTCTCTTGATTTGTCGCACCCAGTCTTTTGCTAGCCTCCACATGTACTGAGTATGAGCTCTACTCGTGCATCCAAACTCCCTTAAACTAAAGTTTTTCCCATTGTGTACACCATACCTACCTACATGTGGTATTTAACTGCCACTCCAAGTAAATTGCTCATGTGTTACCTTTAAAACCTTCAAAATTACTCCTGCTTTATGTTCTTGTTTTTGCTCATGAGGACGTAAATTGAGAATCTTTATCTCACTTGTTGATTGGATTTCACACCCTGTACTAGTGGCTTCATCCGCTTATCCAAATGATTGAAGAGCTGGCAGCGGGGTGCGCAGCCCTAAATTAATACACACAAATTCTCTTCACTATTTTTGCCCCTGATTTATCAGTCAAAGCATAATTGTGTAAATAAAAGAGAAAGAGGGATGAACTCTACACCAGTTGCGTCCTTCACCATGGGAGCCGCTCTTGTGAATCCAATTGGCTTGTGACGTACTGTATTTAATGTTTACCATTCATTGACATTAGCATAAATCTCCCAAAATATAGACACTCATCCACGGTATGTGATTGTTGGCAGGCACCCGAGGATTCGGTTAGCCATGGTTTGTGAAAGATGGATGGGAGGAGTGTCAAACTTTTAATACCTCTGTTTAATAAAATAAAAAGTTCTAGCACTTCCCTCCGGGAAGGGCCTTTCTTTTACTTTTATGTTGAGTCTCCATCTTCTAACTTTATGCACAGTTGGGAGAGCATTTTTGCCATTCTGAGTTCTATGTGCATTTGTCCCATAAGCATCAATAATTAATTCATAGTGTCATATTATTTGTTCTAGTCTTCCTCATGAACTTTGAAGGTGTACTGGCATTTATGTTTTGCCCCACTCTTAAGGACTATCGAATAATCACTTTGCGATGCTTTCTCTATACCTGAAACAAACGTCTACCTTTCTTTGCATTATTATTCCCGATCCTTTATTTGAGTTACTCTTCGTGATGAAAAGTAATTGCTATTCTTTATTATTAAAGTTCTATTTATAATGTCTGTGTTTAAAGTTTTATGATGTCAGCGTACATATGCTTTTACATTAGGTTGATCAAGTTTATGTTAGTAGCATGTCACCTCATAAATTATTGTTTTATCGTTTACCTACTCGAGGACGAGTAGGAACTAAGCTTGGGGATGCTTGATACTTCTCCAACGTATCTATAATTTCTGATGCTCCATGATCATATTATGTCAATTGCTACTTGTTTTCTCCCTTATTTATAGCATTTTATACGTTTTTCGGGACTAACCTATTAACAAGATGCCAAGTGCCAGTTCCCTGTTTTCTGCTGTTTTTGGTTTCAGAAAAGTTGTTCTAGAAACATTCTTGGAATTGGACCCCACAAAGCCCGAAGTTCCTATTTTCCCCGGAAGCATCTAGAACACCGATGAGGAGTCGAAGACGGGCAACAGGGGGGTCACACCATAGGGTGGCGCGGGTCCCCCTGGTCGCGCCACCTATGGGTGTGGGGCCCCTGGAGATCCACCGCCTTTGCTTTTTCGCCTATTTAATCCCCCCGGATGGAAAACCCTAAGCACCTGATCAAAAATCCCCGAAAAGTTCTGCAGCCGCCGTCACCGTCAACCCTAGATCGGGGAGGTTCTGAAGCTGTTTCCGGCACCCTGCCGGAGAGGAGATCATCACGGGAGGCTTCTACATCACCATGCCTGCCTCCGGAGTGATGCGTGAGTAGTTCGTCCTTGGACTACGGGTTCGTAGATGTAGCTAGATGGTTGTCTTCTCCTCATATGCCTCCATGGTTAGATCTGGTGAGCTGCCTATCATGATCGAGATTGATCTGATGTAATTCTATGATGTGTTTGCTGGCATCCGATGAATATTGACCTTATGCCAAGTTGATTATAGTCTTTATTTGCATATGCTATTTGTGATCTTGCATGCTTTCCGTTGCTAGTGGTTTCTCTGGCCAAGTAGTTGCTAGTGACTCCAAGAGGGAGTATTTATGATCTATACTAGGTTCATGCCTCCTCACCGCCTTGCTCGAGTGACAAAAACGTGAAGGGGGGGGTGTGATGTTGCCATTAGGGAGAAAACAGCGGTGAGAGTCCCCGCGTGCATAATCATTGCTTACATTACACACTTTGTTTATTGCAGTTATCTGTTGCTTGCAACTTAATACCTAAGGGGGTTCGGATGATAACTTGAGGGTGGATTATTAGTCATAGATGCAGATGGATGTCGGTTTATGTATATTGTTGTCATGCCCACACTAAATACCATAGTAATCTTCATGTCAAATTGTGCACTACGGTGCAACCTCTATTTGTCAATTGCCCAGCTGTAATTTGTTCACCCATCATGCTATCTTTTATGGAGAGACACCACTAGTGAACCTATGAACCCCGGTCCATTTTCCACACTGTTAAACAAACCACAACAATTTCCTGCTTTCTTTACTTACTGCAAGCATACATCATTTTCCACACTATACGTCTAATCTTTGTTTTCAGCAAGACCGGTGAGATTGACAACCTCACTGTATCGTTGGGGCAAAGTATTTTGTTGTGTTGTGTGCAGGTTCCACGTTGTTCCTCACACCGGTGAAGCGCCAGCACCACCATCAGTGGCATCAACCTTCCGAAGGTCCTCTTTCTCTTACTAGATTGATAACCTTGGTTCTTAACTAAGGGGAAACTCCCACCGATGTGCTCATCACACCCTCCTCTTGGGGTATCCCAACGAGTGCAACATCTACACCATCAATGATCTCCAGAGTGACACCAAATACTAACAACAAGATCAACCATATGACAGAAATTGAAAACTAAAATAAGGTGTGCAAAAAGTAAATGATGAAACTTCTCATTAATATTTCAAACCGGCAAATCACACCAAGGGATACAACGATAACCAACTAAGGAGAGATACTTCCATACTGCAAACCATTCTATATGATAACTTCTCTACTCATGATATGACTCTACTGAAAAAGTAAAAGGATGAAAGATAGTGATGTGATACCGTGGCACTCCCCTCAAGCTCGGAACAAACCGAGGGGATGCCAAAACCAATGATGAATTATTTCTTCGGTGGTGATGACGAATCCTTAATGAGCTTTTCAACCAGTTCCTTCAATTCTTCAATCAGGTAGGTGAGATTACGGATCATCTCCGTATTGTTCTCAACACGGTTTATGAGCATGTCGGTCTTCGAGTCCCAGCTCTTGGAGTGACTTTCGGCCTTCATATCCCCGCTTTTGGAGTTACTAACCCACTCCACTGTCTTTCCTGCATGGTTAGAACAATTGATACCCCACATAGAGGGAAAAGTCCCTATGGGGCACCGTTTTGTATTGATAATCATGGATTAATGTGTGGAAGTGGTTCTTGATGCCCGAAGCAGGTGTCCTCGAAGTTAAGGAGTGACATGGAACCTTCCCTCCGGTGCTCATCCGCGCGCCTCTCTTGAGCTTCAAGGGATTAGCCACCACTCTAATGCTTGCGACGGTAGCGTGAGGGTACGCACTCGGAGTTTCTTCCACTTCTTCTTCAGCTTCACTCTTCATCTCATCCTCCGGCTTAGGATCTTGTGGGCATCTTCCTTAAGCTCCTTTCCCATGTCGTTGTTGTCGGAGACCATGGTGCTTCTAAAACTGAGAGCACTTCCTGACGGAAAACAGCTCAAAACAAAAACACGACCAAAAACGATATACGGACCTCGGGGGGTTCGGGGGATTATATCGCAAAAATTTTTATAACGAAAGGAAAGTACTGGGTGAAAACGGGTCAGAGACAGACTCCGAGGCGTCCTCACCATAGCCAGGCGCGGCTAGGGGTGGGCCCGAACCTGGGCATGGTGAGGAGCCTCCGGGCTCCGTCTCCGCCTTTTTTCCGGCTCATAATTTTTCATATTTTCCAAAAACAGTAAAAATAAAAGTTGGAAGATGTTTCGCGAATGTTTTCTTACCAAAACTGATACCTATTCGAAAACTGACTCTGCAGTTTCTGAAATATGCTTCTTAATAAATTCCTCCGGGATCATGGATCGAATAAAATCAACATTTTTATTATAATGATCTCCAGAAATATAATGCTTGAGTATTTGGCCATTCACCACTTGTGAAGTGTTGTCTTCAAGGGAAACAATTTTAATTGCCCCTGGACGATATACGTCTTCGATAACAAAAGGTCCTTCCCATCTTGAGAGTAATTTTCCTGCAAAAAATCCGAGACGAGACCTATACAATAATACTTTCTCACCAACATGAAACTCTCTTTTAATAATTCTCGTATCATGCCACCTTTTAACTTTCTCTTTAAAGAGCTTCGAATTTTCATATGCTTCACTCCTCCATTCATCTAAAGAACTTAAGACTAGCAACCTTTTCTCACCAGCAAGTTTAAAATCTCTATTTAGGTCTCTCACTGCCCAATAAGCTTTGTGTTCTAATTCTAGGGGCAAGTGACAAGCTTTTCCATAAACCATTTTATAAGGAGACATGCCCATGGGATTTTTATAAACAGTTCTATAAGCCCACAGAGCATCATTTAGTTTATTAGCCCAATTTTTTCTATTTTTATTAACAGTCTTTTGCAAGATAGATTTGATTTCTCTATTTGATAATTCTACTTGCCCACTAGTTTGAGGATGATAGGGTGAGGAAATTCTATGATTAACATCATATTTAGCAAGAGTCTTTCTAAAACCACCATTAATAAAATGAGAACCCCCATCAGTCATAAGATATCTAGGCACACCAAACCTAGGGAAAATAATGTCTTTAAGCATTTTTAATGAGGTTACGCTATCAACACTTTTAGTAGGTATAGGTTCTACCCATTTAGTAACATAATCAATAGCTACAAGAATATGAGTGTAGCCTTGTGAAGGAGGGAAAGGACCCATAAAGTCAAAACCCCAACAATCAAACGGTTCAATAACAAGAGAATAATTCATAGGCATTTCATTACGTCTAGAAATATTTCCAACACTTTGACATTGATCACAAGATAAAATAAACTTTCTAGCATCTTTAAAGAGAGTAGGCCAATAAAAACATGATTGTAGAACCTTATGTGCAGTTCTATCTCCAGCGTGATGTCCTCCATAAGAACTACTATGACATTTTCTCAATATCTGTCGTTGTTGATTTTCAGGAACACATCTTCGCATAATACCATCAACACCTTCTTTATATAAGTGTGGGTCATCCCAAAAATAATGCCTCAAATCATAGAAGAATTTTCTTGTTTGCTGAACTGTAAAGGTAGGAGGCAAATACTTGGAAACAATAAAGTTAGCATAATCAGCATACCATGGACTCTCTTGAGAGCTCACTTTTATTGCAGCCAACTGTTCATTAGGAAAACTATTATTAATAGGAATAGGATCATCAGAGATATTTTCTAATCTAGACAAATTATGAGCAACAGGATTTTCAGCACCCTTCCTATCCACAATATGTAAATCAAACTCTTGTAAGAGAAGCACCCATCTAATAAGCCTAGGCTTAGCATCTTTCTTTTCCATAAGGTACTTAATAGCAACATGATCAGTATAAATAGTAACTTTAGAATCAACAATATACTGCCTAAATTTATCACAAGCAAAAACTACAGCTAGGAACTCTTTCTCAGTGGTAGCACAATTCTTTTGAGCAACATCAAGAGTTTTACTAGCATAATGAATACCATTTAACTTCTTATCTACCCACTGTCCAAGAACAACACCTACATCATAATCACTAGCATCACACATAATTTCAAACGGTAAATTCCAATAAGGGGGTTAAACAATAGGGGCATATATTAAAGCCTTCTTTAAAATTTCAAAAGCTTCTTTACAATCGTCATCAAAAAACAAAAGGTACATCCTTTTGAATAAGATTAGTAAGAGGCTTTGATATTTTAGAGAAATCTTTAATAAACCTTCTATAGAAACTAGCATGACGAAGAATACTACGAATACCTTTGACATCCCTGGGACACGGCATTTTCTCAATGGCTTCAACTTTAGCTCTATAAACTTCAATACCTCTTTCAGAAATTTTATGTCCAAGAACAATTCCTTCATTAACCATAAAATGGCATTTCTCCCAATTAAGAACAAGATTAGTCTCCTCACATCTCTGCAAAACTTTACCAAGATTGTGCAAACAATTATACAAAGAAGTTCCATAGACGGAGAAATCGTCCATGAAGACTTCCACAATTTCTTCACAAAAACCTTGAAAGATAGCAGACATGCATCTTTGAAAAGTAGCATGTAACATCCCAGGATTTTCAAAATTCAAATAACATCATGCATACATTTGCATCATGGCATCATTGCATATTTTCACCTTGCATCTATTCACAACAAGACATTAAACTCATTTTTACCACATAGGCATAAAAGGGGGTATTTGAAGTCCTCATATTTGACCTATGTGAAATTATTTTATTTTTGAAAAAGAGCAATACCAAAATACTCCTAATATCACTAGCTTTTCAAAACATATTTTTAATTATTTTTCTGAATAAGTTTGAGGGGTTTATGGTTGGTTTTGAGAAAGTTTTTTCTTTAAAAAAAGGCGAAAAAGAGAAAACCTATTCTACCGCACCCCCCTGGGCCGAGCCCATCTCTCCTTTTCCCTCTCCCTCCCGCGCTGCGCGCAACGCTTAACCAGCCAGCCCAACGGGCCATCCCGAGAGAACCGCGCACACACTCAATTCCTCTCTCCCTACCCCCTCTCTCTGTTTTGTGGCCCCGTGGCCCATGTCGAGACCACGTCACCGTGACGCACCCGTCGTCTTTCTTCGCATGGTGACCGCGCCCGCGTTAAGGCCATGAACGGCCGATTTACTCCGACAAAACGCTCGCGTTTAAGACACGATTTAACGACCCCTCCTCGCCCTACTTAAGCGCCACCCCATCCTCTTCCTTTTGCCCCACAGCACACCGAAGGGCAGCCCCTAGGCCGCACGATTTTGAGCTCGTCCAACCGCCACCCCCGTCGGCTAGGTCTGCCGATTCCGGCAAACTCCGGCCATCCTGGACTCTCCCATCTCCTCTGTTAGTTTTATATCACCGCCGCGCAACCATTTGATAGCATGCGCATGTTTGTTTACCCTCAGGTCGACGGCGCCATCTTCGACATCAATCACCGTCGCCTCGGGTGGATTCCAGCGAGGAATTACGTGAAGAGGAGGTTGTCACCGAGCTCACCGCTGCGCCACCAAGTCCGCGTCGTCGAGCTGATCGTCTAGGTACGTCACCGTTCCCTCCTAGCCTCGTGTAGATGCCGCGCCATGCTCGCAGAGCCGCGCGCTCTGGTTTCTGGCAGGATTCCGGCGGGCAGCGCCGCTCGGGTGCTCGCGCTGATCCTGAGCCGTCAGATCTAATCGTAGGGCTAGGAATAGAACACTTAACGAACCATTATGTTTTAATCCTGGCCGCCCATTTCCCTTAAAATCCTACGGCTCGTCAATCCGCGCGAAAGGGTACGGACCAATCAGAGGGCTCCGTTTCATATCCCTCGGATCGGTCAATTTCTTTTCAAAATAGAAATAAACAGAATTAAAACTTAAACTTGTAAATTCAATAACTTTCGTTCTGTAATTCCAGTTTCAATGATTTTGTACTTTTTGAAATCAGCAAGATGAGTAGAACACAATGGATCTATAGAACTGTATTTTTAACACGTGCACAAACTTGTTATTCACACCTCTTTATTTTGCACTATTTTGATCATAACTTTAATTCTATAATTCCTTTTTGAGAAAATCCAAGTGCTATGGTTTTGTTAAGATGCAATCTGTACAGAGAGTAGAAAATGACAACATTTAGACCACCTTAGCATCATAATTCTTGTTTTTGGTTAATAGATCTATTTAAGAACACTAAAAATGTTATAGTTATATTTTGGTATCTACTTTGTTTTCCTAAGTTTCTAAACATATTAGGAAAACAGAGAACAACATTATGTCCTTCATTCATAACATTTGTGGGGTTTATGCATCATTGCATATCATGCATACATGTTTATGTAATGTTTTACTTTATTGTTTGTTTATGTGTGGTTATTTTGTTTTTCTAGATTGTGAGGAGGAGCAATTCTAGAATTGTGGTTGCTGTTCTTACTCATCCTACTACCAAGGCAAGTGACACCCCATATTTGCACCTATATTTTACTAAGCATTAGTGTTTTTAAAGTAGTGTGCATGATAGGACTTTTTATAAAGTAGTATGCTTGCAATATCCTAGCAGTGTGTAGCTACCGTTATACTTAGCCTTAGAACTTAGTAGATGCTATGCTATATTACAAGATGATTTTACTAGATGTGGAGGAAAAATTCTAAGTATAACTAATAAATAAACCACCTGGGTGGAAGTGGTAAGACTGGATTATGTTGAGTGTTTCCTAAGGGCCCTTGTTTAAGGGTTATTTCACTTAAGGTTGTCACTTGTGGATGGCCACCCACGAACAAAGAGATTAATAAGTCCCTCTAAGTCTAGTAGCTTACCATACAGCCTTTTGACATATGGGCTCTGTCTTGATCAACTAAGTTGTGAGAGTTCAGCCCAGGCTTGACTAGCAGATGTAGCAAAATTATAGGTGGAACGGTCTTGCCGGTGGGTTTGGACTTCTTCTTCTGAAAGATCTTGTCTCAATTCTCTCCTTTCCATGATGCACTCCGGGTGTATAGGATGTTTGGGCTAATTGAAGACAAAGGGTGAAAGTGCACAACCTCTGCAGAGTTAGAAACTATGATCATAGTTGTGTCCCCGGAAATGGACGACTTCGAGCAGCTGGACAAGGATGGACAGAAGAATCTCAACGCCGTTTTGTTAAACTAAAATTTTCCCAAGGAAGTAATGTTTGTGGTGCTTGGATTTTATTCCAGTGTTTCCACTCCTTTTGAAAACAAAATGACTTTACAAAAGTGTTAGGAGAAAATTTTCTTTCTGCAAATAGCCTTAAGATCCACCTAGCCAAAGAAATCATGTAGTACTAGACTTGCCATTTTATATCCACCATAGGTGTCATTTGCCAGTACATCAACTTGTACTGACCTCCTTCGGGGGCTGCATATTCCAACATGTAGGATCTTCTGATGAGGAATGAGGTTGTTTCTGGACTCGAGTCTACACCCAACATGTTTGCCCGTGGCGCATGCTTGAAGACGGAGGCTCATTGCTACTTTACTTCTGTTGCTTGAACTCTGAGTTTTTAGCTAGCCTACAAGGCTATGCACCTTGTAATAAGTTATATTTGGCTACTCTGGATCCAGTTGTAATTTTTGACTCTTATGCAATGATACCTTTAAGTTTTGTACTGTGGTTCTAGAATTGATCCAGGGACTAGCACATAGCACAGGTATTCCACTTTTAATAAAAAGTGGGATGCTACAAAATGGTATCAGAGCAAAGTGTTGCCTGTAGGTTTGGAAAATCCTTTTTGATCAAATCTATTAACTCCTTTGAGTATTTTTGGATCCTAGCGGAATAGTGAGATGAAGCGGCCCGGACCAACATTACATGTCCACGTACATGAGACCGGTTCCCTGATTGTCTAGCGGGTGCCAGTATCTCTCACTATAGTAAATATCCAGTTTACAATAAGTTGTTAATAACCCATGATCAAGTTTGATATTTTTTTAAGTATTTATGAACTTCTAGTACTTCTTTACCTTATGTATGAAAACTTATGTTCTTTTACTCTTATGACTCAAGATGGAGAGCTTCAACTTCGACGACACCGAGGACATCATCAACACTCGCTTTGGAGGCCATGTTCTCGAGATAGTCACACTACTGGCGCTGCCCACACCCACCATCCGAGGGAAACACCTGAACAAGTTTAGCAAGGAAGGTTGCTGGGGAGTCAGACTTCTTCAACAAGGACGCCAAACCGTCCCACAACCGAAGACATCACGATCAAGGTGATCAGCGACTCCATGGAGAGAGGCCTCAACCTCGGTATGCAGGAGCTAATAGGACGTCTCTGTGGGAAGCATTATCGGGAGTTGAAGAATCACTACTCTTTTTCTCTAGGAAGACGTAATGAAGATGGGGCACCTTACATCTTAGCCCCAGAAACCAAAGCTACTCCTTTACGCCAATATCTTCAAAACTTAGAGATTCATGTCAAGGACCTCGAGGAACAAAAGTACAATGAGCTACTATTGAATGATGAACTACGCGGCCAACTCAAGGAGGCAGAAGAGAAGGTGAACACTCTAGAAGAGGTAGTCCACACTCAAGATGAGAAGCTGAAGACTCAAGACAAGAAGTTGCTGAGTCAAGAAAAGATAATCAAGTCGAAGAAACAAGAGATTAGAGACCTGAAGTCGAAACTAGAAGATAACGACTTGTACTTAGAGGCTGATTATGAGTTGATAGGAAAGATACGTGGTGAGAAGAGAGAGTTACAAGAGAAGAATGATGCCTTGGAAAAAGAAGTGAAGGAACTCAAGACAATCCTCGCAGGTGAAGGAATCACGATTGAAGAAGTTGAAGAAGAAGAAAACGTCATGGCTGAAGAGTAGATTCATTAGTTCGATCACCATGTTGTTGTTTATGTTATTCGAGCTTAAGTTTTGACCTATCAATTTTATGATAAGGCAAATTTGCAGTGTTCTTAGAAAACAAGTCCTTTTAAGTTTTTCCAAGTTTTATCCTTGTTTTGTTATGCCTTTATGTTTGTGCATGGGTAGGAAGACTTTTCTTCTTAGATCTATCTATCTTAACTTACCTATGTTGAAAAACCACCACAGATGCGTCCTCGTCGTGACCCGGAGAACAACAACAACAACAATGACGCAATGCAACAGATGATGGCAGCCTAGACTCAGCTTAGGCAAATGATGACTCAGATTTTGGCAGCAAACAATAACAATAACAACCCTCCACCGCCACCCCCAGTGGATAGACTGTCGAGATTTCTAAGGCTTAAACCCACCAAGTTTTCCTTTGCCACATAACCAATAGTGGCAGATGACTGGCTCCGCTCAGTTAATAAGGATTTGGTTACTTGTGAATGCTCGGAGGATGAAATAGTGAGGTTCACCGCTCATCTGCTTGAAGGACCCACTGCAATGTGGTGGGAGACTTATCAAGTGACACATCCTTTAGAGGGAGTGACTTGGGATGCTTTCAAGGAAGGCTTTCGTAATTCCCATATTTCTTCAAGGGTAATGAATCTGAAGAGGGATGAGTTCTGCAGTCTGAAAAAGGGAGGTAGGACTTTGAAGGAATATATGGATGATTTCTACACCTTATCAAGGTGTGCACCAGAGGATATTGATACTGGTGCCAAGAGGAAGGATAAATTCCTTAGTGGACTCAAGGGAGAATTGAAGATACCTCTGTCTGTAGCTTATGCTCCAAATTATCAAACTATGCTGGACCAAGCCATCACTCTGGATAACAATATGAGGAAGGAAGAGAACAGAAAGAGAAAGTTTGGAGTTAGTAAGACTCACTCCGATTCATCACACAAGAAGCAGCATCTCTCTGAAGGTAGTGGCCACAAATCCTGGAGCCACCACAACAATGGCCATGGACATAAGAACCATGGACACAGCCACAATGGTGGATACATGGGTAACAACGGAGGATTCAAAGGAAATAATCACAGTGGACATAGCCATGGAAATGGACATCATCGTCATAATTCTGAAGGGAAGAGAGATGTTTCCCAAGTGACTTGTTTCAAGTGCAAGAAGACAGGACATTTTGCTAATGAATGCCCAGAGAGGAGAGTGGATCAGAATGCCAAGCCCAACCCATTTCAGAAGGGACATGTGAACCAAATCAACATGGAAGAAGTGATGGATGAACCTGATGTTCTAATTGGTACGTTTCTACTCAACTCCTTTACAACATTAGTTTTATTTGATACTGGAGCATCACATTCATTCATATCAAGAGCATTTTGTAACATCCCAAGTCTGAAAAATAGCCATTAGAATGTTTGCTCCCTGTTATTTTATGTTTTGCATCATGGCATCATGTTGATTGCATTTGTTTTGTTTGTTTTCCATTTGTTTTCCTCTGTTTTCATTTGTTTTCCAACTGTTTTCCTTTGTTTTCCTTTGTTTTCTATTTGAATTTCAAACCAAAATTCAAACCTTTTGTTTCATCCTTGTGATGTTACAATTTCTAAAATGATATTTCAAAATAAAACAATTATTTGTTTCCATTAAAGTGTGATTCCAAACTATTGTTTTATTTCTATAAAAATGCATCCAATAATCAAACCCTTTTCAAATTCAATTTGTTTTCCATTTGAAATTCCAAACCAACATCCAAATAATTGTTTCCAAATCAAAACCTTAGTTGTTTCCAATCATCCCATAATGTTCCACTAATAACATGGTGTTTTTATTTCAATTAATTAGTTCCAAGTTGGTTTCAAATCCAAACCAAATCACTAAACAACACCTCTTTTGAAATTGTGAAAAATACAAAAACAAATGTACTCCTTGTTTCCAATTAAACTCATTGGATTACCATAATTAACAATCTTGTTTTAGATAACAAATTATTAACCAAAATTCATTCAAATTCAAAGCAATTTACAACACAGCGAATAAATTTGAATTTCTCAAAAAACAAGGTTGGCATTGGTAGGTGTTGAGCTAACCAACTCACCCTAATTTTTTTCCTAAATTTTTACCCACCCAAAACCCTCCTTTTTTCTTCCAATTGGTTTTCAGCAAAAAAAATAATAATAAGAGCAAATAATTAAAATCGGCACACAAGGAGAGGGGCAGGGCCCAGCCTTTTCTTTCCCTTCCCCAAAGCCCATTTTCCTTGGCCCGGTACCCATCGAACAGTTGTCGTCTTCCTCCCCCACATGTACGACTCCCTCTCCTGGGATCCTTCTGCAACTCCACCGATGAGCTGCCGTACTAGGTACCTCTCTCCATAAAACTCACCTACCTCCCCGTGCCCTAGCTCCCCTCACCCTCTCCCTCTCATCCGCCACCGCCGCCAACCGTTCCACCTCGCTGCATCCCTTCTTCCCTCTTGCTGCTTCTGCTCTCTCTGAACAATTCTGAACCTTTCCCTCGATGGAGAAGTAGCCGCACGGCGACGGAGCTTGAGCAGAGGCCAGGGACCGCTGACCGCGGGAATGGAGACCTCGCAACTTCGTCTTCCCCCTGCGCCCCACGGAAGCCGCCGTCGCCCTCCGGGAAGCCGCCGCCGTGAAGCTTTTGTCGCCGGCGTTCGCCCCCTGCCTGCTGTCCCTGTTCGCCCTGCACTCGACCCGATCGCCTCCAATCGCCACCTAGGTGAGGGCTCCTCCTCGATCCCCTTCCCTCGCCTCCTCCCACTCCCCTCGGCTGCACCGCACCCCCACCACCGCGCCGCAGCCCGGCCACGGCGAGCAGATCGCTGGCCACCGTGATCCCTGTCCGCCCCCATGTCGAGTACGTGCAGGCAAATTCAGTTACAGAAACAAATACCCGCGAGCAACACCACTTAACCCCCGAGTTCCCTGTTCTGTCACAACAGCCGCACCAGTTGCACTGGTTAACCCATCTCTGCGCGCACCAGGAGGGTGTGGGTTCGATCCCCACACCCTGCAAATTAAACCACTTTTTGTTTTGTTTTTTCCAGAGCCATAACAAACTGCAGAATCACATCCATGCCCCTGGTAATTACATATAGCCCCTGCAAATATTTTTTTCAAGTCCCTAGATTCATAAAAATGGCAGATTTGCACCCAAAATTGTAAAATGCCTAAGAAATTCATCCCAACTCCAATTTTAACTTTTTAAATATGTTTTCTGTCCCAAATTAAATGTACTATCCAAATATAAAATTTATTTCCTGTTTTGAATATTTTAAATTGTTGAAATATTTGAAAACTTGTCAAATTCACTTAAAATTGCAAAATTCATAACTTGTTCATAAAAATTCCAAATTCAACAAACTAAATATGTTTTCCAATCAATTTTTCATGTACTTTCCAAATATTTTGTTTGCTGTTTTGAATAATTTAAATTGCTGAAAACAACTGTTTCTTGTTTATTGCATTTAAAATTGCCAAAATAATAACTTGCTCATTTTAAATCCAATTTCCACAAATGAAATATGTTTTCCATGCAAAATTAAACCCTCTTTCCAAATATAAACTTTGTTTTCTGTTTTGAATAATTAAAATTGGTTAAATAATTTAAACCTTGTTTAATTCATTTAATATTGTTAAATTTATAACTTGATCAAAACAAATTCTTTTGGGACATATAAAATATGTTTTCAAACCATAAAAGCATAAAATTTTCAAATATGAACTTCACTCAATGTTTTGAACAAATAAAAATTCAAATAAGTTCATGTTTGAATTAAATTCATTTAATTCTTGCCTAAATGTTTAATTCATAAACATTTATTTGAAATCCTTTTTCAACAAGTGAAACATGTATTCCAACTAAAATCTTGTTTTCTTTTCAAATATAAACTTTGTTATCTATTTTGAACAATTTAACTTGATGAAAACAACAAATGCTTGTGTGACACCTTTAAGTAACCAAATTCCAACACTTAATAAATGAATTTCTAAACTTGTTAAGCCTTATTTCCATTTGGTTCTATTGTTGTTATTTTGCTGTTTTCCTCATCCATGCATCATGCTAATCCACTTCATATAATGATTAGTTGTAAAACAATTAATTCAACCATAATTCATGGGCTTTCCATATGCAATCCAATTGCATATGGGTCCATTTAATCATGTTGTTACCATGTCAACTAGTTTATTTTGATGCATCCATTAAACTGTCATGCATCATATTTGATTGTGCACAAAGCCATGATATTGATTGTTATCTTTCTGCATTGTTTGTTTGCTTCTTCTCGGATACACGACGACGTTGAGACCGACGATACTTACGACACCCCCGTCTAAGGAGTTAGCTCAGTACCAGGCTACTGGGTTTGCAGGCAAGTTATCACTCACATGAACCACTGTGTTCCTTTCAACTTTGGTTACCGATACTTTCCGTTGTCTATTTCTGCTAGCCTTAGTAGTAGTTGTTTCTGTTGCGAACCTATCACATGATACCCTGAACCCTGATATTGCCTCACCTCCATACCTATAACCATTGTTTGAGCCCGTGTCTTACTAGCATGCTTAGGTTGTTTTGCTCGAGTCTGTTACCGTTACTTTCAGTTACTATTTCATTATGTTCTGGGGGCTCGATGTTAATCAATCAATCATGCTAATGATATTGCTAAATAATAATTTGATGATAAGGCACCGGCAGGAGGCCCATGAGAGGTTTTGAAGCCTGCTAGTGTCGACCCTAATAGGAAAAGGGTCTTGTCTACTGATCCATGATGGCGCACTAACCGCATGTGGGAAGCGAGTATGGGCGCCCCCCTCAACTTGACCTGATTCGCATCTCGTCCAAATCGCCTCATTTAGTTCGTGTGTTCCATTTGCCGCATGCATGTTTTTGCGAGCCCAGGCCAGGGTGGAAACTTTGTAGTCGGCATATAGGGGGACACGGTCTTAGAGTGCTATGAGGGTCCCTTTTCTTCGGGGCTTGATTAGCCGTGCGCCCAAGGTTCTTTGGGCTTGATGCGAAGAATGGTTGGTTGTGTAGAGTACCCCGCTTGGTGGGTTAGCTTCCCATCTGGCGGGTTATTCTTGCGTGTACGGCCAAATTGGTGCAACCCTGTAGGGATAATCTTCTCGAGAAGCCGTGTTTTCCGCGGTTATGGATTACTTGGTGAAAGTACTGGCTAACAAGTACTCAGGACAACTTAAACCTAATGATTAACAACCTTACACCCAATGCTTAACAACTTGACTAGTAATAGGCTTATTGACACAATAATCTGAACCATCATTATTTTCAACTGTGTGAGTTATCCTCGGATTGCTTCTTTGGATAAGGGGCGAGATCCAGGATGGGTTTGTTTGAAGTTATCTTTCAGTTGGTTACAATCCTCGATCTTATCTCCTTTCTGTTAGCCGGAAGTGGTAGAATCTCTGTAGTTGGTTAGAGCAGCCAGTTGCAGCATCTTTTATATCCCCTCTCTTCCGTTGAACCCAAGGCATCTGTGCTTGGTGTTGACGGGTTACACTTTGGTGAACTGTGAGTCTGGCTTGCCAGTACGTTTATGTACTGACCCCTTTGGGGCTGTGGTTTCCGCAGACCTACGTTTCCGAGGATCTACATGGTGGCAACTACGTGGAGTTTGACGAGACTGCTGACGAGTAGATAGCGGACCCGGGCAGGATCCGAGACTTCGTGGATGGGCTCCGTCTGTTTGTTTCCGGCCTCTTAGGCCTATTTGGTTCTTGTCTGTACTCAGACATGTTGAATGCTTCCGCTGTGTTGTAATGATGTATTGTTGGGGCATGTGCCCTCTGAATGATTGTATTTGCTATCTCTGCTCTAATGAGAGCCATTTGCAACTTATTTCAATCTTTTGTGTCGTAGAGATATGTTGTGATATCAGTTGTTAAACGTCGTTGATGTACCATGTGTGTATGGTTTGAAGTACGTCGACGGAAGTGCCTTTGATCTCTAGTGGATAGTTTACATCGACGATGGAATAGCAGGGCTTGTGTTGTCGCGCATAAGCGCAGGCCTACCAGGAAGCTGGGACGTGGGAGCAGTTATGCCCCATAATCCAAGCATCTGCTATCCAGTTCGTACGGTGAGTATCCCCTAGAAATCAGGGTGCGACACATTTGTAAATAAAAATGGGCTACCCACGAAAACCATAAGGAAAACCATTAGAGTAAGCTCCCCAGGTGGATAAATGCTCGTCAATGCCGGTTGCAGGAAGCTTACCTTAGAAATTGGGAAATACAAATTTCCAACCCATCTCGTAATTCTAGTCTCAAGGACTAGATGTTATTTTGGGGATGGATTGGATGACCACTTTTGGAGGAGTCATAGATTGTGCAAACAAAGCAATTACACTCACCACCCCAGAAGGAAAGAGGATTAGATTCAAATCCAACATGGAAATAAAAGGGATTATACTCAATTCTCTTAAGGGGGTTAGCCTAGATCAAGTATCCATAGTAAGGGAATACCCTGATGTTTTCCTCGAGGATTACCAGGAATGCCACCTGATAGAGATGTGGAGTTTCTCATTGATCTATTACCAGGCACTGGCCCCATAGCAAAAAGACCTTACCCCATGTCTACTGATGAGCTAAAGGAACTTAAGAAGCAATTAGAAGAACAACTCGAGAAAGGTTTTATTCGTGAAAGTTCATCACCATGAGGAGCACCAGTTCTGTTTGTGGAGAAGAAGGACAGGAGTCAGCGTTTAGTTATGGATTACTGCTCTCTAAATGAAGTGACCATCAAGAACAAGTATCTTTTGCCTAGAATCAACGACCTGTTTGATCAATTAGAGGGAGCATGTGTGTTTTCCAAGATTGATCTTCGATCTGGATATTTCCAATTGAAGATAAGGGAGCATGATATACCCAAGACAGCCTTTGTTACTAGATATGGATCGTATGAGTATACGGTGATGCCATTTGGATGAACCAATGCCCCTTCATACTTCATGAATATGATGAACAAAGTGTTCATGGAATTTCTAGACAAGTTTGTCGTGGTCTTCATTGATGACATTTTGATCTATTCCAAGAGCACCAAAGAACATGAATATCATCTCCGTTTGATTCTGGAAAAGCTTCGAGAGCACAAATTTTATGCCAAGTTTAGTAAGTGTGAGTTCTGGATAAGTGAAGTAGGATTTCTGGGACACATTGTGTCAAAGGAAGGAATTGATGTTGATCCTTCCAAAGTAGCAGTAGTAATGGAATGGGAACCACCCAAGAATGTTGGGGAGATTTGTAGTTTCCTAGGTTTGGCAGGTTATTACCAGAGATTCATTGAAAATTTCTCAAAAATGGCTAAGACCATGACTGAGTCGTTGAAGAAGGAAAAGAAGTTTGAGTGGATTGATGCGTGTGAAACCAGTTTTCAAGAATTGAAGAAAAGATTGGTGACAGCCCCAGTCCTATGCTTACCAGATTTAGAGAAGGAATTCCAAGTGTATTGTGACACCTCGCGCCAAGGACTTGGAAGTGTTCTTATGCAAGGAGGAAAGGTGGCATCATATGCCTCTAGACAACTCAAGAAGCATGAGGTTAACTATCCCACACATGATTTAGAGTTAACTTCAGTGGTCCATGCCTTGAAGACCTGGAGACATTATTTGATGGGGAAAAGATGTGAAGTCTTCACATACCACAAGAGTTTAAAATACATATTCACGCAGAAGGATTTGAACATGAGACAAACAAGATGGTTAGAACTTATTAAGGATTACGACCTAAGTTTGCAATACCATCCTGGTAAAGCTAATGTAGTAGTTGATGCTCTGAGCCGTAAGGTTTGTGTGAATGCTCTCACAGCAGGAGAGTTATCTGAGGATTTGTGCAATGCATTTAAGGATCTCAGACTAGAAATAGTACCCGAAGGTTTCATAACATCATTGGTGGTACAACCAACTTTGATGGACAGAATACGTGAAACACAGAAAGGAGACAAAGATATAGACGAAATCAAAGCCAACTTAAATGTAGGAAAAGCTAAGGGATTTCATGAGGATGAGCAAGGAACCTTATGGTTTGAAAAACGTGTTTGTGTAGCCAATGACACTAATCTTAGGAAGCTGATTTTGCAAGAAGCACATGAAACACCCTACTCCATTCATCCATGCAATACCAAAATGTACATGTATGTGAAAGAGAGATTCTGGTGGAATAACTTGAAGAAAGACATCGCAGAGTTTATAGAAAAATGTGATGTGTGTAGTAGAGTGAAAGCAGAACATCAAAAGCCAGCAGGACTATTACAACCATTGAAGGTGCCAGATTGGAAGTGGGAACAGATTAGTATGGATTTTATTACTGGACTACCCAGGACTAAGTCTGGTTATGACTCTATTTGGGTAGTGGTCGATCGTTTAACAAAGGTAGCTCATTTTCTACCAGTAAAGACCACCTACACTAGTGCTAAGCTAGCAGAAATTTACATGAAGAGAATTGTGTGTCTGCATGGTGTACCCAAGAGCATTGTTTCTGATAGAGGTACCCAGTTTACATCTCATTTTTGGAAACAGCTACATGAGTCCTTAGGTACCAGACTGGAATTTAGTACAACATTTCACCCTCAGACCGATGGACAAACTGAGAGAGTGAACCAAATATTGGAGGATATGCTGAGAGAATGTGCACTAGACTATGGATCAAGTTGGGAGGATAACTTACCTTATGCAGAATCCTCTTACAACAACATTTATCAGGCAAGTATTGAGATGGCACCGTTTGAAGCATTATACAGGAAAAAGTGCACTACACCTTTACTATGGAGTGGTGTAGGAGAACAAAGTTTCTTTGGTCCTGATATAATTCAAGAAGCTAAGGAGAAAGTTAGGTTGATTAAGGATAGACTCAAGATAGCCCAGTCAAGACAGAAGAGCTATGCTGACAACAAACGCAGAGATGTCACTTATGAAGTTGGTGATAGGACTTACCTAAGAGTATCACCTCTTCGTGGTGTCAAGAGATTTGGAATCAAAGGAAAATTAGCACCTCAATTCATAGGACCATTCAAGATTTTATCTCGCAAAGGTGAAGTGGCTTATGAGTTAGAATTGCCTGAGGTTTTGTCTGCAGTCCATAATGTGTTTCATGTCAGTCAATTAAAGAAGTGTCACCCTGAGATGCTGGAAATTGTGTTGAAAGATACTGTACCCCTTGAGGAAGTACAATTGGAGAGTGATCTGACTTACGAAGAGAAGTCAATCAAGATACTAGAAACTGCAGAAAGAGTTACCCGCACCAAAACCCTCAAATTTTACAAAGTTCAGTAGAGTAACCACACCGTAGAAGAAGCTACATGGGAGCGAGAAGATGATCTTCGAGAAGACCACCCACACCTATTTGCTGACCTTTCCGAAGCTTGAGGGCGAGCTTCATCTTAAGGGGGTTAGTCTGTAACATCCCAGGATTTTCAAAATTCAAATAACATCATGCATACATTTGCATCATGGCATCATTGCATATTTTCACCTTGCGTCTATTCACAACAAGACATTAAACTCATTTTTACCACATAGGCATAAAAAGGGGTATTTGAAGTCCTCATATTTGACCTATGTGAAATTATTTTATTTTTGAAAAAAGAGCAATACCAAAATACTCCTAATATCACTAGCTTTTCAAAACATATTTTTAATTATTTTTCTGAATAAGTTTGAGGGGTTTATGGTTGGTTTTGTTAAAGTTAAAAAAAGAGAACAGAAAAAAAAGAGAAAACCTATTCTACCGCACCCCCTGGGCCGAGCCCATCTCTCCTTTTCCCTCTCCCTCCCGCGTAGCGCGCAACGCTTAACCAGCCAGCCCAACGGGCCAGCCCGAGAGAACCGCGCGCACACTCACTTCCTCTCTCCCTACCCCCTCTCTCTGTTCTGTGGCCCCGTGGCCCACGTCGAGACCACGTCACCGTGGCGCACCCGTCGTCTTTTGTAACATCCCAAGTATGAAAAATAGCCATTAGAATGTTTTACTCTCTGTTATTTTATGTTTTGCATCATGACATCATGCTCATTGCATTTGTTTTGCTGGTTTTCCATTTGTTTTCCTCTGTTTTTCTTCGTTTTCCAACTGTTTTCATTTGTTTTCCTTTGTTTTCTATTTGAATTTCAAACCAAACTTCAAACCTTTTGTTTCATACTTGTGATGTTACAATTTCCAAAAGATTATTCAAAATAAAAGAATTGTTTGTTTCCATTAAAATTGTGATTTCAAAACTGTTGATTTGTTTCTAATCAATAATTCATCTAATACCAAAAACATTTGAAATTCCAAACCAACATCCAAATAATTGTTCATACTTGTTATGTTACAATTTATTTTCCAAATAAAAGGTTCAAATAAAAACTCCCATTTGTTTCCATGAAAAATAAAAAGCTCAATTATTTATTTGTTATTTAATATTCCACTGAATTCAAATGGCATTCAAAATTCAAATCACATTGTCCAAAACAACCACCATGTTGAACTTATGAAAATTTCACAGCAATGCTAATCATTTGTTTCAAATTAAACATTAAAGTTCCCCCTATTGAATTCTTGTTTCAATAAATCAATTAACCTCAAATTTTATTCAAATTCAAATCAAATTCCAAACAGCAAACAAATTGAAATAATTTTGAAAACAAAAACTTGCACAATGTTGCTGTGGCAATAATCAATCAATAAAAAAAATTCCCTAATTTTCTAACCCCAAATCTAGCCCTTTTTCTTCCTAATTCCTTGCAGCAAAAAAAAAATAGAGGAAAAAAAAAGCAAAAAAAAAAAAAACGCAGGAGAGGGGGAGAGGCAGGCCCAACCCAACTCTCCCTCAGCCCGCTACCCCTTTTCTTCCCCAACCTCCGTACGCTGTCGTCAGCCAAGGTGACAGCGACCTGCTGCTCCACCCCACCCCTCCCTCCTTTATCTACTCCCCCAACCCGTGGAGAAAACCCTAACCCTAGCCGCATCCGCCTCCCTCCTCTCTCCCCTCTCCGCCGCCATCGAGGGGGAGGACCACGCCGCCCCTTTTTCTGCTGCCTCCGGCCGCCGCTCGCCGGAGCACGGCGCCGTCGCCTCCGTCATCCCCCGGCCGTGCCGCGGCCACCCCTGCGACGAGGGTAACCTCCTCTTTCCATTCTGCCACTCACCCTCTCGATTCCTTGCAGTATATGCATCAATTTCTTCCATGCAAGGTCGCCTTCATGCTCTGTTTCAGTCGACAGGAAGAACACCTGTATGTTTACGATTGCAGTTCAGTTATGCCGATTTGCTATACTCAAAAACCAATCGATCCCCTAGGTATTCAAACCAGCGCAGCAGCCCAACTGGTTGCGTCCGCGCGCAGCGAGACAGCAGCTCGCGGGATCAAATCCCCAGCCCCCCACTTTTCCGTTTCCTTTTTTCCGAATTAATTCAGTGTAGGTTCTGAACCATAACCCCCCTTCGCCCCCTTATCTGTCAACAGAACGCACCTAGCCCATCTGGTGTTCCTTGGCGCAGCAAGCAGAGGGCAGGGTTCGATCCCCCCTGCCACTTAAAACCAACCTTTTTTCCATTTATTTTTCTAGATCTAGATCTATCCCAAATTGCTCACAGGTCCCTGCTAGTTTATCTAGGTCCCTGTTATATTTCTTTCCAAGTCCCTGCTACTTTTTTCTAGGTCCATAGTTATTTCTATCACCCATAAATATGCTTAAACTTGGTAATTCAATAACTTTTGTTTGGAAACTCCAATTGCAAAACTTTAAACATGTAAATCACTCCATTTTAAATTCTCTACCCAAATATAAAATTTGTTTACTGTTTTGAATATTTTCAATTGGTGCAATATTTGAAAACTTGTTTAAATCACTTAATTTTGCAAAAATCATAACTTGGGCATAAAAATTCCAAATTCCACAAACTAAATATGTTTTCCAATCAACTTTTCATGTACTTTCCAAATATCAACTTTGTTTGCTGTTTTGAATAATTTAAATTGTTGAAAACAACTGTTTCTTAATTAATGCATTTAAAATTGCCAAAATAATAACTTGCTCATTTTAAATCCATTTTCAACAAATAAAATATTTTTTCCATGCAAAATTAAACCACCTTTTCAAATATAAATTTTGTTTCATGTTTTGAATAATTAAAATTGGTTAAATAATTTAAACCTTGTTTAAATCATTTAAAATTGTTAAATTCATAACTTGGTCAAATTAATTTCTTTTGGTTTTCCAACCCTAAAAGTATAAACTTTTCAAATATGAACTTCATCTAATGTTTTGCACAACTAAAAATTCAAATAAGTTCATGTTTGAATTAAATTCATTTAATTCTTGCTTAAACTTGTTTAATTCATAAATAATTTATTTGAAATCCTTTTTCAACAAGTGAAACATGTATTCCACCTAAAATTGTGTGTTCTTATCAAATATGAACTTTGTTATCTATTTTGAACAATTAAAATTGGTGAAAACAACAAATGCTTGTGTAACACCTTTAAGGAACCAAAATTTCCTAACTTAATAAATAAAATCCTAAACTTGGTAAACCTTATTTCAAATTGTTTCTATTGTTGTTATTTTTCTGTTTTCCTCATCCATGCATCATGCTAATTCACCTACACATGATGATTAGTTGTAGAACAATTAATTCAACCATAATTCATGGGCTTTCCATATGCAATCCAAATTGCATGTGGGTCCATTTAATCATGTTATGTTATCTTGTCAACTAGTTTATTTTGATGCATCAATTAAATGGTCATGCATCATCCCATGTTTGTGCACTATGCCATGTTATTGATTGTTTGTCTCTCTGTGTTGTTTGTTTGCTTCTTCTCGGATATACGGCGACGTTGAGACCGACGATACTTACGACACCCCTTCTAAGGATCTAGCTCAGTACCAGGCTGCTGAGTTTGCAGGCAAGTATTCACTCACATGAACCATTGTGTTCCTTTCAACATTGGATACCGATACTTTCCGTTGTCTATTCTGCTAGCCCTATGAATCGTTGCTTCTGTTCGATCCTATCACATGTATCCTTTAACCCTGATATAGCCTCACCTCCACACCTATAACCCCATTGTTTGTTGCCCGTGTCTTACTAGCATGCTTAGGGTTGTTTTGCTCGAGTCTGTTACCCGCTACTTTCTGTTACTATATCATTTATGTTCAGGGGCTCGATGTTAAACAACAACCTGTTAATTTTGAGGTAATAATAATTTGCTGATAAGGTACCGGCAGGAGGCCCGGCGTGGTTTTGAGGCCTGCTAGTGTCGACCCTAATTAGGAAAAGGGTCTTGTCTACTGATCCATGATGAGCGCACTAACCGCATGTGGGAAGCGTGTATGGGCGCCCCCCTCAATTTGATTCGATTCGCATCTCTTCCAAATTGCCTCATTTAGTTCGGGTTTTCCATTTGCCGCATGCATATGCAGGTGCGAACCCTTGGCGCCTGGGTGGAACTTTTGTAGTCGGCATTTAGGGAGACACGTTCTTAGAGTGCTATGAGGGTCCCCTTTTCTTTGTGGGGCTTGATTAGCCGTGCGCTCAACTGCACGGGGTTCTTTGGGCTTGATGCCAAGAAGAGTTGAGTTGTGTTGAGTGCCCCGCTTGGTGGAAAGGCCATTCCATCTGGCGGGTTATTCTTACGTGTACGGCCAAATTGGTGCATCCCTGCAGGGTTAAATCTTCTCGAGAAGCCGTGTTTTCCGCGGTTATGGATTACTTGGTGAAAGTACTGGCTAACAAGTACTCAGGACAACTTACACCTAACTAATGGTAACTTGACTAGTAATAGGCTTATTGACACAACAACTTGAACCATCACTAACCCAACTGTGTGAGTTATCCTCGGATTGCTTCTTTGGATAAGGGGCGAGATCCAGGATGGGTTTGTTTGGAGTTAGTTATAGTTGGTTCCGATACACTATCTTATCCCCTTTCTGTTTAGCCGGAAGTGGTAGTAACTCTGTAGTTGGTTAGAGCAGCCATTTGCAGCATCTTTTATATTCTCGTTCTTCCGTTGAACCCAAGGCATCTGTGCTTGGTGTTGACGGGCTACACTTTGGTGAACTGTGAGTCTTGCTTGCCAGTACGTTTATGTACTGACCCCTTTGGGGCCGTGGTTTCCGCAGACTACGTTTCCGAGGATCACCGTGGTGGCTACTACGTGGAGTATGACGAGACTGCTGACGAGTAGATAGCGGACCCGGGCAGGATCCGAGACTTCGTGGATGGGCTCCGTCTTTTCGTTTCCGGCCTCTTAGGCCTGTTTGGATCTTGTCTGTACTCAGACACTTTGAATGCTTCCGCTGTGATGTAATGATGAATTGTTGGGACATGTGTCCTCTGGATGATTGTATTTGCTATCTCTGCTCTAGTGAGAGCTATTTGCAACTTATTTCAATCTTTTGTGTCGTAGAGATCTGTTGTGATATCACTTGTTCCAATGCCGTTGACGTACCATGTGTGTATGTTTTGAAGTACGTCAATGGAAGTAGCTGGATTTCTATGGGATGGTTTGCGCAGACGATGAATAGTAAGATAATGGTTGTCACACGTTTACGTGTTGGCCTGCTCATATTGAGATGCGGGTGTCGGTATGCCCCGTAAGCCATTTATCTACTGTTTAACGGACTGTGAGTATCCCCTAGAAGTCCGGGTGCGACAAATGGTATCAGAGCCTGTCTGCCTGTAGGATCCCTTTTACTGGTCGTAGTTGAGTCTAGAAACTATTTTTGTAGCTATATAGGAAAAATGAAACGTGAGAGTCGGAATTCTGTTCTTTTATTTCTTTCCCCACCCACCCTCCCTTTTCTGGTAAGGAAGTGCAACGTTGTTTTCCCTTCTCATCTAAACTTTCAAGTTAGGTTTTCACGTATTCTGGTTTCTATAGGATAATTATATCTACTAGACCATAGGAATGGAGGTGGTTGTGACATGATTTATCATGTTGCCTACTCACGATTGAGAACGGAGGCGTGTAAGCCCCGGAAGCAAATCCTCTATTCCTTAAGCAGTAGATATTGATCCTTTAGAACCCCGGATGGGTTTTTCCGTAGTACCTCAGGAGTGTTTTGATCTCGTTTTCCCGATGTTGCTTCGATATCCTGTTCTTCTCAACATCCTTTTCGTCCGTTGAAACCTTGTTGTTGCTTCCCAATTCAATTCTGCTACCGGCGTCTAATCAATAACTCTGTTCCACCCTTCTGGTCAGATAGTCTATTCTCCAAATGAATCAAGTTCCATTTCAGCTATACACCCTCGATGAAAAACCTCTCCCTTTACTTGAAAATGTTCCGGTGGTTTCCAAATTCCTGACATCTTTCAGAAGAGTTGCCAGGAATGCCTATCGTTTTGAACTTCCAGAAAAACTATCAAAGGTGCACGATGTGTTTCACGTGTCACAGCTCAAGAGGATCTTCGCAAGAAGTATCCGGACCTTTTATTTTCTAAGTAGGAATCTCGGGGCGCGATTCCTTCAAGGGGGGCGTTTTGTAACATCCCAAGTATGAAAAATAGCCATTAGAATGTTTTGCTCTCTGTTATTTTATGTTTTGCATCATGACATCATGCTCATTGCATTTGTTTTGCTGGTTTTCCATTTGTTTTCCTCTGTTTTTCTTCGTTTTCCAACTGTTTTCATTTGTTTTCCTTTGTTTTCTATTTGAATTTCAAACCAAACTTCAAACCTTTTGTTCACTTGTGATGTTACAATTTCCAAAAGATTATTCAAAATAAAAGAATTGTTTGTTTCCATTAAAATTGTGATTTCAAAACTGTTGATTTGTTTCTAATCAATAATTCATCTAATACCAAAAACATTTGAAATTCCAAACCAACATCCAAATAATTGTTCATACTTGTTATGTTACAATTTATTTTCCAAATAAAAGGTTCAAATAAAAACTCCCATTTGTTTCCATGAAAAATAAAAAGCTCAATTATTTATTTGTTATTTAATATTCCACTGAATTCAGATGGCATTCAAAATTCAAATCACATTGTCCAAAACAACCACCATGTTGAACTTATGAAAATTTCACAGCAATGCTAATCATTTGTTTCAAATTAAACATTAAAGTTCACCCTATTGAATTCTTGTTTCAATAAATCAATTAACCTCAAATTTTATTCAAATTCAAATCAAATTCCAAACAGCAAACAAATTGAAATAATTTTGAAAACAAAAACTTGCACAATGTTGCTGTGGCAATAATCAATCAATAAAAAAAAATTCCCTAATTTTCTAACCCCAAATCTAGCCCTTTTTCTTCCTAATTCCTTGCAGCAAAAAAAAACAGAGGAAAAAAAATAATAAAAAGCAAAAAAAAAAAAACGCAGGAGAGGGGGAGAGGCAGGCCCAGCCCAACTCTCCCTCAGCCCGCTACCCCTTTTCTTACCCAACCTCCGTACGATGTCGTCAGCCATGGTGATAGCGACCTGCTGCTCCACCCCACCCCTCCCTCCTTTATCTACTCCCCCAACCCGTGGAGAAAACCCTAACCCTAGCCGCATCCGCCTCCCTGCTCTCTCCCCTCTCCGCCGCCATCGAGGGGGAGGACCACGCCGCCCCTTTTTCTGCTGCCTCCGGCCGCCGCTCGCCGGAGCACGGCTCCGTCGCCTCCGTCATCCCCCGGCCGTGCCGCGGCCACCCCTGCGACGAGGGTAACCTCCTCTTTCCATTCTGCCACTCACCCTCTCGATTCCTTGCAGTATATGCATCAATTTCTTCCATGCAAGGTCGCCTTCGTGCTCTGTTTCAGTCGACAGGAAGAACACCTGTATGTTTACGATTGCAGTTCAGTTATGCCGATTTGCTATACTCAAAAACCAATCGATCCCCTAGGTATTCAAACCAGAGCAGCAGCCCAACTGGCTGCGTCCGCGCGCAGCGAGACAGCAGCTCGCGGGATCAAATCCCCAGCCCCCCACTTTTTCGTTTCCTTTTTTCCGAATTAATTCAGTGCAGGTTCTGAACCATAACCCCCCTTCGCCCCCTTATCTGTCAACAGAAGCGCACCTAGCCCATCTGGTTGTTCCCTTGGCGCAGCAAGCAGAGGGCAGGGGTTCGAATCCCCCCTGCCACTTAAAACCAACCTTTTTTTCCATTTATTTTTCTAGATCTAGATCTATCCCAAATTGCTCACAGGCCCCTGCTAGTTTATCTAGGTCCCTGTTATATTTCTTTCCAAGTCCCTGCTACTTTTTTCTAGGTCCATAGTTATTTCTATCACCCATAAATATGCTTAAACTTGGTAATTCAATAACTTTTGTTTGGAAACTCCAATTGCAAAACTTTAAACATGTAAATCACTCCATTTTAAATTCTATACCCAAATATAAAATTTGTTTACTGTTTTGAATATTTTAAATTGGTGCAATATTTGAAAACTTGTTTAAATCACTTAATTTTGCAAAAATCATAACTTGGGCATAAAAATTCCAAATTCCAACAACTAAATATTTCTTCCAATCAACTTTTCATGTAATTTCCATATATCAACTTTGTTTGCTGTTTTTAATAATTTAAATTGCTGAAAACAACTGTTTCTTAATTAATGCATTTAAAATTGCCAAAATAATAACTTGCTCATTTTAAATCCATTTTCAACAAATAAAATATGTTTTCCATGCAAAATTAAACCACCTTTTCAAATATAAATTTTGTTTCATGTTTTGAATAATTAAAATTGGTTAAATAATTTAAACCTTGTTTAAATCATTTAAAATTGTTAAATTCATAACTTGGTCAAATTAATTTCTTTTGGGGCATATAAAATATGTTTTCCAACCCTAAAAGTATAAACTTTTCAAATATGAACTTCATCTAATGTTTTGCACAACTAAAAATTCAAATAAGTTCATGTTTGAATTAAATTCATTTAATTCTTGCTTAAACTTGTTTAATTCATAAATAATTTATTTGAAATCCTTTTTCAACAAGTGAAACATGTATTCCACCTAAAATTGTGTGTTCTTATCAAATATGAACTTTGTTATCTATTTTGAACAATTAAAATTGGTGAAAACAACAAATGCTTGTGTAACACCTTTAAGGAACCAAAATTTCCTAACTTAATAAATAAAATCCTAAACTTGGTAAACCTTATTTCAAATTGTTTCTATTGTTGTTATTTTTATGTTTTCCTCATCCATGCATCATGCGAATTCACCTACACATGATGATTAGTTGTAGAACAATTAATTCAACCATAATTCATGGGCTTTCCATATGCAATCCAAATTGCATGTGGGTCCATTTAATCATGTTATGTTATCTTGTCAACTAGTTTATTTTGATGCATCAATTAAATGGTCATGCATCATCCCATGTTTGTGCACTATGCCATGTTATTGATTGTTTGTCTCTCTGCGTTGTTTGTTTGCTTCTTCTCGGATATACGACGACGTTGAGACCGACGATACTTACGACACCCCTTCTAAGGATCTAGCTCAGTACCAGGCTGCTGAGTTTGCAGGCAAGTATTCACTCACATGAACCATTGTGTTCCTTTCAACATTGGATACCGATACTTTCCGTTGTCTATTCTGCTAGCCCTATGAATCGTTGCTTCTGTTCGATCCTATCACATGTATCCTTTAACCCTGATATAGCCTCACCTCCACACCTATAACCCCATTGTTTGTTGCCCGTGTCTTACTAGCATGCTTAGGGTTGTTTTCCTCGAGTCTGTTACCCACTACTTTCTGTTACTATATCATTTATGTTCTGGGGCTCGATGTTAAACAACAACCTGTTAATTTTGAGGTAATAATAATTTGCTGATAAGGTACCGGCAGGAGGCCCGGCGTGGTTTTGAGGCCTGCTAGTGTCGACCCTAATTAGGAAAAGGGTCTTGTCTACTGATCCATGATGAGCGCACTAACCGCATGTGGGAAGCGTGTATGGGCGCCCCCTCAATTTGATTCGATTCGCATCTCGTCCAAATCGCCTCATTTAGTTCGGGTTTTCCATTTGCCGCATGCATATGCAGGTGCGAACCCTTGGCGCCAGGGTGGAACTTTTGTAGTCGGCATTTAGGGAGACACGTTCCTAGAGTGCTATGAGGGTCCCCTTTTCTTCGTGGGGCTTGATTAGCCGTGCGCTCAACTGCACGGGGTTCTTTGGGCTTGATGCCAAGAAGAGTTGAGTTGTGTTGAGTGCCCCACTTGGTGGAAAGGCCATTCCATCTGGCGGGTTATTCTTACGTGTACGGCCAAATTGGTGCATCCCTGCAGGGTTAAATCTTCTCGAGAAGCCGTGTTTTCCGCGGTTATGGATTACTTGGTGAAAGTACTGGCTAACAAGTACTCAGGACAACTTAGACCTAACTAATGGTAACTTGACTAGTAATAGGCTTATTGACACAACAACTTGAACCATCACTAACCCAACTGTGTGAGTTATCCTCGGATTGCTTCTTTGGATAAGGGGCGAGATCCAGGATGGGTTTGTTTGGAGTTAGTTATAGTTGGTTCCGATACGCTATCTTATCCCCTTTCTATTTAGCCGGAAGTGGTAGTAACTCTGTAGTTGGTTAGAGCAGCCATTTGCAACATCTTTTATATTCTCGTTCTTCCGTTGAACCCAAGGCATCTGTGCTTGGTGTTGACGGGCTACACTTTGGTGAACTGTGAGTCTTGCTTGCCAGTACGTTTATGTACTGACCCCTTTGGGGCTGTGGTTTCCGCAGACTACGTTTCCGAGGATCACCGTGGTGGCTACTACGTGGAGTATGACGAGACTGCTGACGAGTAGATAGCGGACCCGGGCAGGATCCGAGACTTCGTGGATGGGCTCCGTCTTTTCGTTTCCGTCCTCTTAGGCCTGTTTGGATCTTGTCTGTACTCAGACACTTTGAATGCTTCCGCTGTGATGTAATGATGAATTGTTGGGACATGTGTCCTCTGGATGATTGTATTTGCTATCTCTGCTCTAGTGAGAGCTATTTGCAACTTATTTCAATCTTTTGTGTCGTAGAGATCTTTTGTGATATCACTTGTTCCAATGCCGTTGACGTACCATGTGTGTATGTTTTGAAGTACGTAAATGGAAGTAGCTGGATTTCTATGGGATGGTTTGCGCAGACGATGAATAGTAAGATAATGGTTGTCACACGTTTACGTGTTGGCCTGCTCATATTGAGATGCGGGTGTCGGTATGCCCCGTAAGCCATTTATCTACTGTTTAACGGACTGTGAGTATCCCCTAGAAGTCCGGGTGCGACAAACCGTATCAGAGCCTGTCTGCCTGTAGGATCCCTTTTACTGGTCGTAGTTGAGTCTAGAAACTATTTTTGTAGCTATATAGGAAAAATGAAACGTGAGAGTAGGAATTCTGTTCTTTTATTTCTTTCCCCACCCACCCTCCCTTTTCTGGTAAGGAAGTGCAACGTTGTTTTCCCTTCTCATCTAAACTTTCAAGTTAGGTTTTCACGTATTCTGGTTTCTATAGGATAATTATATCTACTAGACCATAGGAATGGAGGTGGTTGTGACATGATTTATCATGTTGCCTACTCACGATTGAGAACGGAGGCGTGTAAGCCCCGGAAGCAAATCCTCTATTCCTTAAGCAGTAGATATTGATCCTTTAGAACCCCGGATGGGTTTTTCCGTAGTACCTCAAGAGTGTTTTGATCTTGTTTTCCCGATGTTGCTTCGATATCCTGTTCTTCTCAACATCCTTTTCGTCCGTTGAAACCTTGTTGTTGCTTCCCAATTCAATTCTGCTACCGGCGTCTAATCAATAACTCTGTTCCACCCTTCTGGTCAGATAGTCTATTCTCCAAATGAATCAAGTTCCATTTCAGCTATACACCCTCGATGAAAAACCTCTCCCTTTACTTGAAAATGTTCCGGTGGTTTCCAAATTCCCTGACATCTTTCCAGAAGAGTTGCCAGGAATGCCTATCGTTTTGAACTTCCAGAAAAACTATCAAAGGTGCACGATGTGTTTCACGTGTCACAGCTCAAGAGGATCTTCGCAAGAAGTATCCGGACCTTTTATTTTCTAAGTAGGAATCTCGGGGCGCGATTCCTTCAAGGGGGGGCGTTTTGTAACATCCCAAGTATGAAAAATAGCCATTAGAATGTTTTGCTCTCTGTTATTTTATGTTTTGCATCATGACATCATGCTCATTGCATTTGTTTTGCTTGTTTTCCATTTGTTTTCCTCTGTTTTTCTTCGTTTTCCAACTGTTTTCATTTGTTTTCCTTTGTTTTCGATTTGAATTTCAAACCAAACTTCAAACCTTTTGTTTCATACTTGTGATGTTACAATTTCCAAAAGATTATTCAAAATAAAACAATTGTTTGTTTCCATTAAAATTGTGATTTCAAAACTGTTGATTTGTTTCTAATCAATAATTCATCTAATACCAAAAACATTTGAAATTCCAAACCAACATCCAAATAATTGTTCATACTTGTTATGTTACAATTTATTTTCCAAATAAAAGGTTCAAATAAAAACTCCCATTTGTTTCCATGAAAAATAAAAAGCTCAATTATTTATTTGTTATTTAATATTCCACTGAATTCAAATGGCATTCAAAATTCAAATCACATTGTCCAAAACAACCACCATGCTGAACTTACGAAAATTTCACAGCAATGCTAATCATTTGTTTCAAATTAAACATTAAAGTTCACCCTATTGAATTCTTATTTCAATAAATCAATTAACCTCAAATTTTATTCAAATTCAAATCAAATTCCAAACAGCAAACAAATTGAAATAATTTTGAAAACAAAAACTTGCACAATGTTGCTGTGGCAATAATCAATCAATAAAAAAAAATTCCCTAATTTTCTAACCCCAAATCTAGCCCTTTTTCTTCCTAATTCCTTGCAGCAAAAAAAAAACAGAGGAAAAAAAAATAAAAAGCAAAAAAAAAAAAAAACGCAGGAGAGGGGGAGAGGCAGGCCCAGCCCAACTCTCCCTCAGCCCGCTACCCCTTTTCTTCCCCAACCTCCGTACGCTGTCGTCAGCCATGGTGACAGCGACCTGCTGCTCCACCCCACCCCTCCCTCCTTTATCTACTCCCCCAACCCGTGGAGAAAACCCAAACCCTAGCCGCATCCGCCTCCCTCCTCTCTCCCCTCTCCGCCGCCATCGAGGGGGAGGACCACGCCGCCCCTTTTTCTGCTGCCTCCGGCCGCCGCTCGCCGGAGCACAGCGCCGTCGCCTCCGTCATCCCCCGGCCGTGCCGCGGCCACCCCTGCGACGAGGGTAACCTCCTCTTTCCATTCTGCCACTCACCCTCTCGATTCCTTGTAGTATATGCATCAATTTCTTCCATGCAAGGTCGCCTTCATGCTCTGTTTCAGTCGACAGGAAGAACACCTGTATGTTTACGATTGCAGTTCAGTTATGCCGATTTGCTATACTCAAAAACCAATCGATCCCCTAGGTATTCAAACCAGCGCAGCAGCCCAACTGGCTGCGTCCGCGCGCTGCGAGACAGCAGCTCGCGGGATCAAATCCCCAGCCCCCCACTTTTCCGTTTCCTTTTTTCCGAATTAATTCAGTGCAGGTTCTGAACCATAACCCCCCTTCGCCCCCTTATCTGTCAACAGAAGCGCACCTAGCCCATCTGGTTGTTCCCTTGGCGCAGCAAGCAGAGGGCAGGGGTTCGAATCCCCCCTGCCACTTAAAACCAACCTTTTTTCCATTTATTTTTCTAGATCTAGATCTATCCCAAATTGCTCACAGGCCCCTGCTAGTTTATCTAGGTCCCTGTTATATTTCTTTCCAAGTGCCTGCTACTTTTTTCTAGGTCCATAGTTATTTCTATCACCCATAAATATGCTTAAACTTGGTAATTCAATAACTTTTGTTTGGAAACTCCAATTGCAAAACTTTAAACATGTAAATCACTCCATTTTAAATTCTATACCCAAATATAAAATTTGTTTACTGTTTTGAATATTTTAAATTGGTGCAATATTTGAAAACTTGTTTAAATCACTTAATTTTGCAAAAATCATAACTTGGGCATAAAAATTCCAAATTCCAACAACTAAATATTTCTTCCAATCAACTTTTCATGTAATTTCCATATATCAACTTTGTTTGCTGTTTTGAATAATTTAAATTGCTGAAAACAAATGTTTCTTAATTAATGCATTTAAAATTGCCAAAATAATAACTTGCTCATTTTAAATCCATTTTCAACAAATAAAATATGTTTTCCATGCAAAATTAAACCACCTTTTCAAATATAAATTTTGTTTCATGTTTTGAATAATTAAAATTGGTTAAATAATTTAAACCTTGTTTAAATCATTTAAAATTGTTAAATTCATAACTTGGTCAAATTAATTTCTTTTGGGGCATATAAAATATGTTTTCCAACCCTAAAAGTATAAACTTTTCAAATATGAACTTCATCTAATGTTTTGCACAACTAAAATTCAAATAAGTTCATGTTTGAATTAAATTCATTTAATTCTTGCTTAAACTTGTTTAATTCATAAATAATTTATTTGAAATCCTTTTTCAACAAGTGAAACATGTATTCCACCTAAAATTGTGTGTTCTTATCAAATATGAACTTTGTTATCTATTTTGAACAATTAAAATTGGTGAAAACAACAAATGCTTGTGTAACACCTTTAAGGAACCAAAATTTCCTAACTTAATAAATAAAATCCTAAACTTGGTAAACCTTATTTCAAATTGTTTCTATTGTTGTTATTTTTCTGTTTTCCTCATCCATGCATCATGCGAATTCACCTACACATGATGATTAGTTGTAGAACAATTAATTCAACCATAATTCATGGGCTTTCCATATGCAATCCAAATTGCATGTGGGTCCATTTAATCATGTTATGTTATCTTGTCAACTAGTTTATTTTGATGCATCAATTAAATGGTCATGCATCATCCCATGTTTGTGCACTATGCCATGTTAATGATTGTTTGTCTCTCTGCGTTGTTTGTTTGCTTCTTCTCGGATATACGGCGACGTTGAGACCGACGATACTTACGACACCCCTTCTAAGGATCTAGCTCAGTACCAGGCTGCTGAGTTTGCAGGCAAGTATTCACTCACATGAACCATTGTGTTCCTTTCAACATTGGATACCGATACTTTCCGTTGTCTATTCTGCTAGCCCTATGAATCGTTGCTTCTGTTCGATCCTATCACATGTATCCTTTAACCCTGATATAGCCTCACCTCCACACCTATAACCCCATTGTTTGTTGCCCGTGTCTTACTAGCATGCTTAGGGTTGTTTTGCTCGAGTCTGTTACCCGCTACTTTCTGTTACTATATCATTTATGTTCTGGGGCTCGATGTTAAACAACAACATGTTAATTTTGAGGTAATAATAATTTGCTGATAAGGCACCGGCAGGAGGCCCGGCGTGGTTTTGAGGCCTGCTAGTGTCGACCCTAATTAGGAAAAGGGTCTTGTCTACTGATCCATGATGAGCGCACTAACCGCATGTGGGAAGCGTGTATGGGCGCCCCCCTCAATTTGATTCGATTCGCATCTCGTCCAAATCGCCTCATTTAGTTCGGGTTTTCCATTTGCCGCATGCATATGCAGGTGCAAACCCTTGGCGCCAGGGTGGAACTTTTGTAGTCGGCATTTAGGGAGACACGTTCCTAGAGTGCTATGAGGGTCCCCTTTTCTTCGTGGGGCTTGATTAGCCGTGCGCTCAACTGCACGGGGTTCTTTGGGCTTGATGCCAAGAAGAGTTGAGTTGTGTTGAGTGCCCCGCTTGGTGGAAAGGCCATTCCATCTGGCGGGTTATTCTTACGTGTACGACCAAATTGGTGCATCCCTGCAGGGTTAAATCTTCTCGAGAAGCCGTGTTTTCCGCGGTTATGGATTACTTGGTGAAAGTACTGGCTAACAAGTACTCAGGACAACTTACACCTAACTAATGGTAACTTGACTAGTAATAGGCTTATTGACACAACAACTTGAACCATCACTAACCCAACTGTGTGAGTTATCCTCGGATTGCTTCTTTGGATAAGGGGCGAGATCCAGGATGGGTTTGTTTGGAGTTAGTTATAGTTGGTTCCGATACGCTATCTTATCCCCTTTCTGTTTTGCCGGAAGTGGTAGTAACTCTGTAGTTGGTTAGAGCAGCCATTTGCAGCATCTTTTATATTCCCGTTCTTCCGTTGAACCCAAGGCATCTATGCTTGGTGTTGACGGGCTACACTTTGGTGAACTGTGAGTCTTGCTTGCCAGTACGTTTATGTACTGACCCCTTTGGGGCTGTGGTTTCCACAGACTACGTTTTCGAGGATCACCGTGGTGGCTACTACGTGGAGTATGACGAGACTGCTGACGAGTAGATAGCGGACCCGGGCAGGATCCGAGACTTCGTGGATGGGCTCCGTCTTTTCGTTTTCGGCCTCTTAGGCCTGTTTGGATCTTGTCTGTACTCAGACACTTTGAATGCTTCCGCTGTGATGTAATGATGAATTGTTGGGACATGTGTCCTCTGGATGATTGTATTTGCTATCTCTGCTCTAGTGAGAGCTATTTGCAACTTATTTCAATCTTTTGTGTCGTAGAGATCTGTTGTGATATCACTTGTTCCAATGCCGTTGACGTACCATGTGTGTATGTTTTGAAGTACGTCAATGGAAGTAGCTGGATTTCTATGGGATGGTTTGCGCAGACGATGAATAGTAAGATAATGGTTGTCACACGTTTACGTGTTGGCCTGCTCATATTGAGATGCGGGTGCCGGTATGCCCCGTAAGCCATTTATCTACTGTTTAACGGACTGTGAGTATCCCCTAGAAGTCCGGGTGCGACATCTTTCTTCGCGCGGTGACCGCGCCCGCGTTAAATCCATGAACGACCGATTTTCTCCAGCGAAACGCTCGCGTTTAAGACACGATTTAACGCCCCCCTCCTCGCCCTAGTTAAGAGCCACCCCATCCTCTTCCTTTCGCCCCACAGCACACCGAAGGGCAGCCCCTAGGCCGCACGATTTTGAGCTCGTCCAACCGCCACCCCCGTCGGCTAGGTCTGCCGATTCCGGCGAACTCCGGTCATCCCGAACTCTCCCATCTCCTCTGTTAGTTTTATATCACCGCAGCAAAATCATTTGACAACATGCGCATGTTTGTTTACCCTCAGGTCGACGACGCCATCTTCGACATCAATCACCGTCGCTTCGGGTGGGTTCCGGTTTGGAATTACGTGAAGAGGAGGTCGTCATCGAGCTCACCGCTGCGCCACAAAGTCCGCGTCGTCGAGCTGATTGTCTAGGTACGTCACCGTTCCCTCCTAGCCTCGTGTAGACGTCGCGCCGTGCTAGCAGAGCCGCGCGCTCTGGTTTCCGGCAAGATTCCGGCGGGCAGCGCCGCTCGGATGCTCGGGCTGATCGTGAGCCGTCAGATCTAATCGTAGGGCTAGGAATAGAACACTTAACAAACTGTTATGTTTTAATCCTGGCCGCCCATCTACCTTTAAATCATGCGGCCCACCTTCGTCAATCCGCGCGAAAGGGTACGGACCAATCAGAGGGCTCCGTTTCATATCCCTCGGATCGGTCAATTTCTTTAGAAATAGAAATAAACAGAATTAAAACTTAAACTTGTAAATTCAATAACTTTCGTTCTGTAGTTCCAATTTCAATGATTTTGTACTTTTTGAAATCAGCAAGATGAGTAGAACACAATGGATCTGTAGAATTGTATTTTCGACACGTGCACAAACTTGTTATTCACAGATCTTTATTTTGCACTATTTTGATCATAACTTTAATTCTATAATTCCTTTTTGAGAAAATCCTAGTGCTATGTTTTTGTTAATATGCAATCTGTACAAAGAGTAGAAAATAACAACATTTAGACCACCTTAGCATCATAATTGTTGTTTTTGGTTAATAGATCTATTTAAGAACACTAAAAATGTTATAATTATATTTTGGTATCTACTTTGTTTTCCTAAGTTTTTAAACATATTAGGAAAAGAGAGAAAAACATTATGTCCTTCATTCATAACATTTGTGGGGTTTATGCATCATTGCATATCATGCATACATGTTTATGTAATGTTTTACTTTATTGTTTGTTTATGTGTGGTTATTTTGTTTGTCTAGATTGTGAGGAGGAGCAATTCTACAATTGTGGTTGCTGTTCTTACTCATCCTACTGCCAAGGCAAGTGACACCGCATATTTGCACCTATATTTTACTAAGCATTAGTGGTTTTACAGTACTGTGTATGATAGGAATTTTTATAAAGTAGTATGTTATGCAATATCCTAGCAGTGTGTAGCTACCGTTATACTTAGCCTTAGAACTTAGTACATGCTATGCTATATTACAAGATGATTTTACTAGATGTGGAGGAAAAATTCTAAGTATAACTAATAAATAAACCACATAGGTGGAAGTGGTAAGACTGGATTATGTTGAGTGTTTCCTAAGGGCCCTTGTTTAAGGGTTATTTCGCTTGAGGTTGTCACTTGTGGATGGCCACCCACGAACAAAGAGATTAATAAGTCCCTCTAAGTCTAGTAGCTTACCATGCATCCTTTTGACATATGGGCTCTGTCTTGATCAACTAAGTTGTGAGAGTTCAGCCTAGGCTTGACTAGCAGATGTAGCAAAATTATAGGTGGAACGGTCTTGCCGGTGGGTTTGGACTTCTTCTTCTGAAAGATCTTGTCTCAATTCTCTCCTTTCCATGATGCACTCCGGGTGTATAGGATGTTTGGGCTAATTGAAGACAAAGGGTGAAAGTGCACAACCTCTGCAGAGTTAGAAACTATGATCATAGTCGTGTCCCCGGAAATGGACGACTTCGAGCAGCTGGACAAGGATGGACAGAAGAATCTCAACACCATTTTGTTAAACTAAAATTTGCCCAAGGAAGTAATGTTTGTGGTGCTTGGATTTTATTCCAGTGTTGCCACTACTTTTGAAAACAAAATGACTTTACAAAAGTGTTAGGAGAAAATTTTCTTTCTGCAAATAGCCTTAAGATCCACCTAGCCAAAGAAATCATGTAGTACTAGACTTGCCATTTTATATCCACCATAGGTGTCATTTTCCGGTACATCAACTTGTACTGACCTCCTTCGAGGGCTGCATATTCCAACATGCAGGATCTTCTGATGAGGAATGAGGATGTTTCTGGACTCGAGTCTACAGCCAACATGTTTGCCTATGGCGCATGCTTGAAGATGGAGGCTCATTGCTACTTTACTTCAGTTGCTTGAACTCTGAGTTTTTAGCTAGCCTATAAGGCTATGCACCTTGTAATAAGTAATATTTGGCTACTCTGGATCCAGTTGTAATTTTTGACTCTTATGCAATACCTTTAAGTTTTGTACTGTGGTGCTAGCATTGATCCAGGGAATAGCACATAGCACAGGTATTCCACTTTTAATAAAAAAGTGGGATGCTACATAGCATGAGCATTACATAAACCAAAAGGCATATGTCTATAAGCATAAGTTCCGTAAGGGCAAGTGAAAGTTGTTTTCTCTTGATCAGGCTTCCTAACAGCAATTTGAGAGAACCTAGAATAACCATCAAGAAAGCAAATGTGTGTTTTTTTATACAACCTTTCTAACATTTGATCAATAAAAGGTAAAGGATAATGACCTTTCTTAGTAACTTTGTTAACCTTCCTAAAATCAATGCACATCCTATAAACCAACCACTACTCTTTGAGGAATAAGTTCATTATTTTCATTTGGCACAACTGTCATACCTCCTTTATTGGGGACACAATGCACAGGACTAACCCATCTACTATCAGCAATAGGATAAATAATACCAGCGTCAAGGAGTTTCAATATCTCATTTCTTACCACATCCTTCATCTTAGGATTTAAACGGCGTTGATGTTCAACAACTGGCTTTGCATCAGGTTCAATATTAATAGCATGCTGACATATAGTAGGAGAAATCCCCTTCAAATCATCAAGAGTATAACCAATAGCACCTCTGTGTTTCCTCAATATTCCCAATAATCTCTCCTCTTCTTTACCATAAAGTTTAGAACTAATAATAATAGGATATAATTTATTTTCATCAATATGAGCATATTTAAGATTGTCAGGCAAAGACTATAAATCAAAAACAGGATCCTCCTTGGGTGGTAATGTGGTACCCAAGTCTTCCACCGGTAAATTATGTTTCAGCATCGCTGGCTGATGTAGAAAAATCTCGTCAATTTCATTTATGTCTTCCATAAAGACATCACTTTTGTGGTCTTCCATGTATTGCTGCAAAGGATTGTTAGGAGCAAGAGCAATAGCAGCCAATTTTTCAACTCTATAATTCTCATTAGGCAATTCAGCTTCATAAGGTGCTTTAGCAAATTTGGAGAAATTAAATTCATAAGACGCTGATATGTCTCCAACGTATCTATAATTTCTGATGTTCCATGATGATATTATGCCAATTGCTACATGTTTTCTCCCTTCTTTAGTCATTTTTACCGATTTTCCGGACTAACCTATTGACAAGATGCCACAGAGCCAGTTCCCTGTTTTCTGTTGTTTTTAGTTTCAGAAAAGTTGCTCTGGAAATATTCTCGGAATTGGAAAATTTGGAGCCCGAAAGTCTTAGAATTCCTGAAGGTTCCACCGAGTCCCGAAGGGACCCGGAGAGGGGCCTCAGGGGGCCCACACCATGGGGTGGCGGCCCCCCTTGGCCGCGCCGGGGGTGGTGTGGGGCCCCCAGGGCTCCACCTCCTTTGCCCTTTCGCCTATTTAGTCCCCTCCGAAGGAAAGCCCTAGGCACCTGATAAATATCCCCGAAAAGTTCCGCAGCCGCCGTCGTCGTCAACCCTAGATCAGGGGGTTCTGAAGCTGTCTCCTGGCACCCTGCCGGAGAGGAGATCGTCACCAGAGGCCTCTTCATCACGATGCCTGTCTCCAGAGTGATGCGTGAGTAGTTCATCCTTGGACTACGGGTCCATAGCAGTATCTAGATGGTTGTATTCTCCTCCTATGCCTCAATGTTTAGATCTTGTGGGCTGCCTAACATGATCGAGATTGTTCTTATGTAATTCTATGTGCTGTGTTTGCTGGGATCCGATGAATATTGAACTTATGCCAAGTCGATTATAGTCTTTATTGCATATGTTATTTGTGATCTTGCATTGTTTTCGTTGCTAGTGGATGCTCTGGAAAGTAGTTGCTAGTGACTCCAAAAGGGGGTATTTATGCTCGATAGTTGGGTTCATGCCTCCTTTTCGCCTGTGCTCGAGTGACAGAAACGTGACGGGGGAGGATGTATTGTTGCCACTAGGGAGAAAACAGCGGTGTGAGTGCCCGCGTGCATAATCATTGCTTACATTACACACATTGCTTAATGCGATTATCTGTTGCTTGCAACTTAATACCTAAGGGGGTTCGGATGATAACCTGAGGGTGGACTATTAGTCATAGATGCAGTTGGATTACGGTCTATGTATATTGTTGTAATGCCCGCACTAAATATCATAATAGTCATCATGTCATGAATGTGCACTATGTTGCAACCTCTATTTGTCAATTGCCTAGTTGTAATTTGTTCATCCAGCATGCTATCTTTTGTGGGGAGACACCACCAGTGAACCTATAAACTCTGGTCCATTTTCCTACACTGTTAAACAAATCACTACAATTCCCTGTTTTCTTTACTTACTGCAAGCATACACTATTTTTCACACTATACGTCTAATATTTGTTTTCAGCAAGACCGGTGAGATTGACTACCTCACTGTAATGTTGGGACAAAATATTTTGGTTGTGTTGTGTGCAGATTCCGCGTTGTTGCTGACACCGGTGAGGTGCTATCACCACCTTCAGTGGCATCAACCTTCCAAAGATCCTCTTTCTCCTACTGGATTGATATCCTTGGTTCTTAACTGAGGAAGTTCTTACCGCTGCACTCATCACACCCTCCTCTTGGGGTTTCCAACACACCATCCATAGCTGCAAAAAATTCGGGTGCCATTGCCGGGGAGTTAATCATCATCAAGAAGCAACCACTCCCTCGTCAACTCTACCAGGAATCAAGGAATTTCTGGCGCCGTTTCCGGGGAGAAAGAAGTCTTCTGGCAAGGGGAGTCTCTCATTCTCAACCTCTTTATTTTGTTTATTGTCTTGTTTTTTTTTGTCTTGTTTTGCTTCTTTATATCAAAAACACAAAAAAAAAATAGTTTAGTTTATAGCTGTTAATTATTTGCTTGCTTTTATATTGCTAGAATGAGTATTCCTGAAGTTGAGGTTCGTTCTTTTAGGCAACAGGGGGGAGAGAGTGTAAAAGATGCTTCGTATAGAATAAACAATGCTCATAATAGGTGTACAAATAAAAATTCTACCTTGATACTCCGGAGGAATTTTTATGTTGGTACTACTGGCTGGTATAGGTATGTGTTAGATACTCTTATGGGTGGAAATTTTCTAGGAACTCCTGCCTTGGAAGCCTGCAATTTGATTGAAAGTTTGGTAGGAACGCCTCCCGCTATAACTGCTAAAACTGAGACCACTTGGGAGGATGTTATTAATAAACTAAACTCTTTGGAAATGAACTTGCCAATTTTCCTTGATAATGCTAGCAAAGTTAATGAATCAATAATAACTATTGATAAAAGAATCACTGCTCTAGAAGCTGGCAACACTCTTGATGATCAAAATTCTAGGATTGGTAAACTAGAGGAGGCTATGGGAACTTTAAGCTCAACTTTTTCATCTCTTAAATTCAAAAGGGAGAAAGCCTTTGTGGGAAAAGAGCAAAGATTCATGTATGTTCCCAAGATAACTAAACCCAAATCTCAATATGTGCTGAAAATTGCTAAAACGATTAATGAAACTAAGAGTGACCTTCATGTTGAATCTTCAGAAACACCTGGAGTGCCTATTGCTGTAAATAATGATTTAGAGTAAGTTACAGATGTTGATGCTTTCTATGCCTAGCTGAAAGGCGTTAAAGAAAAGCGCTACCGGGAGACAACCCGTTTTATTTCTCCGTTTTCAACCTGTTTTCGTCGTTTTCTTTTGTTTTCTTTGCACCTGGGTGTTGTCTCTTTCCTTAGCAACCCCTCTGTATCTTTCCTTTTGTGTCTTTGTTGAGCCAAGTAAAGCCTCTAGTGGAAAGTTGAGTTTATATTTCGGATTTCTGCGCAGAAAACAGATTTGTCCTGTCCACTGTTAAATTCGTATAAAATCACAGAAAATTCAAAATCACCTGAGTTATTTTGTGCGTAATCCTGGGATATATATGAAACTTTTATTAGTTTAACACTTTTTTATTTGAGCAACAGAAGATTTTCGAAAAAAATCATCTTTACCTACTGTTCTGTTTTGACAGATTTCTGCCAATAATTGCATTTTCATCTTAATCTCTTTCTTTTGGCGTTCTTTTGAGACAAAGAGTTTTAAACAAAGTTGTGACAGTATTTAATGTGTTTATGAGTGTTAGGATTGTGTTGAAACTCAACCATGTGAATTTATTATTTCGATTGCACTAACGTTGCTAATTAAGATTATGAGAAGTTTGGTGTGAGGGAAGTTTTCAAGGGTCAAGAGAACAGGATGATATGACGTAATCAAGAAGAGTGAAAAGCCTAAGATTGGGGATGCTCCAGTGGTACATCCCAGAAAATTCCAAGAAGACTCAAGCGTATAAGCTTGGGGATGCCCAAGGCATCCCCTTCTTCATCGACAAATTATCAGGTCACTTCTAGTGAAACTATATTTTTATTCGGTCATATCTTATATGCTTTACTTGGAGCGTCTTTTATTTTTGCTTTCAGTTTGTTTTTATTTTTGCAATAAGCCTGGTTGGACCCCAGCATTCTTTTATTGGAGAGTGACACGCTCCGCTTTTTCATGGGAATACTTTGTATTCTTAATCTTTGTCTGGCTGCTGCATTTATTTAGCTCCTGTTTTGCATGCATCTCTTATCTAAGAGCTGTGAGTTTTAGTAGTGTTATGTGAGTGCTCTCATATTTGATTGCTGTATCATGAAGAGTATTTTTGTTAAAACATATCTTGTATGGTGCTTGTTGGGAAAAGAAACTGCTGCTTGAAGTAGAATTTTTAATGGTGCAAGTAGAAGCTTGTATAGACTGTGGCTAGACCTTTTTCATATCATGAAAGATGTTATTTTAGTTTTAAAGCCTTGTGTTTATTGAGTAGAATGATTAGCCTCAAATAGCTTAGAGTGTTTAATGTGCCATTGAAAGAATCATGAGTTGTTCTTGTCATAGTGAAGCATAAATTTATGGTATTCTCTTTCGAATGTTTTATTTGGTTGACTTGGCGCATGCTCACACCATGTTTATGACTATGAACTAGTCACTAATAGCCTCTATGATCATTTAGTTTTTGAACTTGTGATACCGCTTATGCTTTGATTAATGATGTTTATGTCGCTATGCATGATTATGGCTCTTATGCTCTCTTGATTTGTCGCTCCCAGTCTTTTGCTAGCCTCCACCTGTACTGAGTATGGAATTCTACTCGTGCATCAAACTCCCTAAAACCAAGTTTTCCCATTGTGTCCACCATACCTACCTACATGTGGTATTTAACTGCCACTCCAAGTAAATTGCTCATGTGTTACCTTTAAAACCTTCAAAATTACTCCTGCTTGGTGTTCCTGTTTTTTTTTCTCATGAGGGCGTAAATAGAGAATCTTTATATCACTTGTTGATTGGATTTCACACCCCAGACTAGTGGCTTCATCCGCTTATCCAATTGATAGAAGAGCTGGAAGTGGGGTGCATAGCCCCAAATTAATACACACAAAATCTCTTCACAATTTTTGCCCCTGATTTATCAATCAAAGCATAATTGTGTAAACAAAAGAGAGAGAGGGATGACCTTCTATAACAGTTGCTTCCTTCATATGGGAGCCGCTCTTGTGAAATCTAGTTGGCTTGTGACATTTTTTTTTTCGTTTACCATTCGTTGACATTATCATACATCTCCCAAAATATAGACACCCAGTGTCAAACTTTTAACACCTCTGTTTAATAAAATAAAAAGCTCTAGCACATAAGTGATCCCTGTTTCCATCTGCAAAGGGACTTTCTTTTAATTTTATGTTGAGTCTTGTCGTGGTGGTATCACGGCAGATGCCATGGGATGGCTAAAGTGTTGGGGCCGATGGACGCTAGAGGTATCCGGGGAGGGATCACACAGCGAGTAGCCGCGTGTAGGATGTCTCTAACACTACAAACAACCAGATCTACCCAGGTTCAGGGCCCTCGTGTGGAGGTAACACCCCTACTCCTGCCTTTCTCTCTATTTGTGTGTTATCCGAGTAGCCACAGTACACTGTATGCCTCTAGCCGAGTAGCCACTCTGCTGCTCTCTCTCGCTCTGGTGTTGTCTCTAGCAAATAAATGCGAAGTGAAGCAAGTCCCTCGCGCAGGAGGAGGCAGGGCACCTTATATACTGGTGCGCAGCCGGATAAAGAATGATTAAAAAGTACGGTGATGTGACTTGACCACGGTGACTTTGGCACGCCTCCGGGATCCCGCACGGAGAAGCGCCGCGCCGTACGGCTGACAGCCCCTGTCCGCTCTGTCAGCCTCCCAGCGTAGACCTCCATCCTGCCTTGTCCCCTCTGTACTTGACAAGACTGGACGGCTGCCTAACCCTGCGTCACTGATGATCACGAACCTAGTAAGTTGAACCGCACGCGCGTACGGACGCAGGATACGTGGGATCTCCTATCAGAACGACTCCATTGACTTCTGGCCCGAGTAGGATTGCCATCCGTCTACTCAGACCAACTTCTCTACTCGGACGAATGTAACTTCCTTGATATCTTCTCTTGGCCTTCAGTGGGTACGGCCGGATAGAAACCTACCTAGTAGCAAGTACCCGGGTAGCCGTCTACCCGGTCAACAGCACCTTGACCTTGCCTTTAGCACTTGACTTACCCCTACTCGGGGGTAACCCCCCGACATTAGTCCCCGAAGCTGGTAGAGTCCAATGAACTTGTTCGCTGGGCCCTGCCAGCTTAAAACAAAACTTGCCTTCATGACTGAAAGAGGCCGAGTAACACCTCCACATGGCCCTTCATGTCTTGCTTGAATCTCTTATTCTCTGAGTAGAACTCCCTTTCTTCTCTGATGCCGAATAAAAAGACTTAGCGAAATTCCTGCCCACAATCCTATGGGATCAGACCAAATCCAACTGCTCGTGTGACTAAGGGGCACGTGGCACACGCAGAGACCGCGACGCCTCGATTCAAACACAGGCCACGCGCCAGCCTCTGCGAGTAGGGCCCACGGCCCGTTAGATCACCTCAACTGCACTCAAGTGCCCACGATCTCGACGTGGGATTAACTGCGCCCGTTACGTGCGCGTTTGTCGCACCCGGACTTCTAGGGGATACTCACAGTCCGTTAAACAGTAGATAAATGGCTTACGGGGCATACCGGCACCCGCATCTCAATATGAGCAGGCCAACACGTAAACGTGTGACAACCATTCTCTTACTTTTCATCGTCTGCGCAAACCATCCCATAGAAATCCAGATACTTCCATTGACGTACTTCAAAACATACACACATGGTACGTCAACGGCATTGGAACAAGTGATATCACAACAGATCTCTACGACACAAAAGATTGAAATAAGTTGCAAATAGCTCTCATTAGAGCAGAGATAGCAAATACAATCATTCAGAGGACACATGTCCCAACATATCATCATTACATCACAGCGGAAGCATCCAAAATGTCTGAGTACAGACAAGAACCAAATAGGCCTAAGAGGCCGGAAACGAACAGACGGAGCCCATCCACGAAGTCTCGGATCCTTCCCGGGTCCGCTGTCTACCCGTCAGCAGTCTCGTCATACTCCACGTAGTAGCCACCATGGGGATCCTCGGAAACGTCGTCTGCGGAAACCACAGCCCCAAAGGGGTCAGTACATAAACGTACTGGCAAGCAAGACTCACAGTTCACCAAGGTGTAGCCCGTCAACACCAAGCACAGATGCCTTGGGTTCAACGGAAGAAAGGGATATAAAAGATGCTGCAACTGGCTGCACTAACCAACTACAGAACATACTACAACTTCCGGCTATCAGAAAGGGGATAAGATAGCGTATCGTAACCAACTATAACTAACCACCAAACAAACCCATCCTGGATCTCGCCCCTTATCCAAAGAAACAATCCGAGGATAACTCACACCGTTGGATTAATGATGGATCAAGTTGTTCTGTCAATAAGCCTATTACTAGTCAAGTTATCATTAGTTAGGTGTAACTTGTTCTGAGTACTTGTTAGCCAGTACTTTCACCAAGTAATCCATAACCGCGGAAAACACGGCTTCTCGAGAAGATTTAACCCTGCAGGGATGCACCAATTTGGCAGTACACGTAAGAATAACCCGCCAGATGGGATGCCTCCCACCAAGCGGGGCACTCTACACAACTCAACTCTTCTTCGCATCAAGCCCAAAGCACCACGTGCTGTGCGTGCGCGGCTAATCGAGCCCCACGAAGAAAAGGGGACCCTCATAGCACTGGAAGACCATGCCGCCCTAAATGCCGACTACAAAAGTTCCACCCTGGCGCCAAGGGTTCGTACCTGCATATGCGTGCATCAAATGGAAAGCCCGAACTAAGTGTGGTGATTTGGACGAGATGCGAATCGAGTCAAATTGAGGGGGGCGCCCATACTCGCTTTCCACATGCGGTTAGTGCGCTCATCATGGATCAGTAGACAAGACCCTTTTCCTAGTGAGGGTCAACACTAGCAGGCTTCAAAACCACGCCGGGCCTCCTGCCGGTGCCTTATCAGCAAGTTATTATTACCTCAAAATTAACAGGTTGTTGCTTAACATCGAGCCCCAGAACATAATAGAAAAATGATAACAGAAAGTAACTGACAGCAGACTCGAGCAAAACAACCCTAAGCATGCTAGTAAGACACGGGCTCAAGCAACGGGGTTATGGGAGTGGAGGTGAGGCAATATCAGGGTTAAAGGATACATGTGATAGCTTCGTAACAGAAGCAACGATTCATAGGGCTAGCAGAATAGAAAACGGAAAGTATCGGTATCCGATGTTGAAAGGAACACAATGGTTCATGTGAGTGAATACTTGCCTGCAAACCCAGTAGCCTCGTACTGAGCTAAGTCCTTAGAAGGGGTGTCGTAAGTATCGTCGGTCTCAACGTCGTCGTGTATCCGAGAAGAAGCAAACAAACAACGCAGAGAGAAACAATCAATATCATGGCATAATGCACAAACATGGGATGATGCATGACCATTTAATTGATGCATCAAAATAAACTAGTTGACAAGATATCAACATGATTAAATGGACCCATATGCAATTGGATTGCATATGGAAAGCCCATGAATTATGGTTGAAATAATTGTTTTACAACTAATCATCATGTGTAGGTGAATTATCATGATGCATGGATGAGGAAAACAGCAAAATAACAACAATAGAATCAATTGGAGATAAGGTTTACCAAATTTGGAATTTTATTTATTAAGTTATGAAATTTTGGTTCCTTAAAGGTGTCACACAAGCATTTGTTGTTTTCACCAATTTAAATTTTTCAAAATATATAACAAAGTTCATATTTGATAAGAACACACAATTTTAGGTGGAATACATGTTTCAAATATTGAAAAAGGAATTAGGATGAATTACTTATGAATTAAACAAGTTTGAACAAGTGTTAATTGAATTTAATCCAAACATGAACTTATTTGAAGTTTTATTTGTGCACAACATTAGATGAAGTTCATATTTGAAAAGTTTATACTTTTAGGGTTGGAAAACATATTTTATATGTCCCAAAAGAAATTAATTTGACCAAGTTATGAATTTAACAATTTTAAATAATTTAAACAAGGTTTAATTTATTTAACCAATTTTAATTATTCAAAACATGAAACAAAATTTATATTTGGAAAGGTGGTTTAATTTTGCATGGAAAACATATTTCATTTGTTGAAATTGGATTTAAAATGAATTAGTTATTAATTTGACAATTTTAAATGCATTAAATAAGAAACAGTTGTTTTCATAAATTTAAATTATTCAAAACAGCAAACAAATTTTATATTTGGAAAGTACATGAAAAGTTGATTGGAAAACATATTTAGTTTGTGGAATTTGGAATTGTTATGCCCAAGTTATGATTTTTGCAAGTTTAAGTGAATTTAACAAGATTTCAAATATTGCACCAATTTAAAATATTCAAAACAGTAACAAATTGCATTCAAAAGGTTGAAAACATGTAGCAAATGTTTCACTGAACATTTTGAGCTATTAAACATAATTTTAGGGTGATTATTGAATTTATTATGCAATTTTCCATAATCATTCTTATTCTGCCATTTTTAGTAAACAGAGGGAAACATGCTCAAAACTAATTCAATTGTGACCAAATAAAATACCAATGTGTAGAGTTTGTTAAGACAAATTTTTAGAGTCCAAGTTTGCTTAAATTGGATGAACCAAACTCAAGTTATGAAATTCCAAAGTTTCCAATTTTTATTGCATTTTCAGTAATTAATTATTTAGTGCAAAAATTGTTACAGAAACATGTTGCAAACTTGACATTAATAGAAGGAGCACAAAATTATGAATCCACAGGATTTTGAATCATTCAAATTGGAGTGATATTCAATTTTAGATGGATTTTAGAGTTAATGGTCCAGGTCTGACTTTCTGAAAGTTGGGCAGAAAAAAAGGAAAACGCAGAAATAAAAGGTGGGTTAGGGGGATCGAACCCTAGACCTCCAGGGCACGCGCTAGGGACAGTGACCAGTTGGTCTGTGACTTGTTTGGTGACAGAAAGGGTGGTGGGGGGTGGATAAGGTGTTGGTGCGGGTTAACTGAACTTGTACAGTTCAGATCGCTGCGCTTCTGCGAGCGGACAGAGACTCGCCGGCGAGGGTCGCTGGCCGCTGCGCTCGCGTGTGGCCGTGGTGAGGAGGGCTGGGGTCGTGGGGGTGCTGCGTGGTGCTGGTGACCGAGAGGGAAAGGGAGAGGGAGCGAGAGGGAGAGAGGCGAGGTGGCTCACCTCGACCTGAAGAGGAAGCAGGCGGACAGGGAGGTTGGCCGGCGGCAACCTTGGACGGCGGCGGAGCTGTGGTGCCTCCCGGCCGCTGCCGTGGGGTGGAGGAGGGAGCCCGCGGCCGGGGGGTTCCATTCCCGCCCGCAGCACGGCCGAAGGGCGACGCCAACGCCGGCGATCGCCGGAGCAATTGAGGTGGATTTTCGGTGTGCAGGTTCAGAGAAAATGATACAAGGAGAAGAGAGATGGAGGAAGAGGGAGGAGTGGAGGCAGTGAGAGGGAAGAAGGAGGAGAAAGAAGTGTAGGGTTAGGGTTAGGGTTAGGGGGCAGGGGATAGGTTATAGGAGGGAGGGGGAGAGCTCAGCCGTTCCCTGTACCTCCATGTCGACGTGGTGCTCTGGATTTGCTGCCGTACGAAGAAGACGATGGCTGAAGGGGTATTGGGCTGAGGGAAAAAAGAAGTTGGGCTGGGCCTCTCTCTCTCCCTTGTTAGCTTTTATTCTTTTTATTCTATTTGTTTTTTTTTTTGCTGCATAGAATTAAGAAGAAAAGGTTAGGGTTTAGGGTTAGGAAAAATTTAGAAAAATTATGGTTAAGTTAGTTTTGACCATAGCAACTAATTGCCAACTTGGTGTACCAAAAGTTTTCAAATTAAATTGCTGTTTGGGAATTAATTCAACTTTGGAAGAATTTGCTTATTAAATGATTATTATTGAAAACCAACTTTTTAATAGGGTGAACCCTATTGTTTAATTAGAAACAATTGATTAGGATTGTTGTGTGATTCCCATAATTATAAATTAGGTGCTGTTTGTGGTTTGATTTGAATTTGAATGCAATTTGGAATTAATTGATTGATTAAGAATCACCATTTTATTAGTTGATCATTATGGAATAATTGGAAACAAATGGTTGTTTTTTATTTGAACTTTTTATTTGAAAGGTTGTAAAATAACAAATATGAACAAGGCATTTGGAAATTGGTTTGGAATTTCGAATGTTTTTGGTATTAGATGAATTTTTGTTAGAAACAAATCAATAGCTTTGGAATCACAACTTTAATGGAAGCAAATAATTGTTTTGATTTGAAATATCATTTTGGAAATTGTAACATCACAAGTATGAAACAAAAGGTTTGAATTTTGGTTTGAAATTCAAATAGAAAACAAACGAAAACAAAGGAAAACAGTTGGAAAACAAAGTAAAACAGAGGAAAACAAATGGAAAACAAGCAAAACAAATGCAATCAACATGATGTCATGATGCAAAAAATAAAATAACAGAGAGCAAAACATTCTAAGGGATGTTTTTCATACTTGGGATGTTACAGAGTTCTACGCTATGTGCGTTTCTAATGGTCGATTAACCCACGCCGCACGATCATTGCCCACGATCAATGCCACGTTCAATCCGCCGGTAACGGCAATCCGCGGAAGAGGAATAAATACCTCTGCGCCGCCCCCCATTCTTCTTTCCTGCTCCTTTCCGCTCTCTCGCTCCTCGTCTCCCTCGCCTCCGTCGAGCACTCCGCCACCGCGAGTACTCGCTGCACCGCCGTGAGAGAGAGAGAAGCACAACTCCGCAACTCCGTTGAGATCTACATCTTCTCCGAGCATCTCCGCCTCCATGGCGGCCAGGAATCCCAGCGCTACCGCCCGAGATGGATGGAAAGGCTCGGACGTGACGGCGGAGGACTGCACCTGGCTCGTCAACACGCGCCGCATTCCTCCCGGTGTCGTCTGCCGCCATCCCGGCGACGAGATCGAGCCGGAACCACAAGAAGGTGAGTACGTCGTCTTTTTGTCCCACTTCAAAAGGGGATTTGGCCTTCCTGTTTCCGATTTCTTCGCCGAATTCCTCTGCCACTTTGGCCTTCAACCCCATCATCTACCTCCCAACGCCATTGTCATGCTTTCCACACACGCCGCCCTCTGTGAAGCTTTTCTAGGGGTCTATCCCACAATCCACACTTGGGCGCGATACTTCTTTCTCCGCCGCCAAAAGGTTCCAAGACCTAGCGGCTCCACTGGCCCCCGCGAGATGACCAAGACCGGCGGCGCGATGATGCTCCAACGATCGACTTGGTCATCACCCGCGAGTAAAGGGATTGGACACCGTTCGCAAATGGCAACGGGGGTTCCTTTACGTCAAGAACGTAGCTCCTGAGGAATGGAAGCCCATAGAGAACAGGATAGGACTCCCAGCATTCATCAACTCACCGCCCTCCAGGCAGAATTGGGGTTACGATCCATCGAGGAATGTTCCTGATGTCCTGTCCATCGAGAAGCGCCTCACCGAGTTGGTGAAGGCAGGGCTGATGCAGGACGACCCCATCGCCTGCTGGGTCTCACGCCGATTGCTCCCGCTACAGAGCCGAGTGCACAAGATGTGCTACATGAGTGGCACTCGGGACTGCACTCGGACGACTACGTTCGAGCTGAGCAAGGCGGAAGTGGCCATCTGGGCACGGTCCATCATGCAAACCTCCCTCACCGAGAACTGGGCGTATGGCTTCGAGCCGTATAGCCGCGACCGTCCCATTGAACAGGTTAGTACTCGGTGCCTTGTGTTTTCACTATGATACCGAATAGAACTCTTTAGCTTCATATGCTTTATGTTTGCATGCTATCCCGAGTAGAACTCCTCAGCTTCATATGCTTTATGTTTGCATGCTATCCCGAGTAGAACTCCTTAGCTGAGAACTCAACTTACTCTGCTTATCTGTTTGCAATCTCAGCACATCCCGCGCCAGCGAGAGGAGGACAGTGAGGTCTTTACTGCCAACTAGACAAAAGACCGAGAAGATGATGACGACACCTCTTATGACACCCAGGATACCCTTTGTATCCCCAATGTCGTTCAACCCGGTAAGTCACGAGTTGGTCCCTCTATTCGGGATTGGTCCGAAGATGAAGAAGGTGACCAAGCTCATCCCTCTGCTCATTCGCAATATCCTTTGCCTTCCTTCTCTGTTTCTAAATTTCTTCCTTCCTTTACTCTGCAGAGGATCTTGAGGTGGACGACGAGGAGGAACTCATGGATGTTGATCCTCTATCCGTGGCGGCTCCCACCACTCGGAAACGAGTTGGCACCGATGCCCAAGAACCTCCCCCAAAGAAAGCCAAGAAGAAAGGCGGGAAGAAAGTTGTCGCCTCTAGGAGAAAAGCCCCTACCAGCAAAGGGTAAGAATTTCATCTGAGTACCACTTGGTTGCCGTTTCTTGTTGCGCTTTTCTCCCTCTGCCTCTCTAAACTGTTTTCTTCTTTCAGCGCCCCTCTGGACGCTGATGCCGCTGCAGCCCCCGCTCGCCCCAAGAGAAAGGCAACCGTGCCCCAAGATCAACTCGTAGATCTCTCAGACAACGATGAAGAACAAGACGAGCAGGAGAGGACGCGCGCGTCCTCCCCTATCGATGTAGAAGACGATACCGGCGCCGAGAACACTGGTGCCGGTGATGATGTTGATCCCATCCTTGGACAACAACAGCCGGATGCGCAGCAAGCCGCGCAGGACGCTGCTCACGACGAGACACCGCCATCTCCCCCAGCTGCATCAGCTGGGGACAATACTGAAGCAACCACCGAGCAGCAAGATGATGTCGCTTTGGAGCGGACAGACGCCACCCCCGAGCAGCAAGACACCAATGCTGCAGCCCAAGATGATCCCGCGGCCGGGCCGCGGGTAGAAGATGTTGTTGACACACAGCCTGATCCCGCTGCAGAGCAGGGGGTAGAACAAGACATGGTGGAGCCCCCCCCCCGCCAGGAACAAGTGCAGCCCGACGCTGCGCCGGGTAGGCGGCAGGTGACTCCACCCAGCGCTCCAATTCCTCCGCCAACTCAGACAGCACCATCACCTCCGCCAACTGCTTCTCGCCAAGTGCCTCCATCTGCTTCTCTGCCAGACAAAACTACAAGCACCAGGAAGATTATCAAGTCTGGGACCGAGGCCGTCCGGCAGCAGCCAAAGCGTGCTGCTTCGCAAGCCGGACAGCAGATGCCGCCCCCCAAGCCGCCAGTCACGCCAGCCGGGAAGCCAACAAGGAGCAAATAGTTAGTGCTTTCCGCGCCCACCCCCAGCACCAATCCGGCTGCTTCTGGGTCTACTGGCCCTATCGAGGGGCAAAGTGCTGGTGCTGGCGGCCGCGCGAAGCCCATCTATCCGGAATATATGATGACTCTATCTCAGCGCCACGAGATCTCACTGGCGAAGGGAGAGAAGGGACTGGCTTCTCTGAAAGAAGGCCAAGCTGTGGCGACTACCAAGTCCAAGGGCAAGGAGGAAGCAGTTCCTTCGCTCTTCTCGCGTGAGGAAGGAGATAATGAGATTGAATCAGAAGGCCTGACCGCAATCCTGGACCGAGTAGCGTTTGTTGATCCAGTCTGGAACAGCAAAACTCTCGGCAACCCTAAATGGAATGGTCTTGAGCTGGGGCCGATTGACCACTACCGCACTGATTGGAACAAGGCCGATGTCGGTTCTGTTACCATGACGATCACAAGCCCCACCTGCACCCTGGCCGTGAAGCTCTTCGTATTGCGCAAAGCTACCGAGGACGTGGAGCAAACTTATGTTGTAATTCTTTTCTTTCCTTCTTGTAATTTCCGAGTTGTTGTTTCTCCTATCTCTTCTCTTTTCCTCTTTTCCTCTTAGCCATTCCCCCAGTCCCCGAGATTCGGCCGAGTAGGCGAAAACTCAACCGAGTTGCCGTCTACTCGGGACAAATCTTTCAAAAAATCTCAAACTTTTTCTTCTTCTTTTCTGCAGAATAGCCTCCAGAAGAGGACAAAACTGTTCCGCCAGCTACTCTGGAACCACCGCATCGCCAAGGACAGTCTCGAGGCTCTTGAAGCCGAGAAGAAAGATGGTGCTGCGATGGAGCAGGCGGCACAGGACCGTACTATCCAGATTTCTGAAGTTGAAGGTAAGCTTTCAGCTATTCGGTTTGTGCGTTTTGTGTTTACGCCTGTGTTTGCTTTTTTGCTTCATCGTTGTTTTCTCTGCAGGCAAGCTCAATGATCTGATAGAAAAGCATCGCGACTGTGAAGTTTTTGCTGCCTCTGCCCAGAGCAAGATCGCTACTCTAGAGGGTGAGTTGCCTTTCCTTCTCTGTACTGGTGTTTCCTTTTACTCGGTTACTCTGCTGACGCTGCTGCTCTCTTTGCAGAAGAATACAAGAAATTCCGGGAACAACACCAGGATTGCCTCATGCCTGCCGAGGTGCGGCAATAGTTGGAAACCAGAGAAGCCGATATCGAAAAAGAGCGCACCGCCGAGAGGGCGGAGTTTGAGAAGATGCAGATCAAGCTAAAATCTGCCCTCGAGGACGCCATCAACCAAGTTGCTGAGAAGGAAGAGATCAAGAAGACTGCCAAGGCCAGAGAGAATATGCTCGAGATGGAGATCTCGAGGCTGGAGGAACACAACCGGCAACTCATCCTCCAGATCGAAAATGCGCGCAACATTGAAGACAGGCACATCTCGGATGAGAACGACTGGAAGATCAAGCTGGGAGCACTGCTGGTGGATTTGGAACATGAGTTCTCTCTTCTCTGCACCTGACTTGTTTTTCTCTTCTCTGCCCTTTTTCTACCTGGTTTCATCTCTTCTCTGCCTCTGTTTCTGATCCCAAATAGATCCCTATGCAGATATCTTCCCGGAGCTCCGATCTGCTGGTGTGCCTGCTGTGGAGAAGGCCTGACAGCTCCGGGCTACATCCGGAATGCCCATCGACAACACTTCCACTATCAATGATCATCTCTTGAGTATCAAGTCGCAGATCCGCTCCCTCAAGGGCCTGGGCACCTCCATGGTGTCCACTGGATTCAAACTGCACAAATTATTCTGGCCTGAGAAGGAGGTGCCAGAGACCTTCAGCGAGATCGCCGAGCACCTGGACAGAGTGAAGGCCGAGTTGAAGAAGTGGCGCACCTCTGAAGCTCGGGCAGGAGCGGACGAGCTGCTACACTTCATCATCAGCTGGTATGAAAATCTGGATCTCAGCAGAATCCTCACTATCCGAGAAGAGTCCAAGTGGACCACGAACTCCGACTGCGTCACTCGCCGGAAAGCAGTGGCATATGAGATTGCTTCCTACACCGACACTGCCACCTACATCGATGGCCTCCCCGAGCCAGAAACGGAGGCTGAAGAAGAGGACGATGACGAGGAAGATGATGACGACGTCACCAGCGAGGATTTGGCCGAGTTTGAGGAAGGTGCCGCAAAGGGAGTATCCGAGAAGGGGAAAGCCAAGGTCGTCGAGGGGACCGAGCAGCTGGTCAACCCGGAGGAGTTCGCGTTGGCCAGCCACGCCGAGGCCGAGCAGCCGCAACCCAGTGCTCAGGAGGCCACCATCACCACCGAGATGGTGATCGAGCAGGCGGGTCCCAAGCTGGGCACGACCGCTGCTACGCCGACCGATGCCAACCCGCTGCCAAGGACCCAGTCTACTGCGTCCACCTCTGCCACGGACCCCATCTCGGTTGCCACCGCGACCTCTGATCTAGCTGCCTCTGCAAAAGCTGATGATGACAACGCCGATGCGGATAACACCGCCACTACCAAAGAGTGATTCCTGCAACACTTTTACCTTGAACTTTGATAAGATCCCCGGTATGCTGGGTGCAGATGTAACCGTACAATTATTGTTTTGTTGCTACTCAGTTTTATTCCAGTTGAAGTTTTTAGCAACTCTGGCTCAATGCCGGGTTACGTTTCTATGCAAGTCCCCGAGTTGCATTTTTTATCCACTCTTTCTTTTTGTCTCAGCTCTTACCAGCAACTTGTTGCCTTTTTGGTAGTCGAGTCACAAGATTTCAAAGTTGGAGTTCAAAATACTTAGCCACTTAGAAAAATCATAGTAACGCTTCAAACCACTTAGCCGAAAAGGAAGAAAACAGTAAAGAACACTCTATTCGGTTGCCACACGTTTCCTTTCCTTAGCAATTTTTTCGTGTGTTCATGGACCTTTGGCTTGTTCTCTGGCTTGCCATGAAGCCGGGTTGCGGACAGCAGCAGAGTCGCAGAGTTGGCCCGTGGGTTTAAACACACTACTATACATGCTTTTGAAATTCTATGTGGTTCAACCGAATAGACAAAGTAAAACAATGTAAACACAAGGAGCAATTTGGACAAGGGCAGTCCCCGAGTTCGATTTCAGATTACCGAATAGAAGTTTAACTTGGATAAGAAAGTACATAGACAGTTTGCTCATGAGTGAAAACGTCGGAGTAGAGATACATTCCAAGGACCCTTAGACTCCTCTCCAGCCCTATCCGGCCTGTTCTTCTGGGGTGCCTGTGCCTCAACTAGATAGTAGGAATCATTGTGCAGAGCCTTGCTCACAATGAAAGGCCCTTCCCACGGAGGGGATAGCTTGTGCATCCCGGCTGTGCGCTGCACGAGCCTAAGGACCATGTATCCTTTTCGGAAAACCCTTGGGTCTACTTTCCGGCTGTGATAACGCCTCAAGTTTTGCTGGTAAACAGCTGAACGTGACAGAGTTAACTCTCTTGCTTCTTCTAGCAGGTCAACGTCATTTTCTCGAGGTTCTCTAGCCTCTGCCTCAGTGTAGAGGGTTACTCGGGGCGAGTCATGCTCTAGGTTAGTGAGCAACACGGCCTCAGCTCCATATACCAGGAAGAATGGTGTGTATCCGGTTGATCGGTTAGGGGTAGTCCTTAGACTCCACAACACCGCCGGCAACTCGTCTAGCCAACACCCAGGTGTTTTCAGCAGTGGCTCAATCAGCCTTGGCTTTATGCCGGATAGCACCATGCCATTTTCTCTTTCAACTTGCCCATTGGAGGCCGGATGCGCAACAGATGCAACATCTAGCCGAATCCGCTTCTCCTTGCAGAATCTCGTGAAAGCACCCTCAGCAAAGTTTTTGCCATTATCGGTAATGATGCTGTGCGGGTAGCCATATCTCAGGATCACATCCTTTAGAAAACTCACAGCTGTGGCTCCATCGCATTTCCGAATAGGCTTGAACTCAATCCATTTGGTGAACTTGTCAACCATGACCAGGATGTGAGTCATGTTGCCTCTAGCCGGCTTGAACGGGCCAACTATATCCAAACACCAAACTGCAAATGGCCAAGTAATGTGAATGGTCTTCAACTCGGAAGCTGGCATGTGAATCTTACTTGCAAATCTCTGGCAGCCGTTGCACTTTCTCACTATGCCTTCAGCTTGCTTCAAGGCAGTGACCCAAAAGAAATCGTGCTGAAAAGCCTTGTTGACTAGAGCCCGAGAAGAGGCTTGATGCCCGCATTCTCCTTGGTGTATCTCCACCAGAATTTCTTCTCCTTCCTCTGGCTCAACGCAGCGTTGCAGCACGCCATTAGGATTTATTCTGTGCAGCATATTGTTGAGTATAGTGTAGCCCTTGGATCTTATCTGTATCTGTCTGGCTGTGACCTCGTCACTCGGCAAGGTGCCATCCGTTAGAAAGGATAATATGGGCAGAGCCCAACTCGGTGTCTCCCGCGTGGGAAACACTGGTTCGTCCACTTCCATTGGATCAGCCACCAATACCTCCTCTGAGTTGAGAGCAAGGTTCCGAGTCCCCGAGTACTCGGAAATGACCCCCTCGATGAATGCGACAGTCCCTGAGTTGGGAGGGGCAGTCCCCGAGTAAGAAGGGACAGTCCCCGGGTTGCAGGTGCCAGTCCCCGGGTTCTCTTTTGCAGCTTCCCAGTAAATCTCCATGGGAACAGTTTCCTCTCCTGGTATTGAAGGAACAAAGATAGACTTCGAGTTGGGGGATGGCTTGATGGATGGATTTCTCAAATGCTCCAAGGCAATCCCAGCCGGGATGAACTACCGAGAAGACCCCAACTTGGATAACTCATCAACTGCGTCATTCTTTGCTTGGTGTATATGTTGGAACTCACATCCTTCGAAGAATCCAGTCATAGTTTGCACCAGAAACCGATACGATGCCATGTTGGCATCCAGAGCATCCCAGGTGCCGGATACTTGCTGCACCACCAAATCCGAGTCGCCATAGCAGATGATGCATTGCACACCAACCTCCTTGGCTACCTTCAAACCGTGTACCAAGGCCTCATACTCTGCTACATTGTTGGATGCCTTTAAATGAATCTGCAGCACGTATTTGAGTTGATCTCGCTTGGGTGACGTGAGCACCACGCCAGCACCAAGGCCTTCCTTCACTTTGGAGCCATAAAAATTCATCTTCCAGTAGTTGGTTTCTGGCAAGGGAGGCTCATACTGCACGTCAGCCCAATCCACCAGAAAATCTGGTAAGATTTGTGACTTGATGGCTTCTCTTCTCGCGTACAGAGGAGCTTACGCGGCTAGCTCAATCGCCCACTTGGCTACTCTGCCACTTGCTTCCTTGTTGCCCATGATGTCCGAGATGGGAGCGGAACTCACCACTGTGATGGGATGCTCTTGGAAATAGTGCTTCAGCTTCTTGGCGCCCAGGTACACGCCATAAGTCATCTTCTGGTAATGCGGGTAGTTTTTCTTGGAGTTGGATAGCACTTCACTCAGATAGTACACCGGCCTCTGCACAGTCTTGCCTTCCTCTTCTCTTTCCACCACAATCACCACACTGACTACCCGGTTGGTTGCCGCAATGTACAACAACATTGGATCTTTGGGTAGCGGACTAGCCAGGATGGGAGCGCTACCCAGCATGGCTTTCAACTCCTTGAATGCTTCATCAGCTTGTGGTGTCCAGAAAAACTTGTCACTCTTCTTCATCAATTGATACAGAGGCAAGGCCTTCTCACCCATTCTGCCCAGGAAGCGGCTCAGAGAAGCCAGGCATCCAGTAAACTTCTGCACGTCCTTCAGGGATCTCGGCAAAGACATGCTCTCTATAGCTTTTATCTTTGAAGGATTGGCCTCAATGCCCAGACTGGATACCAAGAAGCCGAGTAGCTTGCCAGCCGGGACGCCAAAGGTGCATTTAGTTGGGTTCAATTTCATTTTGTACTTGCGCAAGTTGGCAAAGGTTTCCTCAATGTCACTAAGAAGAGTATGTGTTTTATTCGTTTTGATGACAATGTCATCTACATACACCTGCACATTCTTGCCAATTTGATCATGCAAGCATTTCTGCATGCATCTCTGATAGGTAGCCCCAGCATTCCGCAACCCAAAGCACATGACACGATAGCAATAAGCCCCGTATGGGGTAATAAAGGCAGTCTTTATTTGATCATCAGGGTTGAGAGCTATCTGATGAAAACCAGAGTAGGCATCTATGAAAGACAAAAGCTCACAACCAGCAGTGGAATCGATCACCTGATCTATGCGGGGTAGCGGAAATGGATCCTTGGGGCAGGCCTTGTTCAGGTCAGTGTAGTCCACGCACATATGCCATGCGGTATCGGCCTTGGGGTCCTCCTTCTTCTTCTCAACCATAACCGGGTTGGCTAGCCAGTCCGGATGCAATACCTCCATGATAAAGTTGCTTATCAGCAACTTGGTGATCTGATCACCGATAGCTTTCCTCCTCTCATCACCAAAGCGGTGCATAGCCTGCTTAACTGGCTTGGCATCATGCCGAACATGTAGCGAGTGCTCAACCAACTCCCTCGGGACACCCGGCAGATCCTCATTGGACCAGGCGAAGACGTCCCGATTCTCACGGAGGAAGTGGATGAGCTCGCTTTCCTATTTCTCTCCCAACCCGGTGCCAATGATGGCAACACGGTCTGGAACTCAAGATCAACCTGGACCTTCTTTTTCTCCTGGGACGCCTGGAACGCAGTCCCATACTGGGAACTCGGCATGCCAGGCGCACCACCTTGCGCTGCTTGCGCCATAGCCACCACCTCGTACATCTTCTTCTTCTCGGCCGCAATGACCATGGATTCCGCCAGCTTAGAACTAGCAGAGGCACACTCCAAAGACCTCTTGAAATCACCCGAGATGGTGATGACTCTATTGGGACCAGGTAGCTTCATCTTCAAGTAGGCTGCATGGGTTGAGGCCATGAACTTGCTGAGGGCAGGCCTACCGAGTAGAGCATGGTAGGGGCTCTGAAGATCAACTACTTCAAACTGCAAGCACTCGGTGCGGCAGTTCTCCCTGGTGCCGAATAGGACATCAACCGAGATGCGGCCGATTGGAGCACAAGATACTCCCAGCACAATGCCATGGAATGTGGTCCTGCCGGGTAGCAGCATGTTCTCGGCAAGGCCGAGCTTCTCCAGTGTATCCCGGTACATGATGTTGATGCTGCTGCCATTGTCTATCAGCACCTTGCTGAACCTGACATTCTTCTGAGTTCCCAAGAAGGTGGGATCCACCACTAGAGCATAGCTACCCGGGTTGGGCATCACCTTGGGATGATCAGCTCTGGACCAAGTGATCTCTTGGTCGCACCAGTGTAGGTAGTGAGGCACAACCGGGATCACTGCATTTACCTCCATCGCACGCCTGTGCAATGACTGCTTGTCAACTGGCTCGGTGGTGAATATCATATAGCTCTCATGGTGCTCCTGGTACTGGTTGCAGTCTCCACCACCATTGTTGCCATTGTTGTTGTTGCCTTGGTTGTTGTTGTTGTTCCTGTTGTTGCGGGTGTAGAAGTTGCGGTTGCGGTTGTTGTTGTTGTTGTAGTTGTAGTTGCGGTTGGCTCCCTGAGCCACTTGATTCACATTCTCCCTTCTCGGAAACACTGCAGGCCTGGGAGCAGCTGCCCGAATAGGCTGCACATTGGCATTCGCAACCGGCAGAGGAGGAGGAGGGGGCATGTCTTCATTCTTGATGCGCTCCCACCAGCTGCACTGCCGGGTAGTGTGGTTGGCTGGCCTACTCGGATGCCGAGTATGGAAGCTGCATGGCCCATCCTTCATGTTTCCGATGACATAGCTCGGGCCTGAATCCGAGTTGCCACTACCCTGCTGGGGAGCAGTGTAAGGCTTCTTGATGCCTTGGCCCTGATTCTGGTTTTGCCCGTATTGGGCTCCAGCAGTTTTTTGCCTTTGGCTACTCCCAGCAGCCGTAGTCACAACATTCACCTCCTCGGGATCATACCGAGTATCAATGCGGTCGCCTCTGCGCTTGTTTCTGAAGTCATTGCGCCTGCCGCTGTCATGGTGCTTCCTTCTCGGCTCAGGAGAATCGAGCAGAGGTTGAGTTGGGTCGCCGAGTGAATACATATCTGCAATCTTGATTGTCTCGGCGAGAGTACTCGGCATCTCGCGCTACAGCTTTTGCCACAACATGCTGCCATGCCTGCAACCCTGAGCGAACCAAGTAATGGCCTGAGCCTCATTCACACCTTCATAGGTGTTCCTCAAGGTACTCCACCGAGTAAGGTACTCGCGATCAGTTTCCTCTTCTCGCTGCCTGCAAGCAGACAGTTGCTGCGGCCTGTTCGGCCTCTTGTAGGTGCTGGTGAAGTTGCTGATGAAGGCTTCCGAGAAGTCTAGCCAACAGTTGATACTTTCCTTGAGCAGGTTGTTGAGCCAAGTCCGAGCAGGACCCTCTAGCATTTGCAGAACATACCGCACAACCCATCTCCGGTTGCCGCCTGGAATGTGCACAGCGGTAACATAGTCACTCAGCCAGTCTTCCGGCTTGGTGCTGCCATTGTAGCACTTGGTACCCCTGGCCAGCTGAAAGTGGTTCACGGAGGGCTCCTCCATGATGCGGCGACCAAAGCACTCTGGGCCAGGTGGCCCCTTGTTCTCGAGCTGAGCAGACCGATTGATACGGTCCAGCTTGTACCTTGCATCACTGGGCTCCAACATGCGGTCACCCACGCGGTCAGTGATATCTCTTGGATCAGCATAGCCGGCTAGACCCATCGCCGAGTAGCCATCATCATATCTGTTCTCCTGCACAAATGCGGGCTGCACCACTGGGTTGGCTGATGGCGCAGCCGCACGCGGCTGTGCTGCCGTTGGCTGCTGCTTCCTCTGCCGAGTAGGCTGAGCAGCAGGACGCCGAGAAGGTCCTGCATAGTCTCCCTCTTGCCTCTTGGTGTGAGCTTTATGGGCTTGATAGCCCGCTCCTGCAGAGTTGTGTTTCTGGCCGGGCTGCCGTGGCACAGCGTGCTGTTTTTCGGCGACAGCCGGGTCGTACACCTGCATCTGTTTGTTTTTCCCAGAGTTCACACTCTGGTCTCTATCCCCACCGGCAAGCGGTGATGACGCCTGGTCCTGAGACCTCATCCCATGCGAGTGAACAACATGGGAAGCGCCAGCACTCGGATTGGCTTTCCGGAACTCCTCGTTTTGCCTGCCAGTCACTAGCACTAGCTCGTTGCACTGGTAGAAAATAGGCCTTCCATACGCCCCCATTATTCCCCAAAAGTTTTGACCCGCGACTATAGGGGTCTCTAGTCGCGGTTCGGGAGGACACCCGCGACCAACAGTCTGGGCCCAGCGCGCTCGGTCCACAGCTGGCGGACGGGAGGGGCTTTAGTCCCAGTTGGCCAGGCCAACCGGGACTAATAGGTCCCCAAGGCCTTTAGTAGCGGTTGTCCAGGCCAACCGGGACTAAAGGCCCATCCTTATATATAGGTCTCAGGTGGCTGCACTTAGCCACATTTGGTGTCACTTCTACTCACAATATTCACAAGGGGTGGTGTTTGCTTTTTGTTCCTCCTATGCACAAAGGTGTTTGATGAAATGCCCGAGAGCATGAAACACACATGATATGAAGTGTCCGAGCCGCACTTGAGCGTTTTCATTTATTTTACCTCCGCGATCGCGGTTAGCAACTTGACCTTTCATGATTTGTATATTTCCAGCTAGTTAGTTTAACAAATGCATGATGGTTAATTAATTATATACTTTATATATAATAATGCAGATGAATCGGCAATGGATGTACGGTAACCGACTCTCCGGCGAGTTCACTACGGGTTTGAAAGATTTCCTCGTAGTGGCAAATGCGAACAAGCAGCGAGGTTTTATTATCTGTCCATGTGCTGAATGTAAGAATGAGAAGGGTCACTCCTCCTCAAAAGTCGTTCACATGCACCTGCTTCGGCACGGTTTCATGTGAAGCTATAATTGTTGGACCAAGCATGGAGAAAAAGGGGTTAGAATGGAAGAAGATGAAGAAGAGGATGATATCGATTTCAACTATCATGACGCTTTCGGTGATACTTTCATGGAGGATGATGCTGAAGGTGGGGAAGGTTTGGTGAAGGTGAAGAAGAGGCACATGATGAGCCCGCTGATGATCTTGGTCGGACCATTGCTGATGCACGGAGACGCTGCGAAACTGACAAGGAGAGGGAGAATTTGGATCGCATGTTAGAGGATCACACGAAGTCGCTGTACCCAGGATGCGACAATAGTCTGAAAAAGTTGGGCTGCACACTGGATTTGCTGAAATGGAAGGCACGGGAAGGTGTAGCTGACTCATCATTTGAAAATTTTGCTGAAAATGTTGAAGAATATGTTTCCGAAGAATAACGAGTTGCCCGCCAGTACGTACGAAGCAAAGAAGGTTGTCTGCCCTCTAGGTTTAGAGGTTCTGAAGATACATGCATGCATTAACGACTGCATCCTCTACCGCGGTGCATACGCGAATTTGGATGAATGCCCTGTATGCACTGCATTGCGTTATAAGATCAGAGGCGATGACCCTGGTGACGATGTTGAGGGCGAGAAACCCAGGAAGAGGGTTCCCGCCAAGGTGATGTGGTATGCTCCTATAATACCTCGGCTGAAACCCTGTTCATGAACAAAGAGCATGCCAAGTTGTTGCGATGGCACAAAGAGGACCGTAAGTCCGACGGGTTGAGACACCCCGCTGATGGAACACAATGGAGAAAAATCGACAGAGAGTTCAAAGATTTTGCAGCTGACGCAAGGAACATAAGATTTGGTCTAAGTACTGATGGCATGAATCCTTTTGGCGAGCAGAGCTCCAGCCATAGCACCTGGCCCGTGACTCTATGCATCTACAGCCTTCCTCCTTGGTTGTGCATGAAGCGGAAGTTCATTATGACGCCAGTGCTCATCCAAGGTCCGAAGCAACCCGGCAACGACATCGATGTGTACCTAAGGCCATTAGTTGATGAACTTTTACAGTTGTGGGGCAGACCTGGTGTACCTGTGTGGGATGAGCTTAAAGAAGAGGAATTTAACCTACGAGCGTTGCTTTTTGTAACCATCAACGATTGGCCTGCTCTCAATAACCTTTCGGGACAGTCAAATAAGGGATACAAAGCACGCACGCACTGCTTACATGAGACTGAAAGTGTATTTTTGGATAATTGTAGGAAGAACGTGTACCTCGGTCATCGTCGATTTCTTCCCCGAAATCATAACGTAAGAAAGAAAGGCAAGCATTTCAACGGCAAGACAGATCACCGGCCGAAGCCTGCGGAACGTACTGGAGCTGAGATATTTGATATGGTCAAGGATTTGAAAGTCATCTTTGGAAAGGGTCCTGGCGGGCAATCAGTTCCGCTGGGAGTTGACGGGCACGTACCCATGTGGAAAAAGAAATCGATATTTTGGGAGCTACAGTATTGGAAATTCCTAGATGTCCGCTCTGCAATCGACGTGATGCATGTTACGAAGAATAATTGCGTGAACCTGCTAAGCTTCTTGGGCGTGTATGGGAAGAAAAATGATACAAAGGAAGCACGGCAGGACTAGCAACTTTTGAAAGACCCAGATGACCGGCATCCGGAATGGTTTCAAGGTCGTGCCAGCTACGCTCTTACCAAAGAAGAGAAGGTCATTTTTTTTGAATGCCTGAGCAGTATGAAGGTCCCGTCTGGCTTCTCGTCGAATATAAAGGGAATAATAAACATGGCGGACAAAAAGTTCCAAAACCTGAAGTCTCACGACTGCCACGTGATTATGACGCAATTGCTTCCGATTTCTTTGAGGGGGCTCCTACCGGAAAATTTTCGAGTGGCCATTGTGAAGCTATGTGCATTCCTCAATGCAATCTCTCAGAAGGTAATCAGTCCAGAAGATCTACCACGGTTACAGAACGATGTGGTCCAATGTCTTGTCAGTTTCGAGTTGGTGTTTCCACCATCCTTCTTCAATATCATGACGCACCTCCTGGTCCACCTAGTCGAAGAGATTTCCATTCTCGGTCCTGTATTTCTACACAATATGTTCCCCTTCGAGAGGTTTATGGGAGTATTAAAGAAATATGTTCGTAACCGTGCTAGGCCCGAAGGAAGCATCGTAAAGGGCTATGGAAATGAGGAGGTAATTGAGTTCTGCATTGACTATGTTCCTGACCTTAAGACGATTGGTATTCCTCAATCGCGGCACGAGAGGAGACTAAGTGGAAAAGGCACGATCGGAAGGAAATCAACGATATGTATGGACGGTCATTCTATGACTGAAGCACACCACACAGTTCTGCAAAATTCGAGCTTGGTGGCTCCGTACTTCGAGCAACACAAGAATATTTTACGCTCGGACAACCCGGGGAAGCCTGAATCATGGATTAGAAAGGCCCACATGGAGACTTTCGGCAGTTGGTTGCGAAAACATTTAATGAATGACAATGATGTTGGAGATCAGCTGTACATGTTGGCCAAGACACCATCTTCGACTATAACGACTTACCAAGGGTACGAGATTAATGGGAATACATTTTACACGATCTCCCAAGATAAAAAGAGCACCAACCAAAACAGTGGTGTCCGCTTTGATGCAGCAACCGAGATTGGGCAAAAGGTCACATATTATGGTTACATAGAGGAGATATGGGAACTTGACTATGGACCCTCCTTTAAGGTCCCTTTGTTCCGGTGCAAATGGTTCAAGCTAACAGGAGGTGGGGTAAAGGTGGACGAGCAATACGGAATGACAATGGTGGATTTCGACAATCTTGGTTACCTTGACGAACCATTCGTCCTAGCCAAAGATGTCGCTCAGGTTTCTATTTGAAGGACATGAGTAGCAAACCGAGGAAACGGAAAGATAAGAAAACGATTAGTACATCATGCGATGATCCAAAGCGCCACATTGTTCTTTCAGGGAAAAGAAACATCGTGGGAGTGGAGGACAAGACAGACATGTCAGAAGATTATAATATGTTTGGTGAAATTCCGCCCTTCAAAGTCAACACTGACCCAAGCATTAAGTTAAATGATGAGGATGCTCCATGGATACGACCAAATCGTAAGAAAGCAGGGACACAAGGGAAGAATTGATGTGTAATAATTAATTGTGTACCAAACTTTTTTGAATGGATCATGTGAATTATATTATCTCTGATGTGTTTAAGACTAACTCCTTTGCAAAATATTTGGGAAAACGAGTGGAAAGCATGGAAAACAGAAGGTTACTTAAATGTCTCAAAACCTTGTGAGATAAAATATCTGATCATAACTTTTATTAAAAAAAAAACAGACGCGCTAGCGCGCCGCAGTGTCGCCGGAATACAAATTCTTTTATTAAAAAGAGAGAACATACGAACACTACTCCTCGTCGTCGTCGTTGGGGAACTTGTCGGTGACCTCCTCCGGGTCATCGTCGTCGGCGAACTCGTCGGTGACCTCCTCGTCGTCGTCGGAGGTGCATGATGGTATGTCCGAGATAGGCCCCCACCTCGGATCGTCGGAGGCCCAGACTTCGCCGGGGCGGTCGGCCCGACGAAGCTCTTGCAGCGCCCTCGTCCTCGCCTCCCGAGCGCCCTCCTGGCCACGCGTCACAACTCCCGCGTGTAACACCTGGGGTGTTACCCTAAGTTAGAAAGTTGGCTGTTTTTTTTTTTTTGCATTGCATCACATGCATCATATGCATTGCATCCTATTCTCAAAACCACTCAAAAATCCAAACCAATTTAAACTTTCAAAACATGTCTAAAATTTCCAATTGAAAGTTGCAAACTAAACAACTCAACTTGTTTCCAATAGTTTTGAAGTTGATTTATTTAAACTGCTTGTTAATAAATTTCCCTTTAATTAATACCCTAATGGTAAATTCCAATTCAACTTCAAATCAAATCATTTATAATAAGCATGACCCAATTGTGGTTTAAGAATTAAAATCTTGCAAGCATTTTAAACTCACTAAGTTTCATAGTGTTTGATTTTATTAAATAAAACTTGTTTATTTTAAAAAATCAAAGCTATGTGAAACCCTAATTGAAAATTTAACTAACAAATTGAAATCAAATTGATATTTCAAATTTTTGGAATTAAGGTTAACATTGCTTTGACATTACTGTTTTGAAAATTAATAACATTATTTTCCTAAAAATTAAAAACCCCAAACCCTATTCTTTTCTCTCTCTCTCTCTTTTCTACAAAAAAAAGAGAGAACAAAAGAATAAATAAAAAGAAAGGTGAGCTGTGTGGAGGCAGGCCAGCCCACCAGCTTTTCCCCTCTTCCCCCAGCCCACCAAACCACCCACAGCCCATTTCCCCTCCCTCTTCCAGCCCAATTCTCTCTTCTTCCTCGTACGGACGCAGAGAAGAAAAAGCTCCTGTCGCTGTCATTCCCCCACCACCGCTGATCTCCTCTTCCCCCCTCCGATGCTCTGTCGTACGAGCTTGAGACCCCCCCATAAAAACCCTCCTCTCCCCCTCGCCCTAGCCCCCTACCCTCTGCCATCTTCCTCCCGCCGCCATCTCTCTCCCCACCTCCCTTTCTGTCCACGAAACCTCGCTGTGCTACGCCTCCATGGCCGGAGAAGAAGGAGCACGGCGCCGGGGAATGGGTAGCGGCCACGAGCTGCTGTTGGTAGGAATGGGACCGCCACTGCATCCTCTTCCCCTACGCCTCCACAGCCACCCCGGAGCTCGACACCACCGACCGCGTCCGCGCCCTGAACCGCTCCTGCCGCCGTCTGCGTCGCCGTCGCCGCTCCTCCTTGCCACGACGCCATCCACTGTGAGCACACGTCCCCCCCTCTGTCCTCTGCACTCTGCACACCCCACCGCACACGGCGCGTGCACGCTCACGATTCGAGCAGCAGCAGTTCGTGATCGCCGGCGATCACCTCCCGTGCTGTCAGGTTCTCTGAACTTCTCTGTCGAAGAAAATTCAGTTAACAGTCGTTAGTTGCTATTTCTCCCGTCAGTATCACATACCATCACGAACGAATCATCAGCGCAGTGGCTAGGCCACCCGCGCGCGCCCTCGGTCTCAGGTTTGATCCCCCGCGGGCGCTTAAAGCCACCTTTTTTTGATTTGCCACGCGCGTAGCCCCAGGCCCATAGGTCATTGACCCCCCACTGCCACCTCACCTTCCGCACACGCCACGGTGGCACTGGCCCACACTGCAGAGGCACAGGCCAGGGTGCACTGGGTGAAAAACGCCCCAGGGGCCCATCTGCGTTCCTTTTTCTTTCTTTCAGGTCCCTGCAATTTACAGTTTGATCCCTGAAATTCAGACCATCATAAATCCCTCAAATCAAATCCAAATGGAATAAATAAAACATGTTTTCCAAACCAAATTTAATTCTCTATCTGTTTAAGTCATTTGTTTTCTGTTTTGAACATTTCAAATTGTTTCAAAATTCAAATTCAAACATTTCATTACAAATTTGATTAAATTCATAACTAATTCAAATTTAATTCAAATGGCACATATAAAATATGTTTTCCATGCCAAATTGAACCACTTTTCCAAATATAAACTTTGTTTCATGTTTTGAATAATTAAAATTGGTTAAATAATTTAAACCTTGTTTAAATCATTTAAAATTGCTAAATTCATAACTTGGTCAAATTAAATTCTTTTTGAACATATAAAATATGTTTTCAAACGAAAAAATTATAGACTTTTCAAATATGAATTTGAATTAATGTTTTGAACAAATAAAAATTCAAATAAATTCATACTTGAACTAAATTCAATTAAATCTTGTTTAAACTTGTTTAAATCATAAGTAATTCATCTTAATTCCTTTTTTTTAACAAATGACACATGTATTCGACCTAAAATTTTGTGTACTTTCCAAATATAAATTTTGTTATCTGTTTTGAACAATTAAAATGGGTGAAAACAATAAATGCTTGTGTAACTCATTTAAGAAGCCAAATTTCATAACTTAATAAATAAAATTCCAAACTTGGTAAACTCCATTTCCAATTGAAGCTATTGTTGTTTTCTTATTGTTTTCATCATCCATGCATCATTCTAATCAACTTTCACATGATGGTTAGTTGTAGATCATTTAATTCAACATTAATTCATGAGCTTTTCCATGTGCAATCCAAATTGCATATGGGCCCATTTAAATATGTTTACCATGTCAACTAGTTTATACTTGATGCATCCTTAAACTTGTCATGCATCCATATCTTGATCATGCTGGATCTTTTGCCGTAGTAGTAATTGTTGCATCCGGTGTTTGTTCTAGTTTGTTGCTTCTTCGCGGATAGGACGTTGAGATGATGTGAGCAACGACAAGTTCTTCGGATGTACCTCTACTTGCTGGATTTCATGCAAGTATACTCACTTGCTGCCAAATGGCTGCCTTTCATCACTTGTTACCGATTCTTTCCGTTGCCTTTATTCTAGCCTTATGATTCGATGCTTGTGTCTCGATCCTATCATATGTTTACCTTGCAGCCATGATATAGCCTTCCTCCCACTTCCTATTAACTGTTGTTTGTTTACCTTGTTGGCCCTCGTGTCGTAGTTGCATGCTTAGTGTTGTTTGCGCTCAAGTCTTGCTGTCCGTCTTATCACCTGTTTAGTTTGATAGTTGGGTTTCAATTCAATCAACAACATGTTAATGTTTTGGGTAATAATAATTTGATGATAAGGCACAGGCAGGAGGCCCGGCGTGGTTTTGAGGCCTGCTAGTGTCGGCCCTAATTAGGAAAAGGGTCTTGTCTACTGATCCATGATGAGCGCACTAACCGCATGTGGGAAGCGAGTATGGGCGCCCCCCGCAATTCTGATTCGATTCGCATCTCGTCAAAATCGCCTCATTTAGTTCGGGTTTTCCATTTGCCGCATGCATATGCAGGTGCGAACCCTTGGAGCCAGGGTGGAACTTTTGTAGTCGGCATTTAGGGAGACACGTTCTTAGAGTGCTATGAGGGTCCCCTTTTCTTCGTGGGGCTTGATTAGCCGTGCGCTCAATTGCACGAGGTTCTTTGGGCTTGATGCGAAGAAGAGTTGGGTTGTGTTGAGTACCTCGCTTGGTGGGTTTGATCCCCGTCTGGCGGGTTATTCTTACGTGTACGGCCAAATTGGTGCACCCCTGCAGGGTTAAATCTTCTCGACAAGCCGTGTTTTCCGCGGTTATGGATGACTTGGTGAAAGTACTGGCTAACAAGTACTCAGAACAACTTACACCTAACTAATGATAACTTGACTAGTAATAGTCTTATTGACACAATAACTTGAACCATCATTAATCCAACTGTGTGAGTTATCCTCGGATTGCTACTTTGGATAAGGGGCGAGATCCAGGATGGGTTTGTTTGATGTTAGTTGTAGTTGGTTACGACACGCTATCTTATCCCTTTCTTTTAGCCGGATGTTGTAGCGAGTCTCTATAGTTAGTTAGTGCAGCCCGCTGCCGCTTATTTGCAATAATCCCTTCCTTTTCTGTTGTACCCAAAGTATTTGTACCTTGTGATGATTGGATACGCTGGTATCTTGTGAGTATGGTTTATCCACTTGCCAGTACTTAACCGTACTGACCCACGAATCCTTTTTCGTGGCTGCATATTCAACATTGCAGTCAGCAGGTTTGAAGTCTGACGATTTTAGCTTGGGAATCCCTCCGGCTTGGCCTGGGCAGGGATTGGACGCCATCAGTTATCTTCAGGACTCTTAGTCCAATTTGTATCTTGTCCGTAGCCGGACGCTATGTTGTTTCTTCCGCTGTTATTTGGATCTTTGTATTGTATCAGTTGTATCCTTGGCTCGTTTGAGTCATCTTGTATATATCTTTTCTGTTGTTGTTGTGGATTACTCGTGAACTGTTGTAATGTTATCACAAGTGGCAACCTGGAATCGGTTATTATGTGGATTTTGGCGGAATGCTGAAATCTGCATAGTGCCCGATCTCGGGGCGTCACACCGCGCCACGCGTCGCAACTCCCGCGCCACGCGCACAACTCCCGCGCCACGCGCCACCCTAACACAACCAAGCAAATAGTTGCACATTACTACCCGAGCTCAAACTGAACACTGACCCAAGCATGGATGGATGTGTTAAAGGGGGGTGTAGAACAAAACAATCGGTATCACCATCATACAGCCCTACCGTGGCTACTCGGTGCAATATGCATACCAAATGCACGGTAGGACGTATGATGGCGAATCCGGATGTTTTGTATTTGCTCGATAAACTGAATATATGATGTATCAAACCTTAAAGGGGGATGTAGAACAAAACAATCGGTATCGCCATCATACAGCCCCACCGTGGCTACTGGGTGCAATATGCATACCAAATGCACGGCAGGACGTATGATGGCGAATCCGGATGTTTTGTATTTGCTCGATGAACTGACCGGTGTATGAAGGTGAGCTATATATAGGGTCCTATGGCTCACAAAGTGTTGTTCTAGGGTTTTGATCCAACGGTTAAGAAACCACCTCATCCAACGGCTCACAACAGCTCGAAAGAAACACACCGTAGTCCTGATCGAACGGCTCACAACAACTCGAAAGAAACACACCCCGGATCCAACGACTCACAAGCGCTTTAAAGAAACACACGATCCGTGTGATTCTATCTGATTGGTCCAAACGAAACCCTAACCCATTTAGTCCCGGTTGGTGTCCCCAACCGGGACTAAAGGGATGTTTTCTTCTCGCTATATCTATGTATGCATTGCCACACCATTGGCATAAACACATACAAACTCACCACTCTCTCATGGCTTCTACCGTACCCACTCTAACATTCATCCAGGAGGAGGCACTTTCCGCCTCAAACTACCCCTCCCGTGCGGCTACAACGTTCCCGCCGGTTGGATGCTGACCGCCGGAGGAGTGCCGGTCCCTCCTCTTCCTCAAGGTGTGGCGCGTCGGGCGGCCATCACGAACCACTACTATCACGAGCTCACGCCGGAGCAGCGGAGGAATCCCAGTTGGCATCCCGATAACCAGCATACTTGGGATGCCTTCTTCATCAATCGGCGTGAGAGGGCGCTCGCCAGGTATGAGGAGGACGACCTGCCTCCTGGGAACTTTCACGAGGCCGGTCGTCGGCTATGGTGGTCCAGCCGGACTCTACAGAGCGTCATGGACTACATCAGGGCCGGCGATATCCCCCGCCTGCGCTACCCTCAGGCCTCAGCACCGTCAGACGATAGTGACGACGACGGCGGCGGCGACTACGACGACTACAAGTACATGTACTATAGGCCTAGGCAGGAGTATGACCAGCAGATATCAGATCATGCATCTATGCTCTCCGTTTAGGTTTAGATCCACTCTAGCCATTATGTACTGCCTTTTTTATCTATATATATTCAAGATGTGTGTGAATCTTTCTGATTGGATGGAACAAAACCATAACCATTTCGTCTCGGTTGGTAAAACATGCCGGGACTAAAGGGGTTTTATTTTTCTGAATTTTCTGATATATTGTTTGTATTTTTAAGATTTTAAAAAGAATTAGTTTTATTTTTCTGAATTTTCTGATATATTATTTGTATTTGTAGGATTGGAAAAAGAATTAGTTCTTTTTTCTGAATTTTTTGATATATTATTTGTATTTTTAAGATTTTAAAAAGAATTAGTTTTATTTTTCTGAATTTTCTGATATATTATTTGTATTTTTAGGATTGGAAAAAGAATTAGTTCTTTTTTCTGAATTTTTTGATATATTATTTGTATTTTTAAGATTTTAAAAAGAATTAGTTTTATTTTTCTGAATTTTCTGATATATTATTTGTATTTTTTAGGATTGGAAAAAGAATTAGTTCTTTTTTCTGAATTTTTTGATATATTATTTGTATTTTTAAGATTTTAAAAAGAATTAGTTTTATTTTTCTGAATTTGCTGATATATTATTTGTATTTTTAAAAAGGAAAAGTATTTGAGTAACCACCTTTAGTCGCGGTTAGTGTCACGAACCGGGACTAAAGGCTCGTTCTGCGCGGGAACGAAAACGCCGCGAAAATTGCACCTTTAGTCCCGGTTCATGACACCAGCCGGGACTAGGGGGACCTTTAGTCCAGGTTCGTGACACCAACCGGGACTAAAGGCCCGCGGAGGGTACCCTAGGGGACCTTTAGTCCCGGTTGGTGACACCAACCGGGACTAAAGGCTGGACCTATATATGCGCGATGTCTTCCTGCCCCAAAATTTTCTAAGTCCAAACCCTCGTCTTCCTCGCGCCGACGCTCGCTCGTCTTCTGCCCCGTCGCCGTCGCCGTCGCCCGCTCGTCTTCTGCCCCGTCGCCGTTGCCGTCGCCAGCGAGAGGATCGCGCCGTCGTCGTCGCCATCGCCGTCGTCGCGCCCTTCTCTCCACCGCCTCCACCCTGCTCCGCCCCCGCCCCGTCGCCGTCCGGTAGGTTCCCCGCGGGCCTCGCGCCGCCCTCGAACGCCCTCGAACCAACGCCCTCGAACGAACGCCCTCGAACGCGCCGCCCTCGAACCAACCCCCGCGGGCCAGATTCGCCGCCGGCGAGACCACAGTGGCAGTGGCCGTGTGACACCAGGGGTGACGTCATGATGACGTCACCTGGCCACGTGTTGGCGAGATTTTTTTTTTGATGACGTCATCGTGACACGTGGGGGCCACTTTTTATGGAATTACAGAATATAATTAATCTTCTAAATTAAATAACTTTTAATTTATAATTCCAAAAATTATGGAAAAATATGCAAAATGTTCACAAAAATGTAAGCTATCTGTTTATATCATTTTCAATCATGGTTTACAAAGTTCTAAATGAGACCATATTTGAATTTTTATTAAATTCATTAAAATAATGAAAATAAGTTTTAATTCAATAAATTCAGAATATTAAGTGTAATATACCAAAATGACCAGGAAAGCAAATGCAACCAAGCTATGGGGTTCTCCAAGTAATTTGAGAAACTAATCTTGGACACACCTCTAAAGTATGGTTTTCCCCCTCCGGTGGTTATCGTTCTTCCACCCAAAACCCTAGCAATCTGTTTTCCCTCCTTCTACGACAATATTTGCTAAGTCTCCTATATACTTAATTAATTTTTACTACATGCATGTCTGCAGGAGTGACATATGGCGGACAATAGAGACCTGACGGCGGAACAGGAGGCTGAAGGTTATATATATGAAATTATAGCCGGAGAACATGATGTAATCTCTTCTTATCTGAACCTTGAGGATCAAGAAGGTGAAGGAACGGACATTGTCGATGATCAAGTAGGTAAAGAAGGAACAGACATTGTGGATGATCAAGGAGGTGAAGGAATGGACATTGATGATGGAGGTCAACCGTCGACAAACGACGATCTCCAATTGCAAAGAACAACCACCTCCGGCGAGGTATATATATATATATATATATACATTGAGCTTCTCATGATACAAACTTACTGAAATGTGAATACATATGCACTAACGCGCGCGACTCTCTTTCTTATTTTAGCTCTCGGCCGGATCGAGTACGACAACGCGTGGCAAATCCAAGGCGGTGAAAGATTCCGAAATATATACCATCGAATCAGTCGGTGTAACCGGCAAGCCCCTACAGCACACCACAAAGTTTATCAACCAATGCGGAGTCATTGTTAGAGACACTGTCCCGATCACCGTCCAGGAATGGAAGGAGCCAAAGAAAGCACGTCTTGGTTTCAGTTATGTCCACAAGAGAACGAAAAATGAGATGTTCAGAAAGCTTATGGTACATTTCATTCTACCTCCGGAATACCACAAAAAAGATGAATTCGGTGAGGAGGTTCCGGGTGGACGTCAGAGGAGGAGGCTAGTCAAAGAGTTCGCTCTTCAGAAGATGGCCGAAGCATTCCGGAACTTCAAGAAAAAATTGTTCCGTGAATATGTCAGCAAGGGCAAGACTCCGCTTTTCACTGGACAACATGAGAAACTGAGAGATGATTGGACAGTATTTGTGACGCAGAAGAAATCGGAGCATTTCAAGGAAATGTCGAAAAAAAATAAGGCTAATGCGGATAAGAAACAGTACCATCATGTTATGGGGCCAGGAGGTTACCGCGTTTCGGCGCCTAAGTGGCAGGCGATGGAGGACGGCCTGAGGGCAAGAGGAATCCCTCTAGGTACAGAGGGATGGGACGAAAGAGCCAAAATGTGGTGGTACGGGCATGGGGGATCGCTAGACCCGGAGACAGGGGAGTGTGTTCATCGGCAGAAAACGTTTGCTCCCACAAAAAACCTTGTTGACGCAATGACCAAAGCTCAACAGGGCTGGATCACGTTCAACAGAGAGAGAGACCAACTGACCCATGCCCTCGGGAATCCTGAACATGGAGGACATATACGAGGCAAAGGCAGATTGCCGTGAAAAGTAGGGTTTTCCCAGGAGGGTGACCCGTACTGTTACAGAAGCCGTAAGAGAAATATGGACCGGGCTGCTGTCGAAGCTGCAGATCTTCTGTCGAAGCTTGCAACGGAAGTTAGTGAGTTGAAGCAGACCATGGCGGGAATAGTTGAGAAAGAAACAGTGGCGGCTGCAGGGCCGCATGAAGAACATGCAGCGGATCAGCGGAGAAGCAGCGTGGTTTCCACGGAGGCCCCGCCTGCAGGTGTTAATGCACCGATGACCGAGAGTCGTGCACCGGAGCCTCACTACCCCGTGGATGATGTAAAGGAGATGAAAGAATGTGATCTGCATTATCCCGTGGGGAACATTTCCATGAAGGTAGCTACAGGCAGTGCTTTACCCTATACACCTGGAGCACTCCATCACAACAACCCCATTCCATATGGCTATGCTCGTGTCACGGTGGAAGACATAGTCCAAGGGTTTGAGGACCTGGAGATTGACATAGCTACACCCGAAGGGGAGAGAAGACTTGGAGATGTCAAGCTCCAGTTCATTCTATGGAAAAAAAAGTACATAGTGTTTCCAGGCGAGACGCCAAGGCTAACAAGTCCACCCCCTCTGATGGTGCAGGTGCTGGTGGTAGTGCTGGTGCTGGTTCACCTACGCCTCCTTCACGCCATTCGACGCCGTCCCCCGATCCACAATCTCCAGCGAGTAAGCAGTCGTCGCCCCCCATTCCTCCTCCGGCGGTTAAGCAGTCGTCGCCCCCCATTCCTCCTCCGGAGGATAAGCAGTCGTCGCCCCCCATTCCTCCTCCGGAGGATAAGCAGATGTCGCCCCCCATTCCTACTCCAGCAAAGAAACAGAAGCAGGCGGACAGCAAGGGAACCTGCTCTTGGACTATTAACCGGGAGCCTTATGTACCTAAGACCACACGGGTACCGGAGCCATCACTGAAGCCTATCCCCCCAAGGCCTTGGGAACTTAGTGATGTTGAAACCAAATTGGCCGTGAAGGCTGACGTTGAGAAATGGAAGGCCCGTCAGAAGGCGCTAAAGGAGCCTGAGCCCAAGGAAGTATTCCCTCCGAGTGTAGACAAGTGGGCTACGGGTTTTTTGTCAACACCGTCCCAAGCCGAGAAGAATTTGCCTAAAGACTATGATATTGAACTTCGTAAGCAAGCAAAAATATTGGAGGAGGAGAAAGCAAAAAGAAAAAAAAAGCGGGAAACAAGTTGACCAGCTCGGGATGCAGAGTAAACAATCGATCCCCCCGCTCATAGTGAAAGCCGGTCCGGAACAGGACCCCGAGGTCATAAGAGTTGTGGCAGCAATGGGATTGACTGTAGCTACTGCCATGGAAAATGCGTCCGAGGCCGGTATGTCTCTTCGTCTCTTTTTAGGCATGGACGATGCGCCAATGGCTGAGGTAGCATTACAATATCAGAACAAAGGGCCTCTCGTCGAGCCTACGCAGGAAAAGGATCTACCACCACTAATGCAAAGTCTGCTACGTTGGTACAAACAATTCATATCATGGACCGACAAAGAATTTGTGTATGTGGATGTTACAGAGGAGCATCACACCAAAAAGTACTCTGTACAAGTTGAGATGAGTGAATTGTTCCAGCTGTTCAATCTGCGCGAGCTCGACAAATCTATCCTGAGTTGCTACGTTCTGTAAGTGATTTATTTCTACCTCATCTCGTTCTTCATTGCCTACACTATATATATATATATTGTCCTAACTATATTGTTGCGTACGCTATTATGCAGATTGAAGATTTGGGAATGCAAAATAAGACTCATCCATGATGTTGGGTTCATTGACCCACAAATCATTAATGGAACTATGTTAGAGCATCACCCCAAAGACGTGGAGAAAGACTTGTACAATTTTCTTAAAAAGCATGAATTCAAAAGTCAGATTCTATTTCCTTACCATTTTGGGTGAGTGTTTCTCTCTTGTGCCCATTCTCTTTTGTTTACTCCATGCATGGTATGTCTAATCGATAAGTTATGCATGTGCATGTAACGTGTCCGCAGGTTCCACCGGATTCTGCTAAAAATTAAACTTGACAGCTCCACAGTTTTTATCATCGACTCTATGAATTCAGATACAAATCTTTGGATCGACATGAGAAAAATGACGCAAAGGTAATTATTTTCAATCATTTGCACTCTATATCGATCGGTCTCTTTTGTTCATTTCCTAATAACTCCCTTGTTCATTTAATTTTATTTGCAATGTAGAGTTTGGAGACGGTTCTCACATGAACATGTCGGTGGATTCAAACATCAGCTAGAATTTAAAAATGTGGTCAAAGGTGTCGATAAGCAGCCACCGGGGACCGGTCTATGTGGATACTATGTCTGTGAGAACATACGGAAAGAAATCTCTGAGAGGAAGAAGGACGAGACCACGCGGAGGAGTCTCAATAACTTGCGGAGGGCGCTTACTCCAGAAGCTCGCTTCCGACCAATTCAAGAGGAAATAGCAGGATTTTTCCTTAGGCATGTCATCGATTCCAAAGGAGAACACCATGCGTCCTCCGACGATGACTATTATACGCATCAGCCCCGAGTTCTTTGAAACTTGTTCGAATTTGTGTATGGTCATCCATCTTAATTGTGTAATATGGAAACTTGTTCGAGGTTGTATATGGTCACTCGATATTGAATATATATTATATATTCCTATTGAATTCTCCTTGTTTGAAATTTCATATATATATATGCATGTATATAGTAGCGTAAAATATATATATATATGTGTACTGAAACTTCATCAAAATTAAAATAAAACACAAAATAAAATATAAAAGAAATAAAACAAAACAAATTAAAAAGAAACCAGGTTTAGGGGGCCTAAAACCCTAAACCTGCGCCGGTTTTCAGTCCCGGTTAGCCACAAGAACCGGGACTAAAGGTCCTCCGCCGCGACGGACTACTGGCGCCCACGTGGACAGGCCTTTAGTCCCGGTTCGTAAGCAGCGCGACTATAGGGGGGTCTTTAGTCGCGCATAGCTAGTCCCGGTTGCGCGGCCGGGACTACTGGCCCTGGCGAACCGGGACTATAGGCCTATTTTCTACCAGTGTTGAGTCTCTCCTGCTGCCTAGCGCGCGCGTCGCCCGTGAGATGCGGCAACTCAGCAGCCACTGCCTCTGCATCCCTAAGAGTTTTGGCGGGGGTGCTGTATCTAGGCCTACCCACAGTGTCCAAGCTAGCAGAATGGCTAGCAGCCCTACCATCTCTAGCCAGCTCGGCGCCTAAGTTGCGACGCGTAATGCCTATCTTGCTAGGCAGCCTAGAAACAGGAGTAAAGCCATGCGCTGCATTGTACTCATTTTGCGCAAGGTTGAGCTCAAGCCTAACCTTCTCCAGCTCCTGGGTCTCCGCGAGTAGCGCTTGACGCTGCTGCTCGATCTGCGCCCTCATGGCGGCGAGTTCCATCTCAGTGGGTTGCGGCATACCCAACTGCACGGTCGCGCCTCCGCGAACAACTGGGATGGCCGTAGACGTGGAAGGAGGTAAGTTCTGGTCCTTCTCGTAGGGCTTGTGGACCCTAGCACCCACAGGTTCCTCGATGACGCCAGCGGCAGCGGCCGCGCCCTTCCCGGCATCGATAGCCGGGCCTGTCATCATCACCTCCACGCTGTCCGCAGAACAGCCAGTTGGCTTCTCGCGGGCAGCGAGTACAGCAGAAGGATCTTCCGCGATGAGCACCACCTCTGGGAACTCGCGGATGATGGAGGTGGCGACGTAGACCAGGTGCATGCCAAAGGAGAGCACCGAGCCGCCTGCGGGCATGGGCCTGCCGCCAAAATCTCCGGCGTTGTCGATGACGAAGTCGAAGGAGCCGAATCTGTGGACAAGGCCACAGACCACGCGCTCCCCTGAAGCTGAAACCGGTCCCGTCCGAATGTGAACTCAAGCCAGCGCCGCTGGTAGCCCCACGGTGGGCTCCAACTTTCGTGGTGGTATCACGGCAGATGCCATGGGATGGCTAAAGTGTTGGGGCCGATGGACGCTGGAGGTATCTGGGGAGGGATCACACGGCGAGTAGCCGCGTGTAGGATGTCTCTAACACTGCAAACAACCAGATCTACCCAGGTACAGGGCCCTCGTGTGGAGGTAACACCCCTAGTCCTGCCTTTCTCTCTATTTCTGTGTTATCCGAGTAGCCACAATACACTGTATGCCTATAGCCGAGTAGCCACTCTGCTGCTCTCTCTCGCTCTGGTGTTGTCTCTAGCAAATAAATGCGAAGTGAAGCAAGTCCCTCGCGCAGGAGGAGGCAGGGCACCTTATATACTGGTGCCCAGCCGGATAAAGAATGATTAAAAAGTACGGTGATGTGACTTGACCACGGTGACTTTGGCACGCCTCCAGGATCCCGCGCGGAGAAGCGCCGCATCGTGCGGCTGACAGCCCCTATCCGCTCTGTCAGCCTCCCAGCGTAGACCTCCATCCTGCCCTGTCCCCTCTGTACTTGACAAGACTGGACGACTGCCTAACCCTGCGTCACTGATGATCACGAACCTAGTAAGTTGAACCGCACGCGCGTACGGACGCAGGATACGCGGGATCTCCTGTCAGAACGGCTCCATTGACTTCTGGCCCGAGTAGGATTGCCATCCGTCTACTCAGACCAACTTCTCTACTCGGACGAATGTAACTTCCTTGATATCTTCTCTTGGCCTTCAGTGGGTACGGCCGGATAGAAACCTACTGGGTAGCAAGTACCCGGGTAGCCGTCTACCCGGTCAACAACACCTTGACCTTGCCTTTAGCACTTGCCTTACGCCTACTCGGGGGTAACCCCCTGACAAGTCTCCATCTTCTAACTTTATGCACAGTTGAGAGAGAATTTTTGTCATTCTGAGTTTTTGTCCCAGAAACATTATTAATTGAATCATGATGTGTTATTGCTTGTTCTCAAATTATTTGCTCTAGTCTTCCTCATGAACTTTGAAGGTGTCCTGGCATTTATGTTTTGCACCACTCTTAAGGACTAGCGAAATATCACTTTGCCATGCTTTCTCTATACTTGAAACAAACATATATCTTCCTTTGCATTGTTATTCACGATCTTTTATTTGATATACTTCTCATGATGCAAAGTGGTCACTATGCTTTATGATTAAAGTTCTATTATCTTGTTTGTGTTAAAGTTGTATGATCTCAGCTTACATATGCTTTTACATTATTATGATCAAGAATGTGTGGTTGCATGTCGCCCTATAAATTGTTTTTTTATCGTTTACCTACTCGAGGACGAGTAGGAACTAAGCTTGGGGATGCTTGATACGTCTCCAACGTATCTATAATTTATGATGTTCAATGATTATATTATGCCAATTGCTACATGTTTTCTCCCTTCTTTATGTCATTTTTATCGATTTTCCGGACTAACCTATTTTCAAGATGCCACAGAGCCAGTTCCCTGTTTTCTGCTGTTTTTTGTTTCAGAAAAGTTGTTCTGGAAATATTCTCGGAATTGGAAAATTCGAAGCCCAGAAGTTTTAGAATTCCCGAAGGTTCCACGGAGTCCCGAAGAGACCCGGAGAGGGGCCTCAGGGGACCCACACCATGGGGTGGCGCGCCCCCCTTGGCTGCGCCGTGGGGTGGTGTGGGGCCCCCAGGGCTCCACCGCCTTTGCCATTTCACCTATTTATTCCCCTCTGAAGGAAAACCCTAGGCGCCTGATAAAAAATCCCCAAAAAGTTCCGCAGCTGCCGTCATCGTCAACCCTAGATCAGGGGGGTTCTAAAGCTGTCCCCCGGCACCCTGCCGGAGAGGAGATCATCACCGGAGGCCTCTTCATCACCATGCCTGCCTTCGGAGTGATGCATGAGTAGTTCATCCTTGGACTACAGGTCCATAGCAGTAGCTAGATGGTTGTATTCTCCTCCTATGCCTCAATGTTTAGATCTCGTGAGCTGCCTAACACGATCCAAATTGTTCTTATGTAATTCTATGTGCTATGTTTGCTGGGATCCGACGAATATTGAACTTATGCCAAGTTGATTATAGCCTTTATTGCATATGTTATTTGTGATCTTGCATGCTTTCCGTTGCTAGTGGTAGCTCTCGTCAAGTAGTTGCTAGTGACTCCAAGAGGGAGTATTTATGATCTATAGTTAGGTTCATGCCTCCTTTTTGCCTGTGCTCAAGTGACTAAAACGTGACGGGGAAGGATGTGATGTTGCCACTAGGGAGAAAACAGCGGTATGAGTACCCGCGTGCACAATCATTGCTTACATTACACACATTGCTTAATGCGATTATTTGTTGCTTGCAAGTTAATACCTAAGGGGGTTCGGATGATAACCTGAGGGTGGATTATTAGTCATAGATGCAGTTGGATTACGGTCTATGTATATTGTTGTAATGCCCGCACTAAATATCATAGTAGTCATCATGACATGAATGTGCACTACGGTGCAACCTCTATTTGTCAATTGCCTAGCTGTAATTTGTTCACCCAACATGCTATCTTTTATGGAGAGACACCACTAATGAACCTATGAACCCCGGTCCATTTTCCTACACTGTTAAACAAACCACTACAATTCCCTGTTTTCTTTACTTACTGCAAGCATACACTATTTTCCACACTATACGTCTAATCTTTGTTTTCAGCAAGACCGGTGAGATTGACAACCTCATTGTAACGTTGGGACAAAATATTTTGGTTGTGTTGTGTGCAGGTTCCGCGTTGTTGCTGACACCGGTGAGGCGCTATCACCACCGTCAGTTGCATCAACCTTCCAAAGATCCTCTTTCTCCTACTGGATTGATAGCCTTGGTTCTTAACTAAGGGAAATTCTTACCGCTCCACTCATCCCACCCTCCTCTTGGGGTTTCCAACACACCATCCATAGCAGAAAAAAATTCTGGTGCCGTTGACGTGGAGTTAATCATCATCAACAAGCAACCACTCCCTCGTCAACTCTACCAGCAATCAGATGCTCCATCAAACTTTGTAATGATTTTCTCCTTTTTACAATCTACAACAGCACCACAAGTGTTGAAGAAAGGTCTACCAAATATAATAGGACAAGTATCACTAGTAGAATTGCCTAGTACTAGAAAATCAGCAGGATATTTAGTTTTACCACATAAGACCTCCACATCTCTAACAATACCAATCGGAGAAATAGTTTCCCTATTAGCAAGTTGAATAATCACATGAATGTCTTCAAGTTCACAAGAACCAATTTCATGCATGACTTCTTTATAAAGATCATAAGGATTAGCACTAGAACTAGCAGGAATATCACACAAACCATAATAGCAATGATCACCGATCCTAACAGATAGCACAGGAACACTAGGTTTCCTAGATTTCCTAGGATGAGAGACAATATTAGAAGCATCTTCACAAAATATAATGTGTCCCTCTTCTACATTTTCAGAAACAAGGTCCTTTACTATTGCTACTATAGTTTCTGCAGTTATTTGTTCATCGGGTTCTACAGATTTCCTTGCACTTTTATTAACCACACTATCTATCATAGAATGTTCTTTTCCCTTAGCAGGGAAATGCATTTTCTCAATATAAGGTTTAGGCACAATAGAATCAACGATATGAACTTCTATATCTCTAGCAGGAACACAATTAACAGTATCTTTATAAGGTGCATGGTACTTATCCCATTCCTTTTTGGTAATATCAATATAAGAAGCAAAAGCCTTATATAATTTTGCAACAACTTGAGAATCAAGACCATAAACAATACTAACATTATGAATATCATCGGATGACATAATTTTTTTTAGTTCATTCATAATCATAATTTATACCTGACTTTCTACCTTTGTCATTCTCCCATCCTTCAGTGTTTTCTTGAATACGGTCAAGAAGATCCCATTTAGCTTCATCCTTCATACGTGTAAATGATCCAGAACAAGAAGCATCCAATAAATCCTTATCATGACGAGAAAGCCTTGCATAGAAATTATTAATAACAATATTACTGGGGAGCTCGTGAATGGGGCATTTGAACATTAGTAACTTCAATATACCCCATGATTGGGCAATACTCTCTCCGTCCTGAGGCCAAAAATTATATATATAATTCCGATCTCTATGAATTTCAGTAGGAGGATAGAATTTAGAATAAAAGAGAGGCACAATTTCCTCCAATCCAATAGTCTGGCTATTTTTCAGCAGTTTGAACCATTCAGCGGCTCGGCCTGTCAATGATATAGAGAATAATTTCCTCTTCACTTGGCCCATTGTAATACCTGCACACTTGAACAACTCGCATAATTCATGTAAAAAGAGCAAATGATCACCAGGATGGACAGTTCCATCACCTGAATAGCAGTTATTCATAACATGTTTAACAATATTTATATGTATTTTATAAGGATCCAAATCATTAGGCGGTACTACCTAGCAGTGGCAGCAATTCCCGCAAATAAGGACTCAAAAGGAGATCCAAACATAGTATAATAAAGCAGTAGACAGCAATAAAAACAGCACTTACAGCAGAAGCTTCCTTTATCAATTCCACTTCCCAATAGCGCTTAGTTCCCGGCAACGGCGCGAGAAAATAGTCTTGATGACCCACAAGTATAGGGGGTGTATCATAGTACTATCGATAAATAAGAGTCTCGAACCCAACGAGGAGCAGAAGGTGTTGACAAGCAGTTTCGATGAAGGAATAACTGTAAATACTGAAAGATAAATTTGTAGGGGTTTTTGATATTGCAGATAAATAAAGTGCGAGTAAATAAAATGCAGTAATAATAATTGCAGCAAGTGGCCTAATCCTTTCTTTAGCAAAGGACAAGCCTGTGGGTTTACTTATGATTAACAAACGTTCTCGAGGACACATGGGAGGTTTCTGTCAAGTGCTTTTGTTTCATGCCGCTGAATAATCTTTAGTGTTTTATGAGTGTTGTGTGGGTGAAGCTATGCTAATGTACCGTCCCGTACAAGACTAATACATACTTGTGATTATACCCCTTGCAAGCATCCGCAACTACAAGAATGTAATTAAGAAATAAATCTAACCACAACTTTAAACTCCGAGATCCTAAGCTCCCTCGTGCAATGGTTTCCTAACGGGGGTTTAGGTTTCTATCACTCTGGCAACCCCACAATTAGTAGCAAAATACACGATGCATTCGCTAGGCCCATAAATGGTGAAGTATCATGTAGTCGACGTTCACATGACACCACTAGAAGAATAATACCACAACTTAAATATCAAACCATTAAATATTACTCAACATTACTTCACTACTAACAACTTGACTTCTCCCATGTCCTCAAGAACAACACGAATTACTCACAAGACATCATATGGATCATGATCAGAGGTGATATAATTGTGATTAACAATCTGGACATAAACCTAATCCAATGCTTTCACTTAATAGCATCAACTACAAGTAGTAATCAACACCGGGAAAGTTTCCCCTATGAAATAGACAAGATGCAACCCTAGATGTTACAGCGGAACGGAGTGGAGCTGAGGGTGATGATGGTGGAAATGATGATGATGATGACGATGATGATCCCGAAGAAGTCCAGCTCGATGACGGTGACGATGGCGATGATTTCGCCCCTCCGGGAAGGAATTTCCCTGACAGATTTCTCCCTGCCGGAGAGCTTTTCTCTCTTTGTTGTTTTCCGTCCCACAGAGGCGGCGGAAAGACTCCTCGATGATTCTCCGTGTCTTAGGGTTCCCGGAGGATGAAGTACGTCGAAGGGGCAACCTAGAGGTGGGCCAGGGCCTCCTCACCACCCCCAGGTGCGGCCAGAGGTGGGTCCGCGCCTGGGCATGGTGAGGGCCCTTGGTGTCCCTCCTTCGGCTCCCCTTTTGGCTTCCTTTGTCTTCGGGTGACATAGGAACTTTCTGATGATTTCCGGGGTGCTCTGATCTTCGCGAATATGGTATCCTGACGCTCCGTTTTCCAGCAGAATTCTGACTTCGGGGTTCAACTCTCCAATTATTGGAAAACATGCAAAATAGGTGAAATAACATAAGTATAATGCTCCAATATGAAATATATCAATGAATAACAACAAATTATGATATAAAATAGTGATACAAAATGGACGTATCAAGCGACCTTAGGTTTAAAACCTTTTAGGAGATCTGTAGGTTGGTAAGGACTATAGGAAGCCATCTTATCTAAACCAAACTTCCTGCAACTCTGATGATCATCCACTTGAGAATGATACGATCATACTTGTATAGAATATTCATACTCAACTTGAGTAAATCTACTTATCTATTTTCTTTATACCTAGGTATGAATAGTTTAAAGTTTAGCATACATCAGTTTTATTGAGAAAAGTGTTCTGACATAGTCAGAGATGATTAAGTCAGAGTGATGATTTACCCCATTCTATGAATGTATAGGATGGATTAGAACATGGTATGGAGTAAGTATAGGAGTCATCAAGAATGGATATTTGAGAATCATGAAGAGTCATTAGACCATGGTAACTACGGGGTATATATCATATCCTTAGTTATCAAGTCTAGAGGTGAATCCTTATAGTATAGTATAGAATTAGGAGAATGCATAAGCATTGATGGAAGCTACATTATTACTTCAACAGTGTGATGAACAACATGAAGGATCAACAGATGCCATGGGAAGCTTATCATAATCTAGATGAAGTAATTCAATTAGCATGATGCTTAGTCCCATATGGAACCAAGTTAAACAACAACAACTATAGGATCATTGTGTCTTAGTTTATTCCATTGCAGTAAGGCATGCAATTGGATTAATTACCGAGGCAAAGAGTGGTTGTGTAGACTAGGATTACAAGGTACTATATACCTACTTGTAGTGTATGGAATTTAAGAGCCTTGGTACTTGAGATGTTTTACTCTAAGTACTTCTATTTCACAAGCTTTTGATGCATGAGTGATAACTGCATTTGGGATTTATTGGATCTTATTTGGATCTTTGATTGACTAGATCTGTACATGAAGATTGAACTTGATGTGCAAATGCATGTGCAAACACTGAGTTCTTTCTTGATGTTACTGGTCTAGAGGGTATATGATTAGTATGAGAGCAGTCTGAAATATCAGCTGATTGAAGTAACCACAAGGGCTTTGGAAGACCAGAAAGTCAAGAAGGAAGATGACGATGAAGAAACTGATGGGAATGGTCCACATTCTACATCGTGTTTGGAGTTGGTGACATACTTCATCAACACATGGAGATCTACCACAAGTGATGCGAAGAAAATCATATGAGTAGTTATATTCGAGAAGGAAATATGTAGAAGATTGGTAAGTCAACTTATAGAGTCACCCTGTAGAAGTCAAAACCCAAAGATATATAAGGACCATAGGAAGTCATTAGTGGAATAGGTTATAGTAACCTGTAGGAAAAAGATAAAACTCGAGAAAACTCGAAGATATTTTTACTAGTAAGATGAGTCTAGATTAAAGTACACTATGTTCTTTGAGCAGTCTTTCTCTTGAGACCATTAAATTGAACCAAATGGAGTCCTAACCATACATAATATCCAGTGTACTGGAAGAACCTTATTGGTTATTCATCACCTGGTGGATATACCAAATGTTCTTCAGAAAGTTGTGAGAGGTAGGAAACCATACCTACTCATCGGAGAATGAAACTTGGTATCTGATACGTCTCCAACGTATCTATAATTTCTGATGCTCCATGATGATATTATGCCAATTGATACATGTTTTCTCCCTTCTTTATGTCATTTTTACACGTTTTCTGGGACTGACCTATTAACAAGATGCCAAGTGCTAGTTCCCAGTTTTCTGCTGTTTTTTATCTCAGAAAAGTTGTTCCGGAAATATTGTCGGAATTGGACCCCACAAAGCCCGAAGTACCTATTTTCCCCGGAAGCATCCAGAAGACCGAAGAGGAGTCAAAGAGGAGCACCAGGGGGCCCACACCATGGGGTGGCGCCCCCCCTTGGTCGCGCCACGGGGTGGTGACGAAGACATGGATCCTGGACCCTGCGGGTATGGACACCCCATCTCAGGCCCAAGGTTAAGGCCCAAGAAGAGGAGCCCTTGGAGTATTCCAGAAGGCCCACATGAAGCCCACCCACGCCAACTTGCGGGTTAAGTTTAGAAATATGTAACCCACTTAAGGTTAGAATTCGAGTCCTCTCCGGGTAGGGTTTGAGACATGGCCACCTATATAAGGCCAGGAGAGCCACCGGAGGAGGGCCAGGCAACACCGCAACACCAAAGCCTTGAACTCGAGATCATACTCTCGATTCGAGCAACCACCATTGTAACCGATCTACTCATCAATACAGATCGACAAAGGCAGGAGTAAGGGTTTTACCTCTACGAGGGCCCCAAACCTGGGTAAATCTCGCCCCCTGTCTAGCCGACGATGCCACCAGCGCTCATGAGTTCTCCTAGTCGAAACCCGATAGGGTCACCTAAGGGATTTGTAGAGTCAGAGATTCGACAATTAGCGCCGACCGTGGGGACGACGGGCGCTAGATCACCGGCATCTTCGGCTTCATCGACAACCAACTCCCGTTGGAAACCATCGACTACGGCTCCGAACAATCCTATACGGATCGGATCTGTCGTGGTCACACCTCACTCGCCGGAATCACGCCCGGTATTCGAGGATCTGGAGAAGAGCGTCACCTTGACGTTCGGGAGCCTGAAATTCGTGACCAACAGGGACGGTATCCTCCACTTCTCGGATGAATCAGAAACTGAATCTGGAGCTGTCGACTCGCTCCGTCATCTGGAGAAAAGCGGCGAATCCATCCGCTTCAACGCCAACAACTACCATACCCTCTCGACGGAGGAACCATCAAGAATTCAAAGGAACTTTCGATCTACGCCTAGGACGCACGAGCCTCGACTGGCTCAAGTCTGCATGGCAGGATCGGAACAAGCCTCGGAAACGGAACATAGCGCAGCAGAGCGCAACATAATCGGCATCTCACGGGAATCTTGGAACCGAGCGAAGGAGGCTATGCGAACGAGCAAGCCACCAGCAGCCGGGGCTTCACACGAAGACATGGTTGCCTACCACTATCACTTAGTGAGAGCAGCCACGACCATCAAAGACGCTCGGATAGATCTGGCCCGCCGAAGAAGAGCGGCGGATGAGTCGAGCCAAAGACGAGCCGGGCTGTCCATAACACCCTCGGTCGGAACCCGACCCACGAGGAAGGGGCACGCATCTACATCCAGGAACAATGAATCCCTAGCCGGGACCAGCAGATCGATCACTCCTTCTCTCATGCGAGTCGATGACGACGGCAACGTCTACCCGCAAACTCCCGCTGCCGCAGTTCTAGCCGCAGCAACTTACATGCAGATGAATCAACCGACGGAAAGTGACCCACGGGCGGAGCAGTATAAACAAATACGCAAGGGACTAGGACTGGCAGCCGCAAGGCTCGCCGCCTATGACCGAAGGAAAGCCGCAGAGCAGCTGGAAAAGGAACAGGAGAAAGAGAAAGAGAAGGAGAGAGAAGCATCCCGCAAACATAGGAGCTCTTCGCCAAGAAGGGACAGATCGCCACGTCGTGGCCGAGGAAAAGAAGCACGGCGCCGTGATGACAGTCGAAGCAGCAGCGAAGGCAGTCCGAGAGACAAAAGCTCGCGACATCACAGCAGCCGCTCGCGAAAGCGAAGCAAGGAGCCAAGGAAGGACGCCGACCGCGACCGGCCAGGACATGACGCGCGATCGGACATCGCACAAAATAAGGTAGATAAGGCAAGGGCTTCGCGATATCGCGGGCGCTCTTCGTCCAGCTCCTCGGATGATGAAACATGCGGTGCGCTCTGCTTTGCCCGCAGCATCCGCGAAACGCCTTTACCCAGAAGATTCAAGCTCAGCACGGAAGTGACAAAGTACGACAGCTCACTCGAGCCTTCTCAATGGCTAAGCGATTAACTCACGGCAGTAAAATGCCAACGTGGGAACAAGAATACAGCTATGCAATATCTCAATTTGCATCACCTTGGCACGGCCCGCAGCTGGCTGGAAAGAATACCAAGATCTTGTTACGCATCGTGGGATGACTTGCACCGCGACTTTTGCAAAAATTTCCAGTCGACTTACAAGAGGCCGGCCACCATTGAAGAACTGCGAGAATGCAAGCAGAAAAGCGGTGAGTCTACCCGCGAATATATCCAGCGGTGGACCACGCTTAGGAACACTGCGGGAACCATCTCGGAAGAAGTGGCGATTGAGGCCTTTGCGAAAGGCGCCCGAAGAACTGCTTTCAGAGAAGAGCTAGGCAGGGCTGCACCCAAAACTATTGGGGAGCTAATGATCGTAGCCGAAAATTGGGCTAACGGAGAAGACGCGGTGCGCAACGAGAGAGCATCATCACCTGCGCACGATGAAGACCGCCATGGCCAAAGGAAAAGGAGGAAATATTACTATCACGAGGATCGAGAGGAGCTGGTAGCGGCGGAATTCACGCGAAGCCGCGACTCCGGTCGCCGTGGGAATCGCGAGTGGAGACCGAAGGCTGAAGAAAAATCTCCCGAGGAAGACCTCGACGCATACTGCTCGCTACATCTATTTACAGATAAGCGCACGGGCAAAACTAAGGCAACACACCTTCTTAAGGATTGCCAAAAGTTTATTGATATCCCGGAAGCCCTCGCAAGAAAAAGATCCGCAGCCACTCAAAATAACCCACCGCTTCCAGGAGGAGGCCACCAAGGATTCCAGCCGCCACAACCCCTACCTCCACCAGCAAATCCAAACATGGCATTGGCTGCACTGCCAGCACCACCTGCACAAAACTCCGGGGCCAATGCATACCCGAATCCAGTAGGGCAACTCGCGATGATCCAGAAGGTATGTCCATCCCGCAGAGCTCAAAAGACTAACACAAGACAGTTGTGCATGGCTATGCAGACTCCGCCAACAAAGCTCGAGTACTTGAAGATGGCACATCAACCGATCACATTTTCGATGGAAGACAACCCGCAACGAGTCCATCGACCAGGACACGCCGCCCTCGTCATCCAAGCACAGATTGGCAACTACGACTTGGCCCGCGTATTCATGGATGGTGGCAGTGGCATCAACATTATTTACGCGGATACACTCCGTCGGATGAACAGGAATCTGGACGGCCTTGCGGAATCAGAAACATCCTTCCACGGGATAGTTCCGGGAAAGGCAATCCGTCCACTCGGAACAATCAACTTAGAAGTTGTGCTGGGCACTAAAAGCAACTACAGAAGAGAATTCCTCGACTTCGAAGTCGTCGACTGGCCTTCACAGTACCACGCCATTCTTGGTCGAACAGCGTTCGCCAGATTCATGGCAGTACCACACTACGCCTACCTGAAGCTCAAGTTACCTGGAGAATATGGTGGGATCACAATCGATGGAGACTTTCATAAATCCAACAAGTGCGACATTGAATTCAACGAGATCGCAAAATCTTTCGGGATGCAAGAAGAACTTCAAGAGCTGGCAAAAACCACGGATCACTCCGTGATGCCCCTCACGAAGAAAAACGCGCCTGAGCTGTGTAACATCCCAAGTATGAAAACCTACCCCTAGAATGTTTGATTTCTTGTTATTAAAGTATTGCATCATGTCATCATGTTTATTTCCCTTGCTTGCATTTGTTACTATTTGTTTTGCATCTGTTTTTATTCTGTTTTCATAATTGAATTTCAAACAAATTCAAATGATGTGTTTCATACTTGTCATGTTACAACATTTTTTTCAAATAAAAGTTCAACTCAAACAAACTTCTGTTTCCAATTATTCCATAATGAATCAACTAATAAAATAGTGCTTTTATTTCAATTTAGTAATTCCACATTGCTTTCAAATTCAAAGCATCTTCAAACAGCACATCATTTGAAAATTATAAAAATACCAAACAAATCCTAATCACATTTGTTCTATTTAATCAATAGGGGTCACCCTAATAAAAACATTGTTTCCAATATTAATCAATTAAATATCAAATTATTCAAATTCAAACCAAAAACATTCAAACATCACACCAATTTGAAATTATAAAAAATAATCAAAACATTTTATACTCTTTGTTTCCAATTAAAGTTATTTGGGTCACCCTATTTAAAATTTTGGTTTCAATAATCATTTCTAATACTCAAATCATCCAAATAGGAATTAATTCCAAACAGCACCAAAATTCAAATGTTTTTGAATTCCAAAATTGGTTTATGGTTGTAGTTGACCTAAACAGCACACCCAATTTTTTTCAAATTTTTTTGCAAACTCTAAACCTATCTATTTCTTCCATTTCTAGTTGCTACAAAAAAAACAGAAAAGCAAAAAATAGAAAAAGAAGAAAAACGCGCGCGCGCGGCAGCTAACTAGCGCGCGGCCCAGCCCACCTACCCAGCCTACGTACCGCTTCGCGCACCTACCCTTCGTCTAAACGTACGGCAGGGCATCCGCTCGTGCCATGTACGCCGCCGTACCGCAGCGACGGCCAGGAGCCGACCCCGAGGGCTATAAGAGCAACCCTAGGCCCTGGCGCCGCCCTAGACCTAGCCCTACCTCCTCCCATCGCTCCGCCGCCGTTTCCCTCTCACTCTCGCCGGGAATTCCTCTCACTGCACCCACCTTATTTCACCGGAGAGCTCCGCGCCTGAATCCATGGCTGCCACCGCCACTGCCGTGCACCACCACCCCACCTAAACCCCGAACTCGATTCCCCTCTCCTTCCTCTACATCTTCGACATCTGATCGGCCGCTGTGAACCTATGGATCGCCGCCGCGGTCCTCTACGTCTCCGGCCACCGTGGCGCCACCTCTGAACCCGTGGTCGCCGTCGTCGCTGTAGGGCCTCTCGTCGTGAGCTGACCGCGGAAACGAGACCAGCACTTCTTCCTCGACCTTTTGGACACCGCCGCTGAGCTCGCCATCGTCTGGATCATCGCCGCCGTCCACAGCTGTCGCCGTCGAGCTCGTCCCCGGGCCTCTGCCACGACTCCAATCGCCGGTGAGCAGCAGATGAGCCTCCACCGTGTCCTCCTCTCTGTACCCTCTGCATCACGCATCCATGCACGCGTTGCATCCACCCACGAGCACCACCACGGCGCAGCACGGCCCCGTTGTTCACCGCCGGCGAGCGTTGGTCTCTGTCAGAGTTTCAGGCATGGTTTTGTTCGTCAGTAAAGTTCAGTTAACGAGCAACACCTTAACCTGTCTGCGCGTTGTATACTGACAACAAACGCGACACACCCCACTGGCTACAGCACTGCGCACGCGAGCGAGGGGGCCTGGGTTCGATCCCTGGCTCTCCCCGGGAGAAATCCCACCTTTTTTTCGACCAAGTGCTGACAGGGAGGGCCCCCTGTCAGCCACACACTTGCCACGCAAGCACCAGTGGCCCTGTGGCCCACTGGCAGTGGCCAGGGTAGACTCCCTGTGCGTATAAAATGGTTTTAACATTTTCTGTATTCAAATCCAGGCCCTTTTGTTTTACAGTTTGGTCCCTGAACTTAAAAACCTTATAACTTTTATTTTATAACTCCAAATAATGAAAATAAAATATGTGTGCTGATCTAAATTTAATTCTCTACCTATTGGTAGCATTTGTTTCCTGTTTTGAATTGTCAAAATGCAATTCAAATTTGAATTCAAATAATTCAACTGTAATTTGCTAAAATACATAACTAATTCATTCTTAATCCAAATAATGCAAATAAAATATGTTTTCCATGCTATTTCAAGTAACCTTTTCAAATATAAATTTTGTTCCATGATTTGAATAATTTAAATTGCCTAAATAATTTAAACCTTGTTTAAATCATTTAAATTTGATAAAATCATAACTTGCTCAAATTAAATTATTTTTGAACATGCAAAATATGTTTTCAAACTAGAAAAGTATAAACTTTTCAAATATGAATTTGAATTTATGTTTTGAACAAATAAAATTCAAATAAAATTCATGCTTGTTTTAAATTCATTTAAAACTTGTTTAATATTGTTTAAGTCATAATAAATTCATCCTAATTCCTTTTTCAATATTTGAAACATGTAATCCAACTAAAATTTTGTATTCTTTTCAAATATGAATTCTGTTATTTGTTTTGAGCAGTTTAAGTTGATGAAAACAACAAATACTTGTGTGACATCTTTAAGTAAACAAAAATTTCCAAACTTAATAAATGATTTCCAAACTTGTTAAGATTCCTTTTCCCACTTGCATCTATTGTTGTTATTTTGTTGTTATCATCATGCATGCATCATGCTAAGCAAACTTTCACATGGTAGTCAATTATAGATCATTTGTTTCCACTTAATCAATGGACCTTTTCCATATGCAATCCAATTGCATATGGGACCATTTAAATTGTGTTACCATGTTAACTAGTTTATTTTGATGCAACCATTAACTTGACATGCATCATCCCATGATTGTGCACTATGCCATGATATTGATTGTTTATATTTTTGTCTTGTTTATTTGCTTCTTATCGAATAGACGACGACGTTGAGACAGACGATCTTTACATCACCCCTTCTGAGGATCTAGCTCAGTACCCGGCTGCTGAGTTTGCAGGCAAGTTATCACTCACATGAACCACTGTGGTCCTTTCAACATTGGTTACCGATACTTTCCGTTGTCTATTTTGCTAGCCCTATGTGTAGTTGTTTCTGTTACGAACCTATCACATGAATCCCTTAACCCTGATATTGCCTCACCTCCACTCCTACAACCCCTTTGTTTGAGCCAGTGTCTTACTAGCATGCTTAGGTTGTTTTGCTCGAGTCTGTTACCCGTTACTTTCAGTTACTATATTTTTATTATGTTCTGGGGGCTCGATGTTTAATCAATCAATCATGCTAATGTTATTGTTAAATAATAATTTGATGATAAGGCACCGGCAGGAGGCCTTGTGTGGTTTTGAGGCCTGCTAGTGTCGACCCTAATAGGAAAAGGGTCTTGTCTACTGATCCATGATGAGCGCACTACCCGCATGTGGGAAGCGAGTATGGGCGCCCCCCTCAATTTGATTCGATTCGCATCTCGTCCAAATCGCCTCATTTAGTTCGTGTTTTCCATTTGCCGCATGCATGTTTTTGCGAGCCCAGCGCAGGGTGGAACTTTCGTAGTCGGCATATAGGGGGACACGTTCTTAGAGTGCTATGAGGGTCCATTTTCTTCTGGGCTCGATTAGCCGTGCGCCCAAGGTGCTTTGGGCTTGATGCGAAGAAGAGTTGAGTTGTGTTGAGTGCCCCGCTTGGTGGGAGGCATCCCATCTGGCGGGTTATTCATACGTGTACGGCCAAATTGGTGCAACCCTACAGGGATAATCTTCTCGAGAAGCCGTGTTTTCCGCGGTTATGGTTAACTTGGTGAAAGTACTGGCTAACAAGTACTCAGGACAACTTAAACCTAATGATTCACAATCTCACACCCAATGATTAACAACTTGACTAGTAATAGTATTATTGACACAATAACTTGATTCATCTTTAATCCAACTGTGTGAGTTATCCTAGGATTGCTTCTTTGGATAAGGGGCGAGATCCAGGATGGGTTTGCTTGAAGTTACCTTTCAGTTGGTTACAATACTCGATCTTATCTTCTTTCTGTTAGCCGGAAGTGGTAGAATCTCTGTAGTTGGTTCGCGCAGCCAGTTGCAGCATATTTTATATCCCCATTCTTCCGTTGAACCCAAGGCATCTGTGCTTGGTGTTGAAGGGCTACACTTTGGTGAACTGTGAGTCTTGCTTGCCAGTACGTCTATGTACTGACCCCTTTGGGGTTGTGGTTTCCGCAGACTACGCTTACGAGGATCCCAGTGACGGCTACTACGTGGAGTTCGACGAGGCTGCTGACGAGTAGGTAGCGGACCCGGGCAGGATCCGAGACTACGTGGATGGGCTCCGTCTTTCTTTCAGTTCCCGGCTTCTTAAGCCTATTTGGATTTGTCTGTACTCAGACCCTTTGAATGCTTCCGCTGAGATGTAATGATGTTATGTTGGGACATGTGTCCTCTGGATGATTGTATTTGCTATCTCGGCTCTAGTGAGAGCTATTTGCAACTTATTTCAATCTTTTGTGTCTTAGAGATATGTTGTGTTATCATCTTGTTCAAAGCCGTTGACGTACCATGTGTGTATGGTATGAAGTACGTCAATGGTAGTGTCCTGATTTCTACGGGATAGTTTACATCGACGGTGAATAGTAAAGATTGGTTGTCACACATAAGTGTTGGCCTACTCGTAAGAGATGCGGGTGCCGGTAAGCCCCGTAATCCAATCAAAATACTGTTCAGTTCGTACGGTGAGTATCCCCTAGAAGTCCGGGTGCGACAAGCTGGAGTTCAGCGCCAACAGTGATACCCGAAAGCATCAAGTGCACCCGACAGATTCTGCGAAGACAGCGATGGTCTCAACCACCCTCTCGCAAGCATAGGAAAGCGCGCTCGTCAAACTCCTCCGTGAGTACTGGGAAATTTTCGCCTGGAAGCCCTCAGATATGTCAGGAATACCCAGGGAGTTTGCCGAGCACTCACTCGAAGTCTTTCCAGATGCCAAACCCATCAAACAGACTACTCGACGATTTTTAGAACCCAAGCAGAAGGCGCTCGGAGAAGAAGTAAACAGGTTGCTAGCAGCAAATTTCATCAGGGAGATCAAGATATCCACCTGGTTAGCAAATCCAGTGCTGGTCCCCAAGAAAAACACGGACATCCTTCGAGTATGCATCGACTACACGTCGTTAAACAAGCATTGCCCCAAGGATAACTTCCCCCTCCCGCGAATCGACCAGACCTAGGATTCTACGGCAGACGCCTATTCAGGCTACAATCAGATCCGGATGAAACGGGAGGACGAAGAAAAGACAGCATTTATCACGCCACACGGCGTATATTGCTACACGACAATGCCCTTCGGGCTCAAGAACGCAGGCGCAACATACCAGCGCTGCATGCAAAAATGCCTCGCCAAGCTCATTGGCAAGAACGTACAAGTGTACGTTGACGACATCGTCATCAAGACTCGAGTTGAGGACACACTCCTCGAAGACGTTAGAGAAACATTCGACGCCCTCAACGCATACAGGATCAAGCTCAACCCGACGAAATGCGTCTTCGGCGTCCCATCAGGAAAACTTCTCGGGTACCTGGTATCCACCAGAGGCATCAAAGCCAACCCAGAGAAAATACAAGCAATCTTGACTATGAAGGAGCCAACCAATCTACGCGGAGTCCAGCAGCTCGCAGGGCGACTAGCCGCTCTGAGCAGGTTCATCGCCCGATTGGGAGAACAAGCGCTACCCTTCTACAAGCAGTTGAAGAAGACTGACAAATTCGAGTGGACACCAGAAGCTAAACAAGCGTTCGCAGACTTGAAGCGATCATTGCAAAGCAGGCGCGTCCTTGCAACACCGCAAGAAAGGGAGCCACTCTACTTATACCTAGCCGCCACAAACCAGGTCATCAGCACAACAATCGTAGTCGAACGACCTGAGGAGGGCAAGGCATACGGAGTCCAACGACCAATCTATTACATCAGTGAAGTGCTCTCGCCATGCAAGCAACGATATCCTCATTACCAGAAGCTCGCATATGGAGTTGTTCTTACAGCCCGAAAGCTCAAGCACTATTTTCAGGAACACGCCATCACAGTGGTTAATGATGCGTCACTCGGGACAATCATGAACAACCCTATGGCATCCGGAAGAATAACCAAATGGAGCATCGAGCTGGGCGCTTGGGACATCACTTATGCAGGACGCAACACAATCAAATCCCAGGTACTCGTGGAATTCTTAAGCGAGTGGACAGAGTTACAAACGCCCGGACCGCCTGAGTACACGAGAAACTGGATAATGTACTTTGACGGATCCAAAAGAAACGAAGGAGCAGGAGCTGGAATCGTCCTCATATCGCCTAGGGGAGATAAGCTGCAATACGTCCTACAATTGGACTTCCCACCCGATGATCCAGCATCGAACAACGACGCAGAATATGAAGCCCTGTTGCACGGGATGAAGATGGCAGTCGTCTGTGGAGCTACCCGATTAATGATCTACGGCGACTCCAATCTCATCGCGCAGCAAACAATGAAGGAATGTGATGCAATTGCTGAAAACATGATCGCATATCGCGACATTTACAACCTACTCGAAGGGAGCTTCAAAGGATGCGAGATGAAACACATTGCGAGATCCAGCAACGAAGAAGCAGATAGACTGGCAAACATGGGTTCCACAAACACACCCATACCGCCAGGCATATATTACGAACGGATGATCAAGCGCTCAGTCAAAGTCAAAAAAGCTGCAGGAGCACCCGCAGCACCAGAAACAGAGGTCAACCCGCAAGTTGCCATCATCGAGCTTATTCATAACATTTCACGACAGGTTTTTCTGGTCGAGCCAGTCTGGACGCAGAAATACCTCGACTACCTGTCCTCCAGACAGCTCCCGGCCGATCCTCGCGAGGCTCGACAGATAATCAGGCGCAGTAAATCCTTTCGGGTAATCAACGGAGAATTATACAAGCAAAGCATCTCGAGTATACTTCAGCGCTGCATCGCACCGGAAGATGGCAAAGAATTACTCCAGGACATCCACCAAGGAGACTGTGGGCATCACGCTAGTTGGAAAACAATCATGGGAAAAGCCTTCCGAGCAGGATTCTATTGGCTCACGGCAGCCAAGGATGCGAAGGAGCTAGTCGAATGATGCAACGCTTGCCAGCGATTCGCACCAACACCACATGCACCTGCTACGGAATTGCATATGATACCCATCGCCTGGCCTTTTGCACAGTGGGGGCTAGACATGGTAGGACCGCTACGCAAGTCCACGTCGGGTGGATATACACACTTGCTGGTCGCAGTCGACAAGTTTACCAAATGGATTGAGGCCATGCCAGTAACTTCGGCTAGCGCCCAATGCGCCGTCAAGTTTCTTGATTCCATCGTATGCAGATTTGGGGTACCACATGATATCATTACAGACAATGGCACAAACTTCACCGCAAAGGAAACACAACAGTTTTGCGAGGAAAAGGGCATCAACTTCAAGTCTGCTTCAGTTGCCCACCCGCAAACGAACGGACAAGTCGAAAGATCCAACGGCTTAGTTTCAGCTGGCATCAAGAAACGTCTACTCGATCGTCTACAAAGCGGGACATTGGGCCGAAGAGCTACCCTCCGTACTATGGAGCCTCCGCACAACTCCAAATCGATCCACAAACTACACGCCATTTTTCATGGTATACGGGGCAGAAGCGGTCCTTCCCGAGGATGTTCGGTTCAGCGCCCCAAGAGTCGTGGATTACAGCGAAGAAAACTCTAACAGGGCACTCGCGGAAGATATGGATGCACTCGATGAGATGCGCGATATAGCGCTCGCAAGATCAGCAGTATATCAACAATCACTGCGAAACTATCACAGTCGCCGCATACGCCACAGAGCATTCGCGGTAGGAGACCTAGCGCTGCGGCTCAAACAGAAGGAGGGACACAAGCTCGAGCCACCATGGGAAGGACCCTTCGTCATACACGAAGTTATTCCAGGTGGAGCCTACAGGCTGAAGAACCCATCGACTGGAGGAATCTATTCCAATCCTTGGAATATCGCACACCTCCGAAAATTTTATCCCTAGATTTACTTGTTCTCACAAACAAATAAGGCTATACTAGCCACTCTTGTAGCTCGAAAACATGACTTCTCAGTCATCGCAATAAAATACATGGTTTCTCAACCATATTTACTCGAAGATTATTCATTCTTATATGCTAAAATAGTTACAGGTACACACCCCATAAACACACGGGGGTTACGCCTACAACTAAGCATAACAGGAAAATTTATACATACAAGGTCATACACCTTACAACAGTTTTTGCAAACTATACAACATCACAGGATGTACACATCCAACAATCAATCATGGCGAAAAGCATTCTCAGTCGCCAACATTCTATCTACTTCCTCAGAGGTCAGCCGAATGATTTTCTCCGCTGCTAGACGAACAGCATCATAGTGCGGCGAAATATCATCGATTGGACCGTCTGGAAGCCTAGCTACGGAGTTAATATTTATCTCAGGATGCCATATCCAGACGAAGGAGAGGGCCACAACCGCGCCGCAAGTCATTTGATTGCGCACGCACTCGAGAATCTCTCCCTCTTGCCCGAACAGCCTGAGAAGATGGCTCCAGTCTTCAGGACCCCTTTCCAACGGATAGAACGCAGCGTTCATCGCGATCAAGACCTTGTGAAAAGAACTCACGAGAACTTTTACCTGGGTAATACGGAACTTCAAAGTAGCCAGCACAAAACCTCGACTGCAATCAGACCAAAAGTTATTCGCATGAGGCCTCGAGCTGCCAGCTTCTTGAAGAATGTGGTTTTCTACCCACTGTTTTTCTTCCCTATCATCCGGCTTAACAACTGAAGAGAAAATATGCATGATTAGTCAAGGAAACAAGACAAAGAAGACTCGGGGGCTGTATTACTTACACAGCAAATCCCTAGCGACGGAAGCCAACTCGTCCATCAAAAATTGTTCGCGTTCAGTCGCCAGTCTTTGCTTCGACTTCGCCACATCGGCTACCCCGCGCAACGCTTTCAACCTGCGCTCACCGTCAGCTACACGATCACGAAGACCTGCCAAAGACCCCACAGCGGCGACAAGCGGATTTGTTGGGGCAGCAGGTCCACCTCAAGGTTCTGCGGCCACCCCGGATACCTGAAAATCACAAAGAAGATTAAAAGGAATAAGGTGCCCCACTCGAGATTTATTTACCACCTATTCGACAGGTTCTCGGGGGCTACTCCCATCGGGAGCGTACGATCAATCGCGGGAAACATTTCAGCAAAAGCATCTCGATTAAAATATTGAGGAAACGGGAGCACATCCCAGGGTTCATTACAATCGAAGTTGCAAGATACAAACGAACTAAACTAAGAAGCTACAGTGGTACTCCCACTCGCGGCAGTCGCCCCTCCCTTAAGTCGAGCAAATAGCTCAGATAACTTCCGAGCGAGGACAGCGGCTGGCTCGCCAAAACGACGAAGCCCTACCTTTTTGCCCGTGGAAGGATCGACTGGGAGATCCGAGTAGGCCTCCTCCAGGCCGCTAACTCCATGCGCCAGCCAAAACTGGATGGCTGTCTTCGCCGCAGACTCCGACTGAGCGACCGCGTAGGCATCAAGGAGATTGCTCTCTGAGAAGATCTTCAGCAGGTCATCTAGCGCGGGTGGAGATGAAGCATTGACGAGAAGGCGACCATGCAGCTGCGTCAACACTTCAGTAGCATTGTCGACTAAGGAGCAAACCCCTGCAGCATGCCTCCTAAGCTGGGCGCAACAATCTGTCAATGCGTCCACTCGAGGAGTCCCAGCAAGCTTCAGGGGGACACCCAGAAGACCTAAGAACAAAAAAGGGGTGTTAGTCCGAAAGATCTACCAAGACAAAAAGAGGAGCGTAGAAAAGTACAAACTTACCCGCAAAGCGCTCAGCAAGAGGACGAATAAAGTTGACAAGATTGGCATCCGCCTTGGCGCCAGCATCCTCCAAGTTCTTGAGGGCATCCTGGGCAGCCGCAAGTTTTCCCTCGTAATCGGCATTTAACATGCGGGAAGACTCGAGCTCCTGCCGGGCAGTCGCCAGTTCTGCCTCTAGAGTTGTTGCCTGGGTGGAGGCTTTGTCTTTCTCGGTCTTCGAAAACTCAAGTTGAGCTGCATGACAACATTTATCAGAATCGAAGAACGGATGGGAAAAATACAAACAGAAGAAGAGGACCGAGCTTACCTCGAAGACGTTCGTTTTCAGACGTGAGTCGACTGCGGTCCGCTCGAAGGAACGCGCAGTCGGACTCAGCAAGAACAACACGGCGCCCAATCGCCGCGAGGGAGTCGATAAGTGTCTGCAGGCAACACGAAAGTGGAAATCAGAAGAGTAAAATTTGAGCCTATACTCGATTGTAAACATTCGAGTATAGCCTCGGGGGCTACTCCCATCGGGAGCACTGTCGTGCACCCGATAAAATCAAGAAGAAGGAAAAGACAGACTTTGAGCCTGTAGCCGATTGCATGCGATCAACTACAGCCTCGGGGGCTACTCCCATCGGGAGCACTGTCGTGCACCCGATAACAAACTAAAGGCAAGTAACAGAATTTACCTGGCCCTTGGCGCGGGATAGAGGATCTGCTGAGCTACCCGTCGCCTCTTTTGAAGCCGAAGCTCCGACAGCAGAACTAGGAACTCCATGCTCCGTATTCGCTACTTTGGGGGCTACGTTGGGCGAATTCTGGACAGTGCCAGCAGTAGGAATCTCATCCGCAGATCCTGCCTTACTCTTCCTTTCGGGAGGAAGGGAAGAGACGTACCTGCGAGGACTAATGGTTTCAGGCTGCAACAAAAGACAAAGCGTTAACATAGATGCAAAGGAAAACGTTCGACTAAGAACGAGGAGAAAGAAACTTAATCATCTTCGTCGTCCTCCTCATCCAGCATATCCGCATTCCAGGCGGTCTGGATAACTGGGAATGAGGAGGAAGGAGCGCGCGTTCGCAGAGGGGTAGCGTTGATGGGCTCCTTCCCGGGCGATTCTTCCAAGGAGTTGTCCTTGGAGGTGGCCTCATCACCTTCCACCCGACGGCGCTTCTGATAATCTCCACCCGAGTCCCCGACGTCATCCGAAGAATCTTGGTCAGAGCTCGAAGAAGCGTCCGCGACACTGGTGTCGGCCGGGGCATCCAGATTACTCGCCAATTACTCTGAGGCCTCCGCCCCGGATACATGAGGGTAGCAGGTGGCCATGGATAAACTCTATGGAAGACAGAAGAAAGCAAGGGAAAATTCAATCGACTGAAACTCAGAACAAACAAGAAAACAAAAGAAGAGAAGAAGAATAAACTCACCGTGGCCGACGGAGGCTTCGACGCGTCGAAGGCTGCGACTGCGCAGTCGGGGAATTTCTCTCCCACCTTCAGGCTAGTGATAGCCACGATCTTCTTCTCGAACTCGACGTTCGAGAGTTCCTCGCGACTCACTCGGCTAGGATCCTCAGAGCCTTGGTACTCCCACATCGTGGAAGGTTTGTGCTGCAGAGGTTGGATCATGCGCTTCAGAAAGATACTCGCCAGATGCAGCCCGCTGAGTACAACTCTAGCAGTTTGATCACGGAGAGCTGTCACCCTTGCGAGTAGTGGTGCGACGACCTGGGTTTCTTCAGTCGACAACTTGTGCGCCCAGGATTTCCGCCTCTTCAAAACAGCGAACGGGTGGAATTCCACGATCCCACCCGAGCTGTTGTCGATGACGTAGAACCATTTTTTCCTCCAGCCCTGCGCGGAGTCGATGAAGTACATGCTGAAGTAGCTGGTCTCCGATTTCGCTTGGATCCCAAAGCCACCCGTGCGCAGCGGCTCGCCGGGCTCGGAGTCTACCCGCGATCTCTCGCGGAAGATCCGAACTTCGAAGAGGGCCTTCCAGAGCGCCCAATGTGGGCGAATGCCAAGGAAGCATGCGCAGAACACGATGAAGCACGATATGTGCTGCACCGCGTTCGGAGGAAGGTCGTGAAGCTGTATGCCATAGACATACAGCAACCCGACAAGAAACGGATGAAGGGGAAAGGAAAGACCGCGAGACACATGGTCCGCGAAGACCACGCGCTCATTCTCTTGAGGTTTGGGTACCTCTTCCTTCTTTCCGAGGCGCACCCGCTTCTCGGACTCCGCCGGCAGCAGCCCCTCCTGCTGCATCTCCTTGCTGCTCTTCACGGTGGTGTTGGGCGAACGCCAGTCGCCCGAGCGCGGCGCAGGTTGCACGGAAGCTTCCCCGGATGCGGAAATTGCAGCGCTGCGTCTTTTGCCCCCCGCCATCGCTGATGAGCACGAGCTTGGAGGAAGAAAGAAGATGAGCGCGAGGAGGAAGACGGATTGGAAGACGAAGGCTGAGAAAGTTTTACCGCATAGCAAAGACCCGTACTTATACACGGAACGAATCGATGCTGGCCACTCGATGCGCCACGTGGCTCCCATCACCGCCACCTTGTGTGAAGACGAAACGAGGAGGCGGTGAGCGCTGTTTCCTGCCACGATCTTAACAGAAGATCGTGCTCATTTACTGCACGATTTGCAAAAAAACCGGGAACGACGTCTCTTTTCTCGGTCAAAAAGCTGACTATGTGGGCCAGGCTCTCTGCTCTCACTCCGTCACGTCCCATCGGGAGGAGAAAGGTGCGCCATGACGTCATAGCGTGCATCATCAAATTGAAGAAAGCTTCGAATGGAAAGTTCAAACGCGAAAATAACTTCGTATGAACAAATTTCCTTCGAATAGAAGCAACTTTGTCATGAACAAATCATGAGGCAAGACTCCTTTAAAAATGAAGGAAAAAACCCTGCACACGAAAACTCTTTCATATGGGCACGATCTCCCAGACATGAAAACACTTTCATATGGGCACAAAACTCCTAAACACGAAAACACTTTTGTATGGATAGAAGAACTACTCAGTAAAAAATTACACGAGTAGGCAGAACCTATCTTTTATCACTCGCATGGTATTTAACATCATAAAAGCCTGGATCGTTCGGCCGACTAGGCACATTCGGATGCCATATTCTTCGTATATGAAGGTAAGACCCGAAAGATCTCTCTTGAGAGCCTGGAATCGCACTCAAAGATGGGTCCTCCGGTATGATTCCGTGTTAACAACACGAAGAAAAATCCCAGCGGACGCGCCGGGTACCCCCATAGGTTAAGTTCGACTCGATAAGACCACAACGGCCTAGTCGCAACAATCACCTTATCGGGTTCGAGTCGGAGGTCTCGAATCTGTGTAGGCCAGAAATGTTTTTTCCCTAGTCGCAATTAATTGGCCCTGATCTCTCGGGAGAGCCAAGCTACTGTGCCACATCCTTCTGCGATAAAAAGCCATAAAAACGGGCACTTGCATTGCTCGATACTCGAGTACAAAAACTCATTATACAGGGCACACGCCCTCTTAACAGGAAACAGCCAAGCTGGTTACCCACAAGAAAGAAAAACCAAGAAAGATTTGACCGTCTACTCGACTGGAGAAATCCCACTCGAGCAAACGCTCGGGGGCTACTGACGAAGACATGGATCCTGGACCCTGCGGGTAAGGACACCCCATCTCAGGCCCAAGGTTAAGGCCCAAGAAGAGGAGCCCTTGGAGTATTCCAGAAGGCCCACATGAAGCCCACCCGCGCTAACTTGCGGGTTAAGTTTAGAAATATGTAACCGACTTAAGGTTAGAATTCGAGTCCTCTCCAGGTAGGGTTTGAGACCTGGCCACCTATATAAGGCCAGGAGAGCCACCGGAGGAGGGCCAGGCAACACCGCAACACCAAAGCCTTGAACTCGAGATCATACTCTCGATTCGAGCAACCACCATTGTAACCGATCTACTCATCAATACAGATCGACAGAGGCAGGAGTAAGGGTTTTACCTCTACGAGGGCCCCGAACCTGGGTAAATCTCGCCCCCCTGTCTAGCCGACGATTCCACCAGCGCTCATGAGTTCTCCTAGTCGAAACCCGATAGGGTCACCTAAGGGATTTGTAGAGTCAGAGATTCGACAGGTCGTGTGGGGCCCCCAGGGCTCCACCGCCTCTGCCCTTTCTCCTATTTATTCCCCCCGGATAGAAAACCCTAGATACCTGATCAAAAATCGCTGAAAAGTTCCACAGCCGCCATCATCGTCAACCCTAGATCAGGGGGGTCTGAAGCTGTCTCCCGGCACCCTGCCGGAGAGGAGATCATCACCGGAGGCATCTTCATCACCATGCCCACCTCCGGAGTGATGCGTGAGTAGTTCATCCTTAGACTACGGGTCCATAGAAGTAGCTAGATGGTTTTCTTACCCTCCTATGCCTTAATGTTTAGATCTCATGAGCTGCCTAACATGATCGAGATTGTTCTTATGTAACTCTATGTGTTGTGTTTGCTGGGATCTGATGAATATTAAACTTATACCAAGTTGATTATAGTCTTTTATTGCATATGTTATTTGTGATGATCTTGCATGCTTTCCGTTGCTAGTGGTTGCTCTGGCCAAGTAGTTGCTAGTGACTCCAAGAGGGAGTATTTATGCTCGATAGTGGGTTCATGCCTCCTTTTCGCCTGTGCTCGAGTCACGGAAACATGACGGGGGAGGATGTGCTGTTGCCACTAGGGAGAAAACAGCAGTGTGAGTGCCCGCGTGCAATGAATAACAACAAATTCTGATATAAAATAGTGATACAAAATGGACGTATCAAGCGACCTTAGGTTTAAAACCTTTTAGGAGATCTGTAGGTTGGTAAGGACTATAGGAAGCCATCTTATCTAAACCAAACTTCCTGCAACTCTGATGATCATCCACTTGAGAATGATACGATCATACTTGTATAGAATATTCATACTCAACTTGAGTAAATCTACTTATCTATTTTCTTTATACCTAGGTATGAATAGTTTAAAGTTTAGCATACATCAGTTTTATTGAGAAAAGTGTTCTGACATAGTCAGAGATGATTAAGTCAGAGTGATGATTTACCCCATTCTATGAATGTATAGGATGGAGTAGAACATGGTATGGAGTAAGTATAGGAGTTATCAAGAATAGATATTTGAGAATCATGAAGAGTCATTAGACCATGGTAACTACGGGGTATATATCATATCCTTAGTTATCAAGTCTAGAGGTGAATCCTTATAGTATAGTATAGAATTAGGAGAAGGCATAAGCATTGATGGAAGCTACATTATTACTTCAAAGTGTGATGAACAACATGAAGGATCAACAGATGCCATGGGAAGCTTATCATAATCTAGATGAAGTAATTCAATTAGCATGATGCTTAGTCCCATATGGAACCAAGTTAAACAACAACAACTATAGGATCATTGTGTCTTAGTTTATTTCATTGCAGTAAGGCATGCAATTGGATTAATTACCGAGGCAAAGAGTGGTTGTGTAGACTAGGATTACAAGGTACTATATACCTACTTGTAGTGTATGGAATTTAAGAGCCTTGGTACTTGAGATGTTTTACTCTAAGTACTTCTATTTCACAAGCTTTTGATGCATGAGTGATAACTGCATTTGGGATTTATTGGATCTTATTTGGATCTTTGATTGACTAGATCTGTACATGAAGATTGAACTTGATGTGCAAATGCATGTGCAAACACTGAGTTCTTTCTTGATGTTACTGGTCTAGAGGGTATATCATTAGTATGAGAGCCGTCTGAAATATCAGCTGATTGAAGTAACCACAAGGGCTTTGGAAGACCAGACAGTCAAGAAGGAAGATGACGATGAAGAAACTGATGGGAATGGTCCACATTCTACATCGTGTTTGGAGTCGGTGACATACTTCATCAAGACATGGAGATCTACCACAAGTGATGCGAAGAAAATCATATGAGTAGTTATATTCGAGAAGGAAATATGTAGAAGATTGGTAAGTCAACTTATAGAGTCACCCTGTAGAAGTCAAAACCCAAAGATATATAAGGACCATAGGAAGTCATTAGTGGAATAGGTTATAGTAACCTATAGGAAAAAGATAAAACTCGAGAAAACTCAAGATATTTTTACTAGTAAGATGAGTCTAGATTAATGTACACTATGTTCTTTGAGCAGTCTTTCTCTTGAGACCATTAAATTGAACCAAATGGAGTCCTAACCATACATAATATCCAGTGTACTAGAAGAACCTTATTGGTTATTCATCACCTGGTGGATATACCAAATGTTCTTCAGAAAGTTGTTAGAGGTAGGAAACCATACCTACTCATCGGAGAATGAAACTTGGTATCTGATACGTCTCCAACGTATCTATAATTTCTGATGCTCCATGATGATATTATGCCAATTGATACATGTTTTCTCCCTTCTTTATGTCATTTTTACACGTTTTCTGGGACTAACCTATTAACAAGATGCCAAGTGCTAGTTCCCTGTTTTCTTCTGTCTTTTATCTCAGAAAAGTTGTTCCGGAAATATTGGCGGAATTGGACCCCACAAAGCCCGAAGTACCTATTTTCCCCGGAAGCATCCAGAAGACCGAAGAGGAGTCAAAGAGGAGCACCAGGGGGGCCATACCATGGGGTGGCGCCCCCCTTGGTCACGCCACGGGGTGGTGTGGGCCCCTAGGGCTCCACCGCCTCTACCCTTTCTCCTATTTATTCCCCCCGGATAGAAAACCCTAGATACCTGATAAAAAATTCCCGAAAAGTTCCACAGCCGCCATTATCGTCAACCCTAGATCAGGGGGTCTGAAGCTGTCTCCCGGCACCCTGCAGGAGAGGAGATCATCACCGGAGGCATCTTCATCACCATGCCCACCTCCGGAGTGATGCGTGAGTAGTTCATCCTTAGACTATGGGTCCATAGCAGTAGCTAGATGGTTGTCTTCTCCTCCTATGCCTTAATGTTTAGATCTCGTGAGCTGCCTAACATGATCGAGATTGTTCTTATGTAACTCTATGTGTTGTGTTTGCTGGAATCTGATGAATATTAAACTTATACCAAGTTGATTATAGTCTTTTATTGCATATGTTATTTGTGATGATCTTGCATGCTTTCCGTTGCTAGTGGTTGCTCTAGCCAAGTAGTTGCTAGTGACTCCAAGAGGGAGTATTTATGCTCGATAGTGGGTTCATGCCTCCTTTTCGCCTGTGCTCGAGTCACAGAAACATGACGGGGGAGGATGTGCTGTTGCCACTAGGGAGAAAACAGCGGTGTGAGTGCCCGCGTGCACAATCATTGCTTACATTACACACATTGTTTAATGCAATTATCTGTTGCTTGCAACTTAATACCTAAGGGGGTTCGAATGATAACCTGAGGGTGGATTATTAGTCATAGATGCAGTTGGATTACGGTCTATGTATATTTTGTAGTGCCCACACTAAATATCATAGTAGTCATCATGTCATGGATGTGCACTACGGTGAAACCTTTATTTGTCAATTTCCTAGCTGTAATTTTTTCACCCAACATGCTATCTTTTATGGAGAGACACCACTAGTGAACCTATGAACCCCGGTCCATTTTCTTACACTGTTAAAGAAACCACTACAATTTCCTGCTTTCTTTACTTACTGGAAGCATACATTATTTTCCACACTATTTGTCTAATCTTTACTTACCAGTGAGATTGACAACCTCACTGTACCATTGGGACAAAGTATTTTGGTTGTGTTGTGTGCATGTTCTGCGTTGTTGCTGACACCGGTAAGCCATCACCACCGTCAGTAGCATCAACCTTCCAAAGATCCTCTTTCTACTACTAGATTGATAACCTTGCTTCTTAACTCAGGGAAATTCTTACTGCTCCACTCATCATACTCTCCTCTTGGGGTTCCCAACACGCTATCAAGGCATCATTGAGGCGTAGCATCAGTATCCACTATATGGTGGAAATACTATGTGTTCTTCATGAGACCAATAGGAAGGCATAATAACAAATTAGGATTTTCATAGTAACATGCAGAATAATAGATCATCATGTAAGACAGTGGAAGGTCAACAATCAAGACAAGAGTCTACACATGCCAAGGTCAAAACAAGAAAAAAATTGTGAAGAATCAAAGGTCTACAGAAGTTCTCTCAACCTATCTATACGTGAGAGAGGTTGAAATTCGGGCGAAGTTCTTGTTAAGGGGAAGATACTGTAACATCCCAATGTTTGGGGGTTATAAGGATCTAAATATAATATGTGCATTTGCAAAGCATGTATCTAAAAATACGGGAAATTTTGGCGCGTAAGTTTAAACGAATCAAAGTGACCAATGTTTCACTTGAGATGATGAATTAGGTTTAGATCATCTGATCAAGATTACATTTGCTGTGATATTTATAACAAGTATCTTATAAACCAAATAATCTTATTAGACAAACCATAATTGGTTGTGACCAACACAAACTCTCAACAACTTTAACCACAATTCTATAAGTGCCTTGGGACAATTCACTAGGTATCTAGAGCACAAAGAGGGGTGAGTATCCAAATCACATAGCTGATGATCACACTTCCACAAGATAGTAATGCACAAATTAACCATCACATCAGTAGAGATATTATATTCTCTAATCATGAACTCTTTAAGTTATCAACCATTCACACAACATTTTTCTAAATGATCTAATAATAATTAAGTGAATCTTCACAAGTAAATAACAAAGGTTCAATAGAACACAAATGATACAAACAAGTGTTAACTCAAAACCCACAAGTGGGAAATGGCATAATAATTGTAGTAACATATTTATCGAATATGTACATATCTCATCAACCATAAAAGAAGTACCTAAAAGAAAAAAATCTTCTTAAGCTACTGTTAAACCTTTATCATTACATATTATCTTTACAAATATCTATGTCTACATTATGCATGACAAACATTACAAAGGAAGAAAATAAAGTAAAATCATGACACTAGAGAAAATAAATAACAACTATGACTTAATTCATTAAATCTCAATAAGCCTCACATGCTCATTGTTTCATTCATCTTATACAAGTGAGCACATGAAATCTCAACACATCAATGAACCATTTGATAAACTTGATATCTTAAGTCATTATTCCACAAACACTCCACATTTCTATCCAAATCAATATTCAACAACTAAAGTATCTCTGGATACAACTAATGAATAACAACAAGTTATAACCTCTATTAGAGGAAATTGAATTGAAAGTTAAGTAAAACAAATCATGTATGAAACAAGCTCGTATCCTATGGGAAATAAAATGATAAGTATATGGAAGGAAAATAAAGCTTAACTAAGTCTTAATCTAGATCTTCTTATGATGTCTAGACCATTATATCATGTTTCCAATCTTCCCAAAGTCATTCTGTAAGAGAAGCGACCACAAGAAAAGAGGAACTACCACCAGAAGATCTTCAGGAAGATTCTTAAGAATGTTCTAGAAGTGCTATTCCAGTCTATCATAAGAGTACTTGGAAACTCTCAAACGTTGATTTGAACTTATTAATTCCTCCTGAAATAGTATGACATTCCACTGTTCATGTCATATAGAAGTAGTTTGGTAACAAGTCTTGCAACCTTGTTAACAAATCATTTTTGTATACTCAAACAATTGAGTGTCATATACAAACAAACATAAGATTGAATTACATGGTACATATCAGCCTATTGTATATGAGAAGTAATTTGGAGGCAAGACTAGCTACCGTGTTAACAAATTCTTCTTGTATGCATATGGCAACTTGATGTCATTAAACAAACTTACATACTTTTATAATCATCTAAGTAAAATATTTGCTTGGAATAACTGTTTGTTTTCACCACAAGGGTGAGATAGTTGAAGATGGAATCCAAGAGCTGATCTTACTTGCAAGTGGCAAAGGTAGTAATAGAAAACAAGTGGCAACTAGAGACATGTATATTACTGGCAATAGAAGTCAACAAGGAGCAACACTGCCTCAGTACTGAAGAATAAGAAGTATCCAGTGAATTATTCAGTATTAATAGAGAACCAATAATCTCTATTCCTTGTCAAGCTCATCAGAGATTAGGAACACACAGTAATATCTTTAATGGAAACAACTATCAAGTATGAAATAATAACAAGCCATTTTATCCACATGGCTATGATATGTGGAGGTTAATGGTAACAAGCTTAACACCTTGTTATCCAGATCCTTCTCATCCATAAGAGAAATGTATAATAACAAAAATTCATCTATACATAATCATGCAACTGATTACATGTTATAAAACCAACAGGGCATAATAGCTATACTTGAAACCTGTGTGGAAAACAAACCAACAAGATTCCAAAGCCACACATGTTTCCATTTAATCAAGTAATAAAAACAGCAAGCATGGCTTGCACACACTTAATTTATATGTCAGCCAAAAGTAATAAGAGTTGAAACTATGAAAATAACAAAGTATCTTAAAGAGAAAACAAGTACATTTATTACTTAACAACATGTAGTAGGACATGGAATAAAATTCTTATTGGGTGATTTTAATTACAATGCATAAATAACCTACTAAGAAGTTTACAAGATTATTTCTTAAAAAGAGCTTATAGCTAAAATTTTCCAATTAAGATACTCCACTCTGGTATCCACATGAATGATGTGAGTGCTCATATAAATTATGCCTAAAAGAGATTTGAGTTCATTTGAAATTAAATTGAAAGAAAACAACAAAACTACTTAATTTAGCACCCCGAGTTAAGAAATAAAATATTAACCAATTTCACTAAAAACAAACATGGTGAGTTTGCAACTTAAATAACGATTCCAAAAATGATTTTCAATAAATTTTCCCTTTTCAAAAAGGCCCTGAAAACATTAATTTCTTCTCAGTTTTAAAGACAGAAGGACCAAGTTGTAAATTTTAGAAACTCCAGGGGGTTATCGAAAATCACCATTTCTTTTCCTCTTTCTTCTTCCTCTGCTAGAAGGCAGAGGAGAACACCGTCGTGGCTTTGCCACTGGCACCTTGTGCCGCCGCCGATTCGCAGGGATAAGATCACCAGGGAGCCGTCTGCATCGAGCTCTCTCCCGCACTCTCTCGCTCGCTCGTTAGCTCTGTCTCTCTCTCTGAACTGAACGAACCCAAACCCTAACCCTAGCCGCTCACAGTCGCAGTCGTGCACCGTCGCCTCAGGTCACCCCGCGAGCAACCGTGAGCACCACCAGAACCGGCATGTCCTCCTCCCTCTCCTCGAGCAAAACCAGTGGTGGGGATGATCGGGATCGACGAAATCGGGCCGTTCCCTTCACCTCGACCATCACCGGAAATCGCACATCGCCGGCGCCCTTGACCTCTCTATGCTTTCCCGACAAGTCCATCGTGTTCCTAGTGAGTTGGAGCACCTCACCATGCCCTCTGTTTGCTTAATTCCGATCACAATCATCCAGTCGCCGGAGACCATGTCACGCTGCCGCGCCATAGCTCGCTGCCAGCCATTCTGATGACCAATTGGTCAAGCCACAGCCACCCCTAGGTTCGCCTTGACTCTCTCTATCTCATCAACCCATCAATTCCATGAATCACCCGACGAATCAACGGATTTCTAGAGCAGCAGAGAGATTTCTCTCGGTGTGATGTCAAGATGACATCACTATGACGCCATAGATGATTTTTCTTTTCTTTTTTATTTTGTTTTTGAATTAAAAATAAACTGACTAATGGGTCCCACCTGTCAATTTAAAATAGGTCAGAAAATAGTTAAAACTTATTAAATCAATAACTTTAATTCTGTTTATCAAAAAAATATTAAAAAAATATGGAAGTGTTTAGAAAAATATAATCTAAATGTTTATCAACTTTTCAAAAAAAATATTAAAATTTAAATTTAAATATTTTCTTTAATTAAATTAAATCATTTAAAATTGAGAAAAATAATAAATAATTCATAAAATCAGAAAATACAAGTTACATACCAAAATTCTCAAAATGACAAATGCAACTCATCTATGATATTTTTAAAGTCATTTGATCAAATTTCACGTGTACAATATTTTGCTTAGTCATTCAATTCATTAATAAATCAATAACATATTCTAATCTTTTCAGAAACATTCAAATAATATACCAAATGAAAGATAAAAACATTTTTTAAATCATTATGTCTATAACAACTTATTTTTTTTAACTTATGAATTACATTTTAAAAAGTATAAGGAAAGTCTGTAGGATTCCTATGTAACGAGGGCTAACCAACACCATACTATCTTCTTTAATATTGAACCCCAATAAGTGTTTACTTTCTAATCCTCTTGAAAAACATTATTGGATTAAAGTTGATAGAGATGATTGTAGTATGTACTCACCTTCAGTTAAATTCTTTGATCTTAGCCCCACACTTTTCAAAAGTGAAAAACATCATATGTTGTTATTTCCTTAAAGTTGTTTTCAATATGATATTACCTTGTGTTATAACCATGTGATAAATAATTATAGTTTAAACATGATAACAATTGCTTGTTAAATAAAAGTGAAACACACATAAGTTTAAAAGAAGTAACAACATCATCACCACAAGTAAAGAAACAACTCACCTAAAACCTATGCAATCTTAGTATCGTATCGATCATAGCTTACACATGTAAGCTGGGGTATTTTCTAGGGTATTTTGCGATGCATATCATTACTATGCATGTATCATCTTGCCAGTGTTTTTTGTAGTTCTTACCGGGACTACTTTGCTATCTTACAGATCTCGGGATTTCTCTACGCGACCTCGAACCCCGAAGACATGGATTATTATTGTTATTTCAATCTCAGACAAGTTCATCACTTGCTCATATCCTTTGTAGTACTTCATAACGAACTATTTGGAAAAACCCTATCGTATTATCACCTACTCTCAAAAGAATGCATGATCCTATTTTTATAATGATGTGACTACTTGAATGACTACCCGAGTGGTAGTGATCTGTTTGGTGAGCGTATGGGACCACGGTAAGATGAATAGGTCAAAGGAAGATTCCATCTGCATAGGAAATTATTACCTAGGAATTAATCACAAATGTTGTTAGAACTCGGTGCGCCGTAAATACCGCGTTAACCATGGGTCTTGTATGGGGCGAGTAAGTCAGTTGTGATCTTCTCTCGTTTGCATGTCAACGGGCTGCCAGAGACGTGCGCTCTAGGTCTTACGAGACTACATGCACATGGGTGGGATCCCTTAATTCCCACGGACTCTGGGGTCTATGAATGTCTGCCAGGGGCGCCTAGGTATCCATCGTGAGGGGTAGAATCAGGGGTTCAACCTGCTGGTGGAAATGGGTGGGCATGCGTTGTGCGGAGAAGCATGGTTTGTCTTGAACCAACAACCGGGGTCCACACCTATGTGGCGTGGACAGGATCTCGAGCCTGGTTGTGCAACATGGTCTTGATCGCCCATGGGTAAAGTAACGCACCTCTGTAGAGTGTAAAAGGATGTGTCATGTTACCCCCTTGTTCCGGGAAGGAACTGCGAACACTACAGGAAAGGCAACTCCATGAAGTTCTAGCTCTTTTGATGGTCTGGCGGGCATAGTTTTCAGAACTAAAAGCAACCTCTTGGAGAAAGTTTTACAAAACCTTGCATTAGCTTATGAATCTTTCGAGTCTAAAACTGTAGTTAGTCATCAAACTACCCACTATATATCATGAACTTGCTGAGTAACGTTCGTTACTCATTCGTTCCTGTTTGACCCCTGCTTAGAGTTGAAGCCTTGGAAGTCGTCATCGTGAATCCATCACTACCTCATGAAGCTAGGTGGAGTGATATATTACTTAGTCTATAAAGAATCATCATCAACAACGCTGGTGGAGGAGAAACTATCAAGGTGTAGGTGGAGACCATTCTTGGACTTAGCTATTACAAGCCATAGGTTAGTGCTGACATCAGCCATAGTGGATTTAGTTCTGAGCTAGAGTTCTTCTCCAGCTTGGAGCTTCGAATTGCTTCTTCTAATGTTTTATTTGCATGAGATCTTCTTTGATTCTTCAAGGAGATTCTCAAGATTTTGTAATGAAAGTTGTATCCTATATCTTTGCTAAGACCTGCTGTGTTTCTATTGTACCACTCTGAGGGATGTAATATTCACGGATAAGTCCTTCTGTGAATATTATATCAACGACTTGCGCACTACACATGCAGTGGTGTGATGGGTCACCTCAACATCCCAGTGTTTGGGAGGTTATACTGATCTAGCATACTAACAACGTTGGACCAAATACATCCTCACAGATCTAGCACACTAACATATGATCTACCATACTGACATCTGATATAGCATAATACAACATTAGATCTACCACATCGAGTAAACATAAGCATAAATCATATAAGAAAGTACATAATACACATGCACAACCTAGCATCTAATCTACCACATTCTTAAGAAGATCATAAAAATAGACCTGCACAAATAACAACAACCGCCGGATTCAATCAGATCTAGCACATGCTCACATATATAAACTATAAGATCAAGGGTTTGTGGTTACTTACAACAACTGTCACGACCCCGGACCCAAAGATATACATACTGTTATGTGCTCCTAGCCATGGACTCACAAGGGCTTCAGGGTTACCAGCCCCGGCCGCAACAAACAACGGCAGGCAGACTGGATTCATCGGCACGTAGTCCGGATCCCCAGTCTACTACTCCTTGTATCCATGCTAGTCATAACCAACTATGAATATCAAAGCGTCCACGAATCGAATGAAACTGAAGGAAACGGGACCAAAGCTATACGGAGATGCTATGTGTCCAGAAAGTGCAACAACAATCGAGGGTTACTGGGGTTACCTCGCCCCAGGCCGATCACATCAACAGGCGGGCTCGAACATGGATCATTGGCTCCACAACCCCTCGACTGCGACAACTATGCAGGAATAGCCAAAACTGTATAACAATGAGCTCGAAAACAACAACCGATCAAAGCAACAATCTAGACCTTGAAATTGTATTAAACAGGTGTTACTAGAGTATAGCTTACAAATAGAGGTCACACGACCCAACATCACATCAGACAACGAAAGGCAAATTATGTTGCTAATCAACAAGAATCAAAAAGTCCTAAGAGGCCGCAACATAAGGCGACGTCCCAGCCCATAGATTCTAGGCTGCTACCTGGGAACCCCAAACTACTCGTCGATGTCCATGTTGAATCACCACCGATGCGAGATCTTCACCTGAACCCAAATAAGCAAACTTGAGTACGGGAGGTACTCAACAAGACTTAGTTAACCTATTATATATCTACTATCTTCAGAAAGGGTTTTATGAAGGCTGTTCTGCATAAAGCAGTCTTTGTTTTACAAATCGAGAAGACTACTCAACTTCTAAAATCATCATCTTTTCATCCACCAACATCATTTCCCTGCACCTCACATGCTACAAGGATTACTCCTCCCGGCATCTCTGGGGAGGCACCCTTCATCTATTGCCTCCATGCTTTGTCAACATCTTTTACGTCATGTTAAAGTTATCGATGGCCAAATTACTTTCACCAAGCCGTCCTTAACCGCGGACACGGCTTCTCGAAAGATTTATCCCTGCAGGGGGTACACTTTACCCGCACGTACCATCCGACTCTTAGCGCCACATGTACGTTCTTCCATGGAACGCGGCAGAGGGTGGCTGGCCACGACCTTTACCTTACTGTAACATCCCAAGTATGAAAAACCATCCCCTTAGAATGTTTGTTTCATGTTTATTAAAGTATTGCATCATGTCATCATATTGTTTCCATTTGCTTTCATTTTGTTTGCATTGTTTCTTTTTGTTTTGCATCTGTTCTTAATTGTTTCATAATGAACTCAAACAATCTCAAATGTTTGTTTCATACTTGCTCTTACAACATTTTAGATAAAAATCACAAATAATAACAACCAATTGTTTTCATTTTATTCCATGATCACTTATTAAATGGATGGTTTTAATCAATCATTTAAATTCCAAATAACATTTAAAATTCAAATCAAAGCATCACACAGCAACCAATTTGAATTCATGCAAATTATAAAACAATTTTGATCAATGGTTTATAATTAACCTAGGGTTCACCCTATTAAAAGTTTGGTTTCAATTATAATCATTTAATAAGCTATTTAATTCAAATTTGGTTTAAAATACAAACTGCAAGCAAATTTCAAACTTTTTGAAAACAGAACTTAGCATTTGTTTGCTAATGGCCTAATGAACTCCCCCTAATTTTTCCAAAATTTTTACTAATGTAAAACCCTTCCATTTCTTCCAATTCCTTTTCAGAAAAAAAACAGGAGAAATAAAATTTAAAAAGAATTTTGGCGCCAAAAGGGAGTGGACTGCGCCCAGCCCACCTCGTTTTCTTTCCGCGCGCAGCCCAGCCCATCACTTAATCAACGTAACGGTTCGTTTTTTTCTCCCTTCTATTTGTCGTCACCCTCGTGTACGGCGACGCATCCGTAGCGCCACGGCGGCATCGGCGAGCTCCGACGGCGATCCGTGCCCCCCGTGCCCTATAAGAGCTCCCCACGGACCCCTAGACCTAACCCTAGCCCTAGGTGTCCTATTCCCCCTCGAGCCGCCGCCGATTTTCCTCTCCTCGTCGCATCGGCCACCCATTGTCACCTCACCGGCGAGATCACGTCTGAATCCATGCGCACCGCCGTCGCCATGGAGCTCCTGCACCCCACCTAGCTACTGGAAACGAACCACCTCGTCACCCTCTACAGTTTTGACACCGGAGCAAGCTCGGAGATCCACCACAGCCGCGCCGCCGTCCTCGTCCACGCCGCTGTCGTCGCCGCCGTCGCCACCGGGCCTCTGCATCGACTCCAAACGGTGGTGAGCACCACCGTCTCCTCCTCCTTTTCCTCTCTGTTGCATCCGCGCGCATCCATCACCCCACTGCACCAGATCGCAGCAGCCGCAGCACAGCACCACGGCGTCTCGTCGCCGGCGATCTTCTCTGTCAGCTAGGTTCAGTCTGCGCGCGCGTTTGAATTCAGTTAACGCAGATCTGAAGGATAACCTCACTGCGCCCTCGTTACTGTCAAAACTGAATCCACACCGCAGTGGTAGCACTGCCTCGTTCGTTTGCGCGCAGTCGCTGGTTCGATCCCTCGCGGATGCGAATAAAACCAACCTTTTTCTCCATGCGGCTGACAGGCAGGGCCCACCTGCCTGTGGCCCTGGCTGCCACGCCACCCCGCACGCTGCACCACGTAGGCCCGTGGCCCACTGGCAGTGGCTGTGGCTAGCCCACAGTGCGGTAACAAACGTTTTAAACTTTTCTGTTTTGAAAATCTAATCCTTTTAAATTGCAGATTAGTCCCTAAAATGAAAACCTTAATAACTTTTAATCTATAACTCTAAATAATAAAAGTTAAATATGTTTATTGTTCTAAATTAAATTGTCTATCCATTTATGCCATTTGTGTACTGTTTTGAATTTTCCAAATGCAATTCAAATTTGAATTCAAATAATTCAATTGTAATTTGCTAAATTGCATAACTATTTCATTCTTAATCCAAATAATGCAAATAAAATATGTTTTCCATGCTATTTCAAATAACCTAGTCAAATATAAATTTTGTTTCATGGTTTGAATAATTTAAATTGCCTAAATAATTTAAACCTTATTCAAATCATTTAAAATTGCTAAAACCATAACTTGCTCAAATTAAATTATTTTTGAACATGCAAAATATGTTTTCAAACTAGAAAAACATAACCTTTTCAAATGTGAGTTTGAATTTATGTTTTGAACAAATAAAATTCAAATAAAATTCATGCTTGTTTTAAATTCATTTAAAACTTGTTTAATATTGTCTGAGTCATAATAAATTCATCCTAATGCCTTTTTCAATATTTGAAACATGTAATCCACCCAAAAATTGATGATATTTTCAAATATGAATTTTGTTATTTATTTTGCACAAGTTAAGTGGCTGAAAACAACAAATACTTGTGTGTCACCTTAAAGGAACCAAAAATTCCTTAACTAAATAAATAAAATTCTAAATTGCTAAACCTCATTTCAAATTGGTTCTATTGTTGTTATTTTGTTGTTTTCCTCATCCATGCATCATACTAGACCACTGGCACCTGTTGTTTAGTTGGAAAACAAATAATCTAACCAAAATCCATGGGCTTTTCATATGCAACTCAAAATTGCATATGTGTCCATTTAAATTGTGTTACCATGTCAACTAGTTTATTTTGATGCATCTATTAACTTGACATGCATCATCCCATGATTGTGCACTTTGCCATGATATTGATTGTTTATTTTTCCTGTATTGTTTGTTTGCTTCTTCTCGGATAGACGACGACGTTGAGACCGACGATCTTTACGACACCCCTTCTGAGGATCTAGCCCAGTACCCGGCTACTGAGTTTGCAGGCAAGTTATCACTCACATGAACCATTGTGTTCCTTTCAACATTGGTTACCGATACTTTCTGTTGTCTATTTCTGCTAGCCATGTATCGTTGCTTCTGTTACGAACCTATCACATGAACCCTGAACCCTGATATTGCCTCACCTCCACTCCTATCACCCCATTGGTTGAGCCCGTGTCTTACTAGCATGCTTAGGGTTGTTCTTGCTTGAGTCTGTTATCAGTTACTTTCTGTTATTATATTCTGTTATATTCTGGGGCTCGATGTTAAACAACAACCTGTTAATTTGAGGTAATAATAATTTGCTGATAAGGCACCGGCAGGAGGCCCGGCGTGGTTTTGAGGCCTGCTAGTGTCGACCCGAATAGGAAAAGGGTCTTGTCTACTGATCCATGATGAGCGCACTATCCGCATGTGGGAAGCGTGTATGGGCGCCCCCCTCAATTTGATTCGATTCACATCTCGTCCAAATCACCACACTTAGTTCGGGCTTTCCATTTGATGCACGCATATGCAGGTACGAACCCGAGGCCAGGGTGGAACTTTTGTAGTCGGCATTTAGGGCGGCGTGGTCTTCCAGTGCTATGAGGGTCCCCTTTTCTTCGTGGGGCTCGATTACCCGCGCACGCACAGCACGTGGTGCTTTGGGCTTGATGCGAAGAAGAGTTGAGTTGTGTTGAGTGCCTCGCTTGGTGGGAAAGGCCTTCCCATCTGGCGGGTTATTCTTACGTGTACGGCCAAATTGGTGCACCCCTGCAGGGATAAATCTTCTCGAGAAGCCGTGTTTTCCGCGGTTATGGTTGACTTGGTGAAAGTACTGGCTAACAAGTACTCAGAACAACTTACACCTAACTAATGATAACTTGACTAGTAATAGGCTTATTGACACAACAACTTGATCCATCTTTAATCCAACGGTGTGAGTTATCCTCGGATTGCTTCTTTGGATAAGGGGCGAGGTCCAGGATGGGTTTCTTTGGTGGTTAGTTATAGTTGGTTACGATACGCTATCTTACCCCCTTTCTGTTACCCGGAAGTTGTAGTTTGTTCTGTAGTTGGTTAGTGCAGCCAGTTGCAGCATCTTTTATACCCTTTCTTCCGTTGATCCCAAGGAATCTGTGCTTGGTGTTGACGGGCTACATTTTGGTGAACTGTGAGTCTTGCTTGCCAGTACGTTTATGTACTGACCCCTTTGGGGCAGTGGTTTCCGCAGACTACGCTTACGAGGATCCCCGTGACGGCTACTACGTGGAGTTTGACGAGGCTGCTGACGAGTAGGTAGCGGACCCGGGCAGGATCCGAGACATCGTGGATGGGCTCCGTTTTCTTTTCATTCCCGGCTTCTTAAGCCTAGTTGGATTTGTCTGTACTCAGACCCATTTGAATGCTTCCGCTGAGTTGTAATGATGTGATGTTGGGACATGTGTCCTCTGGATGATTGTATTTGCTATTCTCTGCCCTAATGAGGGCCAGTTGCAACTTATTTCAATCTTTTGTGTCTTAGAGATGTCATGTTATCATCTTGTTCAAAGCCGTTGACGTACCATGTGTATGGTATGAAGTACGTCAATGGTCGTGTCCTGATTTCTACGGGATAGTTTACATCGACGGTGAATAGTAAAGATTGGTTGTCACACATAAGTGTTGGCCTACTCGTAAGAGATGCGGGTGCCGGTAAGCCCCGTAATCCAATCAAAATACTGTTCAGTTCGTACGATGAGTATCCTCTAGAAGTCCGGGTGCGACAAATGGTATCAGAGCCTGTCTGCCTGTAGGATCCCTTTTACTGGTCGCAGTTGAGTCTAGAAACTATTTTTGTAGCTATATAGGAAAAATGAAACGTGAGAGTAGGAATTCTGCCATTTTTCTTCTTTCCCCACCACCCACCCTTTTCTGGTAAGGAAGTGCAACGTTGTTTTCTTTTCTCACCTAAACTTTCAAGTTAGGATTTCACGAATCCTGGTTTCTCTGGGATAGTTATATCTACTAGACCATAGGAATGGAGGTGGTTGTGACATGATTTATCATGTTGCCTACTCATGATTGAGAACGGAGGCGTGTAAGCCCCGGAAGCAAATCCTCTATCCCTTAAGAAGTAGATATTGATCCTTTAGAAGCCCGGATGGGTTTTTCCGTAGTACCTCAGGAGTTTTGGTCTCGTGTTTCCCGTTGTTGCTTCGATATCCTGTTCTTCTCAACATCCTTATCGTCCATTCAAACCTTGTTGTTGCTTTCCACTTCAGTTCTCTACCGGCGTCTAATCAAAAACTTCCCCGATCATCTGCAGATGGATCTCAGGTTCTTCCCGCAGGTGGTTCGGATGACTCGTTGCGAGAGCACTTCCGGTTATCCGGAGATGCTGAGAGACATGGTCACTTATCTGGGGTTCCGTTGGGCACCAGAGTACCAGGTCTACGAGCAGCAGCGAGAGTTTGACCAGACCTACTACCAGGCTATCGTCTACATTCTGTCAGATGATGGCATGAGCGTTGTCCACCGCTACGAGGCAGTAGGTTCCACAGTGGATATGGCCGTGCAGCAGGCAGCTTATGTGAGTCTCACCATCCTTCGTGCTGACTACTGGGGATTTGACGATTCTATCTATCGCCACATCCCCCGTGGTTACATCACTTCGGAGGGAGCTCACTTCACTCTCTACGACAACCTGGATGTCTACGAGCATGATAACACCAGGCTGCACACCACCGCTCAGTTTGTGAGGCACAGTGACGCCGTTGCCACCACACTTTCTCAGGAGTTGGCCTCAGTCAGAGAGCAGCTCTACCTTGCTTTGACTCGTCTGGCGACGTACACCACAGACTTTGTTGGAGATGAGCGCTTTGCACGTTTCGATCAGCCAGTTGGTCGTCGTCTGCCAGATGCTGGAGGTTACGAGCCGATCAGAGGTCCACTCCTCAACCTCGGAGCTGGATACACTGGGATTCCACGTTTTGGAGCACAGGGAGCTGACGCTATGTACTTCACCACACCTAGAGTCGCTCTCAGGCCACGTCAGATCTATGTGGATCGTCGTTCTACCTACTTTCGTGGGCCTCCTCCTCACCGTACCCCTCGTCGTACTACTCACCGCCGTCCTGCGTGATGAGCATGGGAGTACCGATGTATCCATTCTTAGCTATGTTTAGTTATCCTTTGGCTTTCGAACCATGTAATGGTGTGTTGGATATTATGATGTATTTGAACATGTGATGATGTACCTGTTGGTTATCTATTCATGCGTCGGAATAATCTCTCATTCGGTTACCAAGTCTATCCTTTTCTATTGTTGTGCTAAACTGCATGTCTATTCAGGATGCCGCCAACAAGGAGCAACCCGCCTGAGCCACCTCCGATCACGGAGCTGTTGACTCAGATGACTCAGGTCGTGACTCAGATGGCCCAGATCCAGGCTAACCAGCAAACAACCAGAATGCTCCGCGAGTCAGCATCAAGGAGTTTCTGAGTCTGGGGCCGAGAGCTTTCGTGGCAACACGTGAGCCTCTGGATGCTGATGACTGGATCAGGGAGATGGCCAGGGCTCTTGACATTGCTCACGTTGCTGAGGAAGACAAAGTCAAGTATGCCACCTACCTACTGAAGGGTCAGGCAGCTACCTGGTGGGAGAACTACCGGACCATGAGAGCTGGATACCCAATCACCTGGGGTTGTTTCAAGGATGCCTTCCTGAAGCACCACATCCCAGATGGTCTCATGGAAAGGATGCGTGAGGAGTTTTGCTCTCTTAAGCAGGGCAAACTGGACGTCATTGGCTACCAGAATGAGTTCAATCGCCTCGCTCGTTATGCTGGTGATGAGGTGTCCACTGAGACTAAGAAGATGGCAAGGTTCCGCCGAGGTTTTAACTCGGAACTCAAGTACGCCCTCACCAACATCAAGTGCAAAGACTTCGAGGAGCTCGTGAACACCGCTCAATGAGGAAAATGGGCGCAAGGCGTTCGAAGAGTCGCTCAAGCACTCGCGTGAGGGTGGTTCCTCCTCCAACATGACCACCCCTCCGCAGAAGCGCCGCATCTGGGTGCCAAATGGTGCTGTCACTAGGGCTCCATATGCCCAAGCTTCTCAAGGCTTCGCTTCCCGCCCACCCAACCCAGCTCAGATGCAGGCTCAGAGGTTCTCAATGGGGCAGCCAAGGCCAGATGCACCTCGTGTCGTCACTTGCTACAAATGCAAGCAGACAGGGCACTATGCTGATAAGTGCACTCAGAGGCAGCTACCTCCACCACCTCCTCGCCCCAACACCAACCAGGCAATGGTTCGTGCTCCCCCGGCTAAAGCCTTCAACTCCAACAACAGGCCTGTCGGGAGGACCGCGAGGGTGAATCATATCAAGTCCGACAAAGCTGAGGAAGCTGCTGACGTCGTTCTCGGTACATGCCCCGTAAACTCTAACCCAGCTAAAGTGTTGTTTAATACTGGAGCATCGCATTCTTTCGTCTCAAAGATCTTTGCGACAGCAGTTAAACTACCTTTTGTTGGTTTGGGTTCCCCGCTAGTAGTAAACTCCCCTGGAGAAACTATGCAAACTTCCAAAATCAGTCATGAGAATCAGATTCTAATTGGAGGTCATATAATCCTTGCTTCCCTCATTCTGCTTGGCAATTCTGACATTGATGTCATTCTTGGCATGGATTGGTTGAAGGCCAATAAAGCTACGATTGATTGTGCTAAGAAGTCGATAACTCTGTTCCAGCCTTCCGGCCAGATAGTCTATTCTCCAAATGAATCAAGTTCTGTTCAGCTGTACACCCTCGATGCTAAACCTCTACCTCTACTCGAAAATGTTCCGGTGGTTTGTGAATTCCCTGACGTTTTTCCAGAAGAGTTGCCAGGGATGCCTCCGGACAGAGCAGTTGAGTTCGTGATCGAGCTTGAACCAGGTACTGCTCCAATCTCTAAGCATCCATACAAGATAGCTCCTCCTGAACTGAAATTGTTAAAGGAGCAAATCGATATGTACATGGAGGAAGGTTACATTCAACCTAGTTCCTCCGCTTGGGGTTGCCCAACTCTGTTCGTTGCCAAGAAGGATCAAACAAAAAGACTCGTGGTTGACTATCGTCCTCTCAACGAGAAAACCATCAAAAACAAGTATCCAATTCCTCGTATCGATGATCTTTTTGATCAACTTGCTGGAGCCTCAATATTCTCAAAGTTGGACTTGAGGATGGGTTACCATCAAATAAAGATCAGAAAGGAAGATATTCCAAAAACAGCTTTCACCACTCGGTACGGTCTATATGAATACACCGTCATGTCCTTTGGTCTCACCAATGCACCGGCGACATTCTCAAGACTCATGAATTCTGTCTTCCATGAATACCTCGACAAGTTCGTTGTGGTATATCTTGATGACATCCTGGTCTACTCAAAATCTGAGGAAGAGCATGGAGAACACCTTCGTCTCACTCTCATGAAACTTCGCGAGCATCGTCTATATGCCAAGTTCTCCAAATGTGAGTTCTGGATTCCAGAAGTTGCTTACCTTGGTCATGTCATCTCCGCCAAGGGTATAGCCATTGATCCAGAAAAGGTTAAAGCAATTGTTGATTGGAAACCTCCTAAGACGGTGAAGCAAGTCAGAAGTTTTCTTGGCTTGGCTAGCTATTGCCGTCGTTTCATCCAAAACTTTTCCAAGATTGCCAAACCTCTCACTGATCTCACCAAGAAGGACAAGAAGTTCGTTTGGACTCCACAATGTGATGAGAGCTTCAATCTTCTGAAGACTAAACTCACTTCTACCCCAGTTCTGGTTGGCCCAGATACTACCAAACCTTTCCAGATATTCTGTGATGCTTATCTCCAAGGTCTAGGTGCAGTTCTTATGCAAGAACGTCAAGTTGTGGCTTATGCTTCACGTCAGTTGAATCCACATGAGCAAAACTATCCCACACATGACCTAGAACTTGCAACAGTTGTGTTTGCCCTCAAGAAATGGAGGCAATACTTGTTGGGTAATCGCACTGAAATCTTTTCCGATCATAAGAGTCTGAAATACATCTTTACTCAACCAGATCTAAACCTCAGGCAAAGGAGATGGATTGAAAAGATTAAGGACTTTGATCTCACCATTTCTTACACTCCAGGCAAGGCTAATGTGATGGCCGATGCTCTCAGTCGCAAGTCATATTGCAATAATCTCATGATCATGGAAAGCCAACCTCCACTTCATGAAGAATTCCAGAAGCTGAACCTTGGTCTTGTTCCTCAAGGCTACCTTGCTAGCTTGACAGCCAGACCAACTCTCGAGGACAAGATTCGTTCTGAACAACTTTGTGATACTGAAATCAAGAAGATGGTTAAGCACATCAAGGAAGGCAAGGAGAAATTCAAGTCCTTCTCGATTGATGATAAAGGAACTGTGTTCTTCGAAGGACGCATTGCAGTTCCTCAAGTTCAAAGTCTCAAACATATCATTCTCAAGGAGGCTCATGAAACTCCTCTTTCCATTCACCCTGGAAGTACAAAGATGTACCAGGATCTTAAGACACTGTATTGGTGGCCTGGCATGAAACGTGAAATTGCTCAATACGTTTCTGAATGCGACGTTTGTCAACGTGTTAAGGCAGTCCATCAGAAAACAGCCGGTCTACTCCAACCTCTGAAAATTCCTGAGTGGAAGTGGGACATGATTGAAATGGACTTCGTCACTGGCTTTCCAAAGTCCAAGAAGGGCAACGATGCAATCTTCGTTGTTATTGATCGTCTCACTAAGGTAGCTCACTTCTTTGCTGTCAAGGAAACAATCTCAGCTAGCCAGTTAGCAGAGCTATACACAGCAAAAATTGTTCCTCTTCATGGTGTTCCATTGGTAATAAGCTCAGACCGTGGAAGTATCTTCACTTCTCATTTCTGGAAAAGCTTTTAAGAAGCATTGGGCACCAAACTTCTGTTCAGCACAGCTTATCACCCTCAGTCTCAAGGGCAAGTCGAAAGAGTCAATCAGATTCTCGAGGATATGCTCAGAGCATGTGGTATCTCCTTTGGCATGAAATGGGAGGATTGCCTTCCATATGCTGAATTCTCCTACAACAACAGCTACCAGGCAAGCCTAGGTATGGCACCATTTGAAGCACTCTATGGCCGCAGATGCAGGAGTCCAATCAATTGGTCTGGAGCTGGTGAACGTTCACTCTTAGGCCCTGACATTGTTAAGGAAGCCGAGGAGAAAGTTCGTATCATTCGTGACAATCTCAAGATTGCTCAGTCTCGTCAGAAAAGCTACTATGACAGCAAGCACAGGGATATGATCTATGCACCTGGTGACAAAGCATATCTCCGTGTAACTCCCCTCAGAGGCACTCATCGTTTCGGTGTGAAAGGAAAGCTTGCACCAAGATACATTGGTCCTTTCAACATTCTCTCAAGGCGGGCAGAAAATGCCTATCGTCTTGAACTTCCAGAAAAGCTATCCAAGGTGCACGATGTGTTCCACGTGTCACAGCTCAAGAGGTGTTTCAAAGATCCAGATCGTGCAGTTGATCATGATTCCATTGAACTGCAAGATGATCTATCTTATGAGGAGCACCCTGTTCGTATTCTCGATGAGACCGAGCGTAAGACTCGCAACAAGAGCACCAAGTTCTTGAAAGTGCAATGGTCGCATCATTCCGATAAAGAGGCAACGTGGGAGACCGAAGAGGATCTTCGCAAGAAGTATCCGGACCTTTTCCTTCCTCAGTAGGAATCTCGGGGCGCGATTCCTTCAAGGGGGGCGTTTTGTAACATCCCAAGTATGAAAAACCATCCCCTTAGAATGTTTGTTTCATGTTTATTAAAGTATTGCATCATGTCATCATATTGTTTCCATTTGCTTTCATTTTGTTTGCATTGTTTCTTTTTGTTTTGCATCTGTTCTTAATTGTTTTCATAATGAAACTCAAACAATCTCAAATGTTTGTTTCATACTTGCTCTGTTACAACATTTTAGATAAAAATCACAAATAATAACAACCAATTGTTTTCATTTTATTCCATGATGATCACTTATTAAATGGATGGTTTTAATCAATCATTTAAATTCCAAATAACATTTAAAATTCAAATCAAAGCATCACACAGCAACCAATTTGAATTCATGCAAATTATAAAACAATTTTGATCAATGGTTTATAATTAACCTAGGGTTCACCCTATTAAAAGTTTGGTTTCAATTATAATCATTTAATAAGCTATTTAATTCAAATTTGGTTTAAAATACAAACTGCAAGCAAATTTCAAACTTTTTGATAACAGAACTTAGCATTTGTTTGCTAATGGCCTAATGAACTCCCCCTAATTTTTCCAAAAATTTTACTAATGTAAAACCCTTCCATTTCTTCCAATTCCTTTTCAGAAAAAAAAACAGGAGAAATAAAATTTAAAAAGAATTTTGGCGCCAAAAGGGAGTGGACTGCGCCCAGCCCACCTCGTTTTCTTTCCGCGCGCAGCCCAGCCCATCACTTAATCAACGTAACGGTTCGTTTTTTTTTCTCCCTTCTATTTGTCGTCACCCTCGTGTACGGCGACGCATCCGTAGCGCCACGGCGGCATCGGCGAGCTCCGACGGCGATCCGTGCCCCCCGTGCCCTATAAGAGCTCCCCACGGACCCCTAGACCTAACCCTAGCCCTAGGTGTCCTATTCCCCCTCGAGCCGCCGCCGATTTTCCTCTCCTCGTCGCATCGGCCACCCACTGTCACCTCACCGGCGAGATCACGTCTGAATCCATGCGCACCGCCGTCGCCATGGAGCTCCTGCACCCCACCTAGCTACTGGAAACGAACCACCTCGTCACCCTCTACAGTTTTGACACCGGAGCGAGCTCGGAGATCCACCACAGCCGCGCCGCCGTCCTCGTCCACGCCGCTGTCGTCGCCGCCGTCGCCACCGGGCCTCTGCATCGACTCCAAACGGTGGTGAGCACCACCGTCTCCTCCTCCTTTTCCTCTCTGTTGCATCCGCGCGCATCCATCACCCCACTGCACCAGATCGCAGCAGCCGCAGCACAGCACCACGGCGTCTCGTCGCCGGCGATCTTCTCTGTCAGCTAGGTTCAGTCTGCGCGCGCGTTTGAATTCAGTTAACGCAGATCTGAAGGATAACCTCACTGCGCCCTCGTTACTGTCAAAACTGAATCCACACCGCAGTGGTAGCACTTCCTCGTTCGTTTGCGCACAGTCGCTGGTTCGATCCCTCGCGGATGCGAATAAAACCAACCTTTTTTTTTCGTGCGGCTGACAGGCAGGGCCCACCTGCCTGTGGCCCTGGCTGCCACGCCACCCCGCACGCTGCACCACGTAGGCCCGTGGCCCACTGGCAGTGGCTGTGGCTAGCCCACAGTGCGGTAACAAACGTTTTAAAACTTTTCTGTTTTGAAAATCTAATCCTTTTAAATTGCAGATTAGTCCCTAAAATGAAAACCTTAATAACTTTTAATCTATAACTCTAAATAATAAAAGTTAAATATGTTTATTGTTCTAAATTAAATTGTCTATCCATTTATGCCATTTGTGTACTGTTTTGAATTTTCCAAATGCAATTCAAATTTGAATTCAAATAATTCAATTGTAATTTGCTAAATTGCATAACTATTTCATTCTTAATCCAAATAATGCAAATAAAATATGTTTTCCATGCTATTTCAAATAACCTAGTCAAATATAAATTTTGTTTCATGGTTTGAATAATTTAAATTTCCTAAATAATTTAAACCTTATTCAAATCATTTAAAATTGCTAAAACCATAACTTGCTCAAATTAAATTATTTTTGAACATGCAAAATATGTTTTCAAACTAGAAAAACATAACCTTTTCAAATGTGAGTTTGAATTTATGTTTTGAACAAATAAAATTCAAATAAAATTCATGCTTGTTTTAAATTCATTTAAAACTTGTTTAATATTGTCTGAGTCATAATAAATTCATCCTAATGCCTTTTTCAATATTTGAAACATGTAATCCACCCAAAAATTGATGATCTTTTCAAATATGAATTTTTTTATTTATTTTGCACAAGTTAAGTGGCTGAAAACAACAAATACTTGTGTGTCACCTTAAAGGAACCAAAAATTCCTTAACTAAATAAATAAAATTCTAAATTGCTAAACCTCATTTCAAATTGGTTCTATTGTTGTTATTTTGTTGTTTTCCTCATCCATGCATCATACTAGACCACTGGCACCTGTTGTTTAGTTGGAAAACAAATAATCTAACCAAAATCCATGGGCTTTTCATATGCAACTCAAAATTGCATATGTGTCCATTTAAATTGTGTTACCATGTCAACTAGTTTATTTTGATGCATCTATTAACTTGACATGCATCATCCCATGATTGTGCACTTTGCCATGATATTGATTGTTTATTTTTCCTGTATTGTTTGTTTGCTTCTTCTCGGATAGACGACGACGTTGAGACCGACGATCTTTACGACACCCCTTCTGATGATCTAGCCCAGTACCCGGCTATTGAGTTTGCAGGCAAGTTATCATTCACATGAACCATTGTGTTCCTTTCAACATTGGTTACCGATACTTTCCGTTGTCTATTTCTGCTAGCCATATGTATCGTTGCTTCTGTTACGAACCTATCACATGAACCCTGAACCCTGATATTGCCTCACCTCCACTCCTATCACCCCATTGGTTGAGCCCGTGTCTTACTAGCATGCTTAGGGTTGTTCTTGCTCGAGTCTGTTATCAGTTACTTTCTGTTATTATATTCTGTTATATTCTGGGGCTCGATGTTAAACAACAACCTGTTAATTTGAGGTAATAATAATTTGCTGATAAGGCACCGGCAGGAGGCCCGGCGTGGTTTTGAGGCCTGCTAGTGTCGACCCTAATAGGAAAAGGGTCTTGTCTACTGATCCATGATGAGCGCACTATCCGCATGTGGGAAGCGTGTATGGGCGCCCCCCTCAATTTGATTCGATTCGCATCTCGTCCAAATCACCACACTTAGTTCGGGCTTTCCATTTGATGCACGCATATGCAGGTACGAACCCGAGGCCAGGGTGGAACTTTTGTAGTCGGCATTTAGGGCGGCGTGGTCTTCCAGTGCTATGAGGGTCCCCTTTTCTTCGTGGGGCTCGATTAGCCGCGCACGCACAGCACGTGGTGCTTTGGGCTTGATGCGAAGAAGAGTTGAGTTGTGTTGAGTGCCTCGCTTGGTGGGAAAGGCCTTCCCATCTGGCGGGTTATTCTTACGTGTACGGCCAAATTGGTGCACCCCTGCAGGGATAAATCTTCTCGAGAAGCCGTGTTTTCCGCGGTTATGGTTGACTTGGTGAAAGTACTGGCTAACAAGTACTCAGAACAACTTACACCTAACTAATGATAACTTGACTAGTAATAGGCTTATTGACACAACAACTTGATCCATCTTTAATCCAACGGTGCGAGTTATCCTCGGATTGCTTCTTTGGATAAGGGGCGAGGTCCAGGATGGGTTTGTTTGGTGGTTAGTTATAGTTGGTTAGGATACGCTATCTTACCCCGTTTCTATTACCCGGAAGTTGTAGTTTGTTCTGTAGTTGGTTAGTGCAGCCAGTTGCAGCATCTTTTATACCCTTTCTTCCGTTGATCCCAAGGCATCTGTGCTTGGTGTTGACGGGCTACATTTTGGTGAACTGTGAGTCTTGCTTGCCAGTACGTTTATGTACTGACCCCTTTGGGGCTGTGGTTTCCGCAGACTACGCTTACGAGGATCCCCGTGACGGCTACTACGTGGAGTTTGACGAGGCTGCTGACGAGTAGGTAGCGGACCCGGGCAGGATCCGAGACATCGTGGATGGGCTCCGTTTTCTTTTCATTCCCGGCTTCTTAAGCCTAGTTGGATTTGTCTGTACTAAGACCCCTTTGAATGCTTCCGCTGAGTTGTAATGATGTTATGTTGGGACATGTGTCCTCTGGATGATTGTATTTGCTATTCTCTGCCCTAATGAGGGCCAGTTGCAACTTATTTCAATCTTTTGTGTCTTAGAGATATGTCATGTTATCATCTTGTTCAAAGTCGTTGACGTACCATGTGTGTATGGTATGAAGTACGTCAATGGTCGTGTCCTGATTTCTACGGGATAGTTTACATCGACGGTGAATAGTAAAGATTGGTTGTCACACATAAGTGTTGTCCTACTCGTAAGAGATGCGGGTGCCGGTAAGCCCCGTAATCCAATCAAAATACTGTTCAGTTCATACGATGAGTATCCTCTAGAAGTCCGGGTGCGACACTTACCCGACCCTATCCATGAGTCAACCCAAGACAGGGCCACCCCGTCAACAGGGAGTTGGCCATCCTCCTGACGGCACCTGTCTCTGTGAGGCGGGGTCAAGATCCGTGTACGTCCATCACTTGGCCCCGGTCACGCCCTAGCGTAGCATTTTGTTTTCAAACCCGTTTAAAAGGTTTTATTTGCGGTGCCGAATGGAAATCTCAAACTACGTGACTCATGGATAAAGCCAGCTAAGTTAGTCGGTCAGCGAGGCTCATGGCCATCGTGCGTGGTTGTACGCTCAGTCTTGGCTTCTGCGTCCGACCTTACTCCTAGGGGTGGCCAGGACGGAACGAACAACCACTTCCCAAGTGGCCTCCCGTCCAAGCCTTAGTCAAGTTAACCACACAGTGCTCATCTTACCACGTCATCATATCATACTAGGTTATTGCAGCTCTGATTCATCAACCGGATGGAGCAGAGGTAAACAAACATGTATGACTAAGCGAAGCAGATATGAGGCTCTGGCGATGTGCTCAAGCAATTCTATGGCGGCTAGGAGCAGTGGATCAGGATATTGAGGCAATGCAGTATATAGGTGAACTATATCTACTAGCATCAAATACTTTGGAATCGAATGCAAAGTACGAGATTCAAATGTTGTTCGAAAGCATATATGAGCAGATAAGAGGTTATGCTTGCCTTGGTTATAAGAAAACCAATAGAGACTTCTGGAATAAATGCTTGACTTGTCGGTTAAGATCAAGTATTCACCATTGGATTGCTGGCCTTCTCTTCGGAGTCACGTTCTACCAAGGGGGAAACAACACCGAAAGAGAAAAACAACAATCAAACATGGCATCAATGCAATGCGCAATATGTATGCATGAGCAAGTTAATGCAATAAATAAAAGCCCTAAACATGATCAATGGGTTGCTAGGGTTCGTATGTCATATATGCAGTTTTACTGAAATTAGCCCGAAATAGACCCGGAGGGCAATTCGGGTGATCATGGTGGTGAGTACAATTTTAATAGCTCAAATAGGTTTAAAAACATCATAAACATGTTGCATATGTTATTTTGAGAATTTTGGTATATAACTTTTAATTTTCTAATTTTAGTGAATAAAAACTTATTTTTCTATTTTTAAATGAATTAAACAACATTAAATAATGGCCATTTTTCAACTTTCTCAAACATGACTGAAAATGACATATTTGGACAGAGAATATTTTTCTGATCAACTCTATATTTTTATCACATTTTTCTGCTTAATATTTTAAGAGATATTAAATCTACAAGTTTTATTATTTTCTGGAATTATTTAAACATTTTTGGGAAAACAGACAAAACACGATTATGACGTCATCGTGACGTCAAGATGACATCGGCTGGGGCAAATCTCTCTGTTGAACTCAAATTCGAGCAATTCCTTCGTGGATTCGTGAAATTAAGAGGTGCAACAGCTAGAGGAGACCGAGGCGAGTCTAAAGGTGGTGGTGCAAGGACCATTTGGTCGCCGGAATTTCACCGGCGAGGTTCCGCGCGGCGGCGGAAGGTGGAGCTCGACGGCACCGAGCTGGGGAGAGGGAGGAGGCTGGGTGAGGGCACCGGAGCACAGAGAAGCTCACCGCGGTCGTGATGGTGTGGACGGGGAGGCTAGTGGGTGACGGAATCGTCGCCGGCGTCCGGGCATCCGCGGCGGCAGTGGAGGAACCGGCGGCGGAATTCACATGGCTTCGGGCCTTCCCGGCTTATGCAGGTGGGCATGGAGGGGCAGGAGAACACGGCGACGCCAGGGGTGGTCACGGTGGGGCTGGCCGTGGCCGGAGGCGGCGGCGCCATGGCGGCCCACCCGGGCTAGGGTTTCGGCCGGGAGAGGAAATACAGAGCGAGAGAGAGGAAACTCGAGGGGGAGGGAGAGGAGAGGAAGAAGAGGGCACGGCGTCTCCTGGACCCTATCCGCACCAAGAGAGAGGCAGGGAGGAGGAGGTGGCATCGGGGGGAAGGACACGCAGCTGCCTTCCGTTCGGAGGTAGAAGACAAAGGAGTTTTTCTCCATAACCCCCTGAACTTTCAGAAAACCACGAAGAGGTCCCTTTCCATTTTAAAACAGAACAGAAACCACTGTTTTGAGGGCCTTTTTGCAAGAACAAAATTTGGCAAAAATAAATTTTGGAAAGCTTATGAAATTTCCAACCTAACCATGTGTTTCTTTGGTGTAATTGAAATATTTTCCAACACAAAATTTTGGAAACCAAATTAAGTACTATTTGTGGGATTTTTCTCAAACCATTTAATTTCACGATTTAAATTGTTTCAAACATGGTTTAAAGTTTTGTTTCATGCATGTATGACATGAACACAACACCACACACTTTGGTAGCAAAATTGGGATGTTACAACAACCATCAGACAACTTGTGGGAGGAGGATGCATAACACAATGCAAAGAAGAGGAGGAAGAGGCTTGCCTATGGTGGCCACCACTAATTGGAGAACACGAAACCACTTACCTAATCGTCGGTTAAGTATCTCAAGGAAACGGAACACTCAAAGAGAGAGAGAGGAAGAGATGGTGAATAGAGTGAGCAGTGAGTTGGGGATGGTTTAGCCATTAGGAAACACAATTTATCCTACACCCTTTTACTTGCAGTGCCTGGGCTCCCACATGTTTATGTTTGCACAAGCTCATGCTACATAGTTTCCCTTTTGTGTCCACATGAGCTTGGCTCGCTACAAACGGCCGATTCGAGCGTTCCCAGCAGCCCTAGTTGAGATGTGCTTTGAGTTCGCGTGACTCTGTCGGGCCTCTCTTCCAGGTATATAATCACTCAATGTTTGCACCTAAGCATCTCGTTGTACTCCAGGAGAGAAACCAAACACGCTGTTGGGGGATAGGAGGAACATATAGTAGTGTGTATTGTCATAATTTGATTGGGCAATGTGGTGTATACTGCTCGGTCGTGGCATCCGAGAGATCACGCGGTGTTCTCTTCTCTACCGTAGCATCGGTCTAGAAACGTTCTAAATAATTAAACAACTTGATACTACTTTGTCCAAACTTTAATTTGATTTGTGGAATGTGAACAAATAGATAGAACCGTTATTTTGGACAACTGAGGGTTGTTTCAGTTTTCCTTTTTTAGAACTTTGCTTTTTTTATACAATTTAGAACTTCACTTTATTAGGTGTCTTTAGAACTTCAAATTAATGTGGAGGGGATGTGGATGTGTTTTGGCTCCCAAACTCATTTGCTCCTGCTTGAATAGAAAAATCGAAAAAAGTACTCCCTCCGTTCCTAAATATAAGATATTTGAGCCATTTCACATGTTGACTAATTACGGTCTTAAATGAGTGTACATACACACTAAAACGTGTCTAAATACATCTAGATTCTAGATACATGTGAATTTGGAAAAAGAGCTAAAACATCTTAAGTCAAAAACTGTATTTGTCGTAATGATCCCACGATGTGGTATCCTCTCTTTATATATGGGTATAGGCATACAACAACGTACCTGCCAATGTACGTACATGCCAAGACATCGATGGATCACAAACTGATCCGGGCCATAATATGCACAAATATGCACTAACATGATAAACACTAATTCTATCTCTAACACCCCCATCAATCTAAACCGTCGTGTACAAGGTTAAGAATGGAACCAAATTTTTGAAGTGTGAGCTGGGTGACAGGTTTAGTGAACATATCGGCAAGCTGATCGGCAGAAGTTATGAACCGAACATGAAGAGCTCCCATGGCAACTTTCTCCCGGACAAAATGAAAATCGATCTCAATGTGTTTGGTGCAAGCATGAAACACAGGATTGATGGAGAGATAAGTGTTGCCAAGATTGTCACACCATAAAACAGGCAGCCGGGACTGACGAACACCAAGTCCCTTGAGAACAGACCGAATCCATGTAGCTTTAGCAGTGCCATTTGCAAGCGCCTTATACTCAACCTCGGTACTGGAGTGAGAGACCGTAGGATGCTTGCGAGAACTCCAGGAGACTAGGTTTCCACCAAGAAAAACAGCAAACCCGCCGGTAGAACGACGGTCATCAGGGCAGCCGGCCCAATCAGCATCACTGTATATATCAAGCATAGTGGAGGACGAAGGCCAGATATGTAAACTGGTGGATGATGACCCACAAGTATAGGGGGTGTATCGTAGTACTTTCAATAAATAAGAGTGTCGACCCCAACGAGGAGCATAAGGTGTTGACTAACAGTTTTTATCAAGGATTCACTGTAAATACTAGCAAATAGGTTTTCTTGGGTTTTTGATATAGCAGATAAATAAAGTACAAGTAAATAAAATACAGTAATAATAACTGTAGCAAGTGGACCAATCCTTTCTAGAGCAAAGGACAAGCCAGTTGGTTTACTTATGATGACCAAACGTTCTTGAGGACACACGGGAATTGCGTCAAGTGCTTTCGCTTCATACAACTGATTAATTTTTATTGTTTTGATAGGTGTTGTGTGGGTGAACCTTTGCTAATGTACTGCCCTAACTTGGTCTAATACTTGTGATTATACCCCTTGCAAGTATCCGCAACTATAAGAAAGTAATTAAGATAAATCTAACCACGACCTTAAACTCTGGGATCCTACACTCCCTCATGCATCGATTTCCTAACGGGGGTTTAGGTTTCTATCACTCCGGCTACCCCAAAATTAGTAGCCGAATACACAATGCATTCCTCTAGGACCATAAAGGTGAAGTATCATGTTGTCGACTTTAACATGACACCGCTAGAAGAATAGCACCAAAACTTAAATATCAAACTATTAAATATTACTCAACATAATTCCACTACTAACATCTTGACTTCTCCCATGTCCTCAAGAATTAAACGAACTACTCACACGACATCATATGGATCATAATTAGAGGTGATATAATGATGAATAACAATCTGTTCATATAGTGCAAACACCAATAAATCTTGTAAGCATAAACTACAAACAAGTAATTCACATCGGGAGAAAGATCTAGTGGAAAACAACGATATAGAACCCTAATTGTTATAGCGGGACGGCGGTGAATGGTGAGGATGATGGTGCTGGTGGTGATGATGATGAAGCTGATGATCCGAATGAAGTACAACTCGATGACGGTGATGATGGTGATGATGCCCCCCTCCGGGAAGGAATTTCCCCGACATATTTCTCCCTGCCGGAGAGCTTTTCTCTCTCTGTTGTTTTCTGCCTCGTGGAGTCGGCGGAATATTTCCTCGATGGTTCTCCCAGTCTTAGGGTTTCGGGGGATGAAGTATGCGAAAAGGAACTGGCAGTGGTGGGCTAGGGCCACCACACCACATGGCGGCGCGGCCAGGGGGCGCTACCACATGGAGTGGTCCCCTGGTGGCCCCTCTGGCTCCCCTCTTGGCTGGCTCCGGCATCTGGCAAAATAGGAACTCCCCGATGTTTTCCCTGAATTGCTGATCTTCAGAAATATGGTATCTTGACATTCCTTTTTTCCAGCAGAATTCTGATTCCGACAGTTAATTCTCCAATAATCATCAAACATGCAAAATAGATGAAATAACATAAGTATCAACTCTAAATATGAAATATATCAATGAATAGTGGTAAATTATGATATAAAATAGTGATGCAAAATGGACGTATCAACTCCCCCCAAGCTTAGATCTCGCTTGTCCCCAAGCGAAACTGAACTTAGTTTACAAGACCACAGGTTTATGGAGTGAAGTGTCGATAAATAAAATACGGATAACAAGCATCACATTTATCAATACACGAGTCATTCTAGACAACAACTTCCTCTCATATAATTTAACTTGAAACGAGTAGAGGGAGTCACAATAAAGGTGCAAATAGAAAGTCATCATTGGTGATGGCAAACTTTGCTCTTGGTTAGAGAACAATTAACAGATTGTACTTATCTTTCGAACAGAGTGTTTATACTAGAGCTTATATTGCAGAAATTACATGCTCGATTATAATAGTCTCTTTAGAGTCATTGATAACTTTCAAAGTTATATTCATTCAGATAAAAGCATTGTGCTAAACAAGGAAGGATAAAAACATGATTAAATAAATCAACATATAGATGGTTGGATCACAACAACTCAAATGCTTGCTTGAGATATGCAGGAATAGGTTTACCGACTCAACATAAAAGTAAAAGATAGGTCCTTCGCAGAGGGAAGCAGAGATCACTCATGTGCTAGAGCTTTTTATTTTAAATAAATCAGAGGAATTGAAAATATCATTTTGAGAATGGTGTATGTCTATGTAAACGAATGGTAATGAAAAACTTATCATAACTCATGTCAATCAAGGTTTTCAGACTTTTGAGAGCGGTTTCCATTGGCACTTTCCTCTTTTCCTTATTGTTGGCACTTCACCCACCTTTTCTTACAAAAATCATGGCTAACCGAATCCTCGGGTGCCGACCAACAATCATCAATCCATGGGGAAGTGCCTTCTATTCATTATTTAAGTTCATATTGTTTGGCAGCAACTCTCGGTAATATTAAGATGAACGCATATTCCATACTCATAGGGTGAAAGAGGGATAAGAACTTTGATTGACATAAGACATAATAAACTTTAAACTACTTCCTCATGAGCTAAAACAGGAGCACAAAACAGGTTTAATAGTTTTGAATGTTTTAAAGGTAGCACACAAGCAATTGACTTGGAGTGGCGGTGAAATACCACATATAGGTAGATATGGTGGACACAAATGGCATGAGTTTTGGCTCAAGGTTTGTATGCACGAGAAGCATTCCCTCTTAGTACAAGTTTTTGGCTAGCAAGGCTGGGTAGCAAGAAGAAGAATTGAGGGAAACAAACAAATATACATATGATAGAAAACAATCATGCAATCTTCCTTGGAAGTACAAACGATCTTAACTTGAGAATAATAAACTTATGAGCCAACAAGAAAGAAAGATAATGGAATAATGTATCTACATGCATCTCCCTCTTTTCTATTTAAGCCTCAAAGTATTGTTGCGACTAACCAATGCTAAGTTTGCCAAAACCAAATAGATTAACTTGATTCTCCCAAAGTGACACCAATACTAACAACACGATCAATCAGAAATTGTAAACTACAATAAGGTGTGGAGAAAGTAAATGATAAACTTCTCATTAATATTCCATAACGGCAACTTACACCAAGGGATACATAGATAACCAACTAAAGGAGGGATAATTCCACACTGCAAACCATCCTATATGATAACTTTTCTACTCATGAAATGACTCTACTGAAGAGTAAAAATGGGAAAGATAATGGTGTGATACCACAGCACTCCCCGAAGCTTGGAACAAGCCAAGGGGATGCCAGTACCAATGACGAATTACTCCTTCGGTGGTGGTGGTGAATCCTTAATAAGCCTATCAACCAACCCCTTCAATTCATCAATCTTGTAGGTGAGAATACGAATCAACTCCGTATTGTGCTCAATACAGTTCATAAGCTTGTCTGTGAGTCTCAGCTATTTGAATTATTCCCCCACACCTCTTTAAATTGAGAGCTCCCCTTTCCTGCATTGTTAGAACGATTCATATTCCAACCGGAGGGCAACTTTGCCTCAGGCACCCTTTGAAATTGATGCTTATGGATTAAAGTATGGAAGGGATTATTGATGCCTGAAGATCGTGTCCTTGAGGCAAGGCAGTGACGTGGAGCCTTCCCTCCAGTGCTCATCTGCGTGAAGGGAATATGCCCGAGAGGCAATAATAAAATGGTTATTATCTTATTCCTTGTTTATGATGAATGTTTATTTCTCATGCTAGAATTGTATTAACCGGAAACGTTGATACATGTGTGCTTAATAAACAACAATGGTTCCTAGTAAGCCTCTCTTTTAACTAGCTCGTTGATTAATAGATGATCAAGGTTTCCTGATCATGAACATTGGATGTTATTAATAACGGGGTCATGTCATTATGATGATGTGATGAACATATACCCAAAGATAATATAGCAATGCGATCAAGTCATTTAGTTTACATTGTTATATCAAACATACGAAGTAACTTATTCCTTAGACCATGAGATCATGTCAATCACTGATACCGAAGAGTGCTTTGATGGCATCAAACGTCACACCGTAACAGGGTGACTATAAAGATGTCGTTAAGTATTCGGAAAGTATTAGTTGAGGATCATGGATCAAGAGTGGGATTTGTCATCCAAATGACGGAGAGATATACTCTGGGCCCTCTCGGTGATATCACATCGAAACCGCTTGCAAGCACGTGATATGATCACAAAGGATGTTATATCACGGGAACGAGAAAAGAGTACTTGTCGGTAACGAGATTGAACAAGGTATGGTTGATACCAATGATCGAATCTCGGACAAGTAAAATATCGCGAGACAAGGGAATAGTTCACGGCGTTGTTGGTTCACACGATCACGAGAGTCATCGTTGAATATATAGGAGTCATCACGGATCTCCAGATCCCGCTGTTGATTATTGATCGGAGAGGAGTCTCGATCATGTCTATCTTATTCGCGAACCGTAGGGTGACACACTTAAGGTTCGATGACGCATTTGAGAGGATACGGAATATCGGAGAAAAGTTTGGACAGCACCGAAATTGTTTCGGGAAAATTGAAATAGTTCAAGGGGTTTTTCGTCGAATGGTTGTTAATAGAATTAACAAATGATTTGAGGTGCTATATGCAAAAGTTTGTTAATAGAATTAACAAATGCTGAAATAAAGAAATAAAAAGGTTTTATTTATTTATTAAAAGAAAACCTTTGGATTTTCCAAGTGGGAAATAATGGGAAAGTGAGTGGAGGTGAGTGGAGTGTCCACTCACATGATGAGGGAAGAGGTGGGGGCACACCCATGGGCTGGCCGCACCCCCCTTGGGCTGCCTCCCCCTCTCCTATAAAAGGAGGGTGAGAGCTCTCCCTCCTTCACACACTTGGCCACTTCCCTTTCCCTCCACCCGCTGCTCCATTTCATGGTCTCCGGCTTGGCGAAGCCCTGACCATGGGATTCTTCACCACCACCACGTCGTCGTGCTGCTGGAGTTCCGAGGGATCCTCTACTTCCGCGCCCCGCTGGAACGAGGGAACGGAGGTCGTCATCAACCGTACGTGTGACCGATCACGGATGCACCGCCGGATTGCGGTGCCATCTTCTCGCTATCGGGATCGGTGTGAGTACGACTACGCCAACAACGAGATTTGATCTCGTACCACTTTGAGTCTTCGAGGGTATGTGTTCTCCTTAACCCTCTTGTTGCCCGTTGCACTTCGTCTCATAGATTAGATCTTGGCCTTTCGGGTATCTCTCGCGTAGGAAAATTTTTGTTTTCTATGCTACGTTCCCCTTCAGTGTATCAGAGCCGGATCTATGCGTAGATGTTTTGTACGGGTAGAACACATAGGTGTATGTGGGCGTTGATGATCATGTTATTACCTCCTTGATTATTTTATGATCTTAGTGGCATAGTGGGATGAAGCGGCCCGGACTAACCTTACATGTCCACGTACATGAGACTTGTTCCACAACTGACATGCAACTTGTATTGCATAAGTGGCTTGCGGGTGTCTGTTTCTCCTACTATAGTTAAGATCTAATCTATGAAGGGTTGCTAAAAATATGTTTATCAATGTTGTGGTTGATGTTCGTAGGTATGAACGGTTCTATCATCGAAAGCCCTAAGCCACGTAAAATATGCAAAAATAATTTAGAGGCGTCTAACTAGTTTTTGCTGGGCATGTGAATTGATATGGTCAATATTACAAATTTGATTATGAGATGATCTATTTTGTAAATTATTGATATACCGGAAGGTATCCATATGGTTGTCTTCTTATTGATGGACAATCAAGTTTGGGGTACTGTGGTACTTGGTACCACGCCGGTGGAATGATTGAGATTATACCATAATGCACATGATGGAGATCAAGTGCAAGAAGGACCATATCATATCACGTTATCCTTTCATGTGATGTCTGTGATGTTGATCCTTTTTATGCATCTTGTTTTGCTTAGATAACGTTGGTAGCATTATAAGATGATCCCTCTCACTTAATATCAAGATAATAATGTGTTCTTCCTTAAGTATGCACCGTTAAGAAAGTTCGTCGTTTCGAGACACCACGTGATGATCGGGTGTGATAGACTCAACGTTCGCATACAACGGGTGTTTTCAAGCCTAGCATGTACAGACATGGCCTTGAAACACACGCAATACTACGGTTCTACTTGGCGAGCCTAGCATGTACAGACATGGCCTCGGAACACGTAACCGAAAGGTAAAGCATGAGTCATATGGATGATATGATGAACATGTCGATGTTCGCCTTTGAAGCTACATCATCTCACGTGATGATCGGTTTTGTTGTAGTGAATTTGGTTCGTGTAATCACTAAAGACGACTAAGAGGGATGTTGTTTTTGAGTGGGAGTTCATGGCTTAATTTGAATTAACTTGAACTTATTTATCATGAACAACAATCAAAGTGAATTTGCACAACTTGTAGTAGTCATTGGCATCCTCATAACTACCTTACACTTAGATTGTTAATTGAGATATAACTGTTATGATCTGGTAAATACCATTTAAGATTGGTACCGTATTAGTGAAATTTAAAATTGAGTCCTATTGTAGATTTTTGGTATTTCCTACCTAGCTCCATGTGGTTAATGATTGATTAATCTAGAGAGCAAATAATTTCTACTTAGAATCCAGAGTCATGGTTGCTTCCGTATTACTTTATCTTCAAAAGAATGTTTTGTTGATCAAGGTGATTTAGGGACTGAAAAGAGTTGTTTTCAGAAACAATCAAGTGAAAGATATATTGATATCTAGAAACTTATTTGTGGCAACATGACTGAGTATAATTTAGCGTGACAATGTTTGCTTATATTATCTGAATATATGCAATGATTGAAGACGCTAGGCGTTTGAATATTCCAAGAAATTGGATGCTCAAAATTATCCTCTAAATCCCTTCCTTCGAGCTATAACTTAATCATAAAATTGTTATGATGGGATGGATTAGAAGTATGGGTAAAGTATTTTACCTTACTTAGAAATTGTTAAGAGTGGAATCTAGAAGAATGCTATTAATATGGTGATATTAGTAGAACAATCAAACTCAAAGTATGACTCAATGGGTGATAGTATATGACTAACACGCCAAAGAAAATGAGCTAGTAAGACTAGCATTGTTTGATGTTGAATGATTCTTCTATAAAGGAAAGGGAATATTGAAAATAGAATTACAAAAAGATATATGGCAGAAAAGAAGATAACTGGAAAGTCCAGCTCAGGAGTATATGCTTGATATACAAGTTATAGATGTATTACTAGTTAACAAAGTATTTTTGGGTATTTTGATACCACATTGGTTGGTATGAGTTGTCATACAAAGCAACGCAATGAAAGAAATACAAGGGCCTAAAAGGAACTAGTAATAGATGTGGAATCGATTATGACAAGAACATAAATAAAGTGTTATTGTGTTCATTGTCGTATCGAACCAACCAGTCAAGATTTATTTGAAGAACTTAATAATTTGTTATTTTGTTCTAGTCTTTTGTGAGAACAAATGAGATTGTTCAAACTATGATCATATTCCATAATTGATGGATATGTTAATATAAATCATGTTGGTAAAGTAAACATCTATAAGACTAAATGCTAAACGTTGCAAGACGTTGAAGTGTTTCACTTAAATTGTGACACCACCATTTTAGTTCATATCGGAAAGGAAAACATGAAGGAACTCCATATTGATGGACTTCCGGAGTCATTTTATTGACGCTTGTGAGACCTCTTCCAAAAGATGACTAGAATTCCGTTCTTAGGCCAAAGTAGAATGGACGACTAATTTAGTGGAGATTATACATATTGATGTATATAGTCCATTATGTGTAGTCATGTATGGTGGATTAATTTTTCCTTCATAAATTCTGTCGATGATTTAAGTAGATATGTGAGTATATCTATTTAAAGGGAACAGAGTTTGAAATTTTGAATTGGTTCAAAAGGTTGTTAATATGAAGTTAAAATCAATGTAACAAGATAATCAAGTATTTATGATTGGATCATAAAGGATAAAGTTTGAGTTACAAGTTTAGCAAAACATCTGAGAAGTTGCAGAATTGTTCTACAACTTATACTTCTCGAATACCCCACATTAGATTGGAGTATTCAAAAGACAAAATCAAACCCTGTTTGACATGGTAAGATTAATAAAATTGCCATTATAATTTGTAGTTTATACATTAGTGACAACCGTTTTTCCACTGAAAAGAGCACCATCATGATCCGCTGAAATTGACAACATATAAGATATGGTTTGGGTAGTGACCCGAATTGTCACTTTCTTAAGTTTTGGTATGCATAGCATGTGTAAAATGTTTACAACCAAAATAGGATAAATATGTTTATAAGGTTATCCCAAATAAAACATTGGGTATTTCTCCTATCACCGAACCAAAAGACAAATGTTGTTTGTCAGAAAGGGTTGATTTCTCGAGAAAGTAGTTCTTGCGAAACAAGTGAGTGGGAGCACAGTACAAACTCAACGAGGTTAGAGAATCTTCGTTATCATGTCAAGAGTAGCGCAGCACTGGAAGTTGTTCCGGGGTTTACTATTTTGACTAAGTAGAAGACACTACAAATGTTGTAGATACTTCAAATGAGTTTGCGAACTGTAGCAGAAAAGTCCAAAAACTTTGTACTTTGAACAACTTGTGGTTTAAGTATAAAGTGTTGTTTTGACAACAAAGGACCTGGACCTTATAAAGTAAGCAAATGATGGGCCCTGGCTTCGTAAAATTGACTATGAGTCATTATATCCGCCATAGTATCCTTGTATGAATATCAAGTATGTGACTTGGTAGTCCTTTCGATAGGCATGATGCCTAGCGATAGCAAAAGGGTCTATATAGCGACAAAGACATGGATTTTACATCTTATTAAAATTGTACTTATCGAAAAGTTGTTTTCGACGAAGTTCAAAGAGTTAACTACTACAAGATTTTGATCTTCCGTAGTGATGCTTTAGTCTTTGCGGATAGTTCTAGCAAAAGGTTACATATTATGATATGGCAGTTGAATAACAAAACCAACTCTCCTCTCAAGGAAGTTTTATCAAGGATGTGTACTTGACACAGTCTGAGAGTTTTGTAAAATTCAAAAAGGTTGCTAGAAAGGTATGCACACTTCAATGGTTGAAGTGAGCATAACGAAGTTGAAATCTTTACCTTAATGAAGTTATCAAAAGAGTTTGATTCCATCATGAACGATAAAGATGCTTGTAAAGTTACAAGAAATTAAGTGGGAGCGCTATGACATATTTCCAATACTTTATGTAGATGACATATGGTTGATTGGAAAATATGTATTTTAAATTAACACGGTTAAGATTTTCATATTGATGAAAGGCTTGGAAGATATTGGGCATCGATGTCTATAAAAGATGGATTCAAGCGCCTGATATGATTGAAGCCAAATTACATAGATGAAATATTGAAGTAAGTCAATATAAAATTGATAAGAAGGAGTTCTTGTCACATGGAAAATAATTGAGCAAGATTCATGTGTTTTGACACATGATGAGCATCATTGAAATTGAGATTTCTAAGTCATGTTTCCATGCTATGTACACAACCAGATGAGTCCTATGCTATAAATGTTATAGTAGGATAATTCATATGATGATTAGACGACAGTGGGAGAGATCCTTGTGTCATTTTAGAAATGCTAAGGATATGTTTTCCTATATAGTAATGACAAAATATTAGTTGTAATATGTTACACTAATAGTCTTGTCATTTATTCAAGTAATTTTATCTCAATAAAATATGTGATGAAGGGTAGCACAATAGGATGGAAGAAAGTTCCATGCTGGATTTGAAAGAGTTTCAAAATTAAAATATTGTGACAGATACTACAATAAAGGCTAAAGTATATCGTTGTGTTGACAACTAATTATAAGCGTATTTTGTGTCAAGGAGTTCTTTATTGAACTTGGTGAATTTCCAAGAATACTGAAACTATGAAGCTACATTTTCACAATGTTAGTAACATCAGTTTAAGCTGAGGAATTAAGGTATCACCGGAACTTGGTGAGTTTCCAAGAATGCTAACACTATGAAGCTACATTTTCACAATGTTAGTGACATCAGTTTAAGCTGAGGAATTAAGTTTTCACGAATTGACTATATATACAAAGCCATCTCATTAGAGAATGAGTGATGCGTGTAGACGCAAAGAACATGCAAATACAATAGGACCTGAACAGTTCAGATCTTTTTGATGATGTTTACCGCATGCGAAGCATGGTAATAACACTGGTACGCCATATGTGTTAAAGTGCTTACAGACTAGATTATTGACTCTAGTGCAAGTGGGAGACTGAAGGGAATATGCCCGAGAGGCAATAATAAAATGGTTATTATCTTATTCCTTGTTTATGATGAATGTTTATTTCTCATGCTAGAATTGTATTAACCGGAAACGTTGATACATGTGTGCTTAATAAACAAACAATGGTTCCTAGTAAAGCCTCTCTTTTAACTAGCTCGTTGATTAATAGATGATCAAGGTTTCCTGATCATGAACATTGGATGTTATTAATAACGGGGTCATGTCATTAGAAGAATGATGTGATGAACATATACCCAAAGATAATATAGCAATGCGATCAAGTCATTTAGTTTACATTGTTATATCAAACATACGAAGTAACTTATTCCTTAGACCATGAGATCATGTCAATCACTGATACCGGAAGAGTGCTTTGATGGCATCAAACGTCACACCGTAACAGGGTGACTATAAAGATGTCGTTAAGTATTCGGAAAGTATTAGTTGAGGATCATGGATCAAGAGTGGGATTTGTCCATCCAAATGACGGAGAGATATACTCTGGGCCCTCTCGGTGATATCACATCGAAACCGCTTGCAAGCACGTGATATGATCACAAAGGATGTTATATCACGGGAACGAGAAAAGAGTACTTGTCGGTAACGAGATTGAACAAGGTATGGTTGATACCAATGATCGAATCTCGGACAAGTAAAATATCGCGAGACAAAGGGAATAGTTCACGGCGTTGTTGGTTCACACGATCACGAGAGTCATCGTTGAATATATAGGAGTCATCACGGATCTCCAGATCCCGCTGTTGATTATTGATCGGAGAGGAGTCTCGATCATGTCTATCTTATTCGCGAACCGTAGGGTGACACACTTAAGGTTCGATGACGCATTTGAGAGGATACGGAATATCGGAGAAAAGTTTGGACAGCACCGAAATTGTTTCGGGGAAATTGAAATAGTTCAAGGGGTTTTTCGTCGAATGGTTGTTAATAGAATTAACAAATGATTTGAGGTGCTATATGCAAAAGTTTGTTAATAGAATTAACAAATGCTGAAATAAAGAAATAAAAAGGTTTTATTTATTTATTAAAAGAAAACCTTTGGATTTTCCAAGTGGGAAATAATGGGAAAGTGAGTGGAGGTGAGTGGAGTGTCCACTCACATGATGAGGGAAGAGGTGGGGGCACACCCATGGGCTGGCCGCACCCCCCTTGGGCTGCCTCCCCCCTCTCCTATAAAAGGAGGGTGAGCTCTCCCTCCTTCACACACTTGGCCACTTCCCTTTCCCTCCACCCGCTGCTCCATTTCATGGTCTCCGGCTTGGCGAAGCCCTGACCATGGGATTCTTCACCACCACCACGTCGTCGTGCTGCTGGAGTTCCGAGGGATCCTCTACTTCCGCGCCCCGCTGGAACGAGGGAACGGAGGTCGTCATCAACCGTACGTGTGACCGATCACGGATGCACCGCCGGATTGCGGTGCCATCTTCTCGCTATCGGGATCGGTGTGAGTACGACTACGCCAACAACGAGATTTGATCTCGTACCACTTTGAGTCTTCGAGGGTATGTGTTCTCCTTAACCCTCTTGTTGCCCGTTGCACTTCGTCTCATAGATTAGATCTTGGCCTTTCGGGTATCTCTCGCGTAGGAAAATTTTTGTTTTCTATGCTACGTTCCCCTTCACTGCGCGCCTCTCTCGAGTTTGAAGGGGTTTGCCACCACTCCAATGCTTACAATGGTTGTGCGAGGGTACACACATGGGTCTTCTTCTACTTCTCCTTCAGCTTCACTCTCAACCTCCTCCTCTAGCTTAGGACCTTGGATATCATCTTCCAAAGGCTCCTTCCCCTTGTCGTTGTTGTCAGAGACCATGGTGCCTCTAAAACTGAGAATGATTTCTGACAGAAACAAATCAAAATGAAAACACGACGAGAAAATGATATACGGACCACAGGGGGATCCAGGGGATTATATAGCGAAAAGTTTCATAACAAAAGGAAGGTACATGGCAAAAACAGGTCGGAGACGGGCTCCGAGGCGCCCACACCATGTGGTGGCGCGGCTAGGGGTGGGCTCGCGCCGTGGCATGGTGTGGTGCCCTCGGGCACCATTTCGTACCCCTTTTCGTCTCATAATTTTCCATATTTAATAAAAACAACAAAAATATGTGTTGGAGAGTCAAACGTGAACTTTTCCTTACTGAAACTGTTACCTATTCGAAAATGGATTCGACGGTTTCTTGAATTTTCTCTTTAATAAAAACTTCCGGAGTCACCACTTGAATAGCATCAACCTCTTCATTATAAGAATCTCTAGAAATATAACGTCCAAGTCTTTTCCCATTCACCACTTGGGTAGTGTTATCTTTAAGTGAAACAATTTTGATTGCACCTGCACGATACACCTCTTCAATAACAAAAGGTCCTTCCCATCTCAAGAGTAATTATCCTGCAAAAAAAATCTGAGACGATACCTATACAATAGAACTTTCTCACCAACATGGAACCCTCTCTTAAGAATTCTCCTATCATGCCATTTCTAGCATTTTCATAAGCTTGACTTCTCCATTCATCTAAAGAACTCAAGTCAAGCAACCTTTTCTTACCAGCAAGTTTAAAATCTCTATTAAGTTCTTTCACTGCCCAATAAGCCTTGTGTTCTAATTCTAAAGGCAAGTGACAAGCTATTCCATAAGCCATTTTGTAAGGATACATACCCATAGGATTTTTATAAGCAGTTATATAATCCCATAAAGCATCATTTAGCTTACTAGCCCAATTTTTCCTAGATTTATTAACACTCCTTTGCAGGATAGATTTGATTTCTATATTTGATAATTCTACTTACCCAGTTGTTTGGGGATGATAAGCTGAGACAATTCTACTATCAACATCATATTTAGCAAGGTATTTTCTAAAACCACCATGAATAAAGTGATAACCTCCATCAGTCATAAGATATCTAGGAACACCAAACCTAGTAAAAATAACATCTTTAAGCATTTTTAATGAGGTTTCACCATCAAAACTCTTTGTAGGTATGGCCTCTACCCACTTAGTAACATAATCAACAACAAAAAGTATATGAGTATAACCATTCGAAGGAGGAAACAATACCATAGAGTCAAATCCCCAACAGTTAAATGGTTCAATAACAAGATAATAATTCATAGGAATTTCATTGCATCTAGAAATATTACCAACTCTTTGACATTCATCACAAGATAAAATAAACTTCCGTGCATCTTTAAAAAGAGTAGGCCAATAGAAACCTAATTGTAGAACCTTTTGCGCAGTTGTATCTCCAGCGCGATGTCCTCCATAAGCACTACCATGACATTTTCTCAATATCTCTCGTTGTTCATGTTATGGAACACATCTTCGCATAATACCATCTACTCCTTCTTTATATAAGTGTGGGTAATCCAAAAAATAATGCCTCAAGTCATAAAAGAATTTCCTTCTTTGATGAGCTGTAAAGGTTGGAGGCAAATACTTGGAAATAATAAAGTTAGCATAATTTGCATACCAAGGACTATCTCGCGAGCTTATTTTTATTGCAGCCAACTGTTCATTTAAAAAACAATCATTAACAGGAATAGGGTCACAAGAAATGTTTTCCAATTTAGACAAATTATCAACAACATGATTTTCAGCACCCTTCCTATCTACAATATGCAAATCAAACTCTTGTAAAAGCAACACCCATCTAATAAGCCTAGGCTTAGCATCTTTATTTTCCATAAGGTACTTAATAGCAGCATGATCAGTATGAATATTAACTTTTGAATCAACTATATAAGGTTTAAACTTATCACAAGCAAAAACTACAGCTAAGAATTATTTTTTAGTGGTAGCATAATTCTTTTGAGCAGAACCGAGAGTCTTACTAGCACAATGAATAACATTAAACTTCTTATCTATTCTGTGTCCAAGAATAGCACCTAAAACAAAATCACTAGCATCACACATAATTTCAAATGGTAAATTCCAATCAGGTGGTTGAACAATAGGAGCAGAAATTAAATCCTTGTTTAGAATTTCGAAAGCTTATTTACAATTATCATTAAAAACAAAAGGTACATATTTTTGGAGAATATTAGTAAGAGGCTTTGATATTTGAGAGAAATCTTTAATAAACCTCCTATAGAAACCAGCATTACCAAGAATACTATGGATACCTTTGACATCCCTGGGACATGGCATTTTCTCAATTGCTTCAGTTCTGTCAACTTCAATACCTCTTTCATAAATTTTATGTACAAGAACAATTCCTTCATGAACCATAAAGTGGCATTTCTCCTAATTAAGAACAAGATTAGTTTCCTCACATCTTTGCAAAAACTTTATCAAGATTGTGCAAGCAGTTATCAAAAGAAGTTCCATAGGCAGAGAAATCATCCATGAATACTTCAACAATTTCCTCACAAAACCCATGAAAGATAACAGACATGCATCTTTGAAACATAGGAGGAGCATTACACAAACCAAAAGGCATACATCTATAAGCATAAGTTCCATAAGGACAAGTAAAATTTGTTTTCTTTTGATCTTGCTTTTTAACAACAATTTGAGAAAACCCAGAATAACCATCAAGAAAGCAAAAATGAGTTTTCTTAGACAAACTTTCTAACATTTGATCAATAAAAGGTAAAGGGTAATGATCTTTATTAGTAACTTTGTTATCTTTTCTAAAATCAATGCACATTTTATAAACAACTACTACTCTTTGAGGAATAAGCTCATCATTTGCATTTGGCACAACAGTAATTCCTCCTTTCTTAGGAACACAATGCACGGGACTTGCCCATCTACTATTAGCAATAGGATAAATAATACCAACATCAAGGAGTTTCAATACCTCATTTCTTACCACTTCCTTCATTTTAGGAATTAAACGGTGTTGATGTTCAACAACTGGCTTTGCATCAGGTTCCATATTAATAGCATGCTGACATATAGCAGAAGAAATCCCTTTCAAACCATCAAGAGTATATCCAATAGCTCCTCGGTGTTTCTTCAATACTTCCAATAACCTTTCCTCTTCCTTATCTTAAAGTTTAGAACTAATAATAACATGATATGTTTTCTTATCATCAATATGAGCATATTTAAGATTATCAGGTAAAGGTTTTAAATAAAAAACGGGATCCTCCTAGTGTGGTGGTGTGGTACCCAAGTCTTCCACCGGTAAATTGTGTTTCAGCATCTCTGGTGGATGAAGAAGAATCTAGTCAATCTCATTTCTTTCTTCCATAAAGACCTCACTTTCGTGGTCCTCCATGTATTGTTGCAAAGCATTGTTATAATCAAGAGTAATAGAGGCAAGCTATTCAAATTTAAAATCTTCATTAGGCAATTCAGTTTCATAAGGAGCTATAGCAAATTTGGAAAAATTAAAATCATAAGATTCTCCATAAAATTTAGTTAGTATTTTCTCCTTCTTACAATCTATAACAGCACCACAAGTGTTCAATAAAGGTCTACCAAAAATGATAGGAAAAGTTTTACTAGCAGTTGCACCAAGTAATAGAAAATCAGCAGGATATTTAGTTTTACCACATAAAACTTCCACATCTCTAGCAATACCAATTGGAGAGATAGTTTCTCTATTAGCAAGATGAATAAACACATCGATTTATTCAAGTTCACAATAACCAATTTCATGCATGATTTCTCTATAAAGCTCATAAGGAATAACACTTGAACTTGCACTAATATCACATAAACCATAATAGCAATGATCACCTATCCCGACAGAAAGCACATGAACACTAGTTTTCCTAGATCCATCTGGATGTGAAACATTATTAGAAGCATCTTCACAAAGATAATGTGTCCATCTTCTACACTTTCAGTGACAAGGTCCTTTACTATTGCTACTGTAGGTTCGACAGTTATTTGTTCATCAGGTTCTATAGATTTATTTGTACTTTTGTTAACCAACTAGCTATAATAGAATGTTCCTTTACGTTAGCAGAGAAAGGCATTTTCTCAATATAAGGTCCAGACACAACAGGATTAGCATCATGAACTTCTATATTTTTAACATGAACACAATTAACAATATCTTTATAAGGTGCATTGTACTTGTTCCACTCCTTTTTGAGAATATCAAGATAAGAGGCAAAAGCCTTAAAACAGTTTAAAAAAATTGAGAGTCAAGACCATAAACAACACTAACATTATGAAAATCATCAGTTCCCATAAAGGATTTAATGCATTCATAATCATAATTTATACCTGACTTTCTACCTTTGTCATTCTCCCTTCCTTCAGTATTTTCCTGAATATGGTCAAGAAGATCCCATTTAGCATCTCCTTCCATACGTGTAAATGATCCAGGATAAGAAGCATCCAATAAATCCTTATCATGAAGAGAAAGCCTTGCATAGCAATTATTAATAACAATATTACTAGGAAGCTCATAAATGGGACATTTGAGCATTAGTAACTTCAATCTCCCCCACACTTGGGCAATACTCTCTCCATCACAAGGCCAGAAATTATATATTTTATTCTGATCCTTATGAATCTCACTAGGAGGATAGAATTTAGAATAAAAGAGAGGTACAATTTCCTCCCATCCAAGAGATCGGTCATTCTTCATCATCTTATACCATTCCGCAGCTCTACCCTTCAGGGATAAAGAGAATAGCTTCCTCTTAAATTGGTCCACTGAAATACCTGCACACTTGAACAACTCACATAATTCATGTATAAAGAGTAAATGGTCACCAGGTTCCATCTCCAAAATAGCAGTTATCCATAACACGTTCAACAATTTTCATAAGTATTTTAAAAGGATCCAATTGAGCAGACGGTGGGTCATCTACTACCTTAGTAGTGGCAGCAGTACTCCCAAGTAGGAAATCGAATGGAGATCTCTCCATAATGAAATAAAGCAGCAGGCAGAAATAAAAAAAGCACTCATAGTAAAAGTTTCCCTTACCAATTCCACTTACCAATAGCGCTTCATTCCGCAGCAACGGCGCCAGAAAATAGTCTTAATGGCCCACAAATATAGGGGGGTGTATCGTAGTACTTTCGATAAATAAGAGTGTCGAACCCAACGAGGAGCAGAAGGTGTTGACAAGCAGTTTTGATCAACAGGTTTTCTGGGGTTTTATATATAGCAGATAAATAAAGTACAAGTAAATAAAAGATAGTAATAATAATTGCAGCAAGTGACCCAATCCTTTCTAGAGCAAAGGACAAGCCAGTTAGTTTACTTATGATGACCAAACCTTCTTGAGGACACACGAGAATTTCGTCAAGTGCTTTCGCTTCATATAGCTAATTAATCTTTATTGTTTTGATAGGTGTTGTGTGGTTGAAACTATGCTAATGTACTGCCCTAACTTGAATTAATACATACTTGTGATTATACCCCTTGCAAGCATCCGCAACTACAGGAAAGTAATTAAGATAAATCTAACCACACCCTTAAACTCTGAGATCCCACACTCCCTCATGCATCGGTTTCCTAACAGGGGTTTAGGTTTCTGTCACTCCGGCGACCCCACAATTAGTAGCCGAATACATAATGCATTCCTCCAGGCCCATAAAGTTGAAGTATCATGTAGTCGACGTTCACATGACACCACTAGAAGAATAGCACCACAACTTAAATATCAAACCATTAAATATTACTCAACATAATTCCACTACTAACATCTTGACTTTACCATGTCCTCAAGAACTAAACGAACTACTCACACAACATCATATGGATCATAATCAGAGGTGATATAATTATGAATAACAATCTTGTCATAAAGTGCAAACACCGACAAATCTCGTAAGCATCAACTACAAACAAGTAATTCACACCGAGAGAGAGAGAGATCTAGTGGAAACAACGATATATAACCTAATTTTTTCAGCGGGATGGAGGTGGATGGTGAGGATGATGGTGCTGGTGGTGATGATGATGACGATGATGATCCCAATGAAGCCCAACTCGATGATGGTGATGATTTCCCCCCTCCGGGAAGGAATTTCTCGGCAAATTTCTCCCCGCCGAAGAGTTTTTCTCTCTCTATTGTTTTCCACCTCGTGGAGGCGGCGGAATATTTCCTCGATGGTTCTCCCAGTCTTAGGGTTTCGGGGGGGGGGGGGGGGATGAAGTATGCGAAAAGGAACCGACAGTGGTGGGCCAAGGCCACCATACCACATGGCGGCGCGGCCAGGGGCGCCACCACATGGTGTGGGCCCCTGGCCCCCCTCTGGCTCCCCTCTTCGCTGGCTCCGGCATCTGGCAAAATAGGAACTCCCCGATGTTTTTCCTGAATTGCCGATCTTCAGAAATATGGTATCTTGACGGTCCTTTTTCCGACAGAATTCTGGTTCCGGCGGTTAATTCTCCAATAATCATCAAACATGCAAAATAGATGAAATAACATAAGTGTCAACTCTAAATATTAAATATATCGATGAATAGCAGTAATTATGATATAAAATAGTGATGCAAAATGGAGGTATTAGTGGACACAGTACCTGAATGTAAGGAAGTATCCTCTTGACTTCCTCATAGTGAACAGTCGTGGGTTGCGACAAGAATTGACAAAATTTGTTCACGGCAAATGAAATACCCGGAATGCATAAGAGTAAGATACTGCAGACCACCAACTAGACTCCGGTACCAAAAAGCATCATCATAACTGAGTAGAACACCACTACAATGAGAGAGCTTATCTGTGGATGACATGGGAGTGGTAATAACACGACATTGCTCCATATTGGCGTGATGTAACAAATCCAGCGCATACTTGTGTTGAGTGAGAACCATCCTCTGAGAGCTATAGGTAGCCTCAATACCAAGAAAATACCCCAGGCGTCCAAGATCCTTGATAGGAAACATGGTCGAAAGAATCTTAACCACCAACAAGAATAATATCATCGACATATACAAGCATATAGACCTGAACGCCATGCTCATCAAATATGAAAAGAGAAGTGTCGGCCTTACTAGCAGCAAAACCAAGCTAAAGAAGGCGACCGCTGAGACGACCGTACGAAGCACGAGGAGACAGCTTGAAGCCATAAAGAGCTCGCCGTATGCACACATGATGTGGTTACCGTGAATTCTCAAAACCCGGAGGCTCCTGCATGTAGACATCTTCCTCCAAAAATCCATGGAGAAAGACATTGCTGACATCAATCTGACGCAAACACCAGCCACGAGAAACAGCAAGCGATAGCACAAGGCGAACTGTAACAAGTTTGACCACCGGACTAAACGTGTCATGATAGTCGATACCCTGTTGCTTTGATACCAAGTCAAAAACTGTATTTGCCGTAATGATCCCACGATGGGTCTCCTCTCTTTATATATGGGTATAGGCATACAACAACGTACATGCCAAGGTACGTACAAGCCAAGGCATCAACGGATCACAAACCGATCCGGGCAAGAATATGCACATATCTTTACCTAATAATAAAAGCGTTAAGGCTTCCCTGGTTGGTTACTTGGTCGGTCGGTCCGTCATTAAAATTGTCCCTAAAGTTAACATAAATTACCCATCTTGCCACCCGTAAGTTGTACCTGTTCGGTTTTTATTTTCTCTCGGTATTATTATGTAAAAAAGTCAAGATTGTTTCGTTCGTTTCGTCCGTCTACATAATCTTGGTCCGCCTGTACGCCCACCAATTGTTTTCTTTCCTCTTAATCCAATACATGAACAGGCCAATGTTGTATCGGTGAGCAGACCGTATCCTACTCGAATAATAAATATACTCACAATCCCATATGTCGTAAGCGAAGCAATTAATACACTTTTTTATGCCTTGCCTTGAGAGTTTCCCGCGCGGCTGACTCGAGCCGATCCAACAGCAGGGAGCCAGGGAACATGCGGCCGGCTGGACGAAGCAAAGCATGCGGCTTTGTGCAAGAGGGCAGATGGAAGAGGCAGCGTTAAGTGCAACAAGCACAGACAGGGCCTTCTGCTCCACAACTGTATATAAAGGTAGCCGCTCGCGAGGGCAATGTCGCTGAACCACAGGATGGCGACGGCAATGTCGCTGCTGACGAAGGAGATTCACGGCCGTGCTGCATGTGTTTGGCGTGTCAGGTTGGACCGCAACCAGGCACAATACCGACGAGGAGATGTACCCTCCCTGCCGGGTGGATGGCACCCACGCAGCTCGCGACGTGGAGGTTCTCGTACCAGCTGCATGGTCGATAGCTTCAAGTTGTGGATCAAGCTGGGACTGCTGGGTGCTTCCTCCGTTCACACTAACATTCATATCTAAAGTTCAGAACATATATTCATATTTTTCTATCTGCTCACGCACAGAGCATGGTGCTCCTTCCGATACACTTCAAGTAGGAAGTCGAGTAGGCGGGTGCTGCAGTTTTTGATAAGCGCAGTGGCGAGGTCACGGCTACCGAGGATGATCATTTTTTTTTTGAGATCATCCGAGAGGATGATCGATGAGGGAGCACGGTCGATGGTTCCCCGGACTCTGACACAGGGTGTTGTACGGAGAGACTGCTTTGGATGTTGTTTCGTACTATAGATGAAAGATATGGGAGCTGCCCACATATGATGCCTAACACTGACAACAAGGCTGATCTACTACAGTATCAATTCATATGCAAGTCAAGGTTTGATGCACATCTATTAGTTATATGCATTGAATCTTGGTTAATGAGATTACAACCTAACTAGGAGCAGTCCATCATGCTCGTTGATCTGTTTAATCTGCTTATGTTTGCGTACAATTTGACTTAAAAGAAGTATAACCGCCCTGTTTTAAAAAAAAGAGTACAGTAATGTTTCTTATCCAAAATAAAATCAAGTTCTGTGTTAAAAAGGTAAATAAAAAATAAGTGAATATTTTTGCACCCCAAAAAATATGAAAATTGTATAGTAACTTCATCATATATTACATAAGAAGAATCGGAATGCGCATAATTCGAGCAATTAAATTATAGCAATTATTATGAAAGGTTGTGTCAACTTCATATGTGTCGCCCGTGCTGGAGGTGGCGGATGATCGAACGGGCGCCCCACATCCCGCATCCAGACTCGTTTCCCAATGTTTTATCCATCTTTCTATGCTTACTTCACTCCGCGACCCGAGGGAGGGGGGGCAAAATTTTTAGCGGAGTTTGTTAAGTCTGCGATGGTGGCACATGGCTCCACTAGCGCTAAAGTGACACACATACAAGTCAGTGGTTGCACCTGACCGTTATATTTTTCCCTCTCCCGTTGCTCTACTATATAATGTGGGTTAAGGTGATTGTTCCTGATGGTAGGTCATGAGATTTACCCTAAAAGATTAATAGTATTTACCCCCATTGCCACCGCAAAGTTACATACCGCTTCGCTTATTTTTCGGTACTGTCTAGGCACACGATCGTGTTCGGAGGCTGATACGTTGTTTTGTCAGTTCCCTATCCTGATGAAAGCGCCGTCCGCTCCGTATCCAGATAACCCCTTGGTCTCACGTACATAAGGACCTACACGTACACATGGCCCAAGGCCAAACAAAGCAATACTATCCGTATCGATATGAAATTCCAGCCCAGCCGTTACTTTTCGAGGACTTATGTATATGTTTCAGCTATGCTCTCTATAACCATGCTTATGAATTGAGTTGTCAAAAAAAAAAACGCTCATGAATTTACAAGGAAAATGTCGCATGGAGAATTGATTCGTATAAGCGTGAAGCATCTCTAAAAAATTCTAGAAAAAAAATTATAGATGTGGACAGTGATTATTTGGAACGTTAAAAATTCAATGCAAAATATTTCATATTTGAGCTGTTTAAAAATGACAAATTTCTAGATATGAGTTGGTCAACATTACAAAATTAGCAAGGTTTCATATTTGTCAGGATTTGCCAATTTTATGAAGGCCGGAATACAAACTATTCTCAGGTTGAAATTTTGAAGAACCGTAGAATACATCATTGTCAACATCTAAGATTTTGTTTCGGAACTCTTTAATACTTCAAAATATCAATTTAAAAAATATCATTAAAAAATCATGGATGAATGGCTCCAAAGCGACTTTTCGAGCTCTCCTCCTACTTTATTTAGACTGACAAATGGGCACCCTATCATTTACACTATATGCACAACTTCTATCTCTAACATCTTATACTTAGGAACAGAGGGAGTAAAATATTTAAAAGTTTAGTGATGAACATATATAAGTGTTCTACATACGTGCCTTCGCCTTCGTGATGAAATGACATTCTTAGTGCTCTGTGCAAAAAAGATAAAAGCAGTAATCTAAAAAATATATTTTGAAATCTCACTTTGACCACTGTTTTCTTTTTACTGAGCACTACGAATGTCATTTATGAAACTTGATACTCATCTAGAATTATGTTAGCCACCAATTTTTTCAGAACTTTTCAAAAGTATTATACTCCCTCCGTCCGTCTCAATTTTGTCCAAATTCGCATGTATCTAAACATGTTTTAGTGTATAGATAAAGTTGAGACATTTTTTTTTTGGAACGGAGGGAGTACTATTTTTAGATTTTTTTTTCAGGCAGAGTAGGTGAGCTCGGGAGCTAATTGTGAATTTCCGCCTTTTTAGGAAACTTCAGAATTTCACTTAACTCGATGTCACTGTTTTTTTTTAGCAACTCGATGATGTCACCGGCTAATTCATCACAAGGCCCAAAAGTATACCCAATCCACGAATAGACTCATCGGAAGGCCCCCAGCAACTACAAACTTCGCGACGAAGGCATGCAGCGGCCCTAACCCAACCCAACCCAACAGCCAACGACTTCCACCAGCCGTCGCAGTACGCCACTTCCCTCCAACCCCTCCTCCCACCACCGCAGAGATCACCGGCGACGGCGAGGAGATGGCGGCGACAGCCCTGGCGGTGTCGGCGGCGGCGAGCCAGTCCCTGAGGAACCGCGAGCTGCTGGACGCCGTGGGAACCACCGCGGCGGCGCTATCGCTCGCCGGCTCCTCCTTCATCGTGCTCTGCTACCTCCTCTTCCGCGAGCTCCGCAAGTTCTCCTTCAAGCTCGTCTACTTCCTCGCCGTAGCGGTGAGACGCTCGGATCTGAGTGCTCTAGTTTCTAGCTTCTGAGTTTGAGATGCTGATTGCGTGATCTGGCGTGACTGCGGTTTCGGAATTTGGGGCATGTGGCGCGATCTGCGAGCAGCGAGCAGTATTTTTGGTCTGTAATTGCGTAATTTTGATGCCTCGTGTCCTTACTTCGGCACATAATGGTTTGCTTTTTGCATGTACGAGTTGAAGTAGACAGAGAATTTGGTGCAGGAGGTGGTAGTAAGGACTGGGATCGTCAGAACGATGCATATAATTTTGACCCGGGATGCTTATTTCTGCCAGTTGGGCCATGAGAGATCCATTTTCCTTGATAGCTTCGTAGCTGTGGCACCAAGCAGCTCATGTCTTACACTATGATGAGTTGTTTGAATTATCATTTATCAGTCAAGTTAATGCTTATTTCATGAGATGATCGAGATCATATGACCTGTTGCGATCCCCACATGGTGCGCTCCAGTTTAATGACGGTAGCGGTCGGATGCTTTTCCACATATATACTTGAATGTGGAGAAAACTGTCATCCAATAGCTATTGCCTACCTTGTTCATTTTCAAGAGATCAGATTGTGCCCTGACCCTAATTTTTCTATTGAAACGTACCACCAATAGGATGCTGAGCATCCACCTATTCTTATTTCAGCAATAGAATACATAATTCATCCTTAGAAAAATGAAAACTACATGTCCAGTCCAGCTAGTGAAAGCAATTGGTAAAGCAAAGCTTCTTCATTCCCGCCATTGCTTTAGCTACTGTATGCTTCAGTTTTCTGACACCGTTTACTTGAATTGCAGGATATGCTTTGCAGTTTATTCACTATAATGGGGTACGTTGATGTCTGTATAATTTCATTATATTCTTTGATGAACATAGTTGCTTCATGTCTTTCTGATTATATTCATATTTGCTAATAGCTTAATATTTTCTTACAAATAACAATATGAGGATTGTAAATGGATGTATAGAATTTTTTTTCTGGTAGAACAAAACAGACTGTTCTTCTCTTCCGTATTTTACATCTGCTATTTTCCATACACATTGATGGCTGAGTTAGTGAGTTTATGGTATATGCTTGTCGCAGATTAATTTAGTCAGTTTGTTCTTTAATGTTGTAGGGGGCCAGCAAATGCATTTTATTGCTTTGCGCATGACTACAGTGCACACTTCTTCTGTGTGGCTTCTTTTCTATGGACAACCACTATAGCATTCACTCTTCACCGCACAGTTGTCAAGCACAAAACCGATGTTGAGGATTTTGGATTCATTTTCCATTTGTATGTATGGGGTATGTAAGCTGTTCACCACTTTGGCAATTCTCTGCCTTTCTTAGAAATCATGTTTCCAAATTACTTGCGGGGACTTGTCCAACCAGGCATTCAGTTAAAATTCATTCTTTGAAGAGATTACGTTTTTGAAAACTTCACGATTCTGCAATTGTATCACCTGTGTGTAGTTAATTATCTTATTAAAATGGAATATTTAAGACCACATAGCTGTGCAGGAGCCGAGCTAGAACATTTCAGGGGCATGCATTGCACACCCATGATTTTTTCCCCAAAAAATTGGTATAGTGGTCATATAAAACTAAAACATGGTCGGAGAACCGAGCGGCGCTTGGTTGGCTAGAGCACACACTCGAACTGCAGACTTTATTTGTGTACTATCTTAGCTTACCACCTTAGATGTTTCGTTGTAGATGACCATTCTGCTCAGATTCAAAACATCCATTTCTCTTAATTATATTTTCGTCCTAGTTCCTGTTACATGTATATGGTTTGCTTTAAACATAGATGATAAGTACATTGCTGATATCCATTTTACTAGCAGACCATTAGTCCATTACAACAATGTTTTTTTTATTACGGAAGGTCCTAGTTCAGTTGGCAAGGTTTTGAAATTCTTGTTTTGTTTCCTCAGGAACTTCACTAGCTACCACTGTATTACGATCAATAGGAACTGAGTATGGAAGGCCAGGAACCTGGTGTTGGATCCAGCAGGGAAGCACGGGAAAGGTACATCTTTCTCTTGTCCATTTGGTTATGCACTCCTGTTAACTAGGATACATTTGATCCTCTTTTATTTATGTTGATTCCAAGGCCAGCCCAAATTGTCCTGAATTCCACTGTTTCCGTTAAGCATTTGAACTTCAACAATAGCTATAATCAAACGGTTCAAACTGCGGTGCATCAATAATCACCATTTATATGTAGTGCTGAATATCTTACTTGGACTACCTTCAGATTTTCAAAGGCATTGCAATATATTGACAATCAATCTGTATAGTCTTCACTCTTCAGTCTCCGGGATATAGAAATGTTGTAACTGTATCAGCTTTTTTCCTTAACTAGAATGCCCTTTACTTGCAGATCTTACACTTGATTACCTTCTACCTTCCACTTTGGGGTGCCATTCTCTACAATGGATTTACATACTATCAAGTAAACCGCATGTTGAACAATGCGACACGGGTATGCACACAACACACGCTCTGTTAACTATTCTCTAGTATATTGACTATTGCGGGTTGGGTGACCGAGGCTTGTATTGTAGCACCTGGTAGGTTCTGCTCTTTCTGCTTGTATCTTCTAAAAGTTATGTTAATTTGTAGATGGCTGTTGGCATAAGTGATCGACCAATTCAATCTGACATGAGGGCGGACAAAAAGGTATGTGTGCTATGTACAGACTGATCAACATATTTTCACTGAAACAGATTGTTCAACATTGTTAGTTCATAAGCTCTTTTTATGTTTTCTACTTTTTGGCTATACCTGATAAAAAGTTGCAACTGCTCTTACTGTGAGGAATGTGTCATTATGTGTTGTCTGCTTATTTATCATGCTACTTTGGCGCGTCCTTGATCAGCTTCTTACCAATTTGGTTCCTTCTACAGGCATTTAATCGGTGGGGTTATTACCCTCTGATTTTAATCGGTTCATGGTCTTTCGCTACAATCAATCGTCTGTATGACTTTGCTTATCCTGGGCACAAGATATTCTGGCTATCAATGCTTGATGTTGGGTTTGCTGGACTAATGGTGAGTCTTTAGATGTTTTTGTCTTTCATTCTACACTAGATGCTTCTGAATTCATATGACACAAAGCTGCAAACTCGGGGTTCCTACTTCCTGGAGATACTGAACCAACCCATCCACGCATTCATTTTTCAGTTTTATTGGTTCCTTCTTCCTGGAGATACTGAACCAATCCACCCGTGTATTGTTTATTCAGTTCTATTTATAGTTGCACCCCAAATGATGGGTGGGCTTGCATTCCGTCCTCTTTATTTCTTAGAACGACCCCATGCGATCGACTTGTATTTGCTAGTCTTCATTATAAAACGAAATTAGTTTAATGGATTGGACTGAAACCTATCACCAAAACCGGCCTTAGTGCATTTATGAGTTATGACTCTCTTGTAGTTCTATTTGCTGGAATCAAACTGTCCATTCATGCCCATACTCTGTACAACCTTACATATTTCTCCTATTTTTCATTGTTTCCCTGGACTGGGCTAATGATCCTTGACACCTTTAGGGGCTTTTTAATTCGATTGCTTATGGTCTCAACTCTTCAGTGCGCAGAGCAATTGCAGAAAGACTTGACATGTAAGTTGTCTTCCGTAGACCAACTTTCCACAACCATATGTTTGTTCAGTCCTGTACCATGCACTATTCTGGTTGTAGTTTGATAGTCACAAAGGATTTGATTCCAATATTTTTCCAGGTTTCTACCGGAGAGAATCAAAAGGAGCCTTCCTACTCTGTCAAGATTGAGAAGTCAACAGGAAAATGAGCTGACTTCTCTTATTGTTGAGAGCAATAACAGATACAGCAATGCTGCCAGTAGTAGTAGCTAGGAGTTTTTCTAGCTTCCTGGGTTTGTTCATATCTTTTGGGCTCCTTGTTCGGCGAAGGGTGTATGTATGTAGTGTACCATTTACATCACTGTAGGAGCAGATGTTTAGCACTTGACATTGACCATTTGGGAAACTTCGCTGTCCACGGTACATAAGAGGTTAGGAGATAGCCAACAGCCGATAGATACTCTGATCATCTGATGTTCATCTGTAGCATGTAGGTAAAGTTTGTGAGACTGTTGATCTTTTATAGCCCTTCACTTGTGTTGTACTTCTTGAGAACCTGGCTCAACGCTTTTGCACAACTGACTAGTGTACACCTTGGCGCTCTTGTAAACTGCCCCCTCCGTCCCAAAAAGTTGAGACATCCTTGACGGAGGGAGTAGCACTGTTCGGTTACAGCCATTTCTCCCTTTGGGTATGTGGTTTCACCTAAATAGTACTGTACTCCCTTTGATCCATATTAATTGTCTCTCAGTCGGATGTATCTAGCACATGTCCCTCCTGAATCAAATGTATCTAAACACATCGGATTCAGAGACAATCGAGGGAGTACATCTTTTTTTTTTGAAATTATCGAGGGAGTACATCTTTTGTGTGAGAACTCTTTTTTTTACAGTGTTTTTCAAACGTAATATATTTGTTCCAACTTTTGGCAATGACAAAAAATTGGCCCTTGTTAGGGCATCTCCAGTCGCCCCTCCAGGCGGCCTTTTTAGCGCCGGAAGCGACGAATAGCGCCGTTTTCGCACCAGAAGCCCAAATAGCGCAGAAACGACGCTAATTCGCGCCGCGGCACCCGGGCGAAACCCAGCCCGCTGGGTTCGGCTTGGGGGGGTGCGAAAATGCGATGCAGCCCACGCGGGACAGCTCTGTCAATGACGCGTCGGAAAACCGCGGGAACAGAAGCCCCCGCCCGTGATCTTCTTCTCGGCACCCGCGCCGGTCAAAGGCTGCCGGAGTAATGGCGTGGCGGCAGCGGAGAGGCACGCGCGGCGCAGTAAATGCCCCCGCCAAGCTACAGAAGGCCCCCTCGCTGCTCGCCGCTCTCCCATTCTCGACGTCCACCTCCTCGCCCTCACCGCGCTTGCTCTCACCGCCCTCGTCGCACTTCACCTAGACACGATGCCTCGCCGGTTCCGTGCCTGGTGCCACTCACCGTTGTACTGCCGGCCCACAGCCGCGACGCGTGGACACAGCGACGGCGAGTTCCACTACGAGGAGCAACCTGCGCAGGAGGAGGCGGCGCCCGAGCAGCAACCGGCGCAGGAGGCGGCGCCCGAGCAGCACCCGACACAGGAAGAGGTGGCACCCGAACAGCAGCCGGCGCAGGAAGCACGGCGCAGGAGGAGAAGGCAGCCAGTCTGGCCCGAGCAGCACGCGGCGTGCTACTCGTTCGAAACCTGGCGGAAAGAGGAGGCGTTCCACCGGGTTCGCGCTGGCCTCGAGCAGGCGGCGGCGGCGGCCGAGGCTGACGCCGTTCGGACATCCCTGGAGACCCACCAGAGGGAGGAGGCGGAGCACGAGGCCTACCGGCAACTCACCGCAACCGCGGCATCGGGAGAGCAGCAGGCGCTCGTCGCGCAGTACGAGAGCGACCGGCGCAAGGTGGTGCTGCAGAGCGAGCGGCGCAACCGCCAGCCCTCCGAGCAGGCGCAGCTGCAACGGGTTCGGATGCAAGGTAGGGCGGAGCGGCGCTGGTTCGCCACGGTGGCGAACCCGTCGACGAGCGCCCCACCGCCCTTCGCCGAGAACGACCACGAAGCTGGCCCCTCCAACCGGTCGGCCTACACGACTGCGAGGAGGACGACGAGGAAAATGACGACGCCTAGAGTAGTCGCCGCCAGGCCGGGCCATCGTAGTTTTTAAGTTTTTCCCAATGTTTTAGTTTAAATTTCTGTCGGAATCTATGAAAATTGCGTCGAATCAATAAAATTGCGTCGAATTTATTTTTCGAATTATTTTGGGCCGAGTGTTGGGCTGGGGGGCGACTAGGCCCTGGGGGGCGACACGGTTGGAGATGCCCTTAGGATATGTATAACAAATTATTGGCCATTTGAACTGCATTTTCCGTTCTTGAGAAAAAAAAACATCAAGGGTATGAGAATTGGGGAAGTATCTCGACTATTATGTAGTTTTCTCTCCCGAGGACTTGACGGGTAGGAATGGAAAGCATCTCTAGCCGTGGCGGTTTTTTTTTGCCTTGGGGGCACATGCTTCCACCTTCATCCTCTGGTTGTTTTGGTACTCAATTTTTTTTTTGCCTTGGGGGCACATGCTTCCACCTTCATCCTCTGGTTGTTTTGGCACTCAAAATGCACAAAAGTCGGTATAAATTCAAAGTTATATTTCCCGCTATAAAAAATGACATAGGTTCGGCGATCATCAACCCATAGTCGGCAATCAGAATGCCAGAGGCCGGCGATCGAGCATAGACAATGTCCGGCGATCAGAATGACATGAAATGGAGACATGAAACTCAAATGGCAAACTCCTTAGCCGTGGTGCTAGACGAGGGGGTATAGTCCGTCGATGGAGCAGAGCAGAACGAAGGTGAGGCGGAGCTCAGCGTAGCCGTGGGCGTAGTAGTGCTTGGCGTCAGCGTGATTGTGGTCTCGTCGACTCGTGGTTCTGTAGTCGCCGCTGGTGCCAACATCTCGTTCAGGATGAGGTCGTGCTCCGCCAGGTACCACGTCTTCACTTGCGGGTCCATCATTGTTGTGTCTACACCCATAAGGAATGTTAGATCGGTGTTCCTCTTCTTCGCCTTGACATTGATACCGAGAAGATCGAGTTTGGTGTCTTGACGGTGTGAAATCACAAACCCATTGGAAGATATAATAGATATGATGTAGTCCAACAACAAATCCCCCCCCCCCCCCAGTGAAGGTAACCAAGGTGATCAATCCAGGATTTTAAAGTCAATCTGTAGGTTGCTTGTTGTTTTGACGCTTCAACAAGCGTGGGCGTGCACACAAAATACAAACTCTTTCTTTCTCCCAACTTCCAGGAAGGTTGTAAATCTTCCCCGTCTTGCTGTGAACAAAAAGATTAAATGTATCAAGTGTATTGAGATAAAAAAAAGAACTGAACAATGAGCAAACAATGGTGAAAAGCAAATAAGCAAAGTTGTAATCATTTTATAGGAATGGACCAGGGGACATAGTATCACTAGTGGTGTTTCTCCATAGAACAATAAACACGTTGGGTAAACAAATTAGAGCTTAATAGTTGACAAATCATGAAGGCATAACAATGCTATTATGAGAAGATATAGTTTACGGCTACTAATCACGTAGGCATTGCGGCAAGTTATACGGACTGCTATCCAGCATGCATCTATATCTAATAGTCTACCTCAAGAAAACTATCCAGTAAATCTCTTAGTATTAAGTTGCAACAACGAAATGATTGTCTTTGAGAAAGAGATAACTGCATTAAGAACAATACGTAATGTAAGAACTCTCTCTTTCTCCCAACATCTAGGAAGGTTGTTAATCTTTCCAGCTTGCTATAAAAAAAAGATTAAATGTATCGAGTGTATTGAGATTAAAAGAAGAACGAAACAACGAGCACGCAATGGTGGAAATCAAGTAAGGAAGGTTGTAACAACACATCCTCCCCCTTACACATTTCTGTCACTCGAGCGCATGCAATAAGGGGGTATGAATCCACTATCTATCATAAAACTCCCTCTTGGAGATACATACACTAGTAGAGGGAAACTCTTTTGTCCCGGTTGGGGGGGGGCTTAAGCACCGGATGCCCAACCGGGTTTCGCAAACCAGGGCTAAAGGCCCCTAATGACCCGGTGGTTGATACCAACCGGGGTAAAAGGAGTGCCCACGTGTGCTCTGCGCAGCGTGCAGGCATGCACCCTTTTACCCCGGTTGGTAACACCAACCGGGGCAAAAGGTTCTCTACCGCGACAGAGCTTTGGCATGTTTCTTTTTAGGGCTGTTTTTGGGGTGTTATTTCTGTGCTGTTTTCTTTTTGGTGAGGCTGTAAATGACATATTTTTTGCGCATCGATAGTAATCATCATAAAAATCATTTCATGCATTGATATCATCAAAAGATAATTACATTGATCTCAATTAGATCATTACATCCGAATAGAGTTATACACATTGAGATCATTACATGCATATCATTGTTTATACTTAACAATGCAATGTTCCATTTTCAGCTATGACCTCCTTCAGCAGAAAACCCGCAAATTCCTCTTGAAGTGGTTGTAAGCGGTCTGCCGGTAGGAGCTCCCTCTGGAGATCGTGGAGCATTATATTTATCCTTCTGCCCAACCGCTCATTCACGGTTGTCCTTATGTTCTCCATGACATAGAAGCCACATAAATTTTTTCCCTGTGGCTGCTGAGGGAACTTTACGATAAATATAATTGAGTCAAATAATGCTCAAGGAACTAAAGAGAGATGCGTGAATGTAGCAAGTACTACTTACGATGAGCGTGTCAAATCTCATATTCAACTCCATTAAACCGAGTTGTTGCTTCCTGAACCGCTTCCGGGAAATAAAAAAGAATATATGGGTCATCATATGATAATGATTGAACAAAAGGGGACGGTGTAGTGCGACAACGATTGAACTTACTTTGTGAGCATTGAAATAATGGGCTTGTACTCCTCTTGGGCTTTAGCCATAGAGTCCATGAGATCAACTATTCCGATGTCAACGTGAATGTTGAAAAAAATCCAATGATAACTGCACACACGATTATATACATAGTCATGCATAACTCATCAACTACACTTAACACCGACATAGCAAAATAGAAATGTGAAGGAATATGCATAAGACAGTAACACTCACTTTTTTTGTAAGGAAATAGTATTTCACTACAGTGAAATTGTTTCCTCAAAAACATAACTATGTTATCCTCCGTCTCTTCAGTGAATTCCACTAAAACGTAATCATTGATGATATATGGGTCAATGAACCCAATGCCACTATTTCCATTACGTTCCAGAATCTTCATCCTGCATAATACATATCGTGCAGTGAGGATAATATATATAAGAAGCAATGATCGAACTAGCTGAGGTAGATACTTACAGACAATAGGTGATGATGATCGATTTGTCGAGGGCGCCTAGATTATAGAAGAAAAAAAGATCTTGAAAATCAATAAAGATCGAGTCATCGCGGAAGTAATCCTGTTCTCTTGATAGGTGCCAACCGTGCTTTTGATAGGTGCCGACCGTGCTTTTGATATGCATATATGCACTCATGAGCCACAGTCGGGCTGTATGATGGCGACACCATTTGTTTTGTTCTATATATCTACAAATCCTCCAGTTCACACGCCCGACAGTGAAGTTGATACAAAACATGTGGAAAACAGAGGTGGACTAAATCCAAATACATGAACCATACATGTTTGATACATTATTACACAATAGTCTAGCAATTACATGTTTGTTTTCTGCGAGCTCAGATGGCATTATGCTCTCGGCCATTTCATCGAACACCTCTTGTGCATATGAGGGAAAAACAAGTGAGCACACCACACCAAAAAGTGAGTGGAAATGAGGAGTGGAGAACGCTGGCATGGTAGTGTTTACAAAAAAGAGAATTTTTTTAATTTAAAGAAAAAAGTATTCTATTAATTTTCATTTTCCATCTATTTGGTTAGTTTTTCTTAATGAAATTGAAATTATTAACTAAAGAGCAATATAGAAATAAAGGAACAACTTTTCATCTAGGTGGGACTCATTTGCCCCGGTTGGAGCCACCAACCGGCGCAAAAGACCCCCCCCCCCCCCCACGACGCGCCCGCACGCGCCCTGCTCGTTGAGGGCCTTTAGCCCCGGTTTGTGGCTCCAACCGGGGCAAATGAGCCCCCCACCACGCGCCCTGCTCGCCCCGGCCCCACCTCTGCAGTCTTATGCACCGGGTGGTGGCCGAGCCGGGGCGAAAGGGGTGCTCGCCAGTGTGCAAAAGCCCCGTTTTCCACTAGTGATATAACTACTCGGCCAGAGTAGCCATACACATCGGAGAGTCTGCAAGAACAATATTAAAACTCTCGAAAGATATAAGTGAAATTTCTCATAAATACATGAACAAACTGATTATAATATCATGATTCATCAGATACAAGCAAAGATAACATGCAGCAATTACATAATACCGAGCTTGATCATGTTAGGCAACTCACAAGACCGTGTCATGATAGCACAAGGAGGAGAGATCATCATCTAGCTACTACTATGGACCCGTAGTCTAATGATGAACTACTCACACATCTGTCCAGAGGCAATCGTGGTGATGTAGAGGCCTCCCGTGACGATTCCCCCTTCAAGCCGGGTGCCGGAGTCGGACCCCAGAAGACCTAAATTGAACTTTCGAGTGACGACACATTCGTATATGTTTTGTGGAAAATTTCGCCGCCCCGAGGGTTATAGGCCAGAAGGAAATTTATGGGAGAAAGGCGGTGCCAGGAGGTGGATGGGCCCACCAGGCAATGCCTATGCGCCAACCCACCCCAGGCCCCTCCTAGTGGTCATATGGTGGGGTCCTACCCCTCCAGGTGCTGATCTTTAGACTTTGTCTTCACTCCGTGTAAAATCTGACCTTCGTGAATTTTCCGGACTTTTCGCGAATGTTTTTTGTAGAACTTTTCTGAAATGCAAAAACAGCAGAAAACGTGAACTAACTCTGGGCAGTGAGTTAATAGATTAGTCCTAAAAAACATGGGAAAGCATTGGAAAATATGTGGAAAACATATAGAAAACATGTAGAAAACAAGCATGGAACAATCAAACATTATAAATACGTTTGATACGTATCACACCCTACCTCTTCATAAACATACACTACCTTGCATCATCCTTCTCCTCCCTCATGGCGGTGTGGCTCTTGGCGTCGGAGATGCACATCTCGATCGACGACTGCAGCCGTTCGGCAGCGGTCACCGAGTCCCTCGCCGCCTTGGCTTTCTTGTTGCCAATAGGACAACCTTCTGTCGCCGCTGTGGCGGGTGCGTCTAGGTTGTAGATGCCGTCCTTGGACTTGGCAAGAGCGAGCCAAACCTCTGTCCATTTTTTTCATGACTCGATCCTGGTGAAGACATGAAGAAACTTGAAATCAAGATCGTTGTTGTCCTGGCGAAATATGCTGAACATCTGGACCATCTACAGAGACTGTGAACAAAGGTCGACGAATGGGCACAACGAGATGGGTCGGCGAGGCATGGACATGCCTGACACTTGACATTGACGCTGCTCTCTAGGCGACCGGTGACCTTCTCCTCAATCCCTTTGCACACATGCCTGCTGGATGATCGCACAATGGTTTGCCATGGCCTTATCACCATGATGCATGTGGATGTTGGCGAACTCAGGGTTGACTAGTGGCAAAGCCAGCTGTGTAGTCAAATGACTACACCGTTTTTTGCAATACAAGCATAAATCATGTAAAAATATATTAAAAACTGTTATAAATACGTGTATTTGACAATCTTGCGCTCGTCGAACATCGCCTTGACCCTCCTCCAGTAGGTGTCGGCGTTCTGATTCACGGCGGTGATCGAGTCGATGCTTACAGTCTTCCATGCTTCGGCGAGACACTCATCTTCCTTGGGCGTTCATTTGACGTTGGGCTGATCGGATCTAGCGTTGGACGACCGCCTCTTCCATTTCCCTTTGCCGCTGCCTCCGCTGGTTCTGTCGGTTCTTCCTCTTCCACCTCCTTCTCGACATCGCTGTGCTCGACATACTTCCTTTCGCCGTCGGTTTCCTACGATTCGACCTGCGTGTAGAATCTAGGACATGAAGCGGCGGAAGCTGAGCCGGGGGTGTTAATATCGTTCATCTTGGCATCGGTGCTGGTGAGCTGTGGCTCCGAGCTTGTGCTTGGTGCGAAGGGGAGAGGTACACGTCGCAGGGTTAGCGCATGTGAGCTTGGTATGTCGGCGAGTAACCGTAACGATCGTTGAAGTCGGCGTTGAAGGCAGAAGGGGCGCGCGGCGCAGGCAGTGCGGAAAGGCAACGTCGGGGTTGAAGCCGCCGAGCTGGTTGCCATTGGCGTAGCTAGGTGTTATTCCCCATAGCTATAGGATACACGAGGGTAGATATAGGATTGTGCATCTTCGCATTCATACATGAGGGTAGAAGTTGGTCGGCGAGACGATGCTATGCTGGCTTCCCCACACGCCTTGCAGGAACTGGCTCGCGATAGGCGAAACTGGCCGGCCCTCGGCTGCACGAGATGACTCTTCCTCCTCCGCCGCCGCATCCCTGGCCTTCTTGGTCTGTTCCTTCCTTCACAGGTCGGTGTTGATTGTCGCCCTACGATCAACATAGGGCATCCACTGTCATATAGATTCCGGTATCATCGTTAGCAAATCATTCAAAATATCGATGAAATGGTTGAGAAAGAAGATGTCGGATTCATCCATCTACAGAAAGAGAAAGTATGATGCCCAAGGGACAAGCAAATGCCCATTGAATCGAAGGTCCTTGTTGTACCTTGATTCGGCTCGGTTAATGTCCGAACAGGGGGTGTACACCATGTTGCGCTGGCGAGGTCGACACATTGGCGTCCGCTTCTCAGCTGTGCTGGCCCAATGAGGGAGGTCAGTCGGGTCTTGCGAAACCTCACTGCGCCGGTGTGGACGCGGTGAGAGGTGGCGGCACGGACCAAGGCGAGTGAGCTCGCCGATGATAAAGGTTGTTGTGGCCGCCAACTGCGTCTGCGACAGGGTCTGCGAAGGGCCAGAGAAGACATCCGGGGCGGCGATGTATCTACGGACCGTGAATCTGAGCCTGTGGTGTAGGGAGGGGGAAACTACAGCAAGCGGCGGCGCTGGCGCGTCGACGGGGGTGGCTGAGAAAAGAATGCTTCTGACATGTGGGGCAGTGAGAGATATATACTGTTCACGGACCGTCCAAAAAATTGGACCAAACTTGGATCACGTTTGGGAGAAACTCAGCATGTCCCCCCTTGGTCCGTTTGGGGGGAGGGGGGCGTTGGGATGTCTTTTTTAGCAAAATTGCGGTCCGCGGATCAAAATGTCTGATTTGGGTGTGTGTGTGTGGTGGTGGTGGTTGGGGGGGGGGGGGAGGGGGTGTTTGGCAATGGGTTTGCTCTTAGTATGTTTGGTTCCAATTTGTGTAACGAAAAAAAAAATGGCTCTTGTTACCGAACATTTTGGCCATTGCATATTCGGTTCTCAGGAAAGGAACATCAAATCTTATGAGAATGGGAAAACTATCTCGTTTATATATGTTGTCCAGAGGTTGAGTAGAATCAAAGAAAATATTGCTGAGATTCCATTGGACTGAACTGGGTAAGCTAGCGCAATATTTACAAAGACATGACAAGTCCACGGACCGGTCAAACTCTTGCATTGGACTACACTAGCGCGCGCGGCGCGGTTGGTTCTATGTCAATGGGAAAAACAAACCCAAAAGCTAGCCAGGCGCAAGGGCGCGTGAGGTGGATTGGATTGATTTGCTTCGCGTCGTTATTGGCCGTTGCTCATCACTACAGGAAACACACTAGACGCCTACGGCCTATCCCCCTTGGTGTAGCCCGGAATGCCGTTGGGGAAGCCATATGCCGACGGCCCACCTCCGCGTACACGTATCCCCTCGGCGTTCCGTTTGGTGGGACCCACCAGCTGTCAGAACGGGTCCTCCCCACGTAAACTAGACGCCGACGGCCCCCTGGGCGTACTGGCTAGCTACGCCGACGGCATGCCGTCGGCCTAGACCTTTTTTTTAAAAAAAAAGTCAAATTTTTGTTCAAATTTTTTTAAAATCTTTTTTTTTATTTTTGAATTTTTTTTTTAACTAGTTAACGTACTATAGACACATTTATCTCTAAGCATTCTTAATTACAATCTAAATTACTCTCTAGGCACGTTTAACTTCTTCGTTTCTTAGCTATGAGCTACCTAGAAACAACGAATGATTTACTGACAATACTATCAATCCTATTAACATATGGACTATGATGTCACACAACTTTTTTTTATGAATCCAAATAATTATTTACATAAATAGAAATTAATCATTAATAATAATTTTGATTAAAAATATTCTTGAATTCAAATAATAATTAATTATTTTCTTATTCCATTTAATATTAAATAATTCATATCTATAAATCGGTAAATCGAAATTTGACAAATAATATGTCTAAATCGATTAGAAAGATGAGAGAAATACAAATATGACATCCATATTATCCATAACTTGACAAAGTTATAAACCAACTGTTGACGAAATTCCCTCTGGTTTGTCTGATCTGAAACTTTTAAGCTATAAGTAATGAAACTCCCTAGAGAGAAGTGGATGCCGGTGAAGCAGATCACACCCCGGAGTGCAATATTTGCCATCCAAAACCCATAACACACTTATACACACATGGTATGGAACCCCCTAGCTTGTGGTTGGATCCCGACGCTCCGGAGCCCTTCTCCGGTGAAACACCTAGTTCCGCTGAAGAAAAACTAGGCTTATAAGACTAAAGTCGGTACCAACGTCAAAAGGGGGTAGAAAAGTGTAACTAGTTGTTTTGTTGTGTTAGGCTAGGACGTAGGAAGTCACAATACAAAGGTATAACCTAACTCTTAACAGGATTCCCTCTGGTTTGTCTGATCCGGGACTTTCAAGCTATAAGTCAAACAACTCTCTAGAGAGAGGTAGATGTCGGTGAAGCAGGTCACACCCCGGAGTGCAATCTTTGCCATCCAAAACCCATAACACACTTATACACGCATGGTATGGAACCCCCTAGCTTGTGGTTGGATCCCAACGCTCCGGAGCCCCTCCCCGGTGAAAAACCTAGTCCCGTTGCAGAAAAAACTAGGCTTATACGACTAAAGTCGGTACCAATGTAAAAAGGGGGTAGAAAAGTCTAACTAGTTTCTTGGTTGTGTTATGCTAGGCCCTAGGAAGTCACAATACAAAGGTAAAACCCAACTCTTAACAGGATTCCCTCCAGTTTGTCTGACCCGGGACTTTCAGGCTATAAGTAATGAAACTCTCTAGAGAGAGGTAGATGTCGGTGAAGCAGGTCACACCCCGGAGTGCAATATTTGCCATCCAAAACCCATAACACACTTTTACACACATGGTATGGAACCCCCTAGCTTGTGGTTGGATCCCGATGCTCTGGAGCCCCTCTCTTGTGAAAAACCTAGTCACGCTGGAGAAAAACTAGGTTTATACGACTAAAGTCGGTACTAACGTCAAAAGGGGGTACAAAACTGTAACTAGTTGATTGGTTGTGTTAGGCTAGGCCCTAGGAAGTCAGAATACTAAGGTATAACCCAACTCTTAACAGGATTCCATCCGGTTTGTCCGATCCGAGACTTTCAGGCTACAAGTCATGAAACTCTCTAGAGAGAGGTAGATGTCGGTGAAGCACGTCATACCCCGGGGTGCAATATTTGCCATCCAAAACCCATAACACACTTGTACACACATGGTATGGAACCCCCTAGCTTTTGGTTGGATCCCGACGCTCCGGAGCCCCTCTCCGGTGATAAACCTAGGCCCGCTGACTAAAGTCGGTACCAACGTCAAAAGGGGCTATAAAAGTGTAAATAGTTGACTGGTTGTGTTAGGCTAGGCCCTAGGAAGTCACAATACAAAGGTATAACCCAACTCTTAACAGGATTCCCTCTGTTTTGTCCGATCTAGGACTTTCAGGCCATAAGTCATGAAACTCTCTAGAGATAGTTAGATGTCGGTGAAGTAGGTCACACCCTGGAGTGCAATCTTTGCCATCCAAAACCGATAACACACTTGTACACAAATTGTATGGAACCCCCTAGCTTGTGGTTGGATTCCGACGCTTCGGAGACCCTCTCCGGTGGAAAACCTAGTCCCGCTGAAGAAAAACTAGGCTTATAAGAATAAAGTCGGTACCAACGTCAAAAGAGGATAGAAATGTGTAACTAGCTGATTGGTTGTGTTAGTCTAGGCCCTAGGAAGTCACAATACGAAGGTATAACCAAACTCTTAAAAGGATTACCTCCGGTTTGTCCGATCCGGGACTTTCAGGCTATAAGTCATGAAACTCTCTAGAGAGAGGTAGACGTCGGTGAAGCAGGTGACACCCCGGAGTGCAATATTTGCCATCCAAAACCCATAACACACTTGAACACACATGGTATGGAACCCCCTATCTTGTGGTTGGATCCCGACGCTCCGGTGAAAAACCTAGTCCCGCTGGAGAAAAACTAGGCTTATACGACTAAAGTCGGTAACAACGTCAAAAGAGGGTAGAAAAGTGTAACTAGTTGCTTGGTTGTGTTAGGCTAGACCCTAGGAAGTGACAATACACAGGTATAACCCAACTCTTAACAGGATTCTCTCCGGTTTGTCCGATCCGGGAATTTCAGGCTAGCTATAAGTCATGGAACTCTCTAGAGTGAGGTAGATTTCGGTGAAGCAGGTCACACCCCGGAGTGCAATATTTTCCATTCAAAACCCATAACACACTTCTACACACATGGTATAGAACCCCCTAGCTTGTGGTTGGATCCTGACGTTCCGGAGCCCCTCTCTGGTGAAAAACCGAGTCCCGCTGGAGAAAAACTAGGCTTATATGACTAAAGTTGGTACCAATGTCAAAAGGGGGTAGAAAAGTGTAACTAGTTGCTTGGTTGTGTTAGGATAGACCCTAGAAAGTCACAATACAAAGGTATAACGCAACTCTTGACAGGATTTCCTCCGGTTTGTCCGATCTGGGACTTTCAGGCTATAAGTCATGAAACTCTCTAGAGAGAGGTAGAATTCGATGAAGCAGGTCACACCCCGAAGTGCAATATTTGCCATCCAAAACCCATAACACACTTGTACACACATGGTATGGAACCCCCTAGCTTGTGGTTGGATCCCGACGCTCTGGAGCCCCTCTCCGGTGAAAAACCTAGTGCCGCTGGAGAAAAACTAGACTTATACGACTAAAGTCGGTACCAACGTCAAAAGGGGGTAGAAATGTGTAACTAGTTGATTGGTTGTGTTAGTCTAGGCCTGTCAAGACATCGTAGTAAATTTAATAGACGGGGGTGCCATGAGACTACCAATAGAGACGTGGGGGGGACGTGATCGTATGATGAACAATGACACAGGGTTTTACCCAGGTTCGGTACGACGCAGTATTGCGGCGTTCCTACTCCTGCAATCTCACTATTCAGGACTAAAGCCTGGGGTAAACAGAATACAATGTGAGGTTAGGTTAGCTACTCGTCAAGGATCCACCTCTCGGCGAGTTAGCCTTTATCTTCTTGTCTCTCTTTCTTATCTCCCGTCCGGCTTTATATAATAGCCGGGTTAGGGATTACAGAGAAGGAAACCTAGAAGACTACGGTATGTGCTCTCTTGGAAAGTAAGGAAACCGCCTTCTACTCCAAGACGGATCACGTGGGCCGTGATCCAGGTTCTTCTAAAATCCGGCTTCTGTGCATCAGCTTAGTGGGCCGCCCAATGGACCGTAGCCCATTACCATTCAGGCCACCCTGGTAATCCGGCACTTTAGACTACCATCTGATATACCCCTAATTGGTATATATCCGACAGTAGCCCCCAAGAAGGATTAAGACTTTGATTCGCCGTCTTTCGTCAAACGCACATTCTTTCCGAGAAATACTGGCTTTCTGTCTTAATTCTTCTTTTTCTTTAAGCAATGCCATAACGCAAAACTCGGATTTCGGAAAGTCCGGCTTTTCTTCCACGAATCTTCATGGAGAAGGAACTTCCTACGTCAGCGCTTTTATCCTGCTGACGTCAGGGACGCTTGGGTTTCGAGCGGGAAACCCTGAAACGTATCTCTGACAGATTCTCGTGGGAAACGAGGAGATAGCAATAATCACCGCCGTCTCATTTCCCGGAATTTCCGGCAAGTGACACACGTTGATCATCCAACGGTCAAAAGAGCCGTTAGCACGTATCGTGACGGAATTCCGGCTATAAATAGCCGTCTCCATCCCCTCCGGCAAACCTTCCGCTTCCCAGTTCTCATTGCCTCACACACTCAGCGCCCAAGCACTATGAGCAGAGCAAGTCCTAAACGCGCACTCGCACAGCGCCGTTCGCATCCTCGCCGGAGCGCACGGATCTTTCATCGCGCCGCCCAAGAATGACTTCCCTGGATGCTTCCCCATCTCGCTCCACCGCGGCAGAGATAGACGACATCATCAACACCTTGGATCCCACGGTGGATTAGCCTCTCCGCGCCACCAGCGACGAGCCGGAGAAAACTACCGGCGGCCCAGCTAGCGAGGATCCACCTCTCGCCGCCATGAATCTAGCCGCGCCCTCCTCCGCGCCGTCTCCGCCGTTCGCGCCCGAGACGGCGGAGGAAAAGATACTTCTCGCGGGAGAAGAGCTCGCGGCCGCGTCTGCCGCTGCGTCCGCCGCCGCTGGGGTGGAAGACGAAGGGGAAAATGCCGGCAACTGGAGCCAGAGCAGCATTCCTCCCTTCCTTCTTCCGACAATGGAGAAGGAGGGGCTTTTGGTGAAGGGAAAATGGCGGAGCCCGGAAGACGAGTCTGAGCCGTTGCCCAAAGACGGGGAACGCGTTCTCCTCACCTCCCATATTGCCAGAGGTATGGGTTTTCCGCCATCCGCCTTTTTTCTTCAAATCCTGGACCACTACCACATTCAATCCCATAACCTGTCTCCAAAATCTATCCTCTACTTAGCCGGATTTCAAGCTCTTTTCGAAGGGTATCTAGGTTTAGCTCCTAGGTTAGACTTCTGGCAGTATTGCTTTGGGGTTAAGCGGAACCCTTCAGAGGGCGCACTCCCGACTTGCGGGACCATATCCTTCACCCTGCGATGATTCAGGGAGGATTGGTTCCCCAAGATCAAAACCTCGGAATTCGTCAAATTTTGGACGGGTTCCTTCTTCTACCATCCCGATGTTCCCTTTCCCGGAAAAACCACCGGGGTTCCACCTTTCACCAATACCGCTGCCACTCCCCAAGAAAACTGGGGAACAGAAGTAGTGCAATCTTTGCCGCCAGATCTCCTCAAGATCAAGCGGCGCATCACAAAACTCGTCGCCTCCGATCCACCTCTAACCGGCATGGACACAGTCCTATGCTGGTTAAATAGGCGAATTCAACCTTTGGCTGATTACGGCCCTCGCCTTCTGTGTAATTATACAGGAGATGCTGACGCTATGCGGACGACGAGCAAGTCTTTGTCGGCAAAAGACTTGCGAAAACGCATAAACCAATTGGTTGCCTCGCGCGACCAATATGAAGAAAGCCGGCCGATGTATATAGCATCTAACCCGACCCCCAAGGTACACTTTTCGCCCCTTGAGTTTGTATTCTTTCTATTTTCTCGGATTTTGTTTTAACCTGGCCTTTGCCTCTTTGACAGATCGAACTTCCCGAGTTGGATCTGGCTACTGACGCCGATCTGGACGTGTTGCGCGCCAACTTCACTGGCGGGCGCAAGTGCAAGAAGATTCCCACCTCGCAGGAAATTATCGATCTTGACGGTGTTCCCGTTGCTACTTCCAGGTTTATTCGCTTGGGTTTTCTCGATTTATCGGAGTAGTTTCCTTTGTCTCGGAGTTTTAACTTTCCGGCATTTCTCTCTTTTAGCTTGGCCCCCTCAACTCTGAAGCCTAAGAAGCTAAAAAGGCTTAAATCTACAGTTAGCAGAGGTCCACACCCTTCTCCTGCTACTGCCCCGAAAACCCCAGTAGTAATTGCAGAAGAGCATGCTACTGCCCCCAACGCCGAAACCCAGCAGACCAGCCAGCCTATTGTGCCGGAAACGGACACGAGGGAAAGGGCGGTCCTGGAAGTGGGAGGTTCTTCTCGGACAACTGAGGAGGAAACCATTCCCACCTTTGATAAAGATTTCAAGAATATCAACGAGGGCCTTAGCGCTGCCGGGACTCTGTTTGCAGATTTTGCAAAACAGTTCACCGAAACTTGGTCAGATTTACAGCGGATGAGCCAGGTAATATCTCAAGCCCTCAAGCAATAAGTCAAATGCATGCTTTTAACTTAATGCTTTCAACCTTATTATGCTTTCTGCTAACTTAAGCATTTTGCTTCATTTCCGTGTTTCAGCAAACCGCTGAAAGTATAAACATGGAAGTTTTTGGCAAACTTACCGTCAAGAATAAGGAGGTTAGAAGCCTTCTTTCTATTCTTGTAGTTAAGGAAGCGGAGCTGGCACCATCTCAGCATCTGCTGGAGGAAACGACAGGTATTTTACTTCTCCGTGGTTTCATTTTTATGCCTTTTTTCTAAGTATTTTTTCCGAGTTTTTCTAACTCGGTATTTTTACTTGCTTTTCAGCTGCTTTGGCGAAAGCCAAGCAAATTGCTGAAGATGCCGACAATGCCGAGAACCTCCGCCGGGAGAATCTGGACCTTCATAAGGACCTTATGAGGGTTCAGAAAGAACTGGAGGCCAGCCAGCTGGCTTTTGGCATTGCTCAATCCAATGCCTCCAACCAAGCTGAGAAGGATAAAGCAACTATCCGAGACCTGGAGAATGCTTTGACCCTTCGTCCGGAGGAAGGCTCCGAGATGGATAAGATCCTTGGTAAGTTTTCTACTTTTATCGGATTTTCAACGTTTTACAATCTTTCCCTTCTTTCTTCATAACCCTTTTTGGTTATTTGTCTAAAAAAGGAGATGACCCAGCTCTTACTCGGATTGAAAAAATCCGAGCCTTCGGGAAGGTTTTCACCGCGCTCAAGTCTGCGGGAGTGTTGCTCATCAACAAGTTCCTTCCCGCAAGGACTAGGGAGTTTTCGGAAGTTGAAAAACTTCCGGGGGCTATCGTGGAGGTGGCGGAGTCCAAGGAATCCACGTTGCGCTCCGCGGCATGGGGTGGTGCACGCATGGCTCTAGAGCTCATGCGTATGGATTACCCCTCTGCCAAATCTTGGCGCGTGGCGTTCGGCATCCCGCAAGGGTATACAGAAGCACAGAGGACCAATATCTTTGACGAGATCAAAGGTCACACAACCAAGATCGCTTCCATGGTCAACATCTCGATCTTCTACCCGGAGGCAATTTCGAAGGAAAGTTCTGAAGATGCGGATGCTTGAAGGAGAACTCCGGGTCTTGGGTAGGTAGAAAATAGGAGCATTACCGAACTTATGTTGTAAACATCATTGTAATGCTTCTATTCTTTTGAATGAACAAGTACTCCTCATTTCCAGTTAATGTTATATAACTATTTTGCAAGTTTTTTTGGGTTATTATTCCTTTATCTTCTAAATTCTCTGGTTTTGTATGCTTTAACTGTCCTTAGTGCTTGTAATGGCTCGATAGCGTTTTAATCTTCATGCCGAGTGACTGGGTATGACCAATCAGTCTAAAACTCGGAAACATGGATCATGCTAAAGGCATTTTTTCTTACTAGCTCCAGTAACCCATCACAAAAACAATCAGATAATATTTAGAGAAAAGTTAAGAAATTTTTGTATGAAACTCAGGCATGCAGGCACAATCTGGGTTTCCTTAAACCTTTTATAGGCTGAAAATCATTCGGTTTTTTAACACCGAGCACGCAGGCATAATTCAGGTTAAGATTGAGTATTTTTAAAGATCATTGGGAAATAGATAAGGCGGAAAATATGCTTTATACTATAATAAACATGTAAAAACATAGAAGTATGGATTCCGACAACTTTATTTCATGATCTCAAAGATTTTTACATAGAAATTGAACTAAGTATAGAAGGGACGTAATTGCTGGATACTCCAGGGCCTCTTTGTCTCTCCAAGTTCATCTTCTATCTTTCTCTTTCTTTTGCGATTCGGCTTCTCGGGATCATCTTACGTATCTCAAATGTCTACAAGATAGTATGATCCATTTTTCATAGCTTTGCTGATGATGAATGGTCCTTCCCATACTGGGGCCAATTTGTGCTTTCTTTGCTGTACCAATCTTAGCACTAAGTCACCTTCTTTAAAAGAACGATTCCTGATTTTCCGACTATGATAACGTCGTAAAACTTGCTGATAAATGGCGGATCTTTGAAGCACAAGCTCTCGTTCCTCTTCTAAGAGATCGACGGCATCCTGCCGTGCACTTTTGGCATCTCATTCATGGAAATCCCGCACTCTCGGGCTGTCATGGATCATGTCCGTTGGGAGAATTGCTTTCGCACCATAAACTAGGAAAAACGGGGTTTGCCTTGTCGACCTATTTTGCGTCGTTCGAATACTCCAAAGCACAGAGGGTAACTCTTCCACCCATGCTCCAGCTGCTCTATGAAGAGGAGATTCGAGTCTTGGGCGTATTCCTTGCAGGATTGAGCTGTTCATTCTTTCAACCTGTCCATTGGATTGCGGGTGTGCCATAGATGCGAGATCTAGGCGAATTCCCGTTTGTCGGAAATATTTTGCCAACTCTCCAATAGAGAAATTTGTCCCGTTGTCGGTTATTATGCTGTGTGGAACGCCATATCTCATGACTACGTCAATGATGAAATTTCTGGCAGTTACGCCGTCAAGTTTTTTGATGGGTTTCCACCCACTTGGTATACTTATCCACTGCAACGAGCAGATGTGTAAGTCCGCCTTTTGCAGTTTTGAATGGTACCATCATATCTAGCCCCCAGACCGCGAACGGCCATGTAATAGGGATAGTTTTGAGTGCTTGGGCTGACATATTTTTCTGCTTGGCGTAATACTGACATCCAGCACATGTGTTCACTATGTGCTCAGCATCTGTCTTGGCTGTCAGCCAGAAAAACCCTGCATGGAATGCTTTTTTGACTATGCTTTTTGGTTGAGCATGATGTCCGCAATCTCCGGCATGGATTTCTTGCAGGATTTCTCGTCCTTCTTCTGGCGAAATACATCGCAGAAAAATTCTGATAGTACTACGTTTATACAGGCAACCGTTGATTACCGTGTATCCTTTGCATCGACGCTGTATCTGTCTTTGCAAGACTTTGTCTGCTTCATCCGGGTACTTCTGATCAACTAAGAAGTTTAAATATGGAATTGTCCATTCCGGGTTAACGAGCATGACTTTAATTGAATCGTAGACCAGAGGATAGTCGACATCTCCACCTTTTATCGATGGTTCGTACAAGTGCTGGACAAACACACCTGGTGGTAGGGTTTTCACCCTTTCTGATCCCATGCGGGCTAATGCGTCCGCGTTCCAGTTTTCTTCCCTTTTGATGTGAAGCACTTTAAATCCTAGGAAGAAAATTGCAAACTCGTCCACCGTTCTCCGATATTCGGCCATGATGGGACTTTTGGCGTCCCAAGTTTGGTTGAGCTGGTGCTGTACCAAATCTGAGTCTTCATAGCATAAGATGCGTTTAACACCTATTTCTTTTGCGATATGCAAGCCATGAAGCAGAGCTTCGTATTCTGCCACGTTATTACTGGCATTGAAGTGTATTTGTAATACATACTCCATTGTGTCTCCCTTAGGGGATTTTAGAACTACACCAGCTACTGCGCCTTCTTTCATATTAGATCCGTCAAAGTGCATGATCCAGTATTCCGACTCCGGCATTGCTGTGTTTTCCATTGCTTCTGTCCAATCGGCGACAAAATCTGCCAACACCTGGGATTTTATTGCCGTCCGGGGTTGGTACTTAATGTCGAATGCTGCTAGCTCGATGCCCCATTTGGCTACTCGGCCTGTTGCCTCCGCATTGTTTATTATATCCCCTAGTGGTGCTTTACATACCACTGTTATGGAATTTCCTTGGAAGTAATGACGAAGTTTCCGAGATGCGAAAAACACGCCATATGCCAGTTTTTGGTAGTGTGGGTACCTTTGTTTAGACTCGGAGAAAACTTCACTTACATAGTATACCGGATGCTGATCTGGTATGCTTTGTTCGTCTTTCCTCCTTTCCACAACTATTACTGCGCTGATAACCCGGTTTGTAGCCGTGAGGTACAATAACATGGGTTCTTCGTCTTTTGGGGACGCCAAAATCGGAGCTTTCATCCAAGTTTCTTTCAACTGGGTTAATGCTACATCTGCTTCTTCTGTCCACTCAAACTTGTCGGATTTCTTCAACAATTTGTAAAGTGGCAGAGCTTTGTCCCCTAGCCGGCTAATGAACCTGCTAACGGTTGTTCCAGAACCCTTCAATCTTTGTACATCTTTTACGCACGTGGGCTTGGAGATGTTTAAGATTGCTTTGATGTTTTCCAGATTTACTTCTATTCCTCTATGAGAAACGATGAAACCCAGAAGTTTTCCTGAGGGAACCCCGAATACGCACTTTAATGGATTCAACTTCATCTTATAAGTGCGCAAATTTTTGAAGGTTTCTCGCAAATATTCAAGGAGTGTGTCCTTTTCCTTGGAAACGACAGCAATGTCGTCCACGTAAACATGGACGTTTTTGCCAATCTGACTATGCAAACATCGTTGCATGCAACGCTGGTAGGTCGCGCATGCGTTCTTCAGGCCAAATGGCATGGTTATGTAGTAGTACGTTCCATATGGGGTTATGAAGGAGGTTTTGATTTGATCTTCTTCCTTCATGCGTATTTGATGATACCCGGAATATGCATCCAAAAAGCATAAAAGCTCAGAGCCAGCAGTGGCATCTATTATTTGATCGATTCACGGTAACGCAAATCTATCTTTTGGACACAATTTGTTCAGGCCAGTATAATATATACACATCCTTAGGGAAGTATTGTCTTTCTTTGGGACTAATACTGGGTTTGCGGACCATTCAGTATGTATGACTTCCCGGATAAAATCTGCTGCCAATAGCCTTCTGTCTTGTTCCGTCGAATCGACGGAGACCTTGTTTGACGGGTTTAGATCCTGGAATCACGTTAAGTTGGTGCTTAGCAAGTTCCCTGGGTACGCCTGGCATGTCCGCTGGACACCATGCAAAAATGTCCCAGTTCTCACGGAGGAACTTGATGAGCTCGCTTTCCTATTTGTCGGTCATCCCAGTTCCTATTACGACAAACTTTGTCGGATCTTTAGGATCTAGGATTACCTGTCTTGTGTTCTCGGAAGCTTTGAAGCTATCTGCCGGCTTCCGGCTTTCTTTTCCTGCCGGCATTTCTGTCGGCGATACTTCTTTGGCCAGTTCCTTCAGTTCTTCCTTTGCTGTCACTTTTTCTGCGCAAAGGGCGTTTTCTTTCTCCAGCTCGTTTGCCAATTTGAAGTCTCCACTTATCGTGATTACTCCTCATTTTGGCCCTGGCATCTTCAGCTTGTTATAAATATAACATGACCTTGCCATAAATTTGGCGAAAACTGGACGTCCGAGTATTGCGTGATACACGCTTTCGAACGGCACAACCTCGAAGGATACTTTTTCCTAACGGAAGTGATCTTTCTCTTCGAAGGTTACGTCTAGGGAAATTTCTCCTAGGGATCGTGCTTGTCTGCCAAGGACGATGTCGTGAAAACATATGTTGCTGTGATTGAGCTGGGTCTCGGAAATCCGCAAATGCTTCAGTGTATCCAGGTACATTATGTTAATGCTGGATCCTCCATCCATCAGCACTCTTTTTAGCCTAGTGTTTTGAACAATAGGACTTACAATTAGAGCTTGCGTGCCGGGTTCTGAGATATTTCCGGGATGATCAGACTGATCCCAGGTAATTGGTGTATTTGAGTACTTCAAGAATTTCGGAGTTGCAGGGACAACCGCGTTTATTTTTCGAAGTGTTCTCTTCGCCACCTTTGCCGAGGGAGTTGCCAGGAAAGTTAGGTTGTATTCTCCGTCAACTCTCGGAAACTTAGGCTCGCCTTTTCGCTGTTGTTCCTGGATTTTTTCATCAGTGTCCGATTCACTGTCTTCTTTTTCAGCTTCTGGCTTTTGCTTGGAGAATTTCCTCTTGGAGTTCTTCCCTTTGTTTCCGGATCCTGCACTGCCTTTCATATGCTTGTTCATCCGGCATTGTGCGTTAGTGTGGGTGGGTTTCCCAAATTGCAAGTGGTGGACACAGTTTTCCGATTTTATTTTTTCCCACTCTTCCTTGGTGTAGTTTATCGGTTCTGTACTTCGTCCTTTCCACCTGTCCCCATTTTCTCTTCCAAAGGCTATGTTAACTTCTTTGGGCTTTTGCGTTACTTCGGGAGTTGCTTTTTTGTCAGGGCGAGGGGTCTTTTTGGCTTGGATCAAAGTGTCGATATTGCCGCCTCTCGCTCTGATGTCGTCTTCGGCCGCTGCATGCTCATTGGCGGTTGTAAGCATAGATCCGAGATCTTTGTGCTTTTTGGAACCAATCATGAACGGTACGAGTCCGGGTTTTAAACCATTGACGAAAGCATGCATTGCTTGAACGTCAGTTACTCCAGAGAAACTATTCTTCATTGCCGTCCATCTTGAGATGAAGTCCACGTATGGTTCGTCTTCAAACTGGGTGCAACGGTTTAGCTGGTTGATGTTGTTCGGGCGTTTATAGGTTCCCCGAAAATGCTGAGTAAATACTCTAGCCATATCATCCCAGCTGTCGACAGTTCTTGATGGTAACCCATTGATCCAATCTCTGGCTCCATCCAGTAACATTAGGGGGAGGAATTTTACTGCCTCCAGGTCTGTCCCGTTGTTAATCTGGACGGATGTGTAATAGTCTGAGAGCCAGGTATCCGGGTATGTGCTACCGGTGTAGTTTTGGTATGTTGGACCAACTTTGGCAAAGCCAGAATGCAAAGTTATCATTCGGATCCTGTCAGTGAAACACTTAGGTCCAAAGTATAAACCATCTCTTTTCGCTCTGTCAATATGTGCGGAGTATCTGCCGGCTGAATGGACAGAAGGGGATCTACTCCTTTTTTTTCCATTGTGGCGCGAACGCTCTTTTCCAAGATTTCTCTATTTCTTCCGTGATCGTGCCCTTTGGGATAAGGTGGAGTTTTACTCCTGTTTCTTTCCCTATTCCTGGGGGGCGTCCGGGATCTCTCACGCCTGTGAGGTATATCCTGTCTTCCAGCATTTTCAGCGGGGCGTCTCGGAGGCGGCATTGCTTTTCCGTCCTTCCATTTTTTCTCTTCCCGGTCACGGGGATTAATTCCATCTTTCGGGAGATGGGATCCGGTTCTGGACGCTTCATCCCTATTGTCGGGTTTTTTCTTGTCCTTTCTCGGATCTGATTTCTTCTCTTTTGAATTGTTTGAATCTCCAGGTTCCTTCTGGTCCAGGTGCCCCAGCGGCGCATGTAGCTGTTTTGCATAGGGCGGAGTCGTCGTGCAACTTCCCTGATCGCTCTTGCCCCCGTTGTTGTTGTTGCAATGCTTTTCCTAAGAAAGCATACACCCCTTGAAGTTTTTCGCCATTGGAGTACATATCGTTGTTGAGGATGGCGAATGCTGCTTCCGCGTTTTCTGCTGCGGTTTTGTATATTTGCTCGCCTCTGGCATCCATTTACCTGCTTTTGCCAAGATGGGTTGTGGAACCTTTCTTTTGGCGGCAGTACTTCCGGTTTTGCGATTCCGGGTAACCGCGTAGGTTTAATGCCAGATCTATTCTTTCTCTCGTATTCCTCGATTTCTTCCCGCATGAGCTTGATGTCAGCCTGGGTTTTTTGGAGGTGTTCTCGAGTTCGAAATAGATGTTGATGCTGCCTTTGGAGAGCTTGCCTCCGGGCTTCCAGCACTTCAGGGGGCTCGTGTGGTCCCACTGGTGTTTGGAGTAATTCCTGTTCGTCCTGTTCTGTTATTGGCGGAACAGAGATTTCCTTCGTTTTCTTCTCCGCAGGTTTCACTCCGCTTTCATCTCCTACTTCCGGGCTTTCATTGGCTGGATCAGCTGATTTCTTCTTCCGGAGCTTATACTGGAGTTTTTTAGCAGCTTTGTGTTTCTTTTTGGAAGAGGGAGGTTTCTTACAGGGTTCTTCCTCTGTCAATTCTTTGACATCGGGGAATTTTGGAGAGGTTTCTCCTTCTTCTCTATCTTCCTCTGGCGGAGGCGTTCTAGGGCTTTCCTGACTGTCGGCATCCGTGTTTTCAGCCGGTTTTGCCATCAGTACTTCGTGGAATCCCTCTTGGAAGGATTTGACCTTTCTCTCGAAAGCGTCTTCATCTTCATCTTCGGTATCGAAGTGATCCGATCCGGGTTCCGACTCTAATCTCGCCTCGATGGCGGCTAGCACAGAGTCAGCTTCCGAGTTCGTCGTCATGTTGACGGATGTCGGATCTTCCACCTCTGTTGTGGGATTGTTGTTTTCTGCCTCTTGCACGGGATTTCTTTCATCCGTGTTTTCAGCGGTCTCGGATTGCACCATGCCGATAAAGTGCGATTCAGCGGTATATCGACGATCTGAGCAAAAACCGACGTCATAGTCGTCTTCGACTGGGTATAGGGCGGGTGGGATAAATTTACTTCCACCACAGAATCCCATTGCCTCTGCAGTTAATCCGATAAAGATGTTTGCATATCCAATCGGTAAAACGCAAGCACTTACCAGATGATTCCGCGCCGGCATGTATGATCCATTGTCGAGGAAGCGCCCGACGTCGTTGTCGAATTCCAAGCTTCCGACAGTTATGGTACTGCCGATTCCGCCAAGCATCCCTGATCGAAACATAACGCCTGACGTCGCTGGCCCCACGGTGGGCGCCAACTGTCGAGACATCGTAGTAGATTTCATAGACGGGGGTGCCATGAGACTACCGATAGAGACATGGGGGACATGATCGTATGATGAACAATGACACAGGGTTTTACCCAGGTTCGGTACGACGCAGTAATGCGGCGTTCCTACTCCTGCAATCTCACTATTCAGGAGTAAAGCCTGGGGTAAACAGAATACAATGTGAGGTTAGGTTAGCTACTCGTCAAGTATCCACCTCTCGGCGAGTTAGCCTTTAGCTTCTTGTCTCTCTTTCTTATCTCCCGTCCGGCTTTATATAATAGCCGGGTTAGGGCTTACAGAGAAGGAAACCTAGAAGACTACGGTATGTGCTATCTTGGAAAGTAAGGAAACCGCCTTCTACTCCAAGCCGGATCACGTGGGCCGTGATCCGGGTTCTTCTAGAATCCGGCTTCTGTGCATCAGATTACTGGGCCGCCCAATGGACCGTAACCCATTACCATTCAGGGCACCCTGGTAATCCGGCACTTTAGACTACCATCTGATATACCCCTAATTGGTATATATCCGACAAGGCCCTAGGAAGTCACAATACAAAGGTATAACCCAACCCTTAACAAAATTCCCTCCGGTTTGTCCGATCCGGGACTTTCAGGTTATAAGTCATGAAACTCTCTAGAGAGAGGTACATGTCGGTGCAGCAGGTCACACTCTGGAGTGCAATATTGGCCATCCAAAACTCATATCACACTTGTACACACATGGTATGGAACCCCCTAGATCGTGGTTGGATCCCGACGCTCCGGAGCCCCTCTCCGGTGAAAAACCTAACCCCACTGGAGAAAAGACCTTCATGATTTTTTTTGAAAAAATATCTTGAATAATTTGTATGATGATGTAGATTTTCTTCTCCTCTGCGAAACGAGGTAAAAAAATATCAAAATCCGAGTTCGAATGCAAAAGTTATGATCAAAATGGTGATTAAGTTTTAAAAAATATAGCTAGGCCGAGGGTGGCCGTCGGCGTACCTCGAGCTAGGCCGAGGGGAGCCGTCGGCGTAGATTAAATCGAGCTACGCCGAGGGTGGCCGTCGGCATAGCTAGATTTTTTTCCTGTTGGTGGCCTAGTCGGGGTTACGCCGACGGCCTCGACGTTTGGCTGTCGGCATATGTTAGGGCCGTCGGTGTCTGTAGCGTTTCCCGTAGTGCATGGTATAGCAATGCATATGCGCGACGGACGGGGCTGTGCAACCTAGCGCGATGTATGTCGGGGTTGTGCATGCAACATTGCAGAATGCATGCTGCTCTCAGAGTATTTTTTTTGAATTTTGCTCCCAGAGTCACTATCACACCCACCTCCTGTTCCATCAGGCGGGGCGGTTCGTTCTATTCCAGTGGAGACCGAAAAAACACAGAAGGCATTAAAGCAAGCGAAGCTGCGCGGTCGGCGTCGTTCCTGGCTCAGAGTATCTGTAGTCGTGCACCCAAATAGGCATCCGGAGGGGCGCCGGATGGTCCTTTAGGGGCTGTCCGGACCGGAAGCGGGCTTTTGGGTGCGGCGCTCCCCGCTCGCACTCTCAAGCAGCCCCCAACCCCACCCACAATAATAAATTTAAACAAAACTAGAATTCAAAGTTCGATTTTGTTCAAAATTTAAGGAAATTTTACATAAGTTTGAATGAAATTTAAAATAAACTTAAAAATGAAAATAAAGTCGCCGTGTTCACTTGAAGAACACGTCGAAGTCTTCCTCCTTCACGCAGTAGCTGCCATCGTCGCTCCCGTCGCCTGGAGAGGGCGCCACTAGTAGAAACAACCTTTCTGTGGAAACATGAAAAATATTTCTGTGGCGCACGAAACCGCATGCTCCACAAAATTCACATTTCTGGGGCGCACGAAACCACGTGCTCCACAGAAAGTCGCATTTCTGTGGCGCACGAAACCACATACTCCACAAAATTCGCATTTCTGTGGCGCCTGTGACACATTTCTGTGGCGCATGTAGGATGTGCGCCACATAAATGTATAAGAAATTCAAAAAACTAAAAAAATCAAAAAAATATAAAAAAGTGCAAAAAAATCCAAAATTCCAAGAAAATGAAAAATACAAAAATAGAAAAACTTTTAAAAAAAATTGAATTACGTTTGGATTTTTTTAATTTTTGTATTTGTTTTGAGTTTTTGATTTATTTTAAATTTTTTATGAAATTTGATTTTTTTGTTTTTTATTTTTTTTATTTTTTTTTGTTTTTTTTTGAAATATATTCACATACGAGCCTTAAGACGATATGATACATATATCAATAAGAAGTTGAGTAGCATAAGGGTGATTGAATTGAATAGAACTTAGAAGTTAAGCGTGCTTGGGTTGGAGCAATTTGAGGATAGGTGACCTAGCGGGAAGTAATCATTTGAAAAGTTAAATTTTTTAGAAAAACTCAATAAAAATAAAAAATTCAATAATTATTGTTTTCCAATAAAATTGTTTTTTTCGAAATTTTTTGAAGTTTTTTAAGCTTTTTAAAAAATTGATTTTTTGAGGAATTCTGTGGCGCACGCCTTCTTGGTGCGCCACGCAAATGTGATAATTCTGTGGAGCACCAAGAAGCGTGCGCCACAGACATATAATTTAGTGGCGAGGATTCTGTGGCGCACCGGGGTGCGCCACAAAATCATAAAATGGTGCGCCACTAGAGAGCTTTTCTGTACTAGTGCGCCTGGTTGCTCGGCCCCGCCTCGTTATCGTTGGCCGCCGGGGAGAAGCCGCCATCGCCGTCTAGGTCGATGATGGGCGCTCCGGTGATCTCGGCGTGGTCGCAGAAGGACCAAGCGCGCACGAAGTCATCCGACAACGCCATCGGGGTGTTGTAGGACTCGTCAAAGGCCGCCACCTGGCCCTCGGGGTCCTCCTCCGTCACCACTGAGCGCTGGAGGGCCCTGGGTTGAGGTTGGTCTAGGGACGTCCCTGCGGTTAACCCTCTCGGCGTGGAGGTTGTGGAACACCGCCTCGTATCTTGCCGTCGAGGCGGAGCTATGCGAATCCCATGCCGGATCCTGGCGCTGCTCCGGTCTCAGCAGCTCGTAGTAGTGCGCCAGAACCTCGACACGCCATGAAGCGTCGCTGACACGCGACACATCGGGAATAGGGACGCCGGCGCGCCCGATGGTGAACCCGTGCTCGACGCGCATGTCGAGCGGGCACGGGTACCAGGCGGTGAAGAGGAAGCGCGCCTGGTACTTGAGAAGGGAACGATGCGAGAAGCCATTGGCGGCTAGGGGATCCATCGGCAGGGAAGAGGGGCGAGCGGCGGTGAAGCAGAGGGGAGCGCGTCGGAGCTGCAGAGGCGGAGAGCGACGGTGAAAATGTGGCATGGGCCGGCGCGGGGCGAACGCCATTTTATACCGCAGCGACAGGCCAAAGGGATGCTCGCATTTACTCCGGCGTCCGCGTGGGGAACCGGCACATCCGTCGCCATTTTATACCGCAGCGATAGGCCAAGGGCTGCTCGCATTTACTCCGGCGTCCACACGGGGAAGCGGCGCGTTAGTCACGTGGGCTCACTGCGTTTTTGCGCCGCCTCGGAATAAGACGAAGACCCGACACCGCTTTGACTGCGCGCCTCTCACTGACGGGCCAGGCCCGCGGACGCCATGCGACGTTTTCTTCCTGTCCGGAGCCCCACGAGAGCCACGGCGCGGTTGGGTTGGGCTTTCCGGACGCGAACTGTGGCGTGTGCGGACCGGAAGGCCCATTGGGGGGCGCGAGTAGGCGCGTTAGGTCTTGTCCGGACGAGAAAAGTCTTGGGGGCGCGATCGAAAATGCTCTCACGATTGTATTGGTTTGGTCTCTGTTTTCACCAGTAGCCCATGCTTGCATGGAGAAACCGCACCATCTACCATTTGTCGTGGAGCCTCGCGGTAGTCCCTGCGTACGTCTGTCAGTCTGTAGTCTGTGGGTGCAGAGCGTTTGCGCGGTTGGAGTTCCGGGGAGAGGTGCGCGAAAAAGGGCCGTGCCGCGAGCGGTGTGGGTGCATGCCTTGCGTGGGAAGGCGCTTCCCAATCGAAATCCCAAATGAAGATGTGCCCAGCAGTGTGTCAGTGTGTGCGGGCGCTGGGTTCCCTCCGCTGTGTGTGCGGGCGGCCGGACGACACTCTCCATCTCCATCTCCAACTCCAAGACCACGTACCACCCGGCAAAAATACGAAACTGACATTACAAGGCAAGTTCCGGTGAGCTTCCTAGCTAGTGCAAAATGCGTTCACCTCTTGACAATAATGGAGTACTAGTTAATCATATAAATGAACCGCAAATATTTTGTGTTTCTTTAATTAATTTCTGTTGTTTCAAGATAGTGCCGGTGGGCGTGCATTCAGAATGGTCAATGCAAGATGCAGTAGGAATGAACGTACGAACGCCAGCTCTACTACAGTAAGGAAACACATGCGCACCGAAACACGAATAGAAATCGATGGCTAGAAGAAAAAGGTAGTGATGGCGCCGCGAAAGAGAGAAATAGGATGTGTGTGATGGCGAAGTGAAAACATACTAGGCGTTGGATCGTGGGGTTTCGGGCCGATGGCGCCGTGAAAAAAAATGTTTGGCTATTTCTTTGGAGCACACTTCTCTCACCCCTAGCTACCATGCATCCTAGCGGAGCGCCCAAGAAAAACGTTACCATGCATCCTCGCCGAGCATAGATTTGTAGCTACCACTAGGAACTACTACTAGCATGCAATGCATGCATCTCCAATGTGTCGGCCTCGTCAACTGCTGCAGCTCCCCGGCCCGGAGGTGAGAAATTATTTATCCCGTACCGAGAGAGAGGATATGGGGAGGTGACAGGAATCGCATGCATGATGCATGAAGTACATACATTACATACCCTGTTTGCTTTGCCTCTAGCTGTCCACCTCTCTTCTCCCCCGCCACCCAAAGGTGTTGTATCAGTGCTGCGGAGATGAAACAAAGGAGACTAGGTTGTAAAGTAGGACGTGAGAGGCCGGGCGTACATGCAACCTCACACCATCATGAGAATATCTGATATTTTTTTTTAAAAAAAAAATAGATACAACTCGACCTAACATGAGCAGTGCAGAACAAAAATACATTGAAATTCATGCCGACCATTTTCTTCTTTTGTTGTTCGTCGACTGCCGGAGATTGAAACATGCACTGAACAAGTAGGAAAAGACTTTATTTCGAGAGAGAAGGAGCCAAAACGGCTCCCAGTTTTCACTTATCACGAAAACTGATAATACATTATTCAGTTTTAACATTCACAGGGGCCAACCAACACTCAAATAGCTAACCCACAGTTCACCATTCTCCGTTCCATCTAAAGAAACTAAGACAATTAACCTCCCAGCAGAGGGAAACAAAAATCCTACAGACATTACTCTTTCGATAGTAAGAAGTTTCTACACAAAAATCCCAGCCGGGACACACACTTACGAAGTAGACAAACAAAACAACTAAAACCTCTACTCAAGACTTTTTCCAACACCATCTTTATCTTTTCAGCCTCGGTTAGCCGCAACGTCACTGGCCCCCAACCTTTGCTTCCTGTGAAAGAAATCAGTTGCCACCAGCAGTAGCAGTTTTGCTCCTCCGTGTTGTGATTTTTGCAAGTTTACTCTCTGCAAACCGGCCCAATAGGAAATAAAGTGAGACATAAGAAACATTATAGTTCTAGGGTCCTGCGGAATAGCTCCGGTATGTTAGATGTAATATCCAGTACGTGTACGTATGGTGTAATACACCACCGTACACGTGCGGCCCATGTATCAAGCCACGTCGAGGGGCTCTTCCTCGCTATAACACGTACCATGAGCCACCGAAAGGGGCATCGTTTCCACCAGCTTCGATATGGTATTAGAGCTTCCTCTCCCATGACCTAGCCGCCAGGAATCGATCTCCAGCCGAGAACCCTGAAAAACAACCACAAACCAAAACCCTACAACCAAGAACCCTCGGCATCCATGGCGGCCTCCTCGACGTCCGCCCTTGTTGCTTCCCTGGGAACACCTCCCTCCGAAAAACTCACACGAAGTAACTTCCTCTTTTGGAAGACTCTCGTGTATCCGCCTCTTCGCGCCGCCGCAATCATGGATCAGCTCACCGGCGTAGAAGCTGCTCCGGCAAAAACAATTGAGGAAGAAGATGCAAACCACAAGAAAACCCTCGTTCCCAATCCCGCCTATTCGGCCCGGATTGCTCGGGACGACACGGTCTTAGGGTACCTCGTGAATACCCTATCACCGGAGATCCTCACCCATGTTCTTGGACTCGAGACCTGCACCGAGGTTTGGGCCGTTGTCATGGCCATGTTCTACGCGCCCTCAAGGTCCAAGATCCAGCACCTCCGTGGTGCACTTAACAACACCAAGAAGGGAGAAATCAGCACCGCTCGGTTCTTTGCGAAGATGAATTGAAGGGGCTGGTCTCCAAGCTGGCCGCCATTGGGAAGCCCGTGGATGAAGACGAGCTCATTGGTTACATACTGAACGGGCTCGATGGTGCCTACAACGCGCTCGTCTCCTCGGTCAAAGAAAACCCGGGCACCTCCCTCGACGATCTCTTCGGGGAAATTAGTGCTCGTGACATGCGTCAAGACATGCTCGCTGAGAGCGGGCAGGACACCGGCACGTTTAGGTCGGCTAACATTGCTCGTCGTGGCCGTGAAAAAACCAAGGGAAATTAGTGCTCGTGACATGCGTCAAGACATGCTCGCTGAGAGCGGGCAGGACACCGGCACGTTTAGGTCGGCTAACATTGCTCGTCGTGGCCGTGAAAAAACCAAGGGCGGCGGTGATCGCGCAAGGACTGAATATGGACGCGGTGATCATCGCACTGATGATGGATACCGTGGCCGCGGTGATCACGTCTACCACGGTGACCGCGAGCGCGGCGACCGTGGTGACCGCTATAACGACACGCGCGGGCGCGGTCACCGCGGTGATCGCTTTGATGACACGCGCGGGCGTGGTGACCGCGAGCGTGAGCGCGGTGATCGCTACGACCGCTATGACAACGCGCGCGGGCGTGGTGACCGCGGTGATCTTCGATGCCCGCCGTCGGCACAATGATGACCACATTGATGACTGTGGTCTCTATCGTGACCACAACAATGATGGTCGTGGGCGCCGTCGTCGCTGTACACCGACCCCGTTCACTGATACACGTGCCAGATATGCAAGATCTATGGCAACCCTGCGTCTGACTTCTGGCGGCATTATAAGGACGACTCCGACGACGATGGTGGTGACCGTGAAGAAAATGGGGCACACATTGCCTCCTACGGGGTTGGCACAAACCGGTATCCCGACACCGACACTACAGACCACATCACGGGGAAGCTGAACAAGCTCTCTACACGGGAGAAGTAGAAGAGGCGTGACTGCGTCCACACCGCTGATGGTAATGGTATGCGCATAACTCACATTGGTCATTCTACTTTGCATACCCCACATGATGATCTCTTACACATCAAAAATATCTTGCATGTTCATAATGCTTATAAGAGTCTTTTATCAATGCGCAGACTTTGACGCTTACCTCTGCTTGCCTTCGGTTTGTACGGGGGGGGGGGGTATTATCATCGCTTGGGTTAGCCGGTTGGTGTAGCTAGATAGCGCTCACATCGACGTCAACAGTGTCACGGCTAGGGTGTCCCCCCCGGTGGGGTTGCAAGCTGGTGGCTGACATGTGTATACGGTCCCCAGGATGAGGCTCACAAGGTCGCCTTCCTGGCTGAGCTACGTGCCCTGCGCACTACCCGGCCGGGGCCATGGGCCCTGTGCGGTGACTTTAACTTAACCTACTGCGATGAAGATAAAAACAACGGCAATCTCAATAGACGGATGATGGGGCGCTTCCTAAATGTGACCGCGCTCAAGGAGAATTATCTCCATGGCCGACGCTATACCTGGTTGAATGAGCGGGAAACCCCCGCTCTGGTCCGCCTAGACAGGGTGTTTGCCACGTCGGATTGGGAGGAGCTCCATAACAGCTGTTCCCTACGATGTCTCGCGACGGTGGTGGCGGACCACTGCCCGCTCCTCCTCGACTGCACCACTCAGTCGTTCGGGCAGAAACACTTTTAGTTTGAGGGTTTTTAACTGAAGTTGGACTGCCTCCACGACGTCGTGGAATCTGCTTGGTGGGAGGTGGATGGGGACCCGGACCCCTTCCACCGACTCATGGCCAAGCTGAAGCGTACGGCGTGCAAGCTCATGAGCTGGAGCGACAAGAAGATCGGGTGCATCAAACTGCAGCTGATGATATCGCGAGAGGTGGTGCTGAGGCTAGATATAGCTGTGGAGTCCCGCCAGCTCTCTCCCGATGAGCGCTCTCTCCGCGCTCGCCTAAAACAGACCTACCTAGGTTTGGCCTCGCTAGAGCGTACAATGGCACGACAGAGGGCCAAGGTTGACTGGCTCAGGGAGGGGGACGCGAACACGGCCTTCTTCCACCAACACGCTTCCCTCTGCCGGCAAAAGAATGTTAACCATAACATTCAGGTGTGGGGCTCGATCGTCCCCGACCACGCCGCCATGACAGAAGCAGCTTTCGCCCACTTCGAGGGCTTGCTTAGGTCATCCCCCGACCGGGAATGCTCGCTCGACTTGGACTTCTTAGAGGTGGATGTGGAGGACCTCTCCGAGATGGAGGCGGCCTTTACCGAGGAGGAGGTGTGGGAGGTTGTCAGGCGACTCCCTCATGGGAAGGCGCCTAGACCGGATGGATTCACAGCCAAGTTCCTCCAAAGCTGTTGGGCGACACTAAAGGGGACTTCATGGCTGCTTTTGATAAGCTGTCCACGATGTGTGGGTGCGGGTTCCAGGGCCTAAACAAGGCACTCCTAGCCCTGCTGCTCAAGCGCCTAGATGCGGCTGCTCTTATTGACTACCGCCCTATCAGCCCGATTCACATCTTCGCCAAGCTGGTGCCCAAGGTGTTGGCGGTGAGGCTAGCCCCCCGGGTGGGATCTCTGGTGGACAACAACGAGTGCGCCTTCATCAGGAAGCGTTGCATACACGATAACTTCATGCTGGTCTAGCAAACCGCCAGACTGTTGAACAGGCTCAAGGAGCCACGAGTGATGCTAAAACTGGACATAGCGAAGGCTTTCGACTCAGTCTCCTGGGGTTTCCTCTTTGAGGTCCTCCAGAGGTAGGTTTCAGACTTTCGCGAGTTGGTCGCGATCTTGCTGTCCACTGCTAGTACTAGGGTGATGCTCAATGGCAAGAGAATTTACGCTCAACAACTTTAGGAAAGAAACCATTTAGTTTTTCATACTCACCGCACCAATCCATTTGCATAGTAATGATCTTGCGAGAGAATTTACGCTCAACAAGTTGTTGGAAACTAAGAAACACTTGATAAACCTCAGAACGTTTATTAAGCAAATATATCCATGTGAATTTATTATAATCATCAATGAACCTTACATAGTATGAGTGTCTACCAACAGACTTAGGAGCAGGACCCCATACATCAGAAAATATTTGCTCCAAAGGAGCAGTGGACACACCAATAGAGATGGGATATGGCAATTGATGAGTTTTAGCTAACTGGCACGAATCACACACATATGGATTTATTTCTGGTAAATGGAATAACTTATGCTTCCTAATTCGCAGTTAATTTTCCGTGAGTTTGACATCTATCTATACTTCTTATAAAGCAAAACCCCACTAATATCCATTAATTATTTTTCTTTCTCAACATGGAAGCTATCCACATCATCATCCTCTTAGCCAATCAATTGTCCATGTCATCTCCACTAATACTTATTAATTATTACATGGAAGCTACATATCATACAATTTTTTTAAACCATCCATTTTTATTTATTAATTATTACATGCAAGCTACATATCATACATTTTTTTTAAACCATCTATTTTTCAATTTAATTATTTTGCAAGATACATTTCATACATTCCTTAAACCATCCATTTTCAAGCCGATGGTTTATAATACATATCACATGTCTATAAAATTTAATATCTCGAGTATGATCAACCGAATATTTCATATTTGTTTAGACTATATAATGTATCAAGCTGTTTTTTTTCGAAAAATCAAGAAACACACATGCCATTTTCTATAAAGGATCTCCGCCGCAACCATACCATCTTTTTTCAATCATATAATTATCCATGTCACTAATATTTCTTTCTCAAAATATACAACAATTTCACGCGAATTTAATTTAGTATATCGATTATGTGATCAATTAAATCTTGATAATGGAATATTTCATACACCTTATACCCATTTCATTTATAGAATATTTTTTAAAGAGATGCCCACTGCAACGCGCGGGGTATTCTTCTAGTTTTCAAAATATTCTTCCGTCACATGATCGGAGAGTAACGTAGCACCGTTACAACACGAATGCAAGTTTTAGTAATCTTAGTGGAATCGGTCCAATATGCCTAAGCACGAGTACATAACTACATAAGTACATACGCGACCGCCATGAAGCAAGAAAAGCACGGGTACTTTCCAAAAAAACAAAAGACCAAATCTTAAGTTAAACAACAAGACGACGAGTGAGCAGAACTGACTGAAACTAGAAAGGAGAAACTGATACTACTATATATCGCATTAAACTTCACTAAGTAAGTACTAATAGCTAGGATAAACAGAAGATTGCATATTCATGGCCTCGCCATTTACAACAAGCCTATTTGGAAAATGGCTTGTCGAGGAACACTCATCGGCCATTGACGTCGCCAATGTGGCGCACTGGTCCACATTTTGGTGATCCTCAGGTTCCTCGTCGGAGCTGAACTTGTTGACGCCGTCACATTCCGGTGACTCCTTCCGTTACTTCGTAAGTCCGGGTTTAAGCGGGATTTAGCTGAGGACGTACGTTCCAGATGAACCCCGGGCCAATCACTGGTTTACCGGCGCCGAGGAAGGAGAATGCGACGAGCTGCACGGAGAAGACGACAAGCCACGCAAAGACGAGCGTGAACACGAGGACGACGAATCGCCACAGATACCCGGAGGACGCGGTCGCCGGCGGCGGGGCGGCCAGGTGGAGATGGGCGAGGACGACACGGGCGAAGTGCGCGACGATGACGGTGGAGACGTAGGCTGCCAGGAGGACGAGGAGGAGGAAGACGGCCGCCTCGTCGACGGCGGGATTGCGTGGGGAGGACCTTCCTAGGAAGCGGAGGACCGGCGTCAGGATATTGGCACATCCCTCGGCGAGGTCGAAGGCCAGGATGTACGCCATTGGGGTATGGGACGCGAAGCTTGACGTGTGCTGAAGCAATGGCCTGGGGTGGAGATTCGGTGGCGCGAGACCGGTGCTGCCGCAGCACCGGGCAGTGGTGGTGGACGGTGATGGAACAACAAGGAAGTAGTCTCAGTAGAAGCCAGTCGAGCAAGGCGAATGTTGGTGCAAAACTAGGGAAGGGAAGTGAAGAGGGATTTGGTTTTGTAGGGATTTGGAGGCAGGCCGGGGCCTTGGCCTTGCCTTGTACTATACACAAACGCATTGGTACGTCGTGACTGTAAGCAAAGCCTCGATACAACGTGAGCAATCGACTCTATGCTTTCCGTGCATTGATCCCAGCGCTTGGGTGCCCTCTGGTTCCGTGCTTCCCGCGAGAGATTCTCAGATGCTACACATCCGACTTGGATGGTCGAGAACTGAGATCGATGTGAAATTAGCTTTCCATATCATCATCTTCTTCTTCTTTATGCGCGCTCTGGCTCTCACTGTCAGACACAGCACAGCGGACTTGTAATGCAAAACATCCCCGATCGAACGGCTTCCACGTCCACCTCACTCTCTTCTCACCAATCACACATCCTACTCCCGGCCATCATCGGGAATCGGGATAGAGGGTTGCATTGCCCAATGACTGAGGCGATGACTGAGGCGACTGAGGCGACTGAGACGGGGGACCTTTCTCCCGGCCATCATCGGGAAGATGCGCGTGCCCCGGCAGCCGCGGAGGGTGTAGCGTCGCAGTTTCCGATTGGAAATCGGTTCTGGTGTCTGCCTGAGGATGGATCGGATTCAGAAGATGAGGTACGCGCGGATCATCCTACTGACTTGGCTACTCGATATTTTTTGGATTGCAGGACCCCGGATGAGGACCCGTCCAGGGATCTTGTTAACGGCAAGAAATCGCGGAGGATGGAGAAGCGGAAGGCGAAGATCGCGGCGAGACGAGAACTGGTTGCCAATGTTTGTCCGACACCTAAGAGATTTCGAGTTCCTAAACTTCCAATTATGGAACCATCCTTCTTTGTGGAGGATTCTTTCCATGATGAGGAGTGGACCACTGTCAGCCGGAGGAAATCATCAGGTTCATCAAATTCTCGTCGGAGATCCGGCTCGGAGGGATCGCCTTGTTTGAAATCTGCATCGATTAAACCTCCGGGCCTTCGTAGGGTCGAGAATATCAAAGGGAAAGGGCCTTTAGTGGGCCAGTCCGCTTCTAAGGACACCGAAGGTTTCGTACCTGAACGTCCAGTGCCTGGTTTAGGTCTTCGTCGGATCTTGGGACGCTTCTGGTCTCAGATTCATCCACCGCAGCCGCCGATGGCTAACAATGGCGGAGGTCGTGGCAATGGATACAACCAGGGAGGTTTCAACCAATGGAACCAACAGGGAGGTTCCAACAATGGCAATCGCATCAATGGCTTCAATGGCCGGTTTTCGACCTTTGAGGAGGGCGGTCCTAGTGGAACGGCGGGTGGATCCTTCGTGGATCAAGAAGCTCGTTTCAATCCTGGTACGGGCTTTGGGGCTTACCGAGGTAATCGTGGTGGGTTCTTTGCTGGAGGTGGCCGAAACAGACGTCAGTTCGATGGCAGAGGTCGCGGTGATGCTTTCGGATATGGGGCTGACCGGAATTATGGAGGTAACAACCAAAACTTTGCTGGGAATCAGAACCAGAACGTTGGACCTCGATACAATTCTTATGAGAATCGCGGTGTTCGTGGCCGCTATGGGGATGTCAGAAATTCTGGGAGAGGCGGAAGTTTTTTTCAACAAGCGGTGGTTCAGCCTGTGAATCAGCAGGTTTCTGTTGGAGGTCAAGCAGGGCCTTCATCTTCTGTTCCGCAGCAGGGCGTGGCAGTACAGCAGGTTCAGAATATGCAGCAGCAACAGGGAAGGGGTGTAGGGCAGCAGGGTGTAGTGACTGCCGCTGTGGTACAGCCAGTTGGTACCGTACCTGCTCCTTCTAATACCACGGTTCCATCTTCTGCTGTGGTACCGCAAGTGCCTGTGGGGTCTGATGCCGCCCCTGGACCGAATATTCAGAATCAAGCTCGTGGTGCAGTAGGTACAGCCACGGGTCAGCCTGGTGTGGTAGCTAATGCACCCCCTCGGAAGACTAAGAAATGCTACCGGTGTGGTCTCGCGGGTCATAGATCTAAGGCATGTAAGGTGTCAATGTGCCAAATTTGCGAGGGGCCGGATCACGGTGATAAGAGTTGTCATTTGTTGACGGCTCCAAAGCCAAAAATTCAGGTTTATGGGTATGGGCATGAGGAGTTGATTTTCTTTAAATTCCCTTGCACGGATTCATACAAACCAAAGATGGAAAATCATCGGTTAGCTTCAATCATAGTTTCGGGGGGAGAGATGACAATTCCTGGGATTATTCGACAGTTACAGCGTCTGGTGCCTACTGATGATTTTGTTTGGGACGTGGTGCGTATGGGCCATAATGTGTTTCAAGTGGAGTTTCCTAATAGTTCTGAATTGGAGAGATTAAAAGTGTTTGGGAGGTGTGTTGTCCCAAATAGCTCGTGTGAAATCACGGTTGATAGCTGGACTAAGGCTCCAGAACCTGCAGAGATGCTACCTGAAGTTTGGTTACGAGTGGAGGGAATTCCAAGTCCGCATATAGGTGATTTTTTGGCTCTTTGGGCAGTTGGTGATATGTTCGGCATGACTCGTGAGATTGATATGCAGTTCACTAGAAAACATGGCATTCTTCGGATTCGTATTGGGTGCACTAATCACCGCAAAATTCCTAAGCGCTTCCAGATGTTTATTAGGGATGGTTTCTACAGATTATCGTTTGAGGTTGAGGAATTTGAACCTGGGCCTTCTACTGATGTGGAGATGGTTGGTAGAGAGGGGGAAGATGATAGTGATGATGATTCTGATGGGTTAGGAGATGATTTCCGAGACAAAGTGAATGAGCTCACTGGGAAAACAAAGGGTTCTTCTTCGGCCCCTATTTCTTCAGAAGAACCTACTGAGGTTAGCAAGAATGATGGGGGGGAAGACAGTTAACTCGTCTCTCAAGGTGGGGGTTTTGTTTTCTCCTTCGGTTCGAGCTTCTTTTGATCGTGCTAGACAGGAGGTCATGGCTAGGTTTTCTTCGGTAAACCATATTAGAGAGGAGTGGAAGGAAGATTCTGCATCAGGAGCTCGGGTTGCTAAATACGATGGTGTAGAGGAGGACTCGGTCCTTGTGCTTGCAGGTGATCGTTTGGAGGTGGAGCATGCTAATTCACCTTCAAAGACTGCGGCAGACACGGTAGCAATGAGGGCTGTTTCTGCGCCCACGGCAGAGATCCCTTCTGCGGCACAGAAGGCAGGGTTTTTGCCTGCCGCTGTGGCCATGGCAGAGCCAGCGGTGGCATTCGTTGCACCCATGGCACAGAACGCATCCGAATGCCTGCGCACTGAGTTACCTATGACTGGGGTTGCTGTTAGTTTGAAGCACAGCACTCATGTGGTGGATGGGCGATTGACAACCTCGGGTTCTGTTGGTTCGGATGGGACAGGTGTCTGTAAAGCTGGCAATGTTAACCAATGCTTAGTGCCTACACCAGCTAAGATGGATTATGCCTCTACCATCGTGACAGAGGAGGTGTACTCGCTTCCGTTGTCTGCTACTAAAGGTAATTCGGTGGGGGGTTCTACTGAGGTTTTTCCGAATTTAATTTCCATGGCCACTGATGTTTCGGTTGAGGACAAGATGGGGGGTTTTGTTTCGCAACATACTGATGTGTCTTCTCCAGGGTCGATTAGGGCTGATCTCCAAAGCCCAATGACGCCAATGCCAACATTCCCTTTCGGTGGTTCTGTTGGCTCGGCGAATTTGGTATCCAGGAGGTTGGTAGAGGATTTTGGAGGAATTCTCGACGTGGCTACTTCGGGCATACGTTCGAGTGACCGGATTCGTGCCCAACATAATGCGGATGACACACAGTTGGAGAGGGCCATGTTGCTTGCGGCTAGAAAAGATTCTGGGGCAGGTATGAACTCGAATAAAAGTCTTTCTATTTTGTCTATTTCTGATAATGATATAATTCATAAAGCTGCGAGTTTGGGAGTTTCTTTGGGGTCTAATAATGCTATGAGATGTGAGTCTGCTAGGCTGATAAAAGAAGGGGATCTAAATAGAACTATATCCATGCTTACTAATAATTTAGAGTCTAACAATGCTAAAGAACCATGTACCTTGATTTTTGATAGAGTTGCTAGTCTTTCTGAGGACCTGGTGGAGGAAGCTAGTTTTCCTGTTAATGTTTCTCCTATTGATTTCGTGGTTGATTTGGAGAAAACAAAGAGAACAAGGAAGAAGAAGGATTATTCTTATTCAAACAAACGTAGAAGTGTTCGGATTAATTGTTTAAAAAGTAAGCAACATGCATAATTTAAGTGGGCTATTTTGGAATAGTGAGGGTTTTCGTGACCCGGGTAAACATCATTTTATTCAAGAGAGTATTAGAGAAAGAAAATTAGATTTTGTTGCTCTATCAGAAACTGGAAGATCTCACTTTGCATCCTCGTTTCTTAATCACTTAGCTTCGGGCTTGGATTTCTCGTGGTTTTGTTTGCCACCGAGAGGTAGATCAGGGGGCATGCTTATTGGTATTAACTCTTTATCTATTGAGGTTAGGAATGTGGATGTGGGAGATTTTTCTGTTAAACTTTATGTTAAGTCTAAGAGTGATGGGTTCGAATGGGTGTTAGTTTCGGTCTATGGAGCTGCCCAAGATGAATTTAAGCCACAATTCTTATCAGAACTTGTTCGTATATGTGAGAATGAACCACTACCTTTGGTGGTGGGTGGAGATTTCAATATCATTCGAAAGCCTGAGGAGAAGAATAACGATAATTATAATCCTAGGTGGCCTGTTATGTTTAATGCAATTATTCATAGTTCTGATTTAAAAGAGATTGAGCTATCGGGTAGACAGTTCACTTGGGCAAGTAGAAGAGCTAATACCACCTTTGAAAAGTTGGATAGAGTGTTATCCTCGGTGGAGTGGGAACATAAATTTCCTCTAGCCACTGTTCAGGCCTTAGCTAGAAATGGGTCTGATCACACGCCTTTGCTATTAGATTTTGGTGCTCGTGCCCATGTTGGGAACAAGGGAAACTTCTCTTTTGAGCTTTCGTGGCTGAGAATGGAAGGTTTCTATGAGATGGTAGCTACTGAGTGGGCGATTCCTACCAGAGGGAATTCGGCCATAGATATTTGGCAGAATAAAATAAGGCATTTGCGCCGTTATCTAAAGGGCTGGGCAAAGAACCAAAGTGGTAAATATAGGATTGAGAGGGATAGGCTTATTAAGATTATTGAAGAGTTAGATCGGAAAGCCGAGAGTGTCCTTTTATCTTCTGTGGAGAGGGATACTCTTCGGGAGGCAAATGATCGTCTTTGTTGCCTTCGTAGAGATGAGGAAACTAAGTGGGCTCAACGGGCTAAAGTTAAGCATATTCAGGAGGGGGGAGATAATACGAAGTATTTTCATCTAATTGCTAATGGAAAACACCGTAGAAAATTAATCTTCCAGTTAGAGCAGGAAGAGGGTACTATTGTTGGGGATGAAGATTTGAAAGCTTACATTACTGAATATTATAAAAAATTGTTTGGACCTTCCGATCCAAATAATATTTCCTTAGTGGAAAACCAGATCCATGACATACCTCAATTAACTCGAGAGGAAAACGATATTCTCACGGCTGATTTCTTAGTGGAAGAAGTTTTTGAGGCAATATCGCAAATGGAACCTAATAAGGCTCCGGGCCCCGATGGTTTTCCTGCTGAGTTCTACAAAGTGTTTTGGGAGGTTATCAAGTCTGATTTGATGGCCATGTTTCTAGATTTTAAGCAAGGTAATCTTCAGTTGTTCAAACTGAATTTTGGGGTTATTACTTTGCTTCCAAAGAAGGAGAATGTGGTTCAAATTCAGCAGTATAGGCCTATATGTCTACTTAATGTTAGTTTCAAAATATTCACTAAAGTGGGTACTAATCGTATTACCCAAATTGTGAATAAGGTGGTTAGACCATCTCAGTCGGCTTTTATGCCAGGGAGAAATATTTTGGAAGGAGTGGTAATCCTTCATGAAACTATTCATGAGCTTAAAAGGAACAAGTTAGATGGAGTTATTTTTAAAATTGATTTCGAAAAAGCATATGATAAGGTAAAATGGCCTTTTTTAATCAAATCATTGCGTATGAAAGGTTTTGCGCAAGAGTGGTGTGACATGATCTTACAATGTGTTCAAGAGGAAGTGTAGGCATTCGGGTAAATAATGATATAGGACATTATTTCCAAACGAAAAAGGGTCTCAGACAGGGTGACCCTTTGTCTCCTATTCTCTTTAATATTGTTGCAGATATGTTAGCCATTTTGATTAATAGGGCCAAGGAAAATGGACAAATAGGGGGTCTAATTCCTAATTTAGTTGAAGGGGGTTTGTCCATCCTTCAATATGCGGATGATACAGTTCTTTTTTTAGAGCATGATTTGGAACAGGCTCTAAATTTAAAGTTAATATTGTGTATCTTTGAGCAATTATCGGGACTCAAGATTAACTTTCATAAGAGTGAAATTTTCTGTTTTGGAAAGGCTAAGGAAGTAGAGGACCAGTATAAACAAATTTTCGGTTGTGAATCTGGTTGTTTACCTTTCAAATATTTGGGCATTCCTATTCATCACAGAAAACTCATGAATTCTGAGTGGTACCCAGTAGAAAGTCGTTTTGAAGACAAACTTGGGTGCTGGAAAGGGAAATTATTATCATATGGGGATAGATTGATTCTTGTTAATTCTGTGTTAACAAGTTTACCCATGTTTATGCTTTCCTTTTTTGAGATCCCTGTTGGCGTTAGAAAGAGATTAAATTTTTATAGATCACGTTTTTTCTGGCAGAGTGATGAGAATAAGAGGAAATATAGATTGACAAAGTGGAATATTATTTGTAGACCGAAAGATCAGGGAGGTCTGGGAGTGGAAGTGTTAGAGCTAAAGAATAAGTGTTTGTTAGCAAAATGGCTGTTCAAGATACTAACGGAAGAGGGTGTCTGGCAGGAACTGTTGGTTAATAAATACTTACATAGTAAATCTTTAGCTCATGTTGAAGCACAACCAACAGATTCTCCCTTCTGGAAAGGACTAATGAAAGTTAAGACGGATTTCTTTAGTAGAGGGTCTTTTAAAATTGGTAATGGGGAAATAACTAGATTCTGGGAGGACACTTGGTTAGGCCCAACACCACTCTCGGATCAATATCCTCTCCTTTACCACATAGTCCAGTCCAAGAATGTGTCTGTTGCGGATGTGTTTCAGAATGCACCTCCTATTAATATTTCCTTTCGTAGGAATCTCGTAGGTGTAACTTGGGATATGTGGTCCCATTTATGTCTTCGTCTGATGGATATCTCGTTGAACTCTGAGATGGATAGTTTTCATTGGAACTTGACTCAGAGTGGTACGTTTTCGGTGAAGTCCATGTATGAAGACTTTATGAATGGACATACAATCTTTCTAAAGACATATTTGTGGAAATTAAAAATACCGCTAAAGATTAAAATTTTTATGTGGTTTCTAGATAAAAAAGTTTTGCTTACTAGGGATAAGTTAGCTAAGAAGGGCTGGAAGGGTGACACGCATTGTTCCTTTTGTGGGAATGAGGAAACTGCAGACCACTTATTTATTTCATGCCCTTTTGCTCAGTTGGTTTGGCGTGTGGTGTTTTGTACGTATAATATTCCTCCCCCCTCCAATTTGACGAATATGTTTGGAAATTGGCTCAATGGAATCGATGTCAAGACTAAGAATAGGATTAGAATTGGTGTATCGGCCATTTGTTGGGCTATTTGGTTATGCAGGAATAATGTGGTTTTTAACAGGAAGAATCATTTTCATGTATTACAGGTTATTTACTCGGCAGCGCATTGGATCCAGCTATGGGCTTTCCTGCTCCCTTCAGATCAGCGGAAGCTTATGGTGGATGGCTGCACTCGTCTCCTGACGGTGGCACAGGAGTTTTTCTCCCGACATACTTGGCAGCCTACTAATAGGCTTTTGTAGTTTATTCGTGCTTGGCTGCAATTTTAGGGAGTTTTTCTTGTGCTTGTAAGGTTTTATCGGATGTAACTCAGTTCGACACTATGATTTTTAATAATCAATAAAGGCTGTGTGCATCACTCGATGCAGAGGCCGGGGTCTAACCCCATTTCTAAAAAAAACACATCCTACTCGTTTTTCATTTCTCGTGCCCCAGTGGTCTTGCCTTGACATGCACCGATAGACAAACAAACGCATTGGTCGCGACTACTACTCGTGAGGAAGACTGAAGACAGGATACAGGACTGCGATCGTGCGAATAGATTTGTAGCTACCAAATCCTAGTAGAATACATACCCTGCATCCTAGCCGAGCACAGATTTGTAGCTACCACTAGCTAGGTACACCTATAAAGGCTAGCTAGCCCATTTGGAGTATATGCAAATACTCCCTCCATTCCAACGAATAAGGTGCGTACGCTTTTTGAGATTTGCCTTTGACCAAGAATTGATCCATATATATAATATAATTTGGTATAAAATCAATATCATTAGAAAATATTTTTCACTACGAATCTAACAATGTCAAAGTTGTAATATATAGTCAAGATATTGTTACTCAAATCTTTCGGTCAAAGTTTGTCTTAAAATGTGTGCGTCTTATTTATCGGAACGGAGGTAGTATAACCTTTTATGCTGCAACGCCTGCAGCTCGAATGCCTCTCTAAGGGTTTGTTTACCTCTCATGTATTTGCTAGATTGGGAAGTTTAAAGTTGGGAGGGGATTTGATGATCACCAAATCTCCTCTAATACTATTCCCTCACAATGCACTAATATAGGGTAGAGTTTTCAATCTAAACAAAAATGAGGTGGTTGATGGGGTATTTACGTGGATTATCCACTCCAAAACTGGAGTAGTAAACAGACTAGTGGGAATTTTTCGGGATTCCGCAAAAATCCCCTACATTCTCCTATAATCCACTAGAAGTAAAGAAGGCATAAATGTGTTGTATAAATCCCCTCGTGAACTGCTGCAGCTATTCTCATCCGCGAACCGTAAGGAATCGCATGCATGATGGACGACGTGTTTGCCCGCCGTTGATAACACTTCCGCAGCCGCCTCCGATGCATGACGTGTTTGCCCGCTGTTGATAACACTTCCGCGGCCGCCACCACGAGTGCAAGCGCCGGAGGAGCTGGGCGCCCACTCCTGTCCTGCAACTGGCCGCTTCCGTCTCGCGAGATGAAGAGCGCCGTGAACGACGCCAGCCGTACGCGGCATCCATGAATTCTAATTTTTAAATAGCGCGCCAGTTCGTGACGACTCGCTCGTCTCTCTGGGACGAAGAGGTGCGTCTGTGCGGTTCGCGCGACCCTCCTCCAGCGTGTCCAAACGCCGCGGCACATTGCGGGTATCGCTGAATTTCATCTGTGCTCGCGGACGCCCGAGCTGCCATGCCGCCGCGTCGTAGGTGCGCGCCGCCTCGAGGGCGGTACCAAACGTACCCAGCGAAATCCGCTTGTCGCCGGAGCGGATCTCGGTGTAGGTCTGGCCTGGATGCCGTGGTAGCCGCTAAGGTTGTGAATGCGCGGCGGCATGGCGACCGTGGCGAAGCGCGGGCAGAGAAGCGGTGGGAGGGTTTTGTGGCGAGCGCGAGAGACACTTCCGAGCGGTTGTGCGGTGCGTGGCTTTCCAGCGCGTTGGACGCGATGCGCTATATAGGTTGCGCCGAACCGTGCGTCCACGCGCTGGCCATTTTTTCACGCGCGCTGGGTTTTCGCGCGGCTGCTGGAGCGCGTCAACTCGGCCGTGACTCAGTAAAACGACGTTTTTCCCCGCGCTCCGTTTCCAGTGGCTGCTGAAGATGCTCTAATGAAAGATTTTTTTTGTGAAAATCGTTGAAATTTCGCAGTTTTCCGTGGGTTTGTCATCGCCAAAATATTAAGAGTAACGTAGCACATCCTTACAACATGAATGCAAGTGTTAGTACCTTGAGTGGAACAAGTCTAATATGACTGAGCAGAGCAACATTTTGGGAGAAGTGAGCGCCATGGAGCAAGAATGGAAAGAAGTATCCCGGTTGAGATTAGTCCTACGGCAGAGCATAGCAGGCTAGCACAGCATACTGGGATCAAGTGCCAAAAGGACGAGTACTTTCCTAAAACGAAAGAACAAGGGTCTCTTTGGATCTCTTTGGATCACAGGGTTGAAAAACACATGAATATAAAAAATATAGGAATCTTCAGATAAACACCAAGAAAATCATCAAACTTAGCAGACACGCCCGGTTGTGGATCCGCAAAAGGGTCCTGGAAGTCGAATGGCTCATCGAACATCATTCTGATGTTTCGCTCGCTCTCGATGATCATGTTATGCATGATAATACAAGAGTTCATGACATCACACATTTGATCTATCGACCAAGATAGACAAGGATACCTTACCCCAGGAAACCGTGCCTGGAGTCCACACCTTTTCGGACGGCCTCCTGTTTCTTTGCAAAAAAAAAATGGCTCACTCACAGGGTCACGGATTGTCTTCACAAATGTATACTAATTGGGGTATATGTCATCCGTTAGATAGCACCCTCTGTCATACTCACGTCCATTGATCGAATATTTGCAGCCCGGAGCATGTCCTTCACCTAATCTCTGGAATATCGGAGAGCGTTGCAACACGTTAAGGTCATTGTGAGAACCGGCAATTCCAAAAAATGAATGCCAAATTCAAAGATCGTAATCAGCCACAGCCTCAAGCACAACAGTGTGTTATTTTGGTGTGATCCAAATTCGTATTCATATATATTGATAAAGGCCGAACTTCTGACGAGTGGAGCCGGAGGCGCAACGAGTCGTTTCCGAGTTGGACATGAATACCACCTTGTCTAGGGTTTCGTCCCCTTTATATACCTCATGTAAGCCACCGGTTGGGATAAGTCATATATTGTAAATCCCCGGCGTTTGTAACCTCACCCCATCATAATGAAGATTTGCTGGCTGGCGCCCGTGATTTTTTCTCTTCCTCATTGGAAGGGTTTTCCACGTTAAAAATCTCGTGTCCCCTGTCGTGCTAGATCTCTTTTGTTCATCGCTTTTGTGCTATCGTTTATAACAAGTGGTATCAGAGCCCTGGTTTGCAGATTAGGGTTTTGCGATGGTTGCGTTGAAGTTTGGTCTACCGTTGCTGGACTACAAGACGAGATTATCGTTATGGAAAGGCAAGATGAGGGCGATACTCTCCAATTCTTGAGATCTTGATGATGCGCTGGATGGATTCAAGGAAGCGGATCCGAAGAAGTGGACAGACGCTGACAAGCGTAAAGACCGTAAGGCTTTGTCTATGCTTCAACTCCATCTATCTAATGAAATTTTGCAAGAGGTGTTGAAGGAGGAATCCGCGAAAGGACTTTGGGAAAGGCTGGAAGAGATCTGCATATCTAAGGATCTAACCAGCAAGATGCACGTGAAGATGAACCTCTTCACACACAAGCTGCAGGAGGGTGGTTCGGTAATGAACCACATATCGATCTTTAAGGAGATCGTTGCGGACCTAGTGTCCATGGAGTTAAAATATGACGATGAGGATCTAGCTCTATTGCTGTTATGCTCGCTGCCAAATTCTTTTACAAATCTGCGTGATACTTTGTTATTGGCTCGTGATGAACTAACACTTTTGGAAGTATATGAGGCTCTCCAAACGAGAGAGAGAAGATGAAAGGTATGGTTTAGTCTGATGCATCGTCATCCAGGGGCGAAGCTTTGCAGATTCGTGGCAGGCCCGAGCAGAAAACCTACAACAACAACAACAACCGGGACAAGAGCCAGAACGGTCGAGGCCGTTCAAAGTCTAGGGCAAGGATAAATTCTGCAGGTATTGTAAGAAAAACAATCATGTCATTGATGACTGTTGGAAGCTGCAGAATAAGGAGAAAAGAGCTAGTACGTATAAACCGAAAAACAACTCCGATGGTGATGGTAAGGCCTCTGTTGCAGCCGGTGCTGATTCTGATTCCGGTGATGCTCTTGTTGTGTTTGTTGGTTGTGTTGTTGGACGTGATGAGTGGATCCTTGATTCTGCATGCTCGTTTCATATTTGCATTAACCAAGATTGGTTTAGTTCTTATGAGTCTATGCAGAGTGGAGATGTCGTGCGTACGGGAGATGATAACCCATGTGAAATTATGGGCAGAGGCTCCGTTCAGATCAGGATGCACGATGGTATGATTCGTACACTAACGGATGTGGGGCACATACCGACCATGACCAGAAATCTGATCTCCCTTAGCACTCTTGATGTTGAGGGGTATAAGCACAGCGGTTCATACCATGTGCTAAACGTATCAAAAGGTTCTCTTATTCATATGATTGGTGACATGAATTCTGCTAAGTTATATGTTCTTAGAGGTAGTACTTTACCTAGTTTGGTTGTTGCTGCTACTGTCTCTAATGATTAACCAAGTAATACTAACCTGTGGCATATGCGTCTTGGACATATGAGTGAACTTGGTATGGCAGAATTGATGAAGAGAAATCTGCTAAAGGGATGCACAATGAGTAAGAAACCGTTCTGTGAGCACTACGTGTTTGGTAAGCACAAGAGAGTTAAGTTCAATGCTTCCGTTCATACCACCAAAGGTATACTTGATTATGTGCATGCTGATTTATGGGGATCGTCTCGTAAGCCCTCTCATGGTGGTTCTCGTTACATGCTTACCATTATTGATGATTACTCTAGAAAAGTGTTCCCTTATTTCCTGAGAACTAAAGATGAAACATTTGCTGCGTTTAAAGAGTGGAACACCATGATAGAGAGGCAAAATGAAAGGAAGATTAAATTACTTTGTACTGACAATGGTGGAGAGTTATTTTCGGATGCTTTTGATGATTTCTGCGGGGAAGAAGGAATCGTGAGGCACCACACCATCCCATACACACCTCAGCAGAATGGTGTGGCTGAGCGCATGAACAGAACCATCATCTCCAGAGCACGTTGCATGATATCCAACGCTCATGTCAGCAAGCGTTTTTGGGCTGAAGCAGCCTCCACCGCGTGCTACTTGATAAACAGGTCTCCTTCTATTCCGCTCGATAAGAAAACTCCCATTGAGATATGGTCTGGTACACCTGCTGATTATTCATTGCTGAGAGTTTTCGGTTGCACCGCTTATGCTCATGTTGATAATGGAAAACTAGAACCTAGAGCTATTAAGTGCATGTTTATTGGATATGGCTCTAGCGTAAAAGGATATAAGTTGTGGAATCCTCTGACTAAAAGGTCTTCCATGAGCAGAAGCGTTGTGTTCAATGAGTCTGTTATGTTCACTAACATTTTACCCACAGATGTTTCCCCTGTTAGTTCTGATGATGAGAAGGAAGTTAGCGTGCACGTGGAGCACGCGGATGAAGTGGAAACTAAAACTGATGATGATGTTCATGACACTGTTCAGCAATCACCCCTTGTTTTGCAGCAAGAAATTCAGTCTCCTGCTGCTGGCCGTCCAAAGAGGAACACACGTCCTCCTACACGTTTAATTGAGGAGTGTGATATTGTTCATTATGCTTTTAATTGTGCTGAACAGGTGGAGAACAATCATGAGCCTTCCACGTACACTGAAGCCATTGGTTCAAGTGACCGCGAGAAGTGGGTCTCCGCTATGCAAGAGGATATGCAATCACTTGAGAATAATTGTACGTGGGATGTTGTTCGCTTGCCTAAACCAAAGAAGGCCTTTCGCTGTAAGTGGATCTTCAAGAGAAATGAGGGTTTATCTCCTAGTGAGCCTCCGAGGTTTAAGGCAAGGTTAGTTGCAAAAGGTTTCAGTCAAATTCCAGGTGTTGATTATAATGATGTTTTCTCTCCGGTTGTCAAGCATAGTTCTATCCGTACATTCTTTGGTATTGTTGCTATGCGTGATCTTGAGCTTGAACAGTTAGATGTGAAGACTGTGTTTTTGCATGGAGAGTTGGAGGAGGAGATATACATGGACCAGCCAGAAGGGTTCATAGTACCTGGTAAGGAGGATCATTTTTGCAAGTTGAAAAGGTCCTTATATGGTTTCAAACAATCTCCTCGTCAATGGTATAAAAGGTTTGATTCATTTATGTTGTCACATGGCTTTAAGAGGTCCGAATTTGATAGATGTGTGTACATTAAGTTTGTTGGTGGATCACCTATATACTTGTTGCTATATGTTGATGATATGTTGATTTCTTCCATTAGGAAGAAAGAAATCACTACGTTGAAGGCACAGTTCAGTAGTGAGTTTGAGATGAAGGATCTTGGTGCTGCTAAGAAAATACTCGGTATGGAAATTAGTAGAAATAGAAATTCTGGTTTATTATTTCTTAGTCAGCAAAATTACATTAAGAAAGTTTTTCATTGTTTTAATATGCATGATGCAAAGTCTGTTAGTACTCCCATTGCTCCTCACTTTAAATTATCAGCATTACAATGTCCTAGAAATGATAAGGATTATGAGTACATGTCTAGAGTTCCATATTCTAGTGTTGTTAGTTCTATGATGTATGTCATGGTTTGCTCTCGTCCTGATTTATCATATGCTATGAGTTTGGTGACTAGATATATGTATAACCCTCGAAAAGAACATTGGGAGGATGTTCAGTGGATTTTCAGGTACCTTCGTGGCACATCCAACGCTTGCTTGAAGTTTGGCAAGCTTGATGAGGGACTTAAAGGCTATGTGGATTCAGATTTTGTTGCCGATTTGGATAAGAGGAGATCCCTCACAGGTTATGTGTTCACACTAGGTGGTTGTGCCGTGAGTTGGAGGGCAACGTTACAGTCAGTTGTTGCCCAGTCTACCACTGAAGCAGAGTACATGGCTATTGCAGAAGCATGCAAAGAATCAGTGTGGTTGAAAGGTTTGTTTGCTGAGATTTGTGGAGATGATACTTGCATTAACTTTTTTTGTGACAGTCAAAGTGCTATTTACCTTACTAAGGATCAGATGTTCCATGAGAGAATAAAGCACATTGATGTCAAGTACCATTATGTGTGTGATGTTGTTGCACAAGGTAAGCTGAAGGTATGCAAGATAAGCACTCATGATAATCATGGTGATATGATGACAAAGCATGTTCCTATTGCTAAGTTTGAGCTATGCTCAAGCTTAGTTGGTATCACTGCTTAGCCCAAGAAGCTATTTGGCGCCGAAGGTGTTTTCTTTGTTGTTTCAGGTGAAGGTTTTCGTTCATGATACAAGAGGGAATTTGGCTCAAGGTGTCGTGTTATTTTGGTGTCATCCAAATTCGTATTCGTATATACTGATAAAGGCCAAACTTCTGACGAGTGGAGCCGGAGGCGCAACGAGTCGTTTCTGAGTTGGACACGAATACCACCTTGTCTAGGGTTTCGTCCCCTTTATATACCTCATGTAAGCCGCCGGTTGGGATAAGTCATACATTGTAAATCCCCGGCGTTTGTAACCTCACCCATCATAGTGAAGATTTGCTGGCTGGCGCCCGTGGTTTTTTCTCTTCCTCATTAGAAGGGTTTTCCACATTAAAAATCTCGTGTCCCTTGTCGTGCTAGATCTCTTTTGCTCATATTTTTTGTGCTATCGTTATAACACAGTGCACTTTCCGTGAAGACCACCTTTGTATATCCCTTGCCAAGCAAATGGACAATTCTTCCAACTCCAATGCATGCGATCGATGCTCATTGTTTAGGAACTTATAAGGATCTAAATTTAATATGTGAATTTGCAAAGCATGCATCTAAAAGTACGAAAAATTTTGGCGCGAGAGTTTAAACAAAGCAAAGTGACCAAAGTTTCACTTGACATGATGAAATAGGTTTAGATCATCTAGTCAGGAGTACATTTGGAGTGATCTTTATAACAGAGCATCTCTACAAAACCAAAATCATCTGGTTACACAAACTATAATGGGTTGTGACCAACACAAACTCTCAACAACTTTAATCACAAGTCTTTAAGTTACATGGGATAATTCACTAGGTATCTAGAACTCAAAGAGGGGTGAGTACCCAAATCACATAACTGATGATCATACTTTCACAAATTAGTATTACACAACTTAACCATCTCATCAACAGAGATGTTATCACCTATAAAACAACAACTCTCTAAGTTATCAACCATTCACACCACACTTTTATCAATTATCTCCTAACTATTAAGTGCACCTTCACAATCAAATAACAAAGTTTCAATAGAACATAAGTGATACAAACAAGTCATAACTTAAAACCCACAAGGGGAAAATGACATAATAATTGTATTAACATATTTATCGAATATGTACATATCTCATCCACCATAAAAGAAGTACCTAAAAGAAGAATTAAATCTTCTTAAAATACTGTTAAACCTTGATCATTACCTATTATATTACCAAACCTCTATGCCTGCATCATGAAAACAAATCAAGAATATAAAATCACAACATGGCACCATGAGTAACCAATTAACAACCATGATCAAAGTCATTGAGCTCAATCACTTTCTCATGCTCATTGTTTCAATCATCTTATGTAAGTGAGCATATGAAACCTCAACACATCAATGAACCATTTGATCAACTTATTATCTTAAGACCTCATTCCACAAACAGTCCACATTTCTATCCACATCAATATTCCACAACTAAAGTATGTTTGGATACAAGTAATGGATAACCAAAAGTTATAACCTCTATTAGAGGAACTGAATTAAAAGCTAAGTAAAATAAATCATGTATGAAACAAGTATCCATCTTTTGGGAAACAAAATAAGAATTATATGGAAGGATAATAAAAGCATGAACTAACCTTAATCAAGATCTGGTTGTGTTGTCTAGACTATTCTATCTTGTTTCCAATCTTCCCAAAGTTATTCTGCAAGAGAAGCACCCACAAGAAAAGAGGAACCACCACGAGAAGATCTACAAGAAGATTATTTGGAGTGTGCTAGAAGTGATACTCTAAGTTACTATAAGAGTACTTGGAAACTCTTATAACTTGATGATCATATTAACCCTCTTGAAATAGTGTGATACTCCAATGTTAGTGTTATATAGAAGTAGTTTGATTACAAGACTAGCTACCTTGTTAACAGATCACTTTTGTATACTCAAACAATTGAGTGTCATACACAAGCAAACAGAAGATTGAATAACCTGGTACATCTCAGCTGTGACGCCCCGAGATCGGGCACTATGCAGATTTCAGCATTCCCGCCAAAATCCACATAATAACCAATTCCAGGTTGCCACTTGTGATAACATTACAACAGTTCACGAATAATCCACAACAACAACAAAATATATACAAGATGACTCAAACGAGTCAGGGATACAACTGATACAATACAAAGATCCAAATAACAGCGGAAGAAACAACATAGCGTCCGGCTACGGACAAGATACAAATTGGACTAAGAGTCCTGAAGATAACCGAGAGCGTCCAATCCCTGCCCAGGCCAAGCCGGAGGGATTCCCAAGCTAACGTCATCAGACTTCAAACCTGTTGACTGCAATATTGAATATGCAGCCACGAAAAAGATTCGTGGGTCAGTACGGTTAAGTACTGGCAAGTGGATAAACCATACTCACAAGATACCGGCGTAGCCAGTCATCACAAGATACAAATACTTTGGGATCAACGGAAAGGAAGGGATTGTTGCAAATAAGCGACAGCGGGCTACACTAACCAACTACAGGGACTCACTACAATATCCGGCTAAAAGAGGGGGATAAGATAGCGTATCGAAACCAACTACAACTACTCACCAAACAAACCCATCCAATGTTACCCCCTACTAAGGAAGCAACCCAAGGATAACTCACACTGTTGTATTAATGATGGATCAAGTTGTTGTGTCAATAAGACTATTACTAGTCAAGTATCATTAGTTAGGTGTAAGTTGTTCTGAGTACTTGTTAGCCAGTACTTTCACCAAGTCAACCATAACCGCGGAAAACACGGCTTCTCGAGAAGATTTAACCCTGCAGGGGTGCACCAATTTGGTCGTACACGTAAGAATAACCCGCCAGACGGGGATCAAACCCACCAAGCGAGGTACTCAACACAACCCAACTCTTTTTCGCATCAAGCCCAAAGCACCACGTGTTGTGCGTGCGCGGCTAATCGAGCCCCCACGAAGAAAAGGGGAACCCTCATAGCACTGGAAGACCACGCCGCCCTAAATGCCGACTACAAAAGTTCCACCCTGGCCTCGGGTTCGCACCTGCATATGCATGCATCAAATGGAAAGCCCGAACTAAGTGTGGCGATTTGGACGAGATGCGAATCGAATCAAGTTGAGGGGGGCGCCCATACTCGCTTCCCACATGCGGTTAGTGCGCTCATCATGGATCGGTAGACAAGACCCTTTTCCTATTTAGGGTCGACACTAGCAGGCTTCAAAACCACGCCGGGCCTCCTGCCGGTGCCTTATCATCAAATTATTATTACCCAAAACATTAACATGTTGTTTGATTGAAATGAAACCCAACTACCAAACTAAACAGGTGGTATGAAAGGAACAACAAGACTTGAGCGCAAACAACACTAAGCATGCAACTACGACACGAGGGCCAACAGGGTAAACAAACAACAGTTAATAGGTAGTGGAAGGAAGGCTATATCATGGCTGCAAGATAACATATAATGGGATCGAGACACAAGCATCGTATCAACAGGCTAGAATAAGAACAACGGAAAGAATCGGTAACAAGTGATGAAAGGCAGCCATTTGGCAGCAAGTGAGTATACTTGCCTGGAATCCAGCAAGTAGAGGTACATCCACAGAACTTGTCGTTGCTCACATCATCTCAACGTCCTATCCGGGAAGAAGCAATGAACCTCGAACAAACACCGGATGCAACAATTACTACTACGGCAAAAGATCCAGCATGATCAAGATATGGATGCATGACAATTTAATGGATGCATAGAAATAAACTAGTTGACATGATAAACAGGTTTAAATGGACCCATAGGCAATTTGGATTGCATATGGAAAGCCCATGAGTTATGGTTGAAACAATTGTTTTACAGCTAACCAACATGTGAAAGTGGTTTATTATGATGCATGGATGAGGAAAACAACAAAATAACAACAATAGAATCAATTGGGAATAAGGTTTACCCATTTTTGAAATTCACTTATTAGGTTTTGGAATTTTGGTTACTTAAAGGTGTCACACAAGCATTTGTTGTTTTCATCAGGTTAAATTGTTCAAAACAGATAACAAAGTTCATATCTGATTAGAACACAAAAGTTTAGGTGGATTACATGTTTCAATTATTGGAAAAGGAATTACAATGATTTAATTATGAATTAAACAAGATTAAACAAGTTTTAATTGAATTTAATTCAAGTGTGAATATTATTTGGATTTTATTTGTTCAAAACATAAATTCAAATTCATAATTGAAAAGGTTATACTTTTCTAGTTTGAAAACATATTTTATATGTTCAAAAATAATTTAATTTGAGCAAGTTATTAATTTAGCAATTTTAAATGAATTAAACAAGGTTTAAATTATTCAAGCAATTTTAATTATTCAAATCATGAAACAAAATTCATATTTGAAAAGGTGGTTTAAAATAGCATGGAAAACATATCTTATTTGTGTGATTTGAATTAAGTTTGAAATAGTTATGCAATTAATCAAATTTTACATGAATTGTTTGAATTTCAAATTTGAAACAATTTGAAATGTGCAAAACAGAAAACAAAGTTGATAAACAGAAAGTTCATTGAATTTGGACTGAAAAACATATTTTATTTGGGTTAATTGAATTAAGTATTAATTACTTATGGAATTAACCAAAATTAAGAGGATTTGTTTGAATTTGAAATTTGGATGTATTTGAAATAATCAAAACAGAAAACAAAAAGCATATTTGAAAAGTTCATGAAATTTTGTTTGGGATACATATAAAATTTGTGCAATTTGGAGTTAATTTGCAATTTTTATAGATGTTGGAAGTTCAGGGACCAGAGTGCAAAACCCAGGGACTGGAATGTGGAAAGAAACTATCAGAGAGAAATCCCTGAGATCTTTTCTAACCCAGCGTACCAGCCAGCGGGACACTGGCCAGCGGGCCCAACGCCACGCGGCGCACACGTGGCGCGGGTGTAAGCCACGCGGCCACCGCGGTCAATGACCAGCGGGGCCCGCCCCTGCGCGCGCGATTAAAAGGAAAAGGCCGTGCGGCCGAGGGGATTCGATCCCGCGGTCGAGGGCGAGCGCTCCGTGGAGCAGTACCATTGCGGTACTGAAAGCTGTTGTGATGGGTTACAGGTGCGACTGAATATGAGGCAAACCTACGGCGGTTAACTGAAATTCGACACCGCGGTCGCTAACTGAACCTGACGGAAAGAACGGCGATCGATCGGAAGGCCGCGGCCGGCGGTGACATACGGCGCACGACGGGGGGGTGGGTGTGCTCGTGAGAGTGCAGTGGTGACCGTGAGGGTGTGGGTGCGGACAGGAGAGGGGAAGGGGAGAGGTAGCGCTCACCTCGGTGGTTGTCGAGGAGGCGAGTTGCCGTGGACGTGCAGCCGCGGCGAGGTGGGGTTCCCGGCGACGGCGCGGCCACCACGGCGTCTCCCAGCGACCCGCGATGAAACGGGGAGGTGGAAGGAGCCACCACGATCCCATTCCCGGCATCGGATGGACCTCGAGGGGATCGTGGCGGTGGGGCGAGTCTCTGACGGCGGTGTTCGGTGTGGTGCAGGGATTCAGAGACAGAAGGAGCTCGGGCAGCTAGACGAAGGGGGAGAGAGGGTTGGCGGCGCGGGAGGATGGGACTAGGGTGGCTAGGGTAGGCAGACGGGAGAAGGCCAGCTTTATGGTGGGGAGTGAGCTCGTACGGCAAGCATCAAGGAGGGGAGGGAGATGATCGGGTGGTGAGGGAGCAGTCGTACAGGGGGGTGACGTGGGGAGGAAGACGACAACAGAAGGGAGGTAACGAGCCAGAAGAAAATGGGCTTGGGGGAGAAAAAAAGGATGGGGTGGGATGCCCTTTTCTCTCAGCTCACCCCTCTCTTCTCTATTTTTTTTCCTTATGAACATATTTTTTGTAAAGGATAAAAGAGGAAAAAGGAATAGAATTTGGGGGGGTTTATTTTATTAAATACTTTTATTACTTTTCAAAACAGAAAATACAAGCAAATGTTAGTATTAATTTCACAAGTTTGAAATTTTAATTTGATTTTAAAGTTGTCAGTTGATTTGATCAAATAGGGTTTGAGGGTGTTTATTTATGAATAATTTTTATTAATTGCAAAACAGTAATTAAAAGCAAGGTTAGTTAATGATTTCAAAATTTGAATATTAGTTTGATTTTAAGTGGTTAGTTGAATTTCAAATAAGGTTTGATTTGGGAATTTTGGAAATAAGCAAAGTCTATTTAATAATCTCAAGCAATCATACAAACATTATTGAATTTAATTTGTTTGCCAAATTTTAATCTTTAAACCCATATTGAAATATGATGAGTAGGATTGATTTGATTTGGATTTGGTTATTTGAATTTACCATTAGGGTTTTTAACAAAAGGGAAAATTTTATAAACAAGCAATTTGATTAAAACAACTTCAAACTATTGAAAAACAATTGAGTGGTTTAGTTTGCAATTTTGAAATTGGGAATTTTGAACAAAGTGTGAAAGTTTAAATTGTTTTGAATTGTTAAGTTGTGATGCAAACATGGTGCAATGCAATATGATGCATGGGATGCAAAACAAAAGAAAACAAACAACTTCCTATTAGGGTAACACCCCAGGTGTTACATCAGCCTATTGTATACGAGTAGTAATTTGGAGGCAAGATTAGCTACCTTGTTTACAAATTCTTCTTATATGCATAAGTGCAACTTGATGTCATAAAACCAACTTATATTCTTTTATAATCCTCTAAGTAAAATCTTTGCTTAGAACAACTGGTTGTTTTCACCACAAGGGTGAGATAATTGAAGTTGGAAACCAAGAGAGGAACCTACCTGCAATGGACAAAGGTGATAACAGAAGACTAGTGGTAACTAGAGAGAAGAACATCGAGCAACATAAGTCAAAAGGAGCAACACTGTCTCAGGAAGAATTTATTCAGTAAAGCATTAGTTAATGTTAGAGAATCCATAACCTCTATGCCTTTTCAAACTCAACAGGGATGTGGAACAAATAGTAGATCTCTTAAATGGAAACAAGTATCCATTAAGAAATAACAACAAGGTAGTGCATACATATGTCTTGTTATGTGGAGGTAGGTGAAAACAAACTTAATACCTTGTTTTCCAAATGCCTTTCATAGATAAAACTAAGAGATGATAACAAAAATTCATCTACACATAAACATACAAATGATCACTTGTTTCTAAAACAAGCATGGGATGATATTCATTTGGAACCTATGTGGAAAACAAGCAAATAAGATTTCAAAACCACTCATGTTTCCCACTTGGTCAAGTACTAAAAACAACCAACATGACTTGCACTTACCTAAGTAAAATGTCAATCAAAATTGTGAAGAGTTTCAATTATGAAAATTACATAGTATCAATGTATCATACAAGAAAACACGTTCCTTCACCCATTAAAATCATTTGGGTTGACATAGAATAAAATTCTCTATTAAGTGATTTTCATAATAGTGCATAGAACCCGTACTAAGTAGTTTTACCAAATTACTTTCTATAACGAATGGTATCCAATATGATCCACTTATTACACACCACCTGGGAACCATATGTGTGTTGAGTGAATTTGATATTTATGCCTAAAATAAATTTTAAGATATTTAACATATTAAATAGAGTGAAAATAACAAAACTACTTAAGTTAGCACCCTAAATAGAAAATTCTAATAATATCCAATTCCACCAAAACAAAACATGGTGTGATTGCATTTTTGATGAGGAATTCAAATATAATTTTTAATAAATTTTCTCTTCTAAAAAAGGCCCTGAAAACAATGTTTCTTTGCAGTTTTTAATAACAGAAGGACTTGCTTGTAGTTTAAAAAATTATTTAGGGGGTTTTCCAGGAAATGTTATTTCCTTTCCCTTTCTTCTTCCTCTGCCAGAAGGCAGAGGAGATCGATGCCGTGGCACGGCCGCTGCCACCTCCCAACCGCTCTCTTCGAGCGTGGATAAAGATCAGGGAGACGTCCCCATCGTGCTCACTGTTCTCCTCTCTCCCTCGCTCGTTGCCTCTCCCTCTCTGTATCACTGAACCCAGAAACGAAACCCTAACCCGACACCGGCCGCCGCAAATCGCCGTCGACCTGGACCTCGCCGAGCTACTCCGAGTACACCCCGAGCTCCACCTCGACGTCATGTATCTTCACACCGAGCCTCGTTTGCTGGGAAGATCGGTAGTGGATGAATCAGAACATCTCGTTCATCTCCGACCGCCGGACGCCGTGGATGATTCCGGTCGATTCCGGCGAAGTCTTGCTCCTCCGACTCTTCCACGAGCCTAAGGGTGAGCTGAGGAGTCTCCGGGTACTTCCAATTTTAATTTTCATCCATGAATTTGTTGCGCCGCCGTATTCTGTCATCTATCGCCGCCGCGATGCTCGTCGTCGGCCATCCATTGACCAAATGGCCACTCCGCCGCCACTATCTGGTTCCCCTTGTTCCCCTCTAACTGTAGGATCAAACGAATCATGCCAATTCCTAAAGAATCAATCGATTTGATTATCACGGTAGAAATCCCCTCCGATGATGACACATGCCTGATATCAGCATGACATCATAATTGTTTTTCCCTTTTAATTAAATTAAAAACTACCATGTGGACCCACCTGTCATTTTAAAATCAGAAAATAATTAAAATTTGTTTAATAAATATCTTTTATTCTGTTAATCAGAAAAATATGAAAAATATATCAAAATGTTTAGAAAAATAAACTCTATATGTTTATCAACTTTTTAAAAATGCTTGATTTTTTTTAAAATTAAATATTTTATTGAATTAAATTAAATCATTTAAAATTGAGAAAAATAATAAATAATTCATAAAATCAGAAAAATACAAGTTATATACCAAAATGCTCAAAATGACATCTGAAACTCATCTATGATGTTTTCATGGTCATTTGACCAAGTTTTAATGTGTACAATACTTTGCCTAGTCATCTAATTCATTTAAAATTAATAAATTAATAACTTATTTAAATATTTTCAGAAAGCATCAAATGATATATCAAATTAAAGAGAAAAACATTCTCAAATCAAATATATTAAACACAAAACATTTTGTGTAACTTATGAACTTGTTTCTAAAGGTATAATGGAATTCTATAATATTCCATTATAACCAAAAATAACTACCACGTCATTATCTTCTTTACTAATAACGCTTAAATGTTTTCACACATACAAAACCTATCATCATAGTCATTAGAAAGTCATGTGATGATAGAGTTAGTTGTATTAGTTCATAATTTTCAACTAAACCCTTTTTCATAAAATCAAACATGTGTATTATCTTGTCAACAGTTGTTTTCCACATGTGATTGTTTTCTCGTTTAATCATGTGATAACTATTTATAACCTAAACATCATAACAATTGTGTGATAAGTAAAACTGAAACCCGTGTGAATCTAAAAACCACTACTGCAGAATAGCTTATAGCCGCTAGCTCATTAGTGACGGACAAAAATTCGCACGTCACTAGTAACATGTATCAGTGACAGGCGGCAATATGCTAGTCACTGGTAAAGGTCAGTAGGTGGACTGTGGAATGTACTAGTGACAGTAGGATATCCTCGCCTGTCACTGGTAACTTTAAATAGTACTAGTGACAGGTCCGTAGGATTGCTCGTCGCTGGTCACCTTCATATCAAACTATTCTTCGGATACAGTAGGCCTAGATACACCGGTTATATAAAATATATTTTAGTTTTCGTGTATACATCCGAACATTTTATGTTCGTACAAAATGTTCCGCAAAAAAAAAAAATTTGTGACACATACCAAAAAGACAAAAATAATGTCTCACAAAAATTCTTTTTAACGCGCCGTGATTTTTCATTTTTACATCGACGATTCTTCCACGATTTTTTGTTTGTGTAAATATAGAATATCAGTGTGTAAGCTCAATTTTCTTTTGAATTTTCAAATTGAGTAGTGAGAGCCGATGCTCTATAACCCAAATTAGATTTCCGGCTTCCTTCAAAGATTTTTTTTACGTAAGCTTTCTTCACAGTTCCTGTAGGCTGGAAATAATAAGGTAATAAAAAGAAGAATACAATTGAAGAAACAAATCGCTGCTAACCTAATAGGCTGATCGGTGGGAGCAGTTCTACACAGAAAATTCAAGAAACAAACTAGAAAAAGTTTTGCCTATCGGGCGATCTCGGATCTACAGTTCTACACTGGCCGAGGGAGCTCCTAGGATGTGGATTAGCCAAATATGCAGTCGAAACAAATAAAAATCGGGGAAAAAGAACTAAAATCACGCGGCTGGCTTAAAACCTAGTGCAGTTGGCCTGGATCCTAAAATTTAGGACGGACGGTTTGTCCCGATTTTCTCCCAAACCATCGAGATCTAGTACCCCGGCCGACGCTGCGCAGCCAGTCTCCCCTCCTTTCTCTTCTTCCCGAGAGAGAGGGCCGAGGTCGCCATCCTCTACCTCCGGCCGTTGCCGTACCAAGCCTCCTCGAGCCGAAAGATTGCGGGAATGGATGCATGGCGTTGTCCTCCTCGTCTGCACTGAAGATCAGGAGTTGGGGCCGCTGTAACGTCGCCATCGTCGTTGTCTTCGTGGTCGTCTACGTCCCCCCGCCGACGCAGCGCCACAAGCCCTCCCGCCTCCAGTCTCCCTAGCCTATGCCGCCGTTGCGGGGCTGGTGCTGGTTGCCGCTGCCGTCGCCGGGACCGCTGCTGGTTTCCCCTCTGCCGCCATCAACGGAGAACTGCCGCCATGATGTTCCCCGCTCCTCGGTACGCGCAGCGACGCAGATTCTGCCACTCCTGCGTGTGTCGCGCATGTCGCCGGCGGCGTGCTGCGTGCCGGCTTGCCCGCTGCAGCTTACAATCTCTGTCCGCATCTGCCCTCGACTGCCTGTGTGGTCTCCCTAATGTCCTCTCCGCTCGTCGACTGCGCCTTGCTCCGGCCGTCGTCGTGTTCGTCCTTCTACCCAGACGTCGGAAGTGTGCCCTCATTCTCTGAATTATGACGGCTTGTCTGAATTTTTTGTGCTTGCTAGTGGTTCAACTTCAGCCGATCCTTGCATATATTGGAAGAGTACCGATCGAACAGGTACCAACCAGGTACGAGCTGTTCTACTTCTGGGAATGGGAAAATATGGTAATTCACATGTTTTAATCTGGAAAGCTTGATGCATCTTTGCTCTGAAATGATTGAAACATTAAAAAAAATCTAACAATTTTTCCATTAGTTGTTTATAGTTGTTCATGTGCATACATGGTTGGAAGATAAGATATAGTTTTGTATTGATGAACCAGAGAGATGATATGGAGGTTTGCGTACACCCACCTATTATTTAATCCAAGGACATGTATATTCTGGATTTTCAACACCGACTAATAAACCATATTTCAGTTGGCAGAAAACGGAATTGGCCTCTGCTAAGTACGAGGTGCTATGTGTTCTGCACATGATATGGTGGTGCTGCGTTTGTCCCAATCAAGTTATTTGCTCCTCTGCCAAAGCATTTTTTAAACCATTTAGTTCATTTATTCTTACAGCGGCCTCGACAATACGGGTAAGATAACAATCGTTTTCAAGACATATGAAGAGGATACTTCTGATCTATTTTGGGTATGATTTGTTCTAATGTATATGCACTGTTTTTCATCTTTCATATCCTCTTGCAAGTGAGTATATTTCTGATCTTTCATCTTTGCAAGTGTAGGTCTAGTTGACAGTCAGGGCAGCCTGGGGATGTAAGAGGTACATACTAATAGCATCATTGATTTATATGTTTTCTCCAACATCCCAAGCATTTCGTTCAGCTCTATTGTCTCCTTTAATTACTAGCTTGTAGATGGTGCTACACAGTGTTCTGATCCGTATAAGGTGCACTGGCAATTGCTTTTTGGGGGTAGTTATTTAGGAGGAAGACAAATATTACATGGATATGTGCATGAATAAGCCTAGGATAGCATGGAATTAAAATATACAGTAGTAGTGTTATGTTTAGTTTATGCTTGTTTAGACTTATCAATTATATAGGACTAAGCTACAACATGCGTTTTCTTTGAAAAATGTATCATAATCCTCGAACCTTTGCATGTGTCCAGATGGGCGTCACAAGTTTTAGAATTATCTATGATGTTTTCATGGTCATTTGACCAAGTTTTAATGTGTACAATACTTTGCCTAGTCATCTAATTCATTTAAAATTAATAAATTAATAACTTATTTAAATATTTTCAGAAAGCATCAAATGATATATCAAATTAAAGAGAAAAACATTCTCAAATCAAATATATTAAACACAAAACATTTTGTGTAACTTATGAACTTGTTTCTAAAGGTATAATGGAATTCTATAATATTCCATTATAACCAAAAATAACTACCACGTCATTATCTTCTTTACTAATAACGCTTAAATGTTTTCACACATACAAAACCTATCATCATAGTCATTAGAAAGTCATGTGATGATAGAGTTAGTTGTATTAGTTCATAATTTTCAACTAAACCCTTTTTCATAAAATCAAACATGTGTATTATCTTGTCAACAGTTGTTTTCCACATGTGATTGTTTTCTCGTTTAATCATGTGATAACTATTTATAACCTAAACATCATAACAATTGTGTGATAAGTAAAACTGAAACCCGTGTGAATCTAAAAACAGTAATAACAATATCGCCACAAGTAACGAAACAACTCACCTAAAACCTATGTGATTAACTTATCGTATCGATCATGGCTTACACTTGTAAGCTGGGGAATTTTCCAGGGTATTTCACGATGCATCTCATTACTATGCATGTATCATCCTTGCCAGTGTTTTCTATAGTCCTTATCGGGACTACTTTGCTATCTTTCAGATATCAGGATTCTCTACGCGACCCTCGAACCCGAAGACGTTGATTATTATGGTTATTTCAATCTCAGGCAATTTCATCACTTGCTCATATCCTTTAAAGTATTTCATAACAAACTATTTGCAAAAACCCTATTGTATTATCACCTACTCTCAAAATAATGCATGATCCTATTTTTATAATAATATGACTAATTGAATGACTACCCGAGTGGTAGTGTTCTGTTTGGTGGGCGAATGGAACCATGGTAAGATGAATAGGTCAAAGGAAGGTTCCATCTGCACGAGAACGTATTGCCTAGGAATTAATCACAAATGCCGTCGAAACTCGGTGCGCCGTAAATACCGCGTTAACCATGGGTCTTCTATGGGGGGAGTAAGTCAGCTGTGATCTTTTCTCGTTCGCATGTCAACGGGCTGCCACAGACGTATGCTGTAGGTCTTGCGAGACTACATGCACATGGGTGGGATCCCTTAATTCCCACGGACTCTGCGGGTCTATGATGGTCTGCCAAGGGCGCGTAGATATCCATCGTGAGGGGTGGAAACAGGCGTTCAACCTGCTGGCAGAAATGGGTGGGCATGCGTTGTGCGGAGAAGCACGGTTTGGCTTGGACCAACAACCGGGCCCCACACCTGAGTGGGAGTGGACAGGATCTCAAGCCTGGTTGTGCAACATGGTCTTGGTCGCCCATGGGTAAAGTAACGCACCTCTACAGAGTGTAAAAGGATGTGGCATGTTACCCCCTGTTCTGGGAAGGAACGGCGAACGCTACAGGAAAGGCAACTCCATGAAGTTCTAGCTCCTGTGATGGTCTAGCGGGCATAGTTTTCAGAAGTAAAAGCAACCTCTTGAAGAAAGATTTACAAAACCTTGCATTATCTTATGACTCTTTTGAGTCTAGAGCTGTAGTTAGTGCATCAAACTACCCTGTATATCACGAACTTGTTGAGTAACGCTCGTTACTCATTCGTTCCCGTTTGACCCCTGCTTAGAGTTGAAGCCTGATGGAAGTCGTTACCGTAAAGCATCTTCATCAACAACGCTGATGGAGGAAAAGCTATGAATGTGTCGGTGAAGACCATTCTTGGACTTAATTGTATCAAGCCATAGATTAGGGCTGACATCAGCCATTGTAGATTAAGTTCTGAGTTAGAGTAATTCTCCACCTTGGATCTTCGAATTGCTTCTTCTGATGTTTCATTTGTATGAGATCTTCTTTGGTTCTTCAAAGAGATTCTCGAGATTCTGTAATGAAGTTTGTATCCTATAGTTTTGCCTGGTCGTGCTATGTTTATGTTGTACTACTCTGAGGGATGTAATATTCACGGATAAGTCCTTCTGTGAGTATTATGTCGTCGACTTGCGCACTACACATGCAGTGGTGTGCTGAGTCACCACACCAAGCATCCCAGTAAATCCTCTTGCTTCTCCTTGTGGCAACAAACGAGCCGTGTCTGCTTCATTTGGTGATCTCTGATACACGGGACCAAACACTGCAACTACTGCCTTGCAAAATCGAAATGTGGCTTGAACGGCGGTGGTCTCAGACATACGAAGATAATCATCCAATGAATCTGCAGGGGCTCCATATGCAAGACATCGTATTGCAGTCGTGCATTTGAAGAGATGAAAATCCTAGATGGCCAGTACAGTCTAGTTTTAGCGCAAAATAGTCGTCATACTCCCGAACACCGTACACAATTCGCCTGAAGACATCTCTATTCATTCGAAAACGCCGGCGAAATTCATGAGGTAGGTTTGCCGGCGTGTCTGAGATAGTCGTCCCACAAGACTCTGTGGCTATTTGCCCTTTGTCGGCTCTTGTTCGCCCGACGCCATTTTCTTGATCCTCCATGCTTTGGCTCGACTGCCTCTACGATCATCACCTCTAACAGAGCCGCCATGACCATCTCATTCTCCTCGTCGTCTGCAAGGGCGGCTTCCTCTTCCATCGGTTAGCAAAACATGATCTCGTCATCACTATCCATACTATATTGGACAAATCCCAACCATTAGCCGTGAGCTAAACAAGTTTAAAGGCGGTCATCGACCGGAAAAAAAGCCGAACACCTTACATGCGGGGTGGAAGCGAGGACAACGATGGCGGTTGAATGACCTGCGGCGGCGCGCGAAAGAGATGAGGAGCGGCGACGCGACGGCGAATCGGCCAATGTCATACGTGCTCGACTTCTGCGCACGGTTGGCGACGACAAGAGTGCCGGTGATGGTGCACATCTGCAGCAAGAGGAGAAGGATGAGGGCAAATGACTATTGACCGGGGGCGGTTTGTCTCTATGACGGACGGGGCCGCCTGTCGGGTGGGATGACCGGACAATGTCCAGCACCCCCACGAAGGCCCCCAAGTTTGGCGGGTGGACTAAGGGGGTCGGACACAAATATGGCAGGTGGACACTATTGGGGGTGCTGCTGCGGTGTTTTTTTTTTATCTGGACCCCTTTTAGACATTTGCGAGATGTTTGGGAGTTCCCGTGGAGATGCTCTTATGCATATAGCCGGATTTTATTAAAAATAAAAAGAGGATTCATGTAGTCGCGCGCACGTGATGTGCATGTGCGACGTGTGCGTGTGCCTCCACGGGGCTGGTGAGAATATGTGGGACTGGGAGGCGAACACCTAGGCTAGGGTTCCTCTCAATATATAGTGCTTGTTGCATGGCTGTCCCTTCACCCCCATGTCCCCACGCATACATAGTCATAGGCCATAGCAATCTCACGTTCACGGACTTTTCCCCTTTCCACTTTGAGAGTCGACTTCCTCCTCCACCGCACCTCTCCGGCTCGCTCTCCTTTCCTCCCCGGCGGTGCCACCGTCCGGCGTTGGATTGGAAGTGTAGCTCGGCATGTAGATATCGTTCCATGTTTTTGTTTCTTTGTTTTGTTGCAGGTTGCGTTTCCGAGTAGTACACCGGCTCTCATCGGCCAGATCTGGTGTGTGCCCGCCGTCATCTCCGTCGTTGCACCACTCCGGTGGCGGGAGCTGTTGCTGGTGGTGGTGCTATGGCGTGTCATCTCGGCGTATAAGGCCATCTTCCCCGCCCTCTCGAGTACTCCTGCTTCTGTGCTTGGGTGCGGCACAGGCAGATTGCGATGGCGCCTCTTCATCGAGCTTCCATGGAGGAAGGTTGCTACGGGTGGTGCTGGAGCACCTCGATTCAACAAGCATCTCATATGCCCCCTCTGTTTCTGCGGAGCTGCTGCTTCTTTCTCTCTTTCAACCGGCCGTGGTGGTGGGCAACGGAGGAATCTAGTGGTGGTTCTTGCTGAGCCGGAAGGAGGTCGGGAAGTCTATGTTGTTGCGTCTCCATGGAGCAGATTCTCGGTGGCACGAAGGCGGCCGCCGACTGACGATGCTGGCTGTCAGCAGCTCCAAGCCATGACGACGTTGTTGCGTCGGGCTCTGTTCAACCTCAAGTCGAGGTTTCTTCAAGGTTGTTCAATGGCGTGTGATTCCTGCCCAGAAGCAAGTGGTTTCGTCCCCGCTCATGGCGTGGGGAGTCGTTGCGCAGCCTTCGTCTTCTTTAGCGTCGGCAAGGTCGAAGAACTCGATTGCGTTTCTGGTTCTTCGAGCAGGGTCTGTTTGCAAGTTTTCGAGGACCTCTTTGTTATTTCTTTTATTTTCGAGGCTCAACTTGTAATCTGTAATCCGCCGATGTTTGAAACACGCAGCTTCTAGGCCCTTCGGGGTCGTTCCCTGTTCAAAAAAGAAAATCTCACGTTCACTCCACACGGAAACTAAACATACCCGGTGTGTTTTCGTCACGGTTTGCAAAGTTTGCCGGGCAACCAGCTACCGGCGTGGAGACAGAAAATGGTTTGAAAAGTGAATTATTGATGGCTGAGAAAGTGCGGTGCAAGCGAGAGGGTGCGGAGATTGAGACAGGAACTGTACTCCCTGGCATCGCATGCATTGTGCATGACGTGCTTGCGAGCGGGACGCCGGCCGTTAACAGCACGTACGTACTCTGCCTTGCTTTATCTGTAGCCGTCTACATCATCTCCCCCGCCCCCCAAAAGGTCTTGTAACAGTGCTCGGGGGTGCTTTATCTCTAGCTGTGTACATCTTCTCCCTCGCCACCCAAAAAGGTCATGCACTCATGTAAAGTAGGACGCGAGACGGTGCACTGGTAGAAAATAGGCCTTCCATACGCCCCCATTAGTCCCCAAAATAATCGACCCACGACCATAGGGGTCTTTAGTCGCGGTTCGGAAGGAGACACGCGGTCAACAGTCTGGGCCCAGCGCGCTCGGTCCACAGCTGGCGGACGGGAGGGGCTTTAGTCGCGGTTGGCCTGGCCAACCGGGACTAAAGGTCCCCCGAAGGCCTTTAGTCGCGGTTGGCCAGGCCAACCGGGACTAAAGGCCCATCCCTATATAGGACTCAGCTCACTTCACTTAGCCACATTTGGTGTCACTTCTACAGACAATATTCACAAGGGGTGGTGGGTTTGCTTTTGGTTCCTACTATGCACACAAGGTGTTCGATGAAATGCCCGAGAGCATGAAACACACATGATATGAAGTGTCCGAGCCACACTTGAGATTTTTCATTTATTTTTCCTCCGCGATCGCGGTTAGCAACTTGAACCTTTCATGATTTGTATTATTTCTAGCTAGTTAGTTTAACAAATGCATGATGGTTAATTATATACTTTATATAATAATAATGCAGATGAATCAGCAATGGATGTACGGTAAACGACTCTCCGGCAAGTTCACTACGGGTTTGAAAGATTTCCTCGTAGTGGCAAATGCGAACAAGCAGCGAGGTTTTATTATCTGTCCATGTGCTGATGTAAGAATCAGAAGGGTCACTCCTCCTCAAGAGTCGTTCACATGCACCTGCTTCGGCACGGTTTCATGCCAAGCTATAATTGTTGGACCAAGCATGGAGAAAGAGGGGTTAGAATGGAAGAAGATGAAGAATAGGATGATATCGATGTCAACTATCATGAGGCTTTCGGTGATACTTTCATGGAGGATGATGCTGAAGGTGGGAAAGGGTTTGGTGAAGGTGAAGAAGAGGCACATGATGAGCCCGCTGATGATCTTGGTCGGACCATTGCTGATGCACGGAGACGCTGCGAAACTGACAAGGAGAGGGAGAATTTGGATCGCATGTTAGAGGATCACACGAAGTCGCTGTACCCAGGATGCGACAATAGTCTGAAAAAGCTGGGCTGCACACTGGATTTGCTGAAATGGAAGGCACGGGAAGGTGTAGCTGACTCATCATTTGAAAATTTGCTGAAAATGTTGAAGAATATGTTTCCAAAGAATAACGAGTTGCCCGCCAGTACGTACGAAGCAAAGAAGGTTGTCTGCCCTCTAGGTTTAGAGGTTCTGAAGATACATGCATGCATTAACGACTGCATCCTCTACCGCGTTGAATACGAGAATTTGAATGAATGCCCTGTAAGCACTGCATTGCGTTATAAGATCAGAGGCGATGACCCTGGTGACGATGTTGAGGGCGAGAAACCCAGGAAGCGGGTTCCCGCCAAGGTGATGTGGTATGCTCCTATAATACCTCGGTTGAAACGTCTGTTCAGGAACAAAGAGCATGCCAAGTTGTTGCGATGGCACAAAGAGGACTGTAAGTCCGACGGGGAGTTGAGACACCCCACTGATGGAACGCAATGGAGAAAGATCGACAGAGAGTTCAAAGATTTTGCAGCTGACGCAAGGAACATAAGATTTGGTCTAAGTATTGATGGCATGAATCCTTTTGGCGAGCAGAGCTCCAGCCATAGCACCTGGCCCGTGACTCTATGCATCTACAACCTTCCTCCTTAGTTGTGCATGAAGCGGAAGTTCATTATGATGCCAGTGCTCATCCAAGGTCCGAAGCAACCCGGCAACGACATAAATGTGTACCTAAGCCCATTAGTTGATGAACTTTTACAGTTGTGGGGCAGACCTGGTGTACCTGTGTGGGATGAGCACAAAGAAGAGGAATTTGACCTACGAGCGTTGCTTCTTGTAACCATCAACGATTGGCCTGCTCTCAGTAACCTTTTGGGACGGTCAAATAAGGGATACAAAGCATGCACGCACTGCTTACATGAGACTGAAAGTGTATTTTTTGATAATTGTAGGAAGAACGTGTACCTGAGTCATCGTCGATTTCTTCCCCGAAATCATAACGTAAGAAAGAAAGGCAAGCATTTCAACGGCAAGGCAGATCACCGGCCGAAGCCTGCGGAACGTACTGGAGCTGAGATATTTGATATGGTCAAGGATTTGAAAGTCATCTTTGGAAAGGGTCCTGGCGGACAATCAGTTCCGCTGGGAGTTGACGGGCACGTACCCATGTGGAAAAAGAAATCGATATTTTGGGAGCTACAGTATTGGAAAGTCCTAGATGTCCACTCTGCAATCGACGTGATGCATGTTATGAAGAATTTTTGCGTGAACCTGCTAAGCTTCTTGGGCGTGTATGGGAAGACAAATGATACAAAGGAAGCACGACAGGACCAGCAACTTTTGAAAGACCCAGATGACCGGCATCCGGAATGGTTTCAAGGTCGTGCCAGCTACGCTCTTACCAAAGAAGAGAAGGTCATTTTTTTGAATGCCTGAGCAGTATGAAGGTCCCGTCTGGCTTCTCGTCCAATATAAAGGGAATAATAAACATGGCGGACAAAAATTTCCAAAACCTGAAGTCTCACGACTGCCACGTGATTATGACGCAATTGCTTCTGATTGCTTTGAGGGGGCTCCTACCGAAAAATGTTCGAGTAGCCATTGTGAAGCTATGTGCATTCCTCAATGCAATCTCTCAGAAGGTAATCAGTCCAGAAGATCTACCACGGTTACAGAACGATGTGGTCCAATGTCTTGTCAGTTTCGAGTTGGTGTTTCCACCATCCTTCTTCAATATTATGACACACCTCCTGGTCCACCTAGTTGAAGAGATTTCCATTCTCGATCCTGTATTTCTACACAATATGTTCCCCTTTGAGAGGTTTATGGGAGTATTAAAGAAATATGTTCGTAACCGTGCTAGGCCAGAAGGAAGCATCGTAAAGGGCTTTGGAAATGAGGAGGTAATTGAGTTCTGTATTGACTATGTTCCTGACCTTAAGCCGATTGGTATTCCTCAATCGCGACAGGAGGGGAGACTAAGTGGAAAAGGCACGATCGGAAGGAAATCAACGATATGTATGGACGGTCATTCTATGACTGAAGCACACCACACAGTTCTGTAAAATTCGAGCTTGGTGGCTCCGTACTTCGAGCAACACAAGAATATTTTACGCTCGGACAACCCGGGGAAGCCTGAATCATGGATTTGAAAGGCCCACATGGAGACTTTCGGCAGTTGGTTGCGAAAACATTTAATGAATGACAATGATGTTGGAGATCAGCTGTACATGTTGGCCAAGACACCATCTTCGACTATAACGACTTTCCAAGGGTACGAGATTAATGGGAATACATTTTACACGATCTCCCAAGATAAAAAGAGCACCAACCAAAACAGTGGTGTCCGCTTTGATGCAGCAACCGAGATTGGGCAAAAGGTCACATATTATGGTTACCTAGAGGAGATATGGGAACTTGACTATGGACCCTCCTTTAAGGTCCCTTTGTTCCGGTGCAAATTGTTCAAGCTAACAGGAGGTGGGGTAAAGGTGGACGAGCAATACAAAATGACAATGGTGGATTTCAACAATCTTGGTTACCTTGACGAACCATTCGTCCTAGCCAAAGATGTCGCTCAGGTTTTCTATTTGAAGGACATGAGTAGCAAACCGAGGAAACAGAAAGATAAGAAAACAATCAGTACATCATGCGATGATCCAAATCGCCACATTGTTCTTTCAGGGAAAAGAAACATCGTGGGAGTGGAGGACAAGACAGACATGTCAGAAGATTATAATATGTTTGGTGAAATTCCGCCCTTCAAAGTGAACACTGACCCAAGCATTAAGTTAAATGGTGAGGATGCTCCATGGATACGGCCAAATCGTAAGAAAGCGGGGACACAAGGGAAGAATTGATGTGTAATAATTTATTGTACCAAACTTTTTTGAATGGATCATGTGAATTATATTATCTCTGATGTGTTTAAGACTAACTCCTTTGCAAAATATTTGAGAAAACGAGTGGAAAAGATGGAAAAGAGAAGGTTACTTAAATGTCTCAAAACCTTGTGAGATAAAATATCTAATTTCATAACTTTTATTAAAAACAGAAAACAGACGCGCTAGCGCGCCGCAGTGTCGCCGGAATACAAATTCTTTTATTAAAAAGAGAAAACAGACAAACACTACTCCTCGTCGTCGTCGTCGGGGAACTCGTTGGTGACCTCCTCCGGGTCATCGTCGTCGTCGAACTCGTCGGTGACCTCCTCCTCGTCGTCGGAGGTGCATGATGGTATGTCCGAGATAGGCCCCCACCTCGGATCGTCGGAGGCCCAGACTTCGCCGGCGTGGTCGGCCCGACGAAGCTCTTGCAGCGCCTTCGTCCTCGCCTCCAGAGCGGCATCTAACGCGAGCTGGCGTTCGAGGCGGCGCTCCGCCCGCTCAGCCGCACGGGTCTGCCAGAGCTCCTCGTCGGCGCTCTCCTCCCCTGGGTTGTTCCGGTAATACTCGCGGACGGCGCGGTCTTCCCTGGCGTCGACTGGGCCCTGAAACGCGCGGTGGCAGAGGTGGAGGTGGTCGGCGGCAGTGACGATCTGCGGCTTCGGCGCCCTGGCCTCCGCTTCCCAGACGGTGTGGCAGTCGTTGAAGTTCATCAGCGACCGCGGGCGGTTGAGGCGCCAGGCCGCCGCGTCCCAGGCGCGGGCGGCCTCCGCCGCCGTCGCAAAGGAGCCGAGGGGGATGCGGTCGTCCCCCCAGCGGATATCTTCGCTGAACATTCCGTTCTGCCGTGCTCGGACGCCGCGGAAGCCGGTGGTGCTGTTCCTCCTCGGAGGCATGGTGGAAGCGCGACGGTGCGTGGAGAGGAGTGGGCGCGTGGAGAGGAGAAGACGCGCTCGAGGCGCGACAGTTTATACTGCGCCCTCCTGGCCACGCGTCACAACTCCCGCGCCACGCGTCACAACTCCCGCGCCACGCGTCACAACTCCCGAGCCACGCGCCACCCTAACACAACCAAGCAAATAGTTGCACATTACTACCCGAGCTCAAAGTGAACACTGACCCAAGCATGGATGGATGTGTTAAAGGGGGGGTGTAGAACAAAACAATCGATATCACCATCATACAGCCCTACCGTGGCTACTCGGTGCAATATGCATACCAAATGCACGGCAGGACGTACGATGGCGAATCCGGATGTTTTGTATTTGCTCGATGAACTGAATATATGATGTATCAAACCTTAAAGGGGGATGTAGAACAAAACAATTGGTATCGCCATCATACAGCCCCACCGTGGCTACTGGGTGCAATATGCATACCAAATGCACGGCAGGACGTATGATGGCGAATCCGGATGTTTTGTATTTGCTCGATGAACTGACCGGTGTATGAAGGTGGGCTATATATAGGGTTCTCCGGCTCACAAAGTGTTGTGCTAGGGTTTTGATCCAATGGTTAAGAAACACCCTAATCCAACGGCTCACAACAGCTCGAAAGAAACACACCGTAGCCCTGATCGAACGGCTCACAACAGCTCGAAAGAAACACACCCCGGATCCAACGACTCACAAGCGCTTGAAAGAAACACACGATCCATGTGATTCTATCTGATTGGTCCAAACGAAACCCTAACCCATTTAGTCCCGGTTGGTGTCCCCAACCGGGACTAAAGGGATGATCCGTTTCCCAATGAAACCCGTACCATTTAGTCTCGGTTGGTAAAACGGGCCGGGACTAAAGTGATATATGTTTTCTTCTTGCTATATATATGTATGCATTGCCACACCATTGGCATAAACACATACAAACTCACCACTCTCTCATGGCTTCTACCGTACCCACTCTAACATTCATCCAGGCGGGGGCACTTTCCGCCTCGAACTACCCCTGCCCGTGCGGCTACAACGTTCCCGCCGGTTGGATGCTGAGCGCCGGAGAAGTGCCGGTCCCTCCTCTTCCTCAAGGTGTGGCGCGTCGGGCGGCCATCACGAACCACTACTACCACGAGCTCACGCCGGAGCAGCGGAGGAATCCCAGTTGGCATCCCGATAACCAGCATACTTGGGATGCCTTCTTCATCAATCGGCGTGAGAGGGCGCTCGCCAGGTATGAGGAGGACGGTCTGCCTCCTGGGAACTTTCACGAGGCCGGTCGTCGGCTATGGTGGTACGGCCGGACTCTACAGAGCGCCATGGACTACATCAGGGCCGGCGATATTCCCTGCCTGCGCTACCCTCACGCCCAGTCCTGGAGTCGTGATCCTCCGAGGGAGTGCAGAGCACCGTCAGACGATAGTGACGACGACGGCGGCGACTACGAGTCGGATTACTATAGGCCTAGGCAGGAGTATGACTAGCAGATATCAGATCCACAGTGTCTTGCCATTATGTAGATCGATCATGCATCTATGCTCTCCGTTTAGGTTTAGATCCACTCTTGCCATTATGTACTGCATTTTTTATCTCTCTCTATATATATATATATATATATATCTATATATATCTAAGATGTGTGTGAATCTTTCTGATTGGAGGGAACAAAACCCTAACCATTTCGTCTCGGTTGGTAAAACATGCCGGGACTAAAGGGGTTTTATTTTTCTGAATTTTCTGATATATTATTTGTATTTTTAAGATTTTAAAATGAAGTAGTTTTATTTTTCTGAATTTTCTGATATATTATTTGTATTTGTAAGATTTTAAAATGAATTAGTTTTATTTTTCTGAATTTTCTGATATATTATTTGTATTTTTAAGATTTTAAAATGAATTAGTTTTATTTTTCTGAATTTTCTGATATATTATTTGTATTTTTAAGATTTTAAAATGAATTAGTTTTATTTTTCTGAATTTTCTGATATATTATTTGTCTTTTAAGATTTTAAAATGAAGTAGTTTTATTTTTCTGAATTTTCTTATATATTATTTGTATTTGTAAGATTTTAAAATGAACTAGTTTTATTTTTCTGAATTTTCTGATATATTATTTGTATTTGTAAGATTTTAAAATGAACTAGTTTTATTTTTCTGAATTTTCTGATATACTAGTTGAATGCCCGTGCGTTGCTACGGGTCATAAGTTTTTTTATCCGCACATAAAAAAATAATAGATAAATGCCAGAAATATTTTGATATGAAAATTAGTTTTAAAATACAAATTAATTATGCAGCACTCCTTCAAAATACACTAAATCGTCAAAACACAAATACACATGAGCATTCGCACACCATAATGCCAAATTTTCTCAAGAGATACATATAATCAAATTTTCTAGTTATGAATGGAAATTGAGATATGAAGGACTATCAAATCTCCATAAATTATTGCAAAGTTATCTTCATTGCCTCACATTACAACAACATTGTCTGGCCATTGGTTTAGGTATGCTTTAACACAAAGTGCAAAATCAGGGTACTAAGAAGTGTCTGAGTGCCGATATGCGGCGAAGGGACATGGGGAAAACGAATAATGTGAACTAAGCTCTGTGTTCGTTTGTGGAGTTCCTTGGCGTCACACCCATGAGCGACCAGAGTTTCTGTTCTAACAGAAAAAACATTAACGTCAAGTCAGCTAGCAATTCATATCCCAACTTAATGGACACACATGAAGCTTTCACCCTGAATCATCACCTAGTAAAATAGAAGAATTCAATACACTGAACTTCTTCGTTCGTGAGAAAAATGATGTTGCAAGGCAGATTATTTCAGACAATCTGTTCTTGCAAAAAAACACCAGAATTTCATTATACAGTCTGATCTAAATAATAATGCGTATAAACCATAGCTCGGTGCAAGATTAAAAAGCTGAATTACAAAAACTAACGTAGAAGTCTCGACAATCTGTAAAACTTACACAATTGAGAAATTTTACACCAACGCTTGGTAGTATTGCATAGGTCTCAGTTAAACTTATTTGAACCAAAACCACATTCCAGCACAAATATTTGTTAAATAATTTAATGATCTGATGCATTTTTTTAAGGATCTAAATCTAGATTATGCAGTATAACTATTTTAAGTGGAAAAAAACTACCATCAAAATGAACATGCATTTCTACGGGTAAGGTCCCAGCCGCGCCGTGGGAGAGATGGTGAGGTTACCTCTTATCATATCCATCATATGTATCTAAACAACTGATTTTTCCATTTGACGTGAATATTTAATACAATTTTGTGCCCGTGGAAGAGAAAAACTAAGCTTTACAAAAACAGTTCCAGAAGCAGTGTACTCAATGTTCTTAACAAATATAATTTTACTACCCCGATACATATAAGTGTCACAGTTTTGAACTAACTAAGTTCAAAACTGCTACACTTATTTTGAATCAAAGGCAGTAACAAATAATATCTAACAATCGGTGTAATCTGCTATTCCCCAAGCCACGGGCAAACACACACGAAAGATCCCAATTTGTCACAAATCACTCATAGCCCAGGACCTCACCTCCGACTTCGTCTGCTCGCATGTGCTTGCCGTTGCCACTCCTCCTTGCCCCTTATACCGCTAGTCCAGCACTGGCTGCTGGTCCTTCTTGATGTTGCTGCTCCGGCTGCTCACTGCTTCTCCATGACCCGTTGGATGCCAAGTAAGAAGGTCGTCGGTCCGCGCATAAGTGAAGAGATCACCGTCCAGCACCAGCTCCGGTCAGGGTGTCCCATTGAGCCACCGGTTGAGCTGCACCACCATGAGAAGAAATACATAAAGAAAATTAGCAGCCTAGTGAGGTTATTTGGGATATGTGGGTATTATATTAAGAAATGGTAAAAACTGAACCATCTATACCCGAGCGGCAATTTTAAAGAAAAAAGTAAGTCTACATGACAAGTCTAAAAGATTACTTTACCATTGCTCAGAAGGATCACAAAAATGCTATTGGCCAGAACTGAAGATGTGGTGATCTCACGTAAAACTAACGCATATGGCTATAATATTGCTCTTCAGATTTCAATGGCACATCCTTGCACATGTCAAATAACAACTTTAGGTCTCCTCGGCAGGGCCTCGTCGCATTTTTGTTCAAAACAAAGAGTAGTTCCTCCTAGCCCTTGGGGATTTGAGTTGAGGTACTTCAACAGCTAGTAGGCTGGAGTGACACACACTTTTGCTCCTTTATAGCTCAGTTTCATAAAGAAAGAAAATAGAACATGCCAGAGTGTTTTTCCACATGACTACATCATTTTTTGTAATCTTTTGAGTGCATATGCAAAACCTAAGAGAAATCATATTATTTAGGATCTGCAACAGAAACGTGTCTAAAAATAAATAAATTCTACGAAATAGTAAAAGAAAACATACATGAGTTGCCGATGTAATTCTTGAGGTTCATGATCTCATTCTGCATATTTTCTAGGATCAAACCAAATAATAAATTAACCTTGTATCAGTAAGCTAGTGTGTTACTGCAAACAATTTGTAACACATATGTTTCCTTAGACCATTTTACTTGATCTGCAATACCAATGATCAGGAGCAAATGTAAAACACTGTGAGTATCGTCATGCTCTGATTGCTATATAGTGTCGCAACATGTTGAAGAGGTGAAAAATCTAAAATATATTTGGTGTTCATTGAAATCCATCCATGATTTTCTTTAATAAAATATGTTCAAATATCAAACGGGTGTACATGTCAATTCAGAGGAAAGTAAAAGTATTTCATATATTGGTTATAGCAATATTATGTAGGAAATATATACTTCCGTCATCTAGATTATCGCGGCTCCAATAAACTTCCTTATAAAATATAGAAACCTAGTGCTTGACAATTGGAAGGTTGTGAATAGCACACATGACCTCTCCAGAAAACCATGTTAAGACAATTACTTGGAATAGAAATGCATTACATATGCTTGTTAAATAACCCAAGTTGTAACTGGTATTTATACTTACGTAAGAAGCATCAACTGAATAATATTGCAAAGTGTACATGTTCGTTGCAATAAAAATCAGGGAATTGTCTTCTTACAGAGAACAAAATACAGAGAAGAAGCCTAGAGACTTTCCATATGTTATACATAATGAAATATAAGTCAACCGAGAACAAAATAGTAGTTTATATGCTATGCTATCTTTTTTTTCCCGTTCTGTGTTAGTAAGGGGATCATAGCAGGTCAGATATGAGTCATGTTTCTGTAAAATCGGAAGTAAGTAGGAATGAGACACAACAATTGCAGCAACATATGTGTCCGCCGATGAATTACCATATCTATATGTAAAATGGGAAGAAACCATCACAGAATTACAATCAAGATCACACAAAGTCACAAAATGCAAAGGTGCTGCTATGATCCTGAAGCACATAATAGTGACACTATAAGTAGCATAATTTTATTTGGGGAAATAAATTTGTCTAAGTGTACAACATAGTACATATGAAATATCAAAACTAACTGCTGAATGGTGCTCCACTCGGCTTAAGGCTTTGCTTACCTGCAGACTGGGATGCTCACTAATCTCTATGTCTGTTTGCCCGACTATTATTTTGTTGCTGTTGGCTGCAGGCCTCTCTTGGGCCAGTAAAGACTTATCTACTCAATATATTCAAGCTTTTTATTTTCTCAAGAAAAAATAGTTCTGAAGTAGCTTTACTAAATAAGTGCTACTGCATACCATGCAGAGCTAGGACAAAGTAACGTACCATAAGCATTCAGATAGTAACGTACCAGATAGAACAAAGTAAAGGACGTTCTTATTAACATACAGAAAAAACTGAAACTAAACATTAAAACCATAAGCATTCAGATGGTAACGTACCAGATAGTATGAGAATAGAGAAGTGTAATAATTAATCCCGTAAATATTGCAAAACATTACCGAATTAAGGGACTTATTTCATCTGAAATTTATAAAGGTACTTACCATCTTTCAGCACATCCCGGCTGAAGCCTCCCTTGCTTATGAGGTTCTTGTTGCGCAAACTGCCGGTCGCCTCTTCCATACCCTTGAGGGTGAATACCACGGAGCAGTTGTGCTTTCTCAGCGCTGGCAGGGGCAGCGGTTGTCCTTGTTCCTTCACCTGCCACAGTTCGGATGTCTTGTACAACCCTGCAAAAGCAAATATGAAATCATCAAATTACTTGAGAAATTTCGTGCCGTTTGAGCAAGCATCGAGAGAGCACGAATGGTGTAACCTGGTTAGTATGGAGAATCGTTCGAATAATTTCCCAGCTCGCAACAGCCCCAACAAGCAACAACAATTTCGACGAAATTGAAGGCTTCCGTGAGCTGGTGGGCGGGGAGTAGGGGACAGCAAAATAGAGGGGGCACTCACCATGCGATTGTTGAGAATCTTGGTGCCCTCGACGACGGCCCTGGAGGCGTGGTGGGCACCAGCGTAGCCCAGCACAGCGCGGGTGACTGCAGCTGCGGCCGCCCACCTCTGCTCATGGCGCTCCGCATCCAGGACGACATCACGGGATCACGATGATTCGGCCCGCCGCGGCCTCTTCCGGAAGAGTGAGCAAGTGATTTCTCTCCGTAGTCGCCGTGGCCGGAGCGGCGGGTGCTGGTGCTCGCATGGCATTCTGCGCGGCGAACGTGCTGATAGTGCGAAACTACTTCCACCCCGATTCACAACGAGTGTCTCCGGGCCAAATCGGTGATTTTGGGAGCCACGAGTCACAGAGTATTTTGCGAGAACTTGGTCGAACACCTGATGGGATTGGAGATGGGTCGAATCGGAGGTGCTCTGCCCAAATCGGAGCCGGCCGAGGTGAGTACGAGACATAATATTAGAAAATATTGCATGAAACAAATGGAAAGCTACGACAGTGAAAATTTCGTATAGGCGGAATCGGCTGTGACGCCAGTGTGTGTACTCGCATTGCTGCTTGAAGGTTGAGAGTAGCATACCACCACCGAACATGTCCCTGGCAAGTTGGCATGGAGCAGATCGGATTGCCTCACCCTCATCTTGCATCTCGTAGGACGAGACGAGGACTCAGTGGGTGGCGGGCTGGCGGCAGAGGTTGAGGACGGCGGTTGGTGGCACCGGCGATGGAGCCCTTCGGTGGCGTCACATACAGACAACAAGTACACCGATGAGGGTTGGTGCCGTGGCGTCTCGATTCCCAATGCTCGACATCGGCGAGCCGGCGACGGTGAGCGGAGGATCTGTAGCGTTGGTGACGGATCTCCAGAGCGGCACCCTCCATCTGGCGCGCCAGCCAGCTCCTCGGATGCCTCTGCCACACCGCCGCCAGCGGCATCTCCGCCCTATGTCGAGCCGCCGTCATCAGCTCGTCGCAGGCCGGCGCGTTGGCGCAGGGCATGCCAATGGAGGCCTCGAGCCGGCGGCCATGCCCTAGGAAACCTAGCAACCTGTGGTTCCACACGAAAGAGAAAGGGAAATCAGGAAACTGAATCAAGGCACGGGGCGACGGAATAAATCCTGTAGATTTGGAAGGCAGAGACGACGGAGGAAAGGGACGAGCGAAACTGATGCTCACGCTGATTGAGCCGCTGATTGATCGATACGGGAGGTCTACACGTCCTAGGTCCAGGGTTGGACGAAGGGGCGACGTATCGCCCAGAGGGCGAAGACGGAACGAAACCTTTGTTTTAAGTAGTAGAGATAGAGATAGAGATTATTTGTATTTGTAAGATTTTAAAATGAAGTGGTTTTATTTTTCTAAATTTTCTGATATATTATTTTTATTTTTAAGATTGTAAAAAGAAAAGTATTTTGAAAAGCACCTTTAGTCGCGGTTCGTGACACGAACCGCGACTAAAGGCTCTTTTCGCGCGGGAACGAAAACGCCGCGAAAAAAACCTTTAGTCGCGGTTCGTGACACCAACCGCGACTAAAGGTACCCCTTTTGTCCCGGTTGGGGACACCAACCGCGACTAAAGTCTGGCCCTATATATTCGCGATGTCTTCCTGCCCCAAAAATTTCTAAGTCCCAAACACTCGTCTTCCTCGCGCCGGCGCCCTGCTCGTCTTCTGCCCCGATTCCGTCGCCGTCGCCCGCGCAGAGATTCTGCGAGAGGACCGCGCCGTCGCCGTCGCCCGCGCCCTTCTCTCCACCGCCTCCACCCTGCTCCGCCCCCGCCCCGTCGCCGTCTCCGGTAGGTTCCCTGCGGGCCTCGCGCCGCCCTCGAACCAACGCCCTCGAACGACGACCACGAACCGCGAACGCGCCGCCCTCGAACGGAAGGGATGACGCGCCGCCCTCGAACCACGAGCCCTCGCGCTCGCTCCCGCGGCTAGAATCGCCGCCGGCGAGCACCACAGTGACCGTCCTCCCGCCGCTCCTCGTCGGCGCTCCTCGTCCCTGCCTCCTCCCCATCTCCGTTCCCTCCTCCGTGGCCGGAATCGCCGGAGACCCGAGAGCCGATACTGCCACCGCCGGCCACCGTGTGACGCCAGGGTGACGTCATCATGATGTCACCTGGCCACGTGTTGGCGTGTTTTTTTTAAATGACGTCATCGTGACACGTGGGGCCCACTGTATATGGAATTACAGAAAAATAATTAAATCTTCTAAATTAAATAACTTTTAATTTATAATTCCAAAAATTATGGAAAAATATGCAAAATGTTCACAAAAATGTAAGCTATCTGTTTATATCATTTTCAATCATGTTTGAAAAAGTTCAAAATGAGACCATATTTGAATTTGAATTAAATTCATTAAAATAATGAAAATAAGTTTTAATTCAATAAATTCAGAATATTAAGTGTAATATACCAAAATGACCAGGAAAGCAAATGCAACCTTGCTATGGGGTTCTCCAAGTCATTTGAGCAACTAATCTTGGACACACCTCTAAAGTATGGTTTTCCCCCTCCGGTGGTCATCGTTCTTCCACCCAAAACCCTAGCAATCTGTTTTCCCTCCTTCTACAACAATATTTGCTATGTCTCCTATATACTTAATTAATTTTTACTACATGCATGTCTGCAGGAGTGACATATGGCGGACAATAGAGCCTTGCCGCTTACGGATCAAGAGGCTGAAGGTATTATATACGGCATGATAGCCAACGAGATCCATTATGTGCCGGGCCCAGAAGATGAGCAACAAGAGGATGTAGTCTCTTCTTATCTACACCTTGATGATCAAAAGGTGAAGGAACGGACATTGTCGATGATCAAGAAGGTGAAGGAATGGACATTGTCGACGGAGGTCAACCGTCGACAAACGACGATCTCCAATTGCAAAGAGCAACCACCTCCGGCGAGGTATATATATATACATTGAGCCTCTCGTGATACAAACTTACTGAAATGTGAATACATATGCATTAACGCGCGCGACTCTCTTTCTTATTTTAGCCCTCGGTCGGATCGAGTACGACAAAGCGTGGCAAATCCAGGGCGATGAAAAAATGAGAAACATATACCATCGAATCAGTCGGTGAAACCGGCAAGCCCCTACAGCACACAAAAAAGTTTATCAACCAATGCGGAATCATTGTTAGAGACAACGTCCCGATCACCGTCCAGGAATGGAAGGAGCCAAAGAAAGCACGTCTTGGTTTCAGTTATGTCGACAAGAGAACGAAAAAGGATCTGTGGAGAAAGCTTATGGTACATTTCATTCTACCTCCGGAATACAACAAAGAAGATGAATTCGGTAACGAGGTTCCGGGTGGACGTCAGAGGAGGAGGCTAGTCAAAGAGTTCGCTCTTCAGAAGATGGCCGAAGCATTCCGGAACTTCAAGAAAAAATTGTTCCGTGAATATGTCAACCAGGGCAAGACTCCGATTTTCACTGGACAACATGAGAAACTGAGAGCTGATTGGCCAGAATTTGTGACGCAGAAGAAATCGGAGCATTTCAAGGAAATATCGAAAAAAAAATAAGGTTAATGCGGATAAGAAACAGTACCATCATGTTATGGGGCCAGGAGGATACCGTGTTTCGGCGCCTAGGTGGCAGAAGACGGAGGACGGCCTGACGCCGCGAGGAATCCCTCTAGGTACAGAGGGATGGGACGAAAGAGCCAAAATGTGGTGGTACGGGCATGGGGGATCGCTAGACCCGGAGACAGGGGCGTGTGTTCATCGGCAGAAAACGTTTGCTCCCACCCAAGCCCTTATTGACGCAATGGCCAAAGCTCAACATGGCTTGATCCCGTTCAACAGAGAGAGAGACGCACTGACCCATGCCCTCGGGAATCCTGAACACGGAGTACATATACGAGGCAAAGGCAGAATGCCGTGGAAAGTAGGGTTTTCCCAGGAGAATGACACGTACTGTTATAGAAGCCGTAAGAGAAAGACGGACCAGGCTGCAGATCTTCTGGCGAAGCTTGCATCGGAAGTTAGTGAGTTGAAGCAGACCATGCAGGGAATACTTGTGAAAGAAACATCGGCGGCTGCAGGGCCGCATGAAGATCATGCAGCGGATCTCGGAAGCCAGCATCAGCGGAGAAGCAGCGTGGCTTCCACGGAGGCCCCGCCTGCAGGTGCTAATGCACCGATTATCAAGAGTCGTGCACCGGAGCCTCACTACCCCGTGGATGGTGTAAAGGAGATGAAAGAATGTGATCTGCATTATCCCGTGGGGAACATTTCCACGAAGATAGCTACCGGCAGTGCTTTACCCTATACACCTGGGGCACTCCACCACAACAACCTCATTCCATATGGCTATGCTCGTGTCACGGTGGAAGACATAGTCCAAGTGTTTGAGGACCTGGAGATTGACATAGCTACACCCGAAGGGGAGAGAAGACTTGGAGATGTCAAGCGCCAGTTCATTCTATGAAAAAAGAAGTACATAGTGTTTCCAGGCGAGACGCCAAGGCTAACAAGTCCACCCCCCTCCGATGGTGCGGGTGGTGGTGGTGGTGCTGGTTCACCTACGCCTCCTTCACGCCATTCGACGCCGTCCCCCGATCCACAATCTCCGGCGGGTAAGCAGGCGTCGCCCACCAATCCTCCTCCGGCGGATAAGCAACCGCCGCCCCCCAATCCTCCTCCGGCGGATAAGCAGCCGTCGCCCCCCATTCCTCCTCCGGCGGATAAGCAGCCGTCGCCCCCCATTGCTCCTCCGGCGAAGAAACAGAAGCAGGCGGACAGCAAGGAAACCCGCTCTTGGACTATTAACCCGGAGGCTTATGTACCTAAGACCACACGGGTACCGGAGCCATCACTGAAGCCTATCCCCCCAAGGGCTTGGGAACTTAGTGATGCTGAAACCAAATTGGCCGCGAAGGCTGACTATGAGAAATGGAAGGCCGATAAGAAGGCGCTAAGGGAGCCTAAGCCCAAGGAAGTATACCCTCCGCCGGTACAGAAGTGGGCTACGGGTTTTTTGTCGACACCGTCCCAAGCCGAGAAGAATTTGCCTAAAGACTATGAAAGTGAACTTCATAGGCAAGAAGAAATATTGATGGAGGAGAAAGAAGAAAGGAAAAAAAGCGGGAAACAAGTTGACCAGCTCGGGATGCAGAGTAAACAATCGATCCCCCCGCTCATAGTGAAAGTCGGTCCGGAACAGGACCCCGAGGTCAGAGCAGTTGCGGCAGCAATGGGATTGACTGTAGCTACTGCCATGAAAAATGCGTCCGAGATGGGTTTGTCTCTTCGTGCCTTGTTAGGCCTGGACGATGCGCCAATGGCTGAGGTACCATTACAATATGTGAAGCATGGGCCTCTCGTCGAGCATGTGCAGGAAAAGAGTCTACCACCACTAATGCAAAATCTGCTACGTTGGTACAAAAATTTCATATCATGGTCCGACAAAGAATATGTTCATGTGGATGTTACAGAGGAGCATCACACCAAAAAGTACTCTGTAGCAGTTGACATGAGTGAATTGTTCCAGCTGTTCAATCTGCGCGAGCTCGACAAATCTATCCTGAGTTGCTACGTTCTGTAAGTGATTTATTTCTACCTCATCTCGTTCTTCATTGCCTGCACTATATATATATATTGTCCTAACTATATTGTTGCGTACGCTATTATGCAGATCGAAGATTTGGGAATGCAAAATAAGACACATCCATGATGTTGGGTTCATTGACCCACAAATCATTAATGGACATGTGTTACAATATCACCCCCTAGACGTCGAGAAAGACTTATACAATTTTCTTAGAAAGCATCAACTCAAAAGTCGTATTCTATTTCCTTACCATTTTGGGTGAGTGTTTCTCTCTTGTGCCCATTATCTTTTGTTTACTCCATGCATGGTATGTCTAATCGATAAGTTATGCATGACTATGCATGTAACGTGTCCGCAGGTTCCACTGGATGCTGCTAAAAATTGAACTTCACACCTCCACAGTTTTTATCATGGACTCTATGGATTCAGATCCAAAGTTTTGGATCGACATGAGAAAAATGCTGCAAAAGTAATTATTTTCAATCATTTGCGCTCTATATCGATCGGTCTCTTTTGTTCATTTCCTAATATGCAGTAGCTAATAACTCCCTTGTTCATTTAATTTTCTTTGCATTGTAGAGTTTGGAAACGGTTCTCAAAAGAAATTGTCGGTCAATTCAAACATCAGCTAGAATTTAAAATTTTACTTCGTGTGGATAAGCAGCCACCGGGGACCAATCTATGTGGATACTATGTTTGTGAGAACATACAGAAAGAAACCTCTTAGAAGAAGAAGTCGGAGAGTACGCGGAAGAGTCTCAATAACTTGCGGAGGACGCTTAGTCCAGAAGCTCGCTTCCGACCAATTCAAGAGGAAATAGCATGATTTTTCCTTAGGCATGTCATCGATCCTAAAGGAGAACATTATACGTCCGACGAAGACCAATTCAAGACGACTTAGCAGGATTTTTCCTTATGCATCTCCTAGATTGAAACTTGTTCGAAGTTGTGTATATCCATCGTAATTGTGTATGGAAACTTGTTCGAAGTTGTATATGGTCACCCGAGATTGAATATATATTATATATTCCTATTGAATTCTTCTTGTTTGAAATTTCATATATGCATGTATATAGTAGCATACAATATATATGTGTACTGAAACTTCATCAAAATTAAAATAAAACACAAAATAAAATATAAAAGAAATAAAAAAAAAAGAAATTAAAAAGAAAACAGGTTTAGGGGGGCTAAAACCCTAAACCTGCGGAGGAGGCCTTCAGTCCCGGTTAGCCACGAGAACCGGGACTAAAGGTCCTCCGCCCCGACGGACTCCTGACGCCCACGTGGACGGGCCTTTAGTCCCGGTCCGTAAGTGGCGCGACTATAGGGGGGTCTTTAGTCGCGCATATTTAGTCCCGGTTGCGCGGCCGGGACTAATGGCCTTTGCGAACCGGGAATGAAGGCCTATTTTCTACCAGTGGGGCGTATCCAGGGGGTGTTGATTTTGAGGTTTTTACTACCCATAGTTTTCCTAGAAAAAAATAGCCATCGTTCGTTTATCGTCCGGTTTGCTAGACACTTAAAACATACATACAAAAGTATAATGTTGTTAATCGATTGCATACTTATACTATTCAATATTCATTTGGTAAAAAAAAATCAACGGTGCGATATGTTTATTGTAATGTGCCCACCTTCTGGTTTTTTCCCGGGTCCGTGTGTACATGCAACCTCAGTCCATACAACTTACCACGTACGCATAGGCTCATAGCTCCATGCTTCGGTCTGCCATTGTCGAGTTCTTAGCGATGTGCTCCCTTTGGCCATCTAAGGTAAGCTTCTATTCGGAGCATCTTCACCGGCGCGCTTTCAATACTTAGGGCCTCTTTGGATCAAAGGAATTTGATAGGAATTTTGGAGGATTTCAAAACATAGGAATTTTTCCTATGGAATGCCTTTGGTTTATATCACCAAATTCCTAAGGAATCTATTCTTTTGCCCTCCATTCCATAGGAATCTCAACATGAGGTTCAACTTTTTTTTTGAGGAGTCCAATGCACTCATACTCTATCTCTCTACCCTCTCTCCCCATTCCTGCAAAATTCTTGTGTTTGTTTCCTGCGCGCCATCCAAACACATCTCTTACAAAATTCCTATGTTTTAGAATCATATAGGAATTGAAGTGCATGACATTGCAATCATTTGTTTTTCCTATTCCTATTTTTTGAAAATCCTTTGAACCAAAGAGGACCTTAATAGTGTCCGACAAGTGTGTTGAACATGTGCAACACGTTATCATCGTACTATTTCTAGTTGTTGCCATAAATATTTTTGAACCACGAATATAAATGCGCCGAATTTTTTTTTTTTTGAAACGGGAACCGTGCCCCAGCCTCTGCATGAAATTGATGCACACATCCGGTTTTTCTTTAATATAAGAATCAAAGAAGTACAAAGTAAACAAACCCGAGGCCGCATGCCTCGCAATAGCACCTCCACTGGACTACCTCTAAACTAATGGCAAAAGATAAACGCAAAGATACATACACAACTTCTAGACGAAGCCTTCAAGAAGGAAAAATCACACGTGCGTCGATGATGACGAGTCCGATCAAAGATCGAGCTCGGGATTTTCATCCCCAAAGTCAAGCTTCGAACCATCACCTTCAGCAAGGTAACGACGCAAGCGCGTGTCAACTTCGCCCGAGATGTTTCCACCGAAGTGTGTAGACTCGACACCAAATCTTCTACCATCACCACCTCTCCGGCCAACGAATAGCCAGATACCACTGGAGGAGAAACTGGAGGCCGATGACGTCCCATACCGCTCCGCCTCTAGCCGATGTCACACCACCTTCTATCGAATAACAACATGCATGACTTGACACCGCGGAGAAACATCCTGCGTAGCACATGCCAGGATCAGGCATTCGCCACCGCCGGCCAGGCATGACTTGACATCTCCTCTGAAGTCGTCATGCGTAGCACCTGCTGCGTCGAATAGAACCCTGTCTCGAAATGAAGGGGGCGTCCCATACCGCCGCCATCCTCGGAACTCTGCAACCACAAAAGAGAACGTCTCATACCTCCATCGACAGTGACTTACAAAGCCAAAGACCATCACCATCTCGAAGATCAGCCATCGCATCATCCACATGACCACGAAGACCACCACCGTCGAAGAAGCCGGGCCGCCGTCCCATGTCCAAACTCCTGCGGTGTCAACGACACCGCAACGAGCAAATTGTGGCCAGCGCGCCGCCGCTAGACCAGCTGCAAGCAACCACGCTGCCACGCAACATCAGCTGCCGACCGCGACCTCCTCCCCGCCGCAAGTCGTTGCAGCTCCTGATCCATAGGTCCGATGACCTGGAAAGTCGAATCTGCCACGACCTCGGCCCCGCCGCCGCTGGTCCCTCGATCCGGTGAAGACTCCAAAGCGATGCCCGCAAGAGGGAATACGACGCCGGGACGCCGCCATCGCTCGATCCCGGTGGGATCAGAGGTCTCCCCCGGAGATGCATCAGATCCGGGCGTGAGAGCAGCCGCCGGCCGACAAGGAAGGTACCCTTGTCGCCGCCTCCACCATGGGCGCCGAGAACAGGGGCTGGACGGAGTAGATCCAGCCCGCCGCCGTCATACCGAACGCCGGCACCGCCACGATGCCAAGCATCCGGAGACCCCCGGTGCCCCGGCCCGCACCGATCTGAAGCGAGGGCATCAGGAATCCGCCCGAAGATCTTGGCCGCCGTCGCCTCGACTGCAGGGGCGCCACCGTCGCGAAAGGCAGGGCCGCCGCCGACTCCTCCGTGTGCGCCACCTCGCAGGTCCCCGCAGCACCTCGCCGCCGTTCACCCGCTGGATCGCGCACCGTGGCCGCCGGACCCGCTCCTCACCACCGCGCGATGGAGAGACCCCGCCGCCGCCGTCACGGGCGCCGTCCAGGCTTTGCCCGGCGAGGCCTCGGGCAACGACGGGGAGGATGGGGATGGGTGGAGGGAGGCCTAGAGGAGGAGGCGGCGGTCTCCCCGCGAGTCGCCTAGGTTAGGCGACGCGAGGGTCTTCTCAGGGTGTACCACTGTTGTGGTTCCTTCTGTTGACCATCCCTTCAAACAAAATGTTACATACTTCAAACAAATGTTACATACTTCAAGCAAGTTTAACAAACTTAAATGGAATTTAAACTAAACCAGAGACCCAACAGCGCATTCACCTTAAGGAACTTGGAAGCTACCGGGCAGTCGTAGTCGATGGTGGTGACGCATATGCTCTGGCCTTGAGGAACTTGCATTCTTCGACGAAAGGTCCACCATGGTGGACGCGTACGACCTAGTGACGCTTCGTGCCACTTAGTCTCCTTCCAACCTTCGTTATCGCCGTCATCGTCCTATGCCGGCATTTCTCCGGCGTTGTGTGCATCATCGGGGTTGTCGGGAGCCACGTCGTTGTCCTCATCTTCCTCCCCGCCCCATTCATCGTCGCCCTTGGTGGAGAACTTGTGTAGGTGGCCCTCATGCTTTGCGTGCACGTTGTCATCCCAATAGGGAGATGACTAATAGTAGCTGATGTCGCGCCGTATCTCCACCGTTAGGCACTGCCACTCCTCTTTAATGAAATCTACTCGCACCAAACCAGTAATAGACGACATTGGTCACCGACTCATCTGGTAGGTGGTCGTCGGTGCCAAGCACCGGTATGTTTTGCGTCATGCAATGAAGCGTGAACTCCTCTCACATCACCTGGCAGCCGTCGGTCATGACGAGAAGTGGAGACGGAGCGGGTGATGGGTGGTGGTGCACGAGACGATCTCACATGTTGTTTGATACGTGGCAATAAGAAGAGTTCATCGTGAAACATCCCGCGGCGGTACCTCTCGCCGTGCGCGGTCCTCATTCCCCTCACGCAGCTTCTTGCGATAATTCTTGAGGCAAAGCATGTGGTCTGTGCTTAGCTGGCGGCGGCAATGAAGTGGCAACTCGCTGTTTTGATATCTAACTTTGCAATGTTTGGATTAAACACTGTGTCCTCATCTGTGCTATCCCACACCCTGAGGTGTTATAGAGATGGAGCTCTTCCTGTCCACAACTCGTATGATGTTTTGGGCATCGACTTGCTTGGTACTCTATTGAGAATGTGAATGACGGTATTAAGTGCCTCCATCCATAATACCAATGGCAAGGTGGAATAAATCATCATACTTCTCACCATATCCATAAGAGTACGGTTACTCCTTTCACCTACTCCATTTTACTGAGACTCGCCCCGCATTGAATACTGGGCTACTATGTCATAATCCTGTAAGAACCTTGCAAAGGCTCCAGGGACTTTTCCATATGGAATGTGTCTACCTTAGTACTTCCCCTCCACGGTCAGATCTCACTATCTTTATTCTTTTATCATATTGGTTTTTAACTTCAGCTTTAATGTCTTTAATTTATCCAATGCTTCAGATCTTTCTTTAATTGGATTGATGTATCCATATCGGGAGTGATCATCTGTGAACATTATGAATAATTTATAACCATCCACACTTTTCACAGGAAATGGTACACAAATATCAGTGTGAATGATTTCTAGTATTGATGTACTTGGGTTTGCACCATTTTTAAATTTACTTTACATACTTTCCTTTAATACAATCTATGCATTTCTCTATGTCTTAGAAGTTAGAACTCTAGTGGAGGAAGCATATCATTTTTATTAGTCTTTCTATCCCCCCCCCCCTCAAAATGTGGCCTAACCGACTGTGCCATAATTTCGATGAGTCATGAGTTCCCTTTCTTTTAGTTTGTTCTTTATTCGACGAGGAAACATGCGCATTCACTTTGCACACAGAATAAACTTTTTCACGTAAAGATAATAAATAAATCTTGTTATGGAGGAAAGCTACCCCCACATGAGTATTATTACACCATATGGCACACTTTCCATGTCCAAAATAACACTCATAATTGTATTTGTCTAAGCGTGATGCACTAATCAAGTTCTTGTGTGGTGAAGGAACATATAAGACATCTCTAAGCAAAATCGTGAAACCATCAGCTAACTCCAGGGAGATGTTGCCGACAACTTCCACGTCAGTTTGAACTCCATTAGCGACTTCTATTAATCTTTCTCTTCTTTTCATAGTCCTGGTCGAATTGAATCCCCGTAAAGAATTTGCAACATGAACAGTTGCACATGAGTCAATCCACCAAGTAGATTTTGAAAACTGTGTATACATGGATTCATTTACAAAGGAACCAACATTCTTACCTTTCTTTTCCATTATGTACTTTAGCCAATCTGGGCAATCTCTCTTGTAATGCCCAGTCTTCTTGCAGTGGAGACAAGTGTCTTTGTCCACTGGAAGAGACCTCTATTGATGCTGAGGCTGATACTGTGAGGGATCTTTCCCATGTGCTTTTGAGGGAGAACCATAATTTCTTTGATTATAGTTCCTTTTCTTCTTATCCTTCACATAGTTCAAAGAACCACCATGTGAGGTTTTAAGTCTATCCTCCTCTTTCACGCACATGGCTATAGTCTTTTCAACATCTGATTTTTCAGGGGTCATATTGTAGTCTATCACAAAGTTGTCAAACTGATTTGGCAGTGAAGCCATGATCATATGAACAAGGATTGTTGGCTTGAGATCCAAATCAGATCCAAGGGCTTAATATTAGCTGCCATGTTGATCATTCTTAAGATATGCTCCCATATGCCATGTGCACTGATGCTGGCAAAGCGTGTTGGGAACCCCAAGAGGAGGGTGTGATGAGCACAGTGGTAGAAATTTCCCCTCAGTTAAGAACCAAGGTTATGAATCCAGTAGGAGAAATATGATCTTCAGAAGGTTGATGCCACTGACGGTGGTGATGGCGCCTCACCGGTGTCAGCAACAACGCGGAAACTGCACACAACACAACCAAAATACTTTGTCCCAACGGTACAGTGAGGTTGTCAATCTCACCGGTCTTGCTGAAAAAAAAAGATTAGACGTATAGTGTGGAAAATGGTGTATGCTTGCAGTAAGTAAAGAAAAACAGGAAATTATAGAGGGTTGTTTAACAGTGTAGGAAAATGGACCGAGGTTCATAGGTTCACTAGTGGTGTCTCTCCATAAAAGATAGCATGCTGGGTGAACAAATTACAACTAGGAAATTGACAAATAGAGGTTGCACCGTAGTGCACATTCATGACATGATGACTACTATGATATTTAGTGCGGGCGTTACAACAATATACATAGACCGTAATCCAACTGCATCTGTGACTAATAATCCACCCTCAGCTTATCATCCGAACCCCCTTAGGTATTAAGTTGCAAGCAACAGATAATCACAATAAGCAATGTGTGTAATGTAAGCAATGATTGTGCACGCGGGCACTCACACCGTTGTTTTCTCCCTAGTGGCAACAACACATCCTCCCCCGTCACGTTTCTGTCACTCGAGCACAGGCGAAAAGAAGGCATGAACCCACTATCGAGCATAAATACTCCCTCTTGGAGTCACTAGCAACTACTTGGCCAGAGCAACCACTAGCAACAGAAAGCATGCAAGATCACAAATAACATATGCAATAAAGACTATAATCAACTTGGCATAAGTTCAATATTCACTGGATCCCAGCAAACACAGCATATAGAATTACATAAGAACAATCTCGATCATGTTAGGCAGCTCACAAGATCTAAACATGGAGGCGTAGGAGGAGAAGACAACCATCTAGCTACTGCTATGGACCCGTAGTCCAAGGATGAACTACTCACGCATCACTTCGGAGGCAGGCATGGTGATGAAGAGGCCTCCGGTGATGATCTCCTCTCCGGCAGGGTGCCGGGAGACAGCTTCAGAACCCCCCTGATCTAGGGTTGACGACGGCGGCGGCTGCGGAACTTTTCGGGGATATTTGATCAGGTGTTTAGGGTTTCCCATCGGAGGGCAATAAATAGGCGAAAGGGCGAAGGCGGTGGAGCCCTGGGGGCCCCACACCACCCCCGGCGCGGCCAAGGGGGGCGCGCCACCGCATGGTGTGGGCCCCCTGAGGCCCCTCTCCGGGTCAACCTTCGGGTATTCTAATACTTCCGGGCTTCGAATTTCCAATTCCGAGAATATTTCGAGAACAACTTTTTTGAAACTAAAAATAGCAGAAAACAGGGAACTGGCTCTGTGGCATCTTGTCAATAGGTTAGTCCAAAAAATCGATAAAAAGGACATAAAAAAGGGAGAAAACATGTAACAATTGGCATAATATCATCATGGAGCATCAGAAATTATAGATACGCTGGAGAAGTATCAAGCATTCCCAAGATTAGTTCCTACTCGTCCTCGAGTAGGTAAACGATAAAACACAATAATTTCTGAGCTGACATGCTACTAACATAAACTTGATCATAAAAATGTAAAAGCATATGTAAGCTGAGATCATAAAACTTTTAACACAAACATGATAAATAGAACTTTAATAATAAAGCATAGCAATCACTTTGCATCATGAGAAGTATCTCAAATAAAAGATCATGAATAACGATGCAAAGAAAGATATATGTTTGTTTCAAGTGTAGAGAAAGCATGGCAAAGTGGTATTTCGCTAGTCCTTAAGAGTGGGGCAAAACATAAATGCAAGGACACCTTCAAAGTTCATGAGAAAAACTAGAGCAAATAATTTGAGAACAAACAATAACACATCGTGAATCAATTAATAATGTTTCTGAGACAAATGCACATAAAACTCAGAATTACAAAAATGCTCTCTCAACTATGCATAAAGTTAGAAGATGGAGACTCGACATAAAAGTAAAAGAAAGTCCCTTCGCAGAGGGAAGCGGGGATCACTCATGTCCTAAATTTTTTTATTTTATTAAACATAGGTATTAAAAGTTTGACACTCCTCCCATCCATCTTTCACAAACCATGGCTAACTGAATCCTCGGGTGCCTGCCAACAATCACATACCATGGAGGAGTGTCTATATTTTGGGAGATGTATGCTAATGTCAATGAATGGTAAACAGAAAATACAGCACGTCACGAGCCAACTAGATTCCACAAGAGCGGCTCCCATATGAAGGACGCAACTGGTATAGAAGGTCATCCTCTTTCTCTTTTGTTTACACAATTATGCTTTGACTGATAAATCAGGGGGAAAAATAGTGAAGAGATTTTGTGTGTACTAATTTGGGGCTGGGCACCCCGCTGCCAGCTCTTCTATCATTTGGATAAGCAGATGAATCCACTAGTCCTGGGTGTGAAATCCAATCAACAAGTGAGATAAATATTCTCTATTTACGTCCTCATGAGCAAAAACGGGAACATAAAGCAAGAGTAATTTTGAAGGTTTTAAAGATAACACATGAGCAATTTACTTGGAGTGGCAGTTAAATACCACATGTAGGTAGGTATGGTGGACACAATGGGAAAAATTTGGTTTTAGGGAGTTGGATGTACAAGTAGAGCTCATACCCAGTACAGGTGGAGGCTAGCAAAAGACTGGGAGCGACAAATCAAGAGAGCGTAAGAGCCATAATCATGCATAGCGACATAAACATCATTAATTAAAGCATGAGCGGTATCACAAGTTCAAAAAATAAATGATCATAGAGGCTATTAGTGACTGGTTCATAGTCATAAACATGGTGTGAGCATGCGCCAAGTCAACCAAATAAAACATTCAAAAGAGAATACCATAAATTTATGCTTTAATATGACAAGAACAACTCATGAATCTTTCAATGGAACCTTAAACACTCTCATCTATTTGAGGCTAATCATGCTACTCAATAACCACAAGGCTTTAAAACTAAAATAACATCTAGCATGATACGAAAAAGTTCTAGCCACAGTCTATACAAGCTTCTACTTGCACCATTAAAAATTCTACCTCAAGCAGCAGTTTCTTTTCCCAAAAAACACCATAAAAGATATGTTTTAACAAAACCCTTCCAAATTCTGCATCAACCAAACATGATAGTACTCACATAACACTACTAAAACTAACAACTCTGATAAGAGATACATGCAAAACAGGAGCTAAATAAATGCAGCCAGACAAATATTAAGAATACAAAGTATTCCCATGAAAAAGCGGAGCGTGTCACTCCCCAATAAAAGAATGCTGGGGCCAACCAAGATTATTCCAAAAATAAAAACTGAAATCAAAAATAAAAGACGCTCCAAGTAAAGCACATAAGATGTGATGGAATAAAAAATATAGTTTCACTAGAAGTGACCTGATAATTTGTCGATGAAGAAGGGGATGCCTTGGGCTTCCCCAAGCTTAGACGCTTGAGTCTTCTTGGAATTTGCTGGGATGTACCACCGGGGCATCCTCAAGCTTAGGCTTTTCACTCTTCTTGATCACATCATATCATCCTCTTCTCTTGACCCTTGAAAAACTTCCTTCACACCAAACTTCTCACAATATTCATTAGCAACGTTAGTGCAATCAAAATAATAAATTCACATGGTTAAGTTTAAACACAATCCTACCACTCATAAACACATTAGCTACTGTCACAACTTCTTTTAAAACTCTTTTTTCTCAAAAGAACACCAAAATAAAGATATTAAGATGCAAATGCAATTATTGGCAGAAATCTGTCAAAACAGGACAACAGGTAAAGATGATTTTTTTTAGAAAATCTTATGTTGCTCAAATCAAAAAGTGTTCAACTAAGAAATGTTTCTTATATAGTCCAGGATTACGCACAAAAAAACTCAGGTCATTTTGAATTTTCTGTGATTTTATACGAATTTAATAGTGGACAGCAGAAATCTATTTCCTGCACAGAAATCCGAAATATATTCTCAACTTTCGACTAGAGTATTTACTTGGCTCAACAAAGACACAAAATAAAAGATACCTAGGGGTTTCTAAGGAAATAGACAACACCCGGGAGCAAAGAAAACAAAAGAAAACGACGGAAAACGGAGAAATAAAACGGGGTTTCTCCCGGTAGCGCTTTTCTTTAACGCCTTTCAGCTAGGCATAGAAAGCAACTCAAGTGTGAAGATGGTCACATAAGGAATTTGAATTATGCAAAAGAGAGCATAAATAAGCAAGTATAAAACAATTTTAATTCTAACCCACTTCCTATGCATAGGAATATTGTAAAGAAATAAATAAAAAAAGCTCAAACTAGAAAGCATGGGAAGGTAAAACAAGAGCAACTTCAAAACTTTCAACAAATAGAGAGGTGTTTTAGTAACATGAAAATTCCTACTACCATATTTTCCTCTCGCATAATATTTTTCAGTAGAATCATGAACAAACTCAACAACATAATTGTCACATAAAGCATGTTTTTCATGGTCAAGAAGTACACAATTCATATCAAGCTCCAAAACAGTGGGATTAAAATTTAAAAATAACTCTTCTTTTCCCCCACTTTTAGCAATATCAAAACGAGATGATTGATTGATCATAATAGTTATAGGACACATTATAGCAATCCTATTTTCAGTAGCATTATGATTTATAACATCAAGTAACATAGGACCATAATTGTCGTGGTGGTATCACGGCAGATGCCATAGGATGGCTAAAGATCTGGGGTCGATGGACGTTGGAGGTGCTCGGGGATTGATCACGCAGCGAGTAGCCACGTGAGGAATGAATCAAGCACTGCAAACAACAAGATCTACCCAGGTTCAGGGCCCTCGTGTGGAGGTAAAACCCCTACTCGCCTTTCTCTCTTTATTTGTGTGTTCTACCGAGTAGCCACAGTATAATTTGGCCTGCAGCCGAGTAGCCACTCTTCTCTCTATGTGATGCGAGTCCTAAGTGTTCCGAACAAGCCAAGCGACCCTCTCACAGGAGGGGGCAGGGCACCTTATATACTGGTGCCCAGCCGAATACATCCAAGATGAAAAGTACAGCCGAGTGTCGACATAGTATGCACATTGCACACTTACAGCTTCTCGCTGACAACTTTGGCTTCCTAGTTTGTCTTGTGCACAAAGTCGTTGTGCAAAACCAAGTCCACGACCTGTTACCACTGTCACGGCCACAGGGTAGGCCCCCGACCTGCACCGTCCTGCTGACACCCTGGCGCGGATAAGCACGCGCTCTGCAGATGAACAGTGCGCCAGTATGGACCCATGATACGCGGGATCCTGTGTCAGAACGGCTCCTTTGACTTCTGGCCCGAGTAGGAACTCACTCCTTCTACTCGGACCACTTCCTCTACTCGGAGGAATGTAACTTCCTTGATTCTTCCTTCTGGCCATTAGCAGGTGCGGCCGGATAGCGGTCGACCGGGTAGCGGGTACCGAGTACCCAGCTACTCAGCCAAAACTCTCCTTTGATCTTGCCTTTAGCACTTGCTTTACCCCTACTCAGGGGTAACCCCCCGACATTAGTCCCCGAAGCTGGTAGAGTCCTGCGAACTTGTTCACTGGGCTCTTCCAGCTTAAAAACAAACCTTGTCCTTGATCCGTAAGATGCCGAGTTGCACCTCCGAATAGCCTTCAATTCTTGCTTGAATTTCTTCTTCTCCGAGTAGCACCATCTCTCTTCTCTGACGCCGAGTAAAAATACTTAGCGAATTTTCGAACAGAATCTCGCCGTGCCAGAGCAAATCCATCTCTCCGCGTCGCTGCTGGGCACGTGTCATGCCCCCGTACCCCCGACGCCTCGGTACCTGGGATATGACAGGCCACGCGCCCATCACTGCGACCAGGGCCCACCGGCCTGTTAGGTCACTTCAACTGCACTTATTAGCCCACGATCTCGATGTGGGATTAACTGCGCCGGTTACGCGCGCAATATGCGCTGTGTGCGTTTCTAACCGGTTCGCTTCCCACGCCGCACGATCTCAGTGCACGATCGATCCCACTAACTCCGTTGGTAACGGCAACCCGAGGGGAGAGATAAATACCCCCTCGGTACCTCCTCCTTCTCTTTCCTTCTCACTTTCTTCTTCCGCCCCTTCGCCTCTCCGCCACCGCTGAACACGCCGCCGCCGCAAATCCTTGCCACGCCGTTGCTCTACGCGCCGTCGGAAAGAGAGCAATTCCTCCACACACCTTGCCACTCCAATCTTCCACAAATATCCTTATCTCCATGGCTCGCGGAGACGATGACGGCCGCGCCGGTTGGGAGGGGTCCGATGTCACGGCGGAAGACTGCCGATGGCTAGTCAATACCCGCCGTGTCCCTCCCGGCGTGCGGTGCAGGCCTCCGGGCAACGAGATCGTCCCCACACCGGAGGAGGGCGAGTTCGTCGTCTTCCTCGTGCACTTCAAGCAGGGATTCGGCCTCCCGGTGTCGGATTTCTTCAAGGAGTTCCTCAAGAACTTCGGGTTGCAGCCGCACCATCTCCCCCCCCCCCAACGCCATGGTGATGCTCGCCTTCCACGCGGTGGTCTGCGAGGCGTTTCTCGGCGTGTACCCAACTATCCATAGTTGGGCACGTTATTTCTTCTTCCGGAAGCAGAGCGTCCCCAAGCCCGGAAGCGGAGAGCGCCCGCGCGATGACGAAGACGGGGGGCGCCATGATGCTGCAGCGCAACGTCAGCAGCCACCCGTGCATCAAGGGACTCGATACGGTACGCAAGTGGCAGCGCTCCTTTCTTTATGTCAAGAACGTCCCCACCGAAGAAGGAGCGCCCATCTAGGACCGGATAGGGCTTCCTAAGTGGAAGAACGCGCCGCCAACCCAGCAAAATTGGGGTTACAGCCCGTAGAGCCTTGATGATATCACTCAGATCGAGAAGCGCCTCGCCGAGTTGACGGAGTTGGGATTCAAGCGCGATGATCCCATCGCGTGCTGGATCTCACAGCGAGTGCTACCGCTCCAGCGTCGCTCCCACAAGATGTGCTACATGGGAGGCACACGGGACTGCACAAGGACTACTACTTTCGAGCTCAGCACTGCCGATGTGGCCGTCTGGGCGAGATCCATCATGAAGACATCGCTCACCGACACCTGGCAGTATGGCTTCGTGCCGTACAGCCGCGCTAAGCCAATTGAACAGGTTAGTCCTTTATGCTTTATCTCTGCACTTTGATACCGAGTAGGTGGCTTTCCAGCTTAGTATGCTTAGTGTCTGCATGCTGCACCAAGTATAACACCACAAACATTTCGTTGGCTTTATGTGCTTTGTGTTTGCACGCCGTGTCGAGTAGAGAACCTTAGCCGAATATGCTTCGTGTTTGCATGCTACTCTGAATAGAAATTCCTGGGCATGTATGCTTTGTGTTTGCATGCCGTACCGAGTAGAACTTCTCAGCCTTGTACTCAACTGATTTGTATCACCTTCTTGTCTTTCCAGCATATTGATCGCCAAGCAGAGGAAGATGAGGAGCGCTTCGAGTCCAACTGGCACAGCAACCGAGAAGAGGACGACGAGACCGCCTACGATACCCAGGATACCCTCTGCATCCCTCATGCCGAGCAGCCGAGTAAGCATCAAGTTGACACGTCCATTCGGGATTGGTCCGAGGACGACGAAGGTGATCAAGCTCGCTTCTCTGACTGCGAGTAGCGCAATCCAACTTCCCTTTCTGTTTCTCAACTCCCTTTTTCTCGTCTACTCTGCAGATGACCTTGAGGTGGACGAGGAAGACGAACATGCCATCGACGTCGATCCTCTCTCTGTTGCAGCTCCCACCACTCGGAAGAGGGTAGGCAGCGGTGCCCAAGAGCCCGCCGCCAAGAAATCCAAGAAGACTGAGAAGAAGAAGAAGATCACCACTGCCAGAAGGCAACTCCCCACCCGCAAAGGGTAAATAATTTCATCCAAGTTGCATTCTGCTGCTGCTTCTTGCTGTTCTCTTCCCCTTCTTTGTTTCTGAACTTTCCTTCTCTTCCAGAGACCCTCTGGACGCTGATGCAGCCGCAGCTCCCACTACCTCCAAGAGAAAGCCTGTCATCGACCTTGAGAAGCTCGTTGAGCTCTCCGAGGATGAGGAAGAGCCAGCACCACGGGATAGGACGCGTGTGCCCTCTCCCGTGAAGGCAGAAGAATAAGACGCCAGCGCCGAGAACACGGGCGCTGGTGACCAAGACGAGAACATGGAGCAGCATGCCTACGCGGACAAGAGCGCGCAGGATGCTGCTCACGATGAAACACCCCCTTCTCCCCCAGCTGCCTCAGCTGGGGAGAATACTGAACAAGAAACCGAGCATCAAGACCATGCCGCCCTTGAGCGGCAAGACGAGAACATGGAGCAGCAGGAAGACGAAGCTGCCGTTCAGGATGACCCCGCGGCCACGCCGCGGGTAGAAGAAACAGGAGACGCAAGACCTGATCCCGCTGCCGAGCAGCGGGTTGACGAGACTGTGGTGCAGCCGGTCCTGCAGGATCAAGCGCAGCCAGATGCTGCGCCGGGTAGCCGGCCCCTTGTGCCGCCTACCCAGCAGGTTACTCCACCCACTGCACCGAGCCCTCCGCCAACACAGAAGAAAACCAAGACTGCACCGAGCCCTCCACCAAAGCAAAGCACGCACAAGACCGCGCCGAGCCCTCCTCCTAAGCAAGGCACCAAGAATACAGCATCTCAGCAGGCTCCTCTCACTTCACGCCAAGCGCCTCCGTCTGCTTCTCGGACGGATGCTGCCGCCAAGAAAGCCGTCCAGCCTAAAGCCCCAACCCGCAGGAATCCGCCGCGCCAGGCTGCGCAGGATTCTGCTCTGATGCCGCCGCGCAAATCAACCGGGAAGCCGGCTGCAAAGAGCATGCAGCTTACGATTGGCGCTGCTGTTGGGTCTGTTGGCGCAGGCGAGGGGTCTAGTGCTGCTCAGGCGCAACCCAGCTTCCTGCCATACATGCTGCAAATGGCCAAACAGCACAACATTGAGTTGACCAAGGGCGAGCAGCGGGTCGCCGTTACGAAGGGCGGCCAGGCCAAGGCAGTGGACGCCAAGTTGAAGGAGAAGAAAACCCTTGAGTTCTACTCGTGCGAGGCCGGCGAGACTGAGATCCACTCCGAGGGGCTGATGCAGATCGTGGACCGAGTAGGCTTCATCGACCAGGTGTGGGAAAGCGCCGCTCATGGCAACAAGATGTGGGATGGCGGCACCGTGGGCACGCTGGATCACTGGCGTATTGACTGGAACAAGGCTGATATGGGCTACAATCCCATGACCATCGCCTCCGGCACGAGCACGCTGGCCGCGAAGCTATACGTTCTCCGCAAAGCCGCCGAGGACATCGAGCAGACATACGCTGTAAGTTTCTTTTTCTTGTTCCGAGTTGCGATTTTTCCTCTCTTCTGTTCTTCTTTTCTCTCCTTAGCCACTACCAAGTCCCCGAGATTCGGGCCGAGTAGACGGGTACTCAACCGAGTTGCCGTCTTCTCGGGCCAAATCTTCCAAAAATTGTCTAACTCCTTTTCTTTCTTCTTCACAGAATAGCCTCTTGAAGAGGACCAACTTGTTCCGACGGCTGCTCTGGAACCATAGCATCGCCACAAAATGCCTCGCGGCCCTAGAAAAAGAGCGCAAGAATGACGCCGAGATGGAGCAGGCGGCAGTGGATCGTGCCCTTCAACTCTCTGCAATCGAAAGTAATCCTTTAGCTATTCAGTTAGTGCGTTTTGTGTTTACGCACGGATTTGCTCTTTGCTCTAACTCCTTCTACTCTGCAGGCAAATTCAAAGAACTGCAGGAGCAGCACCAGCACTGCCACGTCTTCAACGCCTCCGCCGAGAGCAAGATCAAGGAGCTGGAGGGTGAGTTGACAGCTACTCTGGTGTCTGTATCTTCTCCTCTACTTGACTATTCTGCTAACATTGCTCTCCTTCTCACAGAAGAATATAAGAAGTTCCAGGAAGAGCACCTTCATTGCTTGATGCCTGCCGAGGTGCAGCAGCAGCTGGCCGCCCGAGATGCAGCACTTAAGAAGGAACGCGACGCCGAGCGCGCCGAGTTTGAAGCGATGCAGGTGAAGCTGAAGACCACTCTTGAGGACGCCTTGAAGACCGAAACCACGGAGAAAGCCAGGGAAAGGACGCTCGAGGAGGAAATCGAAGTTTTAAAGCAGCACAATGTGCAGCTCGCGCAGCAGATTGCCAACGCGCGTAGCATCGAAGACAGGCACATTTCTGATGAGGAGGCCTGGAAGAGAAAGCTGGACGCGCTACTCGTCGACCTCAATAGTAAGTTTTGCACTTCTCTGCACTTGGCTGTTTCCTTCCTCTTCCGCTTGGCTTGGTTCGTTTTTCCTCCTTTCTACTTGATTTCATCTCTGCTCTGCTTCCATTTCTAACTCGTTCTGGTTTCACTCTCAGATATCTTCCCTGATCTCTGCGCGGCTAGCACGCCTGCTTTGGCTAAGGCGCGAGAAGTCCGAGCTGAAAAAGGATTGCCCATGAACACCAAATCCACGATCGAGGACAACCTCACCAGTATCAAGTCGCGGCTCCATTCGATCAAAGGCCTGGGCACCAGCATGGTGTCCACGGCCTTGCAGCTTCACCAGTTGTTCTGGCCTGGTGAAACTGCGCCTAGGACTATCCGCGAAATCTCCCAGAAGTTGGACGGCGCAAAGGCCGAGCTGAAGAAATGGCGTGCGTCCGCAGCTCGGGCAGGGGCCGATCTGCTGCTTCGCTTCATATGCAGCTGGTACGAGAACCTGAACCTCGACACCATTCTCGAGATGCGCCAAGGCTCCAAGTGGTTAGATGATGCCGACTGCGTTGCACGCTGCAAGGCAGTTGCGTACGAGATCGCATCTTACGCGGATACCGCCCACTTCATCGACGGACCCACCGAGCCTGACACCGAGGCGGAAAGCGAGGGCGAGGATGAAGACGAGGACACCGAGTCGGAGGACTTAAGTGTCTTCGAAAACATTGGTGCCGAGGAGGGATCCGGGAAGGGGAAGGGCAAGGTTGCTGCAGACAGCGACGAGGAGCCGGAAGCCGAGGGCCAGGATGGCACCATCACCACCGAGATGGTGATCCAGCAAGCTGCTCCCGAGTTGGGCTCCTCTTCTGGCGCGCCACTTGACGATGCGGCGCTACTCCGCACCCAATCCGCTGCTTCCACTTCAGCCACCGACCCCATCTCGGTGGCCACTACCACTTCTGAGCAAGCCACCACTATGGACGTTGATGCTAAAGCTGACGCCGAGAAGGCCAACTCCGAGAAGACTGCTGCGGACGACACCGCCACTACTCACGATGCTGCCGCCTGAAACTCTATCTTAAAACTTTCATGAGATCCCCGGGATGCCGGGTGCAGATGTATCTAAACAATTAAGCCTTTGTTGCTACTCCTTTTTTCTTCCAGTTTGAAGTTTGCTACTTAATATTTGAGCAACTTTGGCTCGATGCCGGGTTGCGTTATCATGCAAGTCCCCGAGTTGCATTTTTCATCCACTCTTCTCTTTTCGTCTCAGCTCTTACCTGCCACTTGTGGCTTTGTTGGTAGTCGAGTCACAAGATGTCAAAGATCAAGTTTCAAATACTTAGCCACTTAGAAACATTCATAGTAACGCTACCCACCACTTAGCCGAAAAAAGTTAACAAAAACCAGTAAAGAACGCTCTACTCGGTTCCTGCACTCCTCTTTTCCTTAGTCATCTTTCGCGTGCTCATTGACCTCTAGCTTGTTCTCTTGCTTGCCATGAAGCCGGGTTTCGGACAGCAGCAGAGTCGAAGAGTTGGCTTTTAGGTTTAAACATAGTACTAAATGTACTTATGAAATTCTAAGCAGAGCAACCGAGTAGACAAGGGTAAAACAGGATAGAACAACACGGAGCAAGTTGGACGAGGGCAGTCCCCGAGTTCAATTTCAGATTGCCGAATAGAAGTTTAACTCGGATAAGAGAGTACATACACATTTTGCTCACGAATGAAAGCGACGGAGTAGAGCTACATTCCAGGGACGCTTAGATTCCTCTCCGGCTTTATCCGGCCTGTTCTTCTGGGATGGCTGTGCATCAACAAGATAATAGGCATCATTGTGTAGAGCCTTGCTCACAATGAATGGCCCTTCCGACGGAGGAGATAGCTTGTGCATCCCGGCTGTGCGCTGCACGAGCCTAAGGACCATGTCTCCTTCTCGGAAAACCCTTGGGTTCACTTTCCGGCTATGATAACGCCTCAAGTTTTGCTGATAAACAGCTGAACGTGACAGAGTAAGCTCTCTTGCTTCTTCTAGCAGGTCAACGTCATCTTCTCGAGCTTCTCTTGCCTCCACCTCAGTGTAGAGGGTTATTCGGGGGGAGTCGTGCTCTAGGTCAGTTGGCAACACGGCCTCAGCCCCATAAACCAGGAAGAACGGTGTGTAGCCGGTTGACCGGTTAGGGGTAGTCCTTAGACTCCACAACACCGCTGGCAACTCGTCTAACCAACACCCGGGTGTTTTCAGCAGTGGCTCGATCAGCCTTGGCTTTATGCCTGATAGCACCATGCCATTTGCTCTTTCAACTTCCCATTGGAGGCGGGATGCGCGACAGACGCGACATCTAGCCGGATGTGCTTATCTCTGCAGAACCTTACCAAGGCACCCTCAGCAAAATTCGTGCCATTATCCGTGATGATGCTATGCGGGTAGCCGTATCTCAGGATCACATCCTTCAGGAAACTCACAGCTGTGGCTCCATCACACTTCTGAATTGGTTTCACTTCAATCCACTTGGTGAACTTATCAATCATGACCAAGATGTGAGTCATGTTTCCTCTAGTCGGCTTGAAGGGACCAACCATATCCAAACACCAAACAGAAAATGGCCAAGTAATGGGAATGGTTTTCAACTCGGAAGCAGGCATGTGGATCTTACTTGCGAATCTCTGGAAGCCATTGCACTTCCTCACAATATCTTCAGCTTGCTTCAAAGCAGTGAGCCAAAAGAAGCCATGCCGAAAATCCTTCTTGACTAGAGCCCGAGAAGAGGCGTGGTGTCCGCATTCTCCTTGATGTATCTCCACCAGAATTTCTTCTCCCTCTTCTGGTTCCACACAGCGTTGCAACACGCCGGTGGGGCTTCTTTTGTGCAGCACTTCTCTGAAAATGATGTAGCCCTTGGATCTTCTCTGAATTTGTCTTGCGGTAACCTCATCATCTGGCAGGGTGCCGCCCCGTAGAAAGGATAGTATGACCATAGCCCAACTCGGTGTCTCCCGCGGGGGAAACGCTGGTTCGTCCAATTCCATCGGAACAACCGCCACTGCATCTTGTTCTGAGTTGGGGTTGATTCTCTGAAGCCCCGAACGGTTTGCAAGGACTTCCTCAATGAAAGCGACAGTCCCCGAGTTGAGAGGGGCAGTCCCCGAGTAACAAGGGACAGTCCCCGGGTTGCAGGCGCCAGTCCCCGGGATGGTGACGGCAGTCCCCGGGTTCTCTCTTGCACCTTCCCAGTCAATCTCCATGGGAACAGCTTCTTTGCTTGGCAGAGAAGGAACGAATGTAGACTCCGAGTTGGGGGATGGCTTGATTGATGGCTTTCTCAAATGCTCCAAGGCAATCCCAGCTGGGATGGATTGCCGAGAAGACCCCAACTTGGACAACTCATCAGCTGCTTCATTCTCTGCTCGGTGTATGTGCTGGAACTCGCATCCTTCAAAGAATCTCGTCATGGTTTGCACCAGGAAGCGGTATGAAGCCATGTTGGCATCCAGAGCATCCCAGGTGCCTGAAACTTGCTACACCACCAGATCCGAGTCGCCATAGCATATAATGCGCTGCACGCCAACCTCCTTGGCTACTCGCAAGTCGTGCACCACGGCCATATACTCTGCAACATTGTTGGACGCCTTGAAGTGGATCTGCAGCACATACTTGAGTTGATCTCGCTTGGGTGACATGAGCACCACGCCAGCACCAAGTCCTTCCTTCACTTTGGAGCCATCAAAATGCATCTTCCAGTAGTTGGATACTGGAGTAGGAGGCTCATACTGCACCTCAGCCCAATCCACCAGAAACTCCGCCAGAATCTGAGACTTGATGGCTTCTCTTCTCGCATACGCGGGAGCGTACGCGGCCAGCTCGATTTCCCACTTGGCTACTCTGCCACTTGCTTCCTTGTTGCCCATGATATCCGAGATGGGAGCATAACTCACCACAGTGATGGGATGCTCTTGGAAATAGTGCTTCAGCTTTTTGGCACCCAGGTATACGCCGTAAGTCATCTTCTGGTAGTGCGGGTAGTTCTGCTTGGAGCTGGACAGCACCTCACTGAGATAATATACCGGCCGCTGCACACTCTTGCCTTCCTCTTCTCGCTCCACCACAATCACGACACTGACTACCCGATTGGTAGCAGCAATGTATAACAGCATTGGCTCTTTGGGTAGCGGACTAGCCAAGATGGGAGCGCTACCCAGCATCGCCTTCAGCTCATTGAATGCCACATCCGCTTGCGGTGTCCAGACGAACTTGCCACTTTTCTTCATCAACTGATACAGAGGCAGGGCCTTCTCGCCCATTCTGCCCAAGAAACGGCTCAGAGATGCCAAGCAACCTGTCGTGGGATAATCACGGCAGACGTTACCGGGGGTAACTGATCTTGGGGCAAGGCGACACAGGCGTTTGGGAGAGGGTTTAGCTCAGAGGAAAACATGATGGAACTCGATCTGGTAGCCGGCAATCAAGTCGCCGAGTCTCCGATCTCGATATATTAACTCAACTCTTGTGTTACACTGGATGCTCGATATCAAGCGATATTGCTAGAACTCTTGGATTTTTTAACTAGACCGAGGGGCCGGTTTATAAAGCACCCGGACCCCCCTGGCTTGCCCTCCAAGGCGCACCCTGAACCCTACCCGGACAGCGCATACGAGAAACCCTAACTTTCCTTACCGTAACCCACAATCCGGGTTACGAGGCCTACGAACTTGGGCCTTCCAGAAGCTCCTTTATCCTTAACCGGATCTTGCGCAGCGTCCATTGGGCCGAGTTACACCTTGGTGTTGGCCTACCGGGTTATCATCCCTCCATCAGTAGTCCCCAGAATAGCTTGGGTTTCACGAGATTCTCTTTGAAGCGCACGCTATTCCCTGCAAAATTATCAAACTTATAACTTCAATGGAGGCCGGGTTAAATTGCTTTAATAAACAGCTAGGCCTAACTCCAAGGTGGCCATATAATAATCCGGCTTTCTCCAAGTCCTTTGCTCAGCTTTTCCGGGTCAACACCCTGATAAGAATGTTTTAAACATTGTTCCAAATATCATCCGATATACCGATTTATCGGCCGATTTATCGCTTATCGGGTGGTGACCGATAAGATAAATGAATATCGGTGGAGTTCATCATTCAGGCCATTTTATCGGTTTTGCAAGCGATTTAAAGGTCAATATGCCGATAAATCGGCCAATATATCGATTTTCCATCAATGGAACATGTTATTAATGACATCCCTCATAGAATTTTTAGTATCGTTGAATAAAATATATCTATATATCATAATTTAAAGTATTTAGTGCCGATATAATATATTTTTATAGAATATTTTAGATGTTTTAGTGCTATAATTTAGGATTTACAAGAAAAATGGCCGATAAATAATCGACCGGTAAAATCGATTTATCGGCCGATAAGCCGATATATCTCTTATCATGGGCTAACCGATAAGTTAACGATAAGCGATATCCTTAACACTGGTTTTAAAGATCTGATTTACTTTACTCTATAATTGATCCTGATGTTGCGGAGGAGATCTCTTTCTTATGTCTATCCGGATATCTCGTCCAGCACTTAAGGCATATCCAACGAAACTTAGGCAGATAGCCGTTACTCCGAAATTTCCGGCTCCCGCTCGTTGAGCCAGGTTTATCCACCTGCACCCTTATAAATAAGTGCTTAGGGGCAAACCTAACCCCGACGGCTCATTTCCCCCCTTTCCTCCTTCTCTTTGCTCCCGCACTCAAGTTCACAGAGCACCATCACGGAGACCTCACGCACGTCACCGGAGCCCATCCGCCGCCGGCTGCGCTCCGCCACGGTTCGCCCCGCGCCACCGCCGGAACCCGCCGTCGCGCCCCCGACCCGCCCGCCGGGAATGGCGAAGGGGCACCAAGACTGCGCCATTTGCCTTCGCCGGGCTTCACTCCAATCTTCCCCAGTAAGTTTCCTTTATCCATCAACTTGGCCTTACAATTTCTCGATCTATTTCAGATTGGATCTGAGTCAACCCGCCGGTCGTTTTTTCTTGTCACGTCGAATTAGATCGCTCGAATTCATTCTAGCTCATCCAATAGATCGAATATAGACTCCACTTCATCCCCCTATCGCCCTTAATCATTAATTTCACCGTAAATCTGGAAATGAAATCTCCAATCTAGGCTCGGGCCGCCCAAAATTTCCGCGCTTGCTATTGATACCCGGAAAATCTCTTCTTCCGGCTCTTTTGTTTGCAGTAGATACATGGGTAACCATCCATCTTCCCCAAACACCTTTCAGCACGCAAGCCCTTCATAGTTTTTGTAACGATGTTTGATACCCGGATAACTTGTAACCTTGCTCCACAGAATGATACTCGGATAATTTTTTGCTTCCATGCTTTCTCGATATCACTCGCAAATATTCGGACGACTCATGGTTTCTGAGTCTTATTTCTTGTACCCTTCTATCTTGTGCTTTGCAGGTTAATCCCATGGCTCCCAAGAGGCAGGGGAAACAGCCGGCCAAGGCCAAGACCACCAACTCCATATCCGCCAACTGGGCGCGATCCACTGTTACGAAGGCCAAGTTGGAAGAACTGGCCGAGTTAGGGGTTCTCCCCGCCCAAAAAGATATCCATTGGAGGGTGCCGGGTAACGAGACCCGGCCCACACCTGCCGATGATGAGGTAATATGTTTCGTGGAGCACGTGACCCGGGGGTTCCGCCCTCCGGGTCACCCTTTCTTTCGAGATATTCTAAGCCACTATGGCCTCCGGATATTTGACATAGGGCCTAACTCTGTGTTAAATATTTCGCACTTCATTGTTCTTTCCGAGTCATACTTGTGCACTCCGCCAAGTTTGGCTCTCTTCATCGAACTTTTCCAGTGCAAACCATGCCGCGAAAGCGGTGACGGAGCACTTCTTGCTTGCGGCGGGGTCTCTATCCAGCGCGCAAGAATTCTCTAATGCCACCTCTTACACTTAACTCCCACGTCAAACACTGGCAACTCTCATACTTCTATTGCCGGGACACCTCCCCACCCGGCGAAAAGAGGTTGCCAGGTTATTCAAAGGGCCTCCTTGATATCTCCGAGACCTTCAACGCCTTTGCCCCTGACTCGGACAGGGAGGCAATTCAACCTTTATTGGACAAAATAACTATTCTCTCGGCCCAGGGTCTCATTGGGCTCAACCTGGTAAAGACTTGGGTCGATTTCCGGATCCAACCCAACTCCATCCGCACAAAGTTAATGTGCGAGTATTCGGGGCATACCACGGACTCGCTCCGATACTCCACCAATAGCTTTGCAGCCGGAGACACCAACAAGACTATCAAGAGCTTCTTGACAGAGAAGTTGGAAGTAATCCGGAATATAGCCGGGTTAGAACCCTTCACTCATGAGAACCCGGCGCCTGAGGTAAATATCTGACTTTCATACTCTTACCTTCACACTTTCCACTCGATACTGCTGTTAACCTTCATTCTTACGTCTTCATTTCAGGCCGATGATGCTTTTTGGAAGATTGATACTCCCCCTAACTCTGAGCGCCCATAGGAGAAAGAGGACGCTGTTAACTCGGATGAAGGTACATTCCGAGTTTTACTTAATTACTTTAAGCTCATCGTTGCTCTTTCGTCATTTTCCAACTATAAACCTTGATAATTTTCAGAACAAGAGGACAAAGACGAAGAAGAAGAAGCTGAAGGCAAGGTAGAATCCGCCAGCGACGAGGAAGAAGCTGAGCCGACGGTCAAGGCCGGAACAAAGAGGAAACCCCAAGGGGTCGTCTTCAAGGTTCCATACCTTTTCCTTGCCTCTAAACCATATTTCTTTGATAACATGCACGAGCTAAACCGGAAATTATCCACTTGGTCGTATTTGAAGGAACCGCTCGTGACCAAGCGCCGAATAACTCGGAACTTTCCAGGTGATGGCACTCTTAATCCGGGTATTCCGTCGTCTCTGGCTCGACGCGCTGGTATTCTCTTAATCCTTTCTTAAGTATCAAAGTCTTCCCGAACCATCCCCTTACGGGACAATTCCACATTTTGCTCGATGTTTTTCAGTTTCGTCCGGGTCCAGCAGCGAGTTCCCCTCGGACTATATGGTGAATCCCGGGTAAAATTCCTTTCCTGATGCTTTACCGTTTGTTCATCACTTTTTTCCAGTTGTACGCTAACTGCTTTACGTATACTACCCGTAGGGCCACGATCACTGTCAGCGACCAAGATGATATGGAAACTGACGCCCCGGATAAGGAGAACCTGACTGATGATATGCCTGCCGCAGCTGGTGGAAAAGAACAACAAGTGCCACCAATAAACCCAGCCGACCGAGAGGCCGAGTATCCCATAGCCTCGCACGTACTCGAGGAGGAAGAAGCTGCAGACTTGGGCGCGGGAGAAAGGGCACCAGACTCCGATACTCGGACGACCCGGATGCCCTCTCTCACCAAGAAGAGAGTTCCTTCTCCAAGTCCCCAAGGTCCCGGGTCTTCCAATTTGGGCAATGATACTTTTGACCAGATGATGAACACTCTCCTTGCTATGAAGGCCTCGGAGAGAGATGTGCTAGAACGCATGGCAGCAGAGCACCAGGTAATGTTACCTAATATCTCTTCTTATCCATCTAGTCCCCAAGTGCCGAGTATAATTTGTTGAAATTGTGCTCGGTATTCTGCGTGATAATCGGCTTTGCCATGATACCCGACTAATTCTCATACTTTGGTTTCTCACAGGCACAGGCCACCCGGTCTGATGAACTTTTGCTCAAGACCGAACAACTGCTGCTTGCCGAGGTAAAGCGGAGAGAGGCCCTTGAGGATGAGGTGGAAACTTTGAAGAAAAATGTTTCCAAATATAAGAAAAGGTGCAACACTGCTCGGACCGCCCTGGAAAAGTTGTCGGAGCAAATTACCGATACTTATCGTATCTTGCTTAGTAAGTTTATTGCTGCTGACTGCCTTTATGCCTTTATTTTGCTACATGATACTCGGAATTACTGATATGGCCTTTCTTTATTTCAACTGCAGGTGCTAACCTTGCAGCCTCAGAAGAAGATGCTGTTGCAAAGGCTAAGACTTTAAAGACTGTGCTCCGGACTTTCTTTGCCGGCACCAAGTGGATATTGGACGCCGTGCAGTGGCCAACTGAGGTATATCCGGGTGAAGAAAATCTTATCCAAGCCTGCTCCACCGTGCCTGCATGGATCGAGATCTGGAAACGGTCGGCATGCCGGATTGGTATGACCCGGGCCTTTGCACTGGCTAAGGCTTATTTTCCTAAGCTTGAGCCGGCAAAGGTTATATCCGGGTTTCCAGAATTCAAAGCGGATGGCTCCAAGTTTGGGCCCAAGGACTTCAAGGCCGTACAATCCGCGGTGCGCCACTCGGCAACCACTTTGGCCGATAGTATGGATCTGCGCACGCTTATGAGTTCGTACGATGCTGACGACAAAATAGTGAAGGAGGAAGCACCCCCACCGTTCGACATTTTGGAGAAATGGGCTGCCGATTCGGCCAGGATGAGGGAAGAAACCGCGAAGAGGGAGGCCGAGTTAGGATCAGAGCCAACCACCTCTACACCGGCTGTCCTCCCGCCTGTCCGTCCTGATGCGAAGAATCCGGGTGACGATGCCGGGAGAGCTGCGGAGCAAGCCCAGGACCAAGACCCGGAGGGCAAGGGCAAGGGTGTGGACCCTATGCAAGAAGCCGAGTAAACAAATGCCATCACGATACTTTGGTCGTTTCGATGCTTTTGTTCGAAACAGATATTCTTTTGTCGATGCACCTATGCACCTTTGATACTAGTACCAAGACTTGTAACGTACTTTAATTTCTTGATATACCTCGCGCCTCTTCTGGCCTCTGGATGAACTTGATGTTTATCTGGTTTTGAGCTTATTCTTGATATCCGACTTTCTTTATGGTTCCTTTTGTGAGACTCGGTTTCCGAGTTTCATGGATTTTGACAAGCGGACTTTTCTCTAAGTCCCCAAGCCCCCAAGACTCGGATGTTTGGGTTTTTTGAGTTTTAGCAACTAAGAAACTTTTCCTTTTTTCAAAATCCCCAGTCCCCGAGACCCAAAATCTGGGATGTATGGTTTCCAAGGGAACAAGTTGTTTGCTGCTAAGCCCAAGCCCAGAGCCGTTTCACATAGGTATTGAAGTTATGCTTGATAAACGTTGAGTTTCCGGCTATTAGCCCTGTACTCTGCATAACTTGTGGTTTAGATAACCCTTTTGACTATCTTGTACTGTAAGCCGGCTTTCGCGTGGATACCATGTTGTTACATCTATACGAAAACAGGGTCAGGCAAGTCCCGTTGGGATTCATGGCTGATTGTAATCGTAAGCGAGCAAATCATGCCACTTTAGTGCGAGTCACATCGAGCTTAAGTAAGAAAAGTCAAGAAATTTGGCTCCTTTGTCCGGTTATAAGATTGCAGCCGTACTCGTTTGCGAGTAATCGGCCCTCATAACTCATAGGCATCAAGGCCGGGTCCTTGGGTTTGCAACTGTGTTGTTCAAGCAATCAGCCCCCAGGACCTATATATGTGCAACATACTTGATGATACTGATGTACTGATAGCAATAAATAATGCTTACCTGTAACCGAAGTAAAGATTATAACAAAATAGGACTTGATAACCATCTCTTTATTGATACGAGAAAGTTTGGGTCAGCAGGCCGCCTCATTAAAAACCTTCCAGTCCCCTTAGGTACCCTGGATAGGAAAAGAGTGCGTCTGAAACCTGCTGCCCGTTACATTGTTTTAGTTCTTCTTGGGATTCTGTCCGGAACTGACGTAATCGATGCACATTCTCCACTTGTTGATCTTTTTTACTATGAGTACCAGGTTTGCCAGCCAATCCGGATAAGGCGTTTCCATGACGCGGCTGACTGTGAACGGCTGCGCAATTTCTTCTCCGTGGTGGATTGTTTGAGTGAATCACCCTTGATGAAGGCCACCATCTTGGTATCTCGTGCTGCCTTGAGCTTTGCCCTTTCGCCTTCAGCACTCGGCTTTTTCAAGGTTGTTCTGTCATCCGGGTCTGCTTGAGACCGGTAATATTTGAGTTCCTCTTTTCTACAAGCTTGTTCAGCCATTGCTGCATCTCCTTCATCGCACTCAGCCGCTATGTCCCGGCTTCCGTGTATGGTGATGGTCTGTTTAGGACCCATGATTTTTAGCTGTAGATACACGTAACACGGCCTAGCCATGAATTTAGCATAAGTCGGCCTTCCGAATAGCGCGTGGTAAGGACTGCGCAATTTGACCACCTCGAAAGTGAGCCACTCAACTCGATAATTATCCTTTGATTCCCCAAAAGCTACCTCCAATGCGATTTTTCCCCCGGGGCACGCTGAGTGACCCGGCACTATCCCATGAAAAATTGTTGAACTTTTTTGTAGCTGAGACTCCTTCAGACCCATGCGTAGAAAGGTTTCCCAATACAGTATATTGATGCTACTTCCACCGTCCATCAGGACCTTTTTCAGCACATACCCATTGACCTGCGGTGCAACTACCAATGCTAAAACTCCCGGGTGTTCTATTCTTTCCGGGTGATCCCTTCTGCTCCATGTTACGTCCTGTTCTGACCACCTCAGGTATGTTGGAACAGCCGAGGACACCGAATTTACTGCCTGTTTCAGTATCTTCTTGTCCTTGTTGGAACTTCCTGTAGTATGCACGTGATATTGACCCAACTGCTTGGGGTTGGCCTGGAAACCTCCAGCTCCCCCTTGGTTGTTACCTTGATTTCCGGCTGCCGGGTTACCGGCTGGGGGTGGGCCGTTGCCCGGGTTTCCACCTGCACCCGGTCCTCCTCCCCGACCTGCACCTCGCATGGCTCTGTTCACTTCCTCATTCTTCCATCTCTGTAGGTCGGCGCACTGCTCCAAGGAGTGGTTAGCTGGCCTACCGTTTCTGCTGTGCTTCGGGCATGCCATTCTGAAGATGTCCCAATTATTACTCGGCCTTGGTGGCCCTTGATAGTTTCCTCCATTGTGATTTCCAGTATTGAAATTTCCTTCTGCCCTGGGTCTTGAAGATCCGGCTTCCGTGTTGGTGACAAACTCGGAGCCTCCCTCAAACGGGCGCTTGTTCTGGCTGTTTCCGTTGTTACCCGGCGCTGATCCATTGCCGGTTCTTCCATTATTTCTTGTGTTTATTTTTTCTTTTTTATCGTCAGTTTCCTCTTCCGTAGTGTCCGTTGCGGCGTGCTTGTTGCATGCATCCATCAGTTCTCCCATCGTAACCTCTGAAGCATTCCGACTAGATTTCATGCGAGTTAGCTTTTGTACTAAAGGTGTGTACTTGCAGGTCTTTGCCATAGCTTGCAGCGCATCCTTGGGCTGAATATCTGTAGATGAATGAAGTATTTCCATAACCCGGCGCACCCAGCTGCGCGCCGATTCTCCCTTCTTCTGAACACATCGCTCTAGGTCATCAATAGTGAATAACTTTCTGCACGTCCCGTGAAAGTGCTTGATAAACGCAGTTTTAAATTCTTCCCATGACTTGATAGATCCTTCCGGTAGATTGGTGAACCATAACTTTGCTGCTCCCTCTGACATCATTAGATACATGAATTTGGCTTGAAGATTCTCGGACGCATTGCGAATCGACATGGCCATCTCATAACTGCTCAACCATGTTTCCGGATCCATAGTCGGCTCATAATTCACTACTTTACCCGGTTCTTTGAACTTTTCTGGGTAAGGTTCAGCCCTGATGCTATCCGAAAGACACTTAGGTCCTGCAAGAATGGTCGAAGCTGGTCTTACTCGGGAAACGTGTGATCCTGCATGGGGTACAGCTGGACGCGGTACTGCTGGTGGCCCATGTGCCACAGACCCGGCCACGGCTCTCCTGGCTCTGGAACTGTCCACGATGGCCTGTGCTGCTGATGCTGCTGGTACTGCTTGAATGTGTGGAGGAGGCGGCATTTGCTGCTGCTCTTCCCTCCGCCGTGCCGAATTTGTCTGGATATTGCCGGCATTACCTCGCTGTTGGCTGACATATGGTGTCCCATGCATTCCAGTTCTGTGATCCGGGTAATTAACTTGTTGTGCCACCGCAGTGCGCAGCATATCTATCGCCCGCCGGGTCTCCTCTGCGTGGGGTGACTCTCTCACGGGGATTTGATTCAGTGCAAGCGTTGCCGCGTATACGTTGTCCATGGGATTGTTGTAATGACCCGCTGGTGTGCGAAAACGTGATGGTGGTGGTGGTGGTGGTGGTACAGTATTACCAGTAGTAACTCCAGTCTGTGGTACGGGTAACCCGGCCTGCGTGTCTACCGGTTGTACTCCTCCGGTTGTCGGCTGGGGGACGGTTCCTTGATTTGCCGCTGGGATCGGCTGATCCTGAGGCGTGATAAATAGCGCAGCCGGGTTTATGACTCCTCCCAATGCTGGCAATCTGGTTTGGTGCCTTTGATGTATTCTAGTTGTTTCCTCTCGGAGCCGGGTTTCCAATGCATCCAGCTCGCGTTGTCGCGTGGCCATCCCTTGTCTTTCTGCCTCTACTTGCCTTCTCTGCTGCTCCAATGCACGACGGGCTACGTCCAAATCCCTAACACGTTCCGCCGCGTTCTCTGGAGTGATAACTGTGGCAAGAACTGTCGGATCTAGGATCAGATTGTTGTCGAACAGGTCCGGATGTTGTGGATTGGAAGGACCCGCTCCTGGTGTCCGGTTTGCTAGGAATCCAAACGTGTTCGCGTGTAACTCGTTTTCTGGCGCTTGACTGGTAACCGATGCCGACTCTCCGTCAACCTGGGCCAAAACCGTGTTTCCGTTAGCCGGTCCCTGCTGCCGGGTCAATGCTTGTGCTGCCCCGGCTGCGGCCGCGGTTACGTTCTCTTGGTTGAGATTGGTCGCCGGAGCCGTGTAAACCGCAACCCGGCGCACAATGCTTGGCGCGAATCCATATTGCTCCTCTTCGCTGCTGTGTTCCTCGTACCGGTTCTCCAGTAGATGCAGGATAGATTCGGTATCATCTTCTTTCTCGACCCGGCCACGCGGGGTCCATGCCGGCTCCTCCGGCTGTTCCCACCTCGTGGTGGGCTCTTGTGTCGGGTTTGTTGTCCCAACTGATTCTTCTCCATCTGATTGGACATAGCTAGTCTTCCCTGACACAGAATCAAACCCAAAGTTGTCAGGGATCGAACCGGAAGTACGTACCATACCGATGAAGACGCTGATCTGGCCGATTGTCATGATAGATCCGGATTCGAGGTGATCCGACTCTGGCCCCCAGCCGGAATCGTCCACCATCTTCTCTCCTTCGTGGTCGATGTAGATCTCGCCGATGACTAGATTCTCCATGTTCTTCCGAGCTTCTCCCGTGATGTAAACACCTTTGGACGCAGGCCCCACGGTGGGCACCAACTGTCGTGGGATAATCACGGCAGACGTTACCGGGGGTAACTGATCTTGGGGCAAGGCGACACAGGCGTTTGGGAGAGGGTTTAGCTCAGAGGAAAACATGATGGAACTCGATCTGGTAGCCGGCAATCAAGTCGCCGAGTCTCCGATCTCGATATATTAACTCAACTCTTGTGTTACACTGGATGCTCGATATCAAGCGATATTGCTAGAACTCTTGGATTTTTTAACTAGACCGAGGGGCCGGTTTATAAAGCACCCGGACCCCCCGGCTTGCCCTCCAAGGCGCACCCTGAACCCTACCCGGACAGCGCATACGAGAAACCCTAACTTTCCTAACCGTAACCCACAATCCGGGTTACGAGGCCTACGAACTTGGGCCTTCCAGAAGCTCCTTTATCCTTAACCGGATCTTGCGCAGCGTCCATTGGGCCGAGTTACACCTTGGTGTTGGCCTACCGGGTTATCATCCCTCCATCACAACCAGTGAATTTTTGCACATCCTTCAGTGATCTCGGTAAAGACATGCTCTCAATAGCTTTTATCTTCGAAGGATTGGCCTCAATGCCCCGACTGGATACCAAGAAGCCGAGCAGCTTGCCATCCGGGACGCCAAAGGTGCATTTACTCGGGTTCAGCTTCATCTTGTACTTGCGCAAGTTGGCAAAAGTTTCCTCAAGGTCACTAAGCAGAGTATGTGTTTTATTCGTTTTGATGACAATGTCATCTACGTACACCTGCACATTCTTGCCGAGTTGATCATGCAAGCATTTCTGCATGCATCTCTGATACGTAGCACAAGCATTCCGCAACCCAAAACACATGACACGATAGCAATAAGCCCCGTACGGGGTAATGAAAGCAGTCTTTATTTGATCAGCATGGTTGAGAGCTATCTGATGAAAACCAGAGTAGGCATCTATGAAAGACAGAAGTTCACAACCAGCAGTGGAATCGATCACCTAATCGATGCGGGGTAGCGGAAAAGGAACCTTGGGGCAGGCCTTGTTCAAGTCGGTGTAGTCGACGCACATGTGCCACGCGGTAGCGGCCTTGGGGTCCTCCTTCTTCTTCTCAACCATAACCGGGTTGGCTAGCCAATCTGGATGCAGAACCTCCATGATGAAGTTGCTTATCAGCAATTTGGTGATCTGATCACCGATGGCCTTCCTTCTCTCATCTCCGAAGCGGCGCATCGCCTGCTTCACTGGTTTGGCGTCAGGGCGCACATGTAGCGAGTGCTCAACCAACTCCCTCGGGACACCTGGTAAATCCTCATTGGACCAGGCGAACACGTCCCGATTCTCACGGAGGAAGTGGATGAGCTCGCTTTCCTATTTCTCCTCCAACCCTGCTCCGATGATGGCAACACGGTCGGGGAACTCGGGGTCGACCTGGACCTTCTTCATTTCCTGAGATGCCTGGAATGCAGTCCCGTACTGGGAACTCGGCATGCCAGGCGTGCCACCTTGCGCTGCTTGCGCCATAGCCACCACTTCGCACATCTTCTTCTTCTCGGCAGCAATTACCATGGACTCCGCCAACTGAGAACCAGCAGAGGCACATTCCAGAGATTTCTTGTAATCACCAGAGATGGTGATGACTCCATTGGGACCAGGGATCTTCATCTTCAGGTAGGCCACATGAGTAGAGGCCATGAACTTGCTGAGAGCAGGCCTGCCGAGTAGGGCGTGGTAGGGGCTCTGGTGATCAACTACCTCAAACTGCAGGCTCTCTGTGCGGCAGTTCTCCCTGGTGCCGAATAGAGCGTCTATCCACACGCGGCCAATCGGAGAACAAGAAACTCCTGGAACGATGCCGTGGAAAGTGGTCTTGCTGGGCAGCAGCATGTTCTCGGCCATACCGAGCTTCTCGAGCGTGTCCTTGTATACGATGTTGATGCTGCTGCCGTTGTCAATGAGCACCTTGCTGAAATGGACGTTCTTCTCGGGACCCAAGAAAGTGGGATCCAGCACCAAAGCATAGCTACCCGGGTTGGGCATCACCTTAGGATGATCTACTCTGGACCATGTGATCTCCTGGCTGCACCAGTGCAGGTAGTGAGGAACAGCAGGGATCACAACATTGACCTCCATCGCGCGCCTCTACAGTGACTGCTTGTCGGCGGGCTCAGAGGTGAAGATCATATAGCTCTCGTGATGCTCCTGGTACTGGTTGCGGCCTTCTGCACCATAGTTGCCGTTGTTGCCATTGTTGTTGTTGACGAAGTTGCGATTGCCGTTGTTGTTGAAGTTGCGGTTACCATTGTTGTTGTTGTTGTTGTTGTTGTTGTTGTTGTAGTTCCTGTTGTTGTTGTTGCGGTTGGCTCCTAAAGCCACCTGGTTGACGTTTTCTCTTCTCGGGAATGCTGGAGGCCGGGCTGCGGCTGCTCGGATAGGTTGCACATTGGCACTCGCAGCTAGCAGAGGAGGAGGAGGAGGCAGGCCCTCGTTCTTGATCTCTTCCCACCAGCTGCACTGCCGAGTAGTGTGGTTGGTAGGTCTAGCGGGATGCCGAGTGTGGAAGCTGCATGGGCCATCCTTCATGTCCTTGAAGACAAAGTTCTGGACAGGACCTGAGTTGCCGCTACCCTGCTGGGGAGCATTGTATGGCTTCTTGATGCCTTGGCCCTGATTCTGGTTCTGCCCGTGCTGGGCTCCAGCAGTTTTCTGCCTTTGGCTACTCCCAGCACCTGTAGCCACAGCATTTGCCTCCTCAGGATCGTACCGGGTATCAATCCGGTCACCTCTGCGCTTGTTGCGGAACTCATTGCGCTTGTTGTTGTAGTAGTTTCTTCTCGGCTCAGCAGCGTCAAGCATAGGCTGAGTCGGGTCGCCGAGTGCGTACATGTCTGCAACTCTGATGGTCTCAGCGAGGGTACTCGGCATCTCTCTCTGCAGCCTCTGCCACAACATGCTGCCATGCTTGCAGCCTTGCGCAAACCATGTGATGGCCTGTGCCTCGTTTACACCTTCACAGGCGTTCCTCAGAGTGCTCCACCGAGTAAGATACTCTCGGTCCGTCTCCTCTTCCCGCTGCCTGCACGCGGATAGCTGCTGCGGCCTATTCGGCCTCTGGTAAGTGCTGGTGAAGTTGCTGACAAAGGCTTCCGCGAAGTCGAGCCAGCAGTTGATGCTGTGCTTGGGCAGGTTGTTGAGCCAAGTTCTTGCTGGTCCTTCAAGCATCTGCGGGATGTACCGCACGGCCCATCTCCGGTTGCCGCCTGCAATATGCACGGCTGTGACATAGTCATTGAGCCAATCTTCCGGCTTGGTGCTGCCGTTGTAGCACTTGGTCCCCCTGGCAAGCTGGAACTGATTCACGGATGGCTCATTCATGATGCGGGGACCAAAGCATTCTGGGCCAGGCGGCCCCGTGTTCTCGAGTTGCGCGGACAAGTTGATCTGGTCCAGCTTGAACCTGGCATCACTCGGCTCCAACATGCGCTCACCCAGACGGTCAGCCACGTTCCTTGGGTCAGCATAGACGGCTAGCCCCGTCACCGAGTAACCATCATCATACCTATTTTCCTGCACAACTGCAGGCTGCACCACTGGGTTGGCTGCTGGCGCGGCCGCACGTGGCTGTGCTGCAGCTGGCTGCTGCGTCCTCTGCCGAGTAGGCTGAGCACCAGGACGCCGAGAAGGCCCCGCGTTTTCTTCGCTGTTCTCCTTGCTGCGAGCTTTATGGGCTTGATAGCCTGCTCCTGCAGTATTGTGTTTTTGACCGGACTGTCGCGACACAGCGTGCTGTTTCGCGGCGACAGCCGGGTCGTACACCTGCATCTGCCTGTCTCTACCAGAGTACCCACTCAGGTCCCTCTCACGACTGGGATGCGGCGATGAGTCATGATCGTTAGATCTGACCGCATGCGAATGTACCACCTGAGAAGCTCCAGCACCCGGATTGGCTTTCCGGAACTCCTCGTTCTGCCTAGCAGCCTCTAGAACTAGCTCATTGAGCCTCTCCTGCTTCCTAACGCGCGCGTCGCCAGCGAGATGCGGCAACTCAGCAGCTACAGCCTCAGCAGCTCTAAGGGTTTTGGCGGGGGTGCTGTATTTGGGCCTGGTGGTAGCGGTGTTTTGGCTATCAGCGTGGCCAGCGGTCTCACCAACTGCCGCCATCTCGGTGCCTAGGTAGCGACGAGTGATGCCTACCTTGACAGGCCTCCTAACCATAGGCGTAAAGCCGTGAGCCCTGTTGTACTCGTTCTGGTCCAGGTTAAGCTCAAGCCTAACCTTCTCCAACTCCACCTGCTCGGCGAGCAGCGCCTGGCGCTGCTGGTCGAGCTACGCCTTCATGGTCATGAGCTCGAGCTCGGTGGGAGGCGGCATGCCCACCCGCACGGCGGATGCCGGTATTGTCGATGTCGTGGAAGGAGGGATGTAGCCCGGGATGTTGTGAGGCGCGTCGTAGGGCTTGTGCGTTCTCGGGAGCTCGCTCGTGTCAGCAAGCTCCTCAACGACTGCCGCGGATGCGGCCGTGCCCTTCCCGGCAGCGATAGCCGAACCGGTCATCAGCACTTCCACGCTGTCCGTGGAGCCGTCGATTGGCTTTCCGCGGGCAGCGATGACAGCAGGAGGATCTTCCGCGACGAGCACCAGCTCAGGGTACTCGCGGACAACGGTGGTGGCGATGTAGACGAGGTGCGAGCCAAAGGAGAGCACCGAGCCGCCCTCCGGCATGGCCCTACCGCCGAAATCGCCGGCGCTATCGGTGACGAAATCGAAGGAGCCAAATCTATGGACAAGGCCACAGACCACGCGCTCCCTAGTAGCAGAAATGGATCCCGTCCGAACGTGAACTCCAGCCAGCGCCGCTGGTTGCCCCACGGTGGGCTCCAACTGTCGTGGTGGTATCACGGCAGATGCCATAGGATGGCTAAAGATCTGGGGTCGATGGACGCTGGAGGTGCTCGGGGAGGGATCACGCAGCGAGTAGCCGCGAGAGGAATGAATCAAGAACTACAAACAACAAGATCTACCCAGGTTCAGGGCCCTTGTGTGGAGGTAAAACCCCTACTCCTGCCTTTCTCTCTTTATTTGTGTGTTCTACCGAGTAGCCACAGTATAATTTGGCCTGCAGCCGAGTAGCCACTCTTCTCTCTATGTGATGCGAGTCCTAAGTGTTCCGAACAAGCCAAGCGAACCTCTCACAGGAGGGGGCAGGGCACCTTATATACTGGTGCCCAGCCGAATACATCCAAGATGAAAAGTACAACCGGGTGTCGACATAGTGTGCACACTGCACACTTCCAACTTCTCGCTGACAGCTTTGGCTTCCTAGTTTGTCTTGTGCACAAACTCGTTGTGCAAAACCAAGTCCATGACCTGTTACCACTGTCACGGCCACAGGGTAGGCCCCCCGACCTGCACCGTCCTGCTGACACCCTGGCGCGGATAAGCACGCGCTCTGCAGATGAACAGTGCGCCAGTACGAACCCAGGATACGCGGGATCCTGTGTCAGAACGGCTCCTTTGACTTCTAGCCCGAGTAGGAACTCACTCCTTCTACTCGGACCACTTCCTCTATTCGGAGGAATGTAACTTCCTTGATTCTTCCTTCTGGCCATTAGCAGGTGCGGCCGGATAGCGGTCGACCGGGTAGCGGGTACCGAGTACCCAGCTACTCAGCCAAAACTCTCCTTTGATCTTACCTTTAGCACTTGCTTTACCCCTACTCGGGGGTAACCCCCCGACAATAATCAAGAGCATTATCATAAGATTTATCCAAGTAGCATGGATTATCATAAATAACAGTAGCAATATCATTCTCACAAGTTTCATTCATAGTAGTATCAAGATCACAAGTATAGCAAGTATCAATTTCATCAAATAATGTATGAGTTAAAGAGTTACTATCATTGGGAGGTAGACATGGGTAGCTCCATTCTTCCTCCTCTTGATTATCGCTCTTCTCCTCTTTTTCATCCAATGAGCTTCCAGATTCAGCAGTTTCTTCTTCCATAGGTTCCTGTAAGGCATTAGTCTTTTCCTTAGGTTGAGAGCATTTATTAAGATATTCCATTATGTAGTAATTATAATCCTTGTAATTATCAAAGCAATATTCAAGTATAGCATAAATCTCATATTTATAAGGTGCATCATCAATAATTTCAAGTAAATAGGCAATTTCGAATGCACCCTTCCAAGCAATAAATTCTTCAATTTGCTCCACATCATATAATTCATAATTTCCCTTAACATAAGAAGATATGGTAACATCATCATTATACTCACATTGAAAAGGGAGGTGTTTATACCTCCTACAGCAGTAAGATTTATCAAAACAATAAGTAACATTATAAGTAGAGCACAAGTTTTTAGCATAGTCATGCAATTTATTAATTTGCTCCCATAATTGTATTCCTTTTTGTTACAAGTGGTGTTCCTTATAATATTTTTGTTGTTCATCTGTTAACCCACCTTGCCTATAAGATCTAGTTTCAAAGGCATCAAACATTGATAGCAAGCATGATAAAGCAAAAAATAACAACTAGAATAAGAACTAATTTTTTTTGTGTTTTTGATATAAAGAATAAAAACAAGACAAAAATAAATACAAGACAATAAACAAAATAAAGAGGTTGAGAGTGAGAGACTCCCCTTACCAGAAGACTTCTTTCTCCCCGGCAACAGCGCCAGAAAAAGTCCTTGATGCTGGCAAAGCGTGTTGGGAACCCCAAGAGGAGTGTGTGATGCGCACAGTGGTAGGAATTTTCCCTCAATTAAGAACCAAGGTTATCAATTCAGTAGGAGAAAGAGGATCTTTGGAAGGTTGATGCCACTGACGATGGTGATGGCGCCTCACCGGTGTCAGCAACAACGTGGAACCTGCACACAACATAACCAAAATACTTTGTCCCAACGGTACAGTGAGGTTGTCAATCTCACCGGTCTTGCTGAAAACAAAGATTAGACGTATAGTGTGGAAAATAGTGTATGCTTGCAGTAAGTAAAGAGAAATAGGAAATTGTAGAGGTTTGTGTAACAGTGTAGGAAAATGGACCGGGGTTCATAGGTTCACTAGTGGTGTCTCTCCATAAAAGATAGCATGCTGGGTGAACAAATTACAGCTAGGCAATTGACAAATAAAGGTTGCACCGTAGTGCACATTCATGACACGATGACTACTATGATATTTAGTGCGGGCATTACAACAATATACATAGACCGTAATCCAACTTCATCTATGACTAATAATCCACCCTCAGGTTATCATCCGAACCCCCTTAGGTATTAAGTTGCAAGCAACAGATAATCGCATTAAGCAATGTGTGTAATGTAAGCAATGATTGTGCACGCGGGCACTCACACCGCTGTTTTCTCCCTAGTGGCAACAACACATCCTCCCCCGTCACGTTTCTGTCACTCGAGCACAGGCAAAAAGGAGGCATGAACCCACAATCGAACATAAATACTCCCTCTTGGAGTCACTAGCAACTACTTGACCAGAGCAACCACTAGCAACAGAAAGCGTGCAAGATCACAAATAACATATGCAATAAAGACTATAATCAACTTGGCATGAGTTCAATATTCATCGGATCCCAGCAAACATAACACATAGAATTACATAAGAACAATCTCGATCATGTTAGGCAGCTCACGAGATCTAAATATTGAGGCATAGGAGAAGAAGACAACCATCTAGCTACTGCTATGGACCCGTAGTCCAAGGATGATCTACTCACGCATCACTCCGGAGGCAGGCATGGTGATGAAGAGGCCTCCGGTGATGATCTCCTCTCTGGCAGGGTGCCGGGAGACAGCTTCAGAACCTCCCTGATCTAGGGTTGATGACGACGGCGGCTGCAGAACTTTGCGGGGATATTTGATTCAGGTGTTTAGGGTTTTCCATCAAAGGGGAATAAATAGGCGAAAGGGCAAAGGCGGTGGAGCCCTGGGGGCCCCACACCACCCCCCGGCACGGCCAAGGGGGGCGCCACCCCATGGTGTGGGCCCCCTGAGGCCCATCTCCGGGTCTCTTCGGGACTCCGTGGAACGTTCGGGAATTCTAAGACTTTCGGGCTTCGAATTTTCCAATTCCGAGAATATTTCCAGAATAACTTTTCTGAAACTAAAAACAACAGAAAACAGGGAACTGGCTCTGTGGCATCTTGTCAATAGGTTAGTCCGGAAAATCGATAAAAATGACATAAAGAAGGGAGAAAACATGTAGCAAGTGGCATAATATCATCATGGAGCATCAGAATTTATAGATACGTTGGAGGCGTATCATGCACCTACGGTGTACTTTTCCGTTACCAGTTGTTTGATAAGCTAGGTGGCATATACCTTTGAAGAACCAGTAAACTGGCTCTTTATCTTTGAAGGAACTCCCTTACGGAAGCACACTCTGCAATTGAGCCCACAATGGCGTTCTCAATTGTATTCTTTATAAACGACATACACTTTTTATTGGATGTTAGCCACTTTTTCTTTTCGAGGGTATAAGACATCTTCAAAGGAGCATAGTCCCTCTTACTTTTCTCCCAAGCAGCCTCATCGTCAATTTTTTTTCCTTATGTCTCTTTAGGCTTGAATGGTCGTGGAGTGTCCACAACCCAGTCAACCTCAGCAGAAACGAAGGCCAAATCCACCTTCTTCCTCCATTCATTGTAGTTGTCACCTCTGAGGGTTTTAACGTCCTTGATGCAGCTCATCAAGTAGTACCCTCCTCAAAACCACAATGAAGTGAGAAAATAACAACAATTGATTTAATAATCCAACGTTGGTCAAATTTAGAACACATAACTGTTTATGCAATTAAAACTATATCAACGTTGGGCAGAAAATAACAATAAAAGCATATATGAGACTATAACAATAAATCACACTAGTAGAGAAAAGCCTTTCTGTGGCGCACCAAAATGGGATTCTGTGGCGCACCTAGGGGCCAGAGGGGTGCGCCACAGAATACACGCCACTAAATTTTTTTCTGTGGCGCACCTCAGCCGTGCGCCACAGAATTTTTTTTTCTTTTTTTTTATTTTCTAGTCAAAATCTTAAAACGGCCATAACTTTTGTTCCTTTTGGAATTTGGCGATTCTAAAAAAAGCTCACAGGCCGAAGGCGAGTGAGGTTGGGTTCCTTTTTCTCTCTAGTTTTTTTCAATATCTTGATCATTTTTTTTCGACATCGTATGCAAAAGTTATGCCCATTTTACTTTTTTTATAAAACTTTTGCTCAGAAAGTCGAAATACATATTTCAAAATTTGATAAAAAAGTAGACATTAAACTCTCCGTGCATCTATAAGGGATTTATTTTTTTGATGCTTTTTAGACCGCCAACTCTTCCGTCAAATACTAGAAAAGGCGTTCCCGGGGGGGGGGGGTCGAGTTGGTGCGTGTGGACAAAATTTTTTCGGATGGGAATTCTGTGGCGCACCAAGGGGGGGTGCGCCACAGAAATGTCATATTTCTGTGGCGCACTAACCACCATGCGCCACAGAATAGGAGTGTGGCAATCATGGTGTGGGCCCCCAACTTATTTCTGTGGCGGACCCCTATCCGGTGCGGCACAGAATTCTTGTTTTCTGTGGCGCATGGGACCGTGGTGCGCCACAGAATTCCTCTTTTCTGGGGCGCATGACAACCCGTGCGCCACAAAAATATATTTCTGTGGCGCACCAAAAAGCCATGCGCCACAGAATCTGTTCCATAGAAAGGCACTTCTCTACTAGTGTCATGATCATGCTATTAACAACGTTGGTTATATAATAACATAAATCACAACTATTACTTTAACATGCTTTTAAAATTTAATTCTCACTTTTAGCCTATTTTCCTTTAATAGGGCACTTTTATAAATTTTGCAGCGGAAAACATGAATAAAAAATTCATTCACTTTATACTTTATAGGAGTATTACTTTTAATTTTATATTCCCTAAACAAAATTTCGTTGGAAAATTTGAATAGGAAAACCTAGATCAATGTGCCCAAAATTTGGACAAGAAACTATTAGTTCTGCTTCTGAAATTAAAATGGAAACAGAAAAAATGAAAAAGCTGTGAAAACTTGGCCTGGCCGGCCTTATCTACGGCCCGGACCACGGCCTGCTAAACCGTCGCGCGTGGGCGTCCGTTACATTGTGAGCGCCTCTCTAGAGGCCAAAAACAGCCCAGCCCAACGGCCCAGCTCTTCTCGCCCGCTCGATGTGCTTTCTGTCGTGCACACCTCTTTCTAACTCCACTAGGGCCCAACCAAGCAGTACACACTGCTCGTGTCTGTCTCCCGCCCGAGCGACGCGGATCACGGCCCGCGGCCCGGTCCACGCTCGACGAGGCAGCTCCGCTTTCGGTCTGCTGGCCGCGCGACGAGCTAGGTCTTTAATCCCCACTGTTCGATCGTATCCAACGACTGCGCGCCTCTCTCGGAGCAACAAAATGGGCAGCGCCCGCACCCCCGGGAGAAAACCCTAGTTAGTTCCCCCAGCACATGCCTCTCGCCCCCGCGGGCTTCTCTCGGGTCCAGGCGCCGGTAGGCGGGGGTGCGCTATCACGCCACCACTTCAGCGCCTCCCCATTTCTCTTCTTTCGCCCCCCACCACCTCTCTCTGGTTTTGCGAGTGAGGGACACGGTTGCACCCTCGTCAACTCATATCTTCGCCCGATGACGCTCAAGAACGGCGGCCAGCTCCCTAACTGTGGCGCCTCTGCTAGCCCCATTGCCGGTGTGCTCTAACTACCGAGTGAGAGAGCACCGCCGTCAAGCGGCATAGAGGCGATGCAAGCTTTTTCCCGGACCGGCGGTTCCTCTTCCCGTGCGCCTTGACTTGCCGATGCGCGCCCGAAACGAGAGGAACGGCGCGGCCATTTCGGCGGCGCCCTGTTGCCCGGTAGGATCCTTTTCCCCTCTCCCATCTATCCTCTGTTTAGGGTTAGGGTTCCTATTCGGGTGGCGATTTCTGCGGGAGGGAGGGAACTTTCTTTTCTTTCTTTTTCTTTCATCGAAACCAACTAGAACCTAGCAACACTTGCTCCGATACCAATGTTAACTCTTTAGATCTAGCTAGTCTAGATGTGATCCTGTGAACGCAACACTTTGCCTCTGTGAGGTGATTGAGAGAGAAAACCAGAGAGAGACACCACCTTCGGAACCCTTCGAGGACGACGGAGTAGAGGTGGACATGATGGTGCAGTGACGATGATAGTGGCGGCGGTGGTTGAGTTTCCCGTTCCTAGAGCTAACCCTAGATCGGTTTGGGATTTCAGTGGGGTTTGTGGCAGCGATCAACCTCGTGAGACGCGCCTCAGCCCCCACCACTGTTAATATATAGCGCTGGCACAGGGACCGACCAACCAGAAAGGGTCGGGCACCCCTGATCAGGACGCGTTGATAAGAAGGGGTCCTAGAGGCCGTTGAGCCTACAAGGAGATCAATCTAAAAGCATCTCCAACGGACGCGGCAAAACAGCGCGGCACGGGAAAAACGGCCAAATTGGCATGTTCGTGCCTGCACGCGCTCTCCAGCAGAGGCGCCAAAATAGCGCGCGTTTTTTTAGAGCCAGCGCACAGGGATAAGCGGCAGCACACGCTTTTTAAATGTCGCGCCGAATCCAGTACGCGTCGCTCACTTCTCTCTCTTCCTCTTCCCGCGCGAGCAGTGAAACTTCCCCACCGTATCGCCGCCGCCGCGCTCGATTTAGTGCCCGGGGAAGATGTCGCCGTGCCGCTGGAGCAGCAGCGGCTACCGCGGCGTGAGCGTGCCCCGCGGGGATGTTCTCCGCCGAGATTCGCTCGGACGAGACGCGCCTCTCGCTCGGCACCTTCGAGACGGCGCGCGCCTACGACACCGCGACGTGGCGCCTTGGTCGTCCCCGCCGCTCCATGAACTTCTAGGACGCACGGACGCGCGAGCAGGCGCAAGAGCTCGCGCCGCCGCCGCGCCTAGTCATCACCGAGGAGCGCCAGTGCACCCGCGAGCAGGAGGAGCACCTCCTCGTCGCCGAGCATGACGAGCGCGCTGGAGGCAGCAGTTCCCCCAGGATGTCACGGCGGAACACGCCTTCTGGGACAAGCAGAGGGCGGTGAGGGTGGCAGCGCGAGCGGAGAGACGCGCCCAGAAGGCCGCCGCCCACGCGCAGCTCGATGAGACCAACCCCACGCTGCAGTGGGACGACGAAGACCCGATGTGGGATGACCTATGTCGTTCGAGTACACGACATCGGACGACAGCGATTGGGAGGACTAGGCGTTGAATAAGCGCAACACGACGAAGAACTAGCGATGAACTAGGTTTTTATTTTATTTTTATGTAACCGTTCGATCTTTTTAATCAAATGTATCCGGACGAAACGTGTTTTTGTACCGTGCGCGCTACTCAATACCGTGTCTGTTGGAGCGCCGTGTTTATCCCGTGATGTAATTTGCGGCCCTCGGTAAACCACACCACCATCGCGCGTGCGAAAACACCAAATGCAGCGCTCTATACCAAATTTGCGGCGCGCGATTAAAGCGCAGCTGTTGTTGGAGTTGCTCTAACAAAGATAATACTGCACACCCTGAATACTTTGGCAAAAACAAAAGAGCATATCTGAAGGACAAATGGAAAGTGAAAAGTGCACACGCTGAAATTCATATTGCATTAAACTTGGCTAGTACGTACTAGATTGTTACTGATGGCCTCGTCATTTACGACAAGTCTAATTGAAAAATGGCTTGTTGGGGAGCTCTTCGCCCATTTGACGTTGCCGACGTGGCGCACTGGGACACATGTCGGTGTCCCTCGTCGGCGCTGGACCTGTTGATGCAGTGACGGAATACATCACCTGGGAGGGCCACTCGCGGTCGCGCTTGGGAGTCCTGTGTGCTGCGCCGCCGGCCATTATCCATGGTCCAGAGCCTACTTTGGATAGATCTAACACACGACCCTGTACATGAGCACTAGTCTCGCTATACTATTTTAGTAGTACTACTGGTATTAGTTGTAGCTAGTTTTCCGTTCCGGCCAAGGGGATTTAGCCCAGCACGTTCCAGCCGTACCCCTGCCCAATCCCTCCGAGGAAGAAGAATGCGGCGAGCTGCAGGGCGATGACTAGGAGCCACGCGAAGACGAGAGTGAAGAACAGACCGACGAACTGTCCCAGACACACGGAGGACGCGGCGGTGGCCGACGCCGGCGCCCGAGCGGCCACCAGGTGGAGGTAGGCGAGGACGACGGTGGCGAAGTGCGCGACGATGACGCCAGCGACGTAGGCCGTGAGGAGGACATGGATGAGGAGGAAGACGGGCGCCTCGTCGACAGCGGGGTTGCGCATGGAGGGCCTGCCAAGGAAGCGGAGGAGCGGCACCAGGATCTTGGTGCAATCCAGATCCAGGACGGACGCCATCGACGTGGGTGGACACGGAGCTGCCTGAGGGCATCTCGAGTCGTTGCGCCCCCAAGACGCAAAAGCCCGGCCTTTTTTCGCGCCACGGCGCGAAACGGCGCTATTCTGGAAACGGGAGGGGGGTTGCGTTCCCCAGCCGTGAACCCAGGCCGCCCTCAAGCCGGCGATTCGGCCCAATTTGGACAGTTAGAGATTTAGCACACAAATAATTGAACTTTTGCCACCAAATAAATAGAGTTTTGCCTGGGAGACGCGAGCAAACGGCGGCGACGATGTGGCGGAGAGGCCTGCGGTGATTTTGCCTCGCCGCTCGTGTGTGATGGCGGCCGGCGGCGGCGACGTGGGGTGTGATCGGCGGGGTGGCGACGGCGAGGCGAGCGAGAGGAAAATCCGAGCCGGGGGTGGGGAAATTGGGACAAATAGCGCTCCCTCGCCGACAGCGCTGGCCCACGCGCGCTTTTCCTTCCGCCGCCCCCCCAGGCCGAACCCAACGGGCTGGGTTCCGCCTGGGTGCGACGGCGCTAATTTCCGCCGAAACGGCGCTTTTTCGGGTTCTGGGGGGGCGACTGGTAGAAAAACGGCGCTTTTCGAGTGGCTCCGCACGCAATCGCCATCTTCATGCCGTGTAGAAGGGCCTCGTATTCTGTGTCGTTGTTGGATGCTGGATCGTCGGGTGGGAAATCCAATCTTAGGACATACTGCAACTTGTCTCCTCTGGGAGATATGAGAACGATCCCATCGCCAGCTCCTTCATTCCTTTTAGACCCGTCGAAGTACATGATCCAGTTGCTCGTGTATTCGGGTGGACCTGGTGTTTGTAATTCTGTCCACTCGCTTAGGAATTCCACGAGTACCTGCGACTTCACGGAATTGCGTCCTGCGTTATGATATCCCAGGCGCCTAGCTCGATGCTCCATTTTGCGATTCTTCCAGATGCCATTGGATTGTTCATGATGGTACCGAGTGATGCGTCATTAGCACCGTGACGGTATGTTCCTGGAAGTAATGCTTGAGCTTTCGAGCTGTGAGGACGACTCCGTATGCGAGCTTCTGGTAGTGGGGGTATCGCTGTTTGCACGGCGAAAGCACCTCGCTGATGTAGTAGATTGGCCTTTGAACTCCATATGCCTTGCTGTCCTCCGGTCGTTCGACCACGATGGGCGTGCTGATGACTTGATTTGTTGCGGCTAGGTATAGGTATAGTGGCTAAGTCGCGATCTGCGTGACGGGGTCGCGAATCGACAGCTCCTGGGCTAGAGATCGACCCAGATCTCGATCCTTCGGGGTCGGGGAAGTGGTGGATCCCTTCTTTGTTGGTGTAGAATTGGAAGCTCCCGAACGTCAGGGTGATACTCTTCTCCAGGTCGCTAAATACCGAGCATGATTCCGGCGAGTGCGGGGTGACGATGAATGATCCGATTCGGATCGGATTGGTCGGAGTCGAAGCCGCGGGTTCCAACGTGAGTTGGTCGTCGATGAGGCCGGAGATGCCGGAGATCCAGCGCCCGCCGTTCCCACAGACGGCGCCAATTGTCGAATCTGCATCTCAACAAGTCCCTCGGGCGAACCCATAGGGTTTCGATTAGGAGAACCTATGGGCGCTGGTGACAATCGTCGGCTAAACATGGGGCACGATTTACCCAGGTTCGGGGCCCTCGTAGAGGTAAAACCCTTAGTCCTCCTTCTTTCGATTTGTATTCACGAGTAGATTGGTTACAATGGGGGATTGCTCAAGTCGAGAGTATGATCTCGATCTCAAGGCTTGGTGGTGCGGTATTGCTTGTCCCCCTCCTGGTGGTTCTCCTGGCCTTATATAGGTGGCCAGGTCTCAAACCGTACCCGGGGTGGACTCAAACCGTAACCTAAAGTCGGTTACAAGTTTCCTAACTTGACCCGCAAGGCCTTGCGGGTGGGCTTCAACTGGGCCTTCTAGAATAGTATACGGCATCTCCTCTTGGGCTTAGATCTTGGGCCTCGGACCAGGTATCCTTACCCGATAGGTCCAGGGCTCATCCCTTCGTCACACGCGGCCAGGGAATCTCGCCGTGGGACCCCCCAAAATCCTCCTCAGACTTCCTTTCATGTGCTTTCTTGGCTCCTACGCTTTCTTCCTTCCACAAAATGATCCCCGCAAAATATTAGGTCATTTGGGTCACTGAAACATCAAATATAGAAAATAGAGTTTTCTGCCAGTGCAGAGTTGATTCCAAAAAAATATGGAAACCGTGAAATATTCCAAAAAAATCAATATAAAACAATGGTATAATCCTTTTATGATGCAAACATGATTGAAATATAAATAATACAATGCAAAGTTCATGTATGCATTTTACATGCATCAACATCCCTAAGCTTAACCTATACTCGTTCTCGAGTATGAAGGTGATAAAACTTACATGGACTTTGATTTTTAATACTATCAATGGATATCCAAGATGATTACTATCGCTACATAGAGTCAAAGATTCACTCTCAAAGGAGTAGCAATATACAAGATAGATTATGAAGTTATATCAAATATTCAATGTAAGGATGTTAAATGATAATTCACAAAGTGTAACATAGAATAAAATACTATGGACCAAATGTATGTATAATGAAAAGTAAAAACATCTTATAATGGTCATAGAGTATTCTTGTAAATCTGAATATAGAAGGTGGACACTGGAGGTTGAAAGTAGAAAGATTCCGCCTAGAGGGGGGTGAATAGGCGCTTTAAAATAATTACGGTTTAGGCTTGAGTAAATGCGGAATAAAACTAGAGTTTAATTTATCAAGCACAAAACCTATGCAATCTAGGTTTACCTATGTGCACCAACAACTTATGCTAGGCATGATATACAACTATGAGATAGCAAGATAGATGACTTCAAGCACGATGGCTATCACAAAGGTAAATGCATAAGTAACGAGCTAGAGTATAGAAGTAACCGAAGCAAGCTTTTGGAGGTCAACAATGGAAGTCAAACTTTCCCAAAAGGTTAGAGAACCATTGGGGAAGAAGGCCCCTTAAATAGGTCACCCAAATATCCAACTGTTGGAGGCAAAATCGCGCAGGGGCGGAACCTCCGATGAAACCACCGGAACCTCCGCCCCCCGGATGAGTTAGAACACCAAAAGGGCTGGAAAACTGCCCCAACCACCGGAACCTCATCATCCCGAAAGGGTTTCCGGCGGAGCCACCACCGGAACCTCCGGTGGTGGAAAAAACTGCAAAACACGCTATATGAAAACGGTCGTAACTTTTGCATCCGGACTCCGTTTTCGATGTTCTTGGGCTCGTTGATATCACAACGACGGGAAATACAAGAATATGCAGAGAAACATCATAGTCAAAAATGGGAATATAAAACCAAATGATGAAAGGTTTGGCCTATCAATAAAGGACAACCGGTAGAAACCTCCAACAACAAAAATGCGATAAGTTTTTCATACGAAATCCATTTTTGATGAACTTGAACTTGACATGAAGAACATGACAAGCTCTAAAACCTTACATGGATAAAACACAAATAAGAACCAAGAAGGATGAAGCCAAGTATGCAAAGGTTTGAGCTCTCTACGATAGATACGATCAAGATATGCATTCAAGAGCCCCTCTTGATAGTACCGTTATCTATCCTATAATCCGGTCTATCAACTAGCATAATGAGACCGGTAAAATAGAAACCCTATCTAAGTCATACCTTTGCCTTGCGCAATCCAATTCAGCTAGATGATGACGATCTTGACTCTCTCAAGTTGGATCTTCTTTCTTGATCGTGCTTGCTAGCACATGCTCCGCTTGATGAAGACTTGCAAGTTGCTCCCCCATACACCACTATGGGAGAGGATGCTCCCCCATACACCATTATGGGAGAGACCCTTAATGGCAAATCTTCAAGAGGCCACAAACTCCAAAAGGGTGGCAAGCATCAAACATAGGATTTCTTCTAGATGCTTCACTTGAGCTTCCACGTCAAGCTAGGTGACGAACACCGCTTGACGATGACATAGACCATGGGCAATATGAAATCTTCCTTTTTGTTCATGCCCGTGGAAAGATACCTAACCACACATAGAGATGACACACACATATATATGGGTTAGATCACAAAGCTATATTGGCAATTGCTTACCATACCATGAGATACACAATCCCACTTGGTACATCTTGTAGCTTTGTGTGTTGATCACTAGCTTGATCAACCTTGTATCTTTTCTTCTCACTTTAAATGATGATGTATTGAAGATAACCATGAAGGATAATCTAATACTTTTTCTTCAAGACACACTAGCAATAAGCTCAACTCAAACCATGACCATTCTTCATATAAATCCTTGAATATAACAATGGCCATCAAGGAAGCTAATAGAGTTCAACACATGAACTCCATTATTTCCTATGGACAAGATCTACAAGGATAACTCAATGCAAACATTAGTCCATAAGGATTGTCATTAATTAACAAAACCACATATGGGGGCACCATGCACTTTCAATCTCCCCCATTTTGGTAATTGATGACAATCCCTTTTTACGAGGGTTTATATGATGAATTAAGCAACCATGCAAAACAAAGAGCAAGGATGCAATAGCATGGAAGGCAAATGCTTAAGAACGAAACTAAAGCATAGAACCAAATTCCCTTAAACCTTCTAAACATCTCCCCCATTCGCATCCATTGCCGAAATGGGAAAAAATATTAGAAGACCAATATAATAAGAGCTCCCCCATAGTGTATGCATTCCTCATGATATGAGTGAAATCAAGAGCATATATCCAACTAGGAATAGATGGAGGGAGATCAAACTATATTGAGGATCCAAAGATTTACAAGCAAAGTCAAATTGAAGGATACTTTCATAAAGAAGCAACCAACCAAGGATCCGAAGAACCGATTGACCAAAATCAATATTACGATAAGATCAACCAAGTGTTCTAGAAAATCAAGAGGGAACTACCCAAGGTACATGCACAATGTTAGATTTGAATTACTATATAATGTGCACAACATGGAATCATCACTCCCTTCTAGATAATTTTGAACACAAACAAGACCAAGAGAATAGATTGGAAATGAAGCAAAGCAACTTGCAAACAAGCAAGAGTTGAGAAATTAAGATCAAGAAGCGACAAGTAAAGATTTACTCAACCGAAAGAGATGAGTGTGAAAAGGAAAGACATTTGTAGGAGACTAATAGGATGAGCAAAGCTTCATCATAGTCTTTAAATATATGGGGCACATAGTGCATATCAGGTCTTTCCCATACACACAAACCAACAAATGATAAAACACATAGGTCCACAAGATTTATAAAATGCAAAAGGAATACCAAAATAAAAGCAAAGCTTGTGCCTTTTAGGAACCACCAAGGAATATAAATCAATAAAACACGGTCACTAAAGAAATAGAATATCAATTAAAGATGTAACTATTCTCGTGTGTATAAGTTTCTAAGTGGACACCAATCACAAAGATATATATCCACAAAGAAATATGCACACACAAAAATAGGTACAAAGGTGAAGAACATGATATCCAAGATAGGTTCATAAATATACCAATAAGATTTTTTTGCTTGAAAGCAAAGCACTAGGCTTAGTTTAATATTAATGGGACATAGATGGACAAACAATAAACTCATCAAAGCATCACAAATATCACAAGGGAAAAGTGATAGTTGGAATTCTTCGAGAAAGGTAACACATATCACAAAAGATTCAAATGGTTTTCAATATTGCATATGAGAAACTTCAAGTAGAAGTTACTAGATTAATATACTTGGGATTGGTGAATCATGAAAATGATTATAAATATCCCCTTAGTATGTAATCATCCCGGCTTGCTCATAGTTGCAATAAAGATGTTTTTGATAAGACATTTGCAAGAGCCAAATGAAATGCAACAAATGGAATTCATGCCAAGATGCAACCTACACAAGGTTGAAATCTAGAAATGTATGCATGGAATAGATACTTGTTACCGAGACGACATTGGTGATGAAGAGGATGCGAGTTTGATAATCATCGTAGCTTGACTCCTATAATACCATGGTGAGAACACCTTCCTTATGAATGGAGCAAGCAAGCAATGTATCTCCATTGTACCTAAAAACAAAAATCAAGTACAAAATGGTTCCCAATCTTATTGGGTCCAAAGTAGTTAGAACAACTACAATACATATGACAAACTCCACATAAATATGTGCATATTAATATGAATTTGAATTTCATGCACATCTTAGCCATTTAGGATTTGATGGAGTTTATCCTATATATTGGATCAACGAAAGTAAGCATGTCAAAGGATATACATAGTAAATATACATGAACAAAACTTTCAAGAACCAAACAAGATACACAATTTGTCAAAATACAAATTAAAACAAAGAAGGCACTCACAAGAGATAAAATCAAATGAAGTGTCCAAATTATATCAAAACCCCAAGTCAACACATGATTTAGGAAACCAAATAGAGAAGATAACAAAAACAAAAACAAAAAAATCAAAGAATAAACAAACCCTCTACACTTTTCATGATGGCACACAAAGTACCAAGACGAAAAATGTTCGTCTTTCCAAAGAGACAAGTCATTGGGATAAAATAACAATTTCAAGACAACAAGTGTTCAAACACATATAGGATAGTTCTTCCAATAATAGTGCATTAATTATGATATTGCATTTGAATACAAGATGCACACAATGGAATCATTACTCTCCATATATATTGTTCAAACACTAGTCAAGCTCAAGAAAAGCAATAAGATGCAATACCAATTAAAGAATTGTGTTCTACTCAATGTAGAGATAGCTTCCCAAATAAATGCAACACAAAGAAGTATGACTTTGAATGAAAGTGCACACGGACAGGATCATTGCTTTTCCTAACTCAAGAAAGCATAAAACAAATTTTGAGTAGAGAAAGGAAGACACAAAGGCGTTTGAACCAAACAAATCCTTGGAAAGAAACAAGGCAATTTTAGAGCAATGGCCAAAGTAAATATGATCAATAAACTTACCACAAATTATTATAACTTGTCAAAGACAAGAGATGTATGGAGATATTTCTCGGTGGTATATTTGTTCACAATCATATTCACAAAACATAAGCATGTGGTAAAAGATAGGAATGAAAAAACCATACTTAAATATAGAATCTTGGTGGCTTCAAAAGTTGAATGATCATGAAAAGAAATGATTAATATATCAAGAAGCAACCAGTTACCGAGAAGGTAAATTCTACTGCTAATTTGTGGAAAACTGCACCAAGAAACTCTCTCACAAATAAGATACCAAAAGATGAGAAAATAAAATCATTCAAGCAAATTGAAACTTGTTTGAGCACACATTCCACATAGGAACAAGATAATTAACAATATCAATTCTATGTGGCAAAACCTTAAATGTTCACATTCTTTAGCCTTGTAATATGCACAAACATATTACTCCCCCATAATGTGATAATCCGTATTTTCTTAGCAAGAGGCAAACAAAGACCAACTTGAGATAATTAATAAACATTAGAATTTGAATTTCTCATGAGTATGAGATACCACATAGAAACTAGATAATATTGAAATATCAACACTATGTGGTATTCCTCATGTAAACACATTTTAGGATTGTGAAGTGCCAAAGGCATATTACTCTTCCAAAATGGTATAGTCCATTAATCACTCAAAAGAGCCAAATAAGATACACACAAGATGCAATTAAGCTAAAAAAAAACTCATACATACATTTTGTGCGAATCGACAAACACATACTAGATTACAGAAGGATAAATAAGTAGTAAGCACAAAATATACACAATACAAGCAAGGTACAAAACCAATACATTCAAAGGGGCAAGCAACTTTCAATGTATATATATAATGTAATAAATACAAGTTACCGCAAGAAGGAGCATGGAATATGAGATAGAGACGTTATAATCCAAATGACTTGGCTTAAGGAAAATATACGTGATGAAGATCCCTTAATGCTTCATGATATAGCCAAGTCTCCAATGACCTCCGATAAGACCTATTGATCAAGTTTGAGCTTGTTGGTCCCCAACCAAGTTGGGTCCTAACAGGTTAGTCACAATAGGCTTGGCAGCCCAAATGGTTCTTTTCTTGACACCACTTTGAGTACCAACATATTTGGCAAACACATTGCCCACATTATCCTTCCGAATGGAATACACATCATCAATTATGATAGGGTTGGATAATGTACCATTAGTGCATGAAGAAGCAAGATGGCCCTTTTCACGACATAAGTAGCAACAACGACTCCTTCCACTCTTCTTAGTTGATTTCTCAACTTGAGAAGCATTATCTTGAGTCTTCATGGGAAGAGGCCTTTCTTCAACTTGAAGTTGAGATTGAGGTTGAACTTGTGGCCGCTTCCCTTGTTGCTTCTCGCTAAGTTTCTTCTTATTCAAAGGGCATGATCTAACATGATGCCCTTCAACCTTGCACTTGAAGCAAACAATCTTGGCCAAATTCTTGTCTTGTTCATGGCCCTTCATATTGTCGATCTTGGACTTGTTCTTGTGATTGGAAATGAATCCAAGTCCTCTCTTGTCATTGGGGGATTTTTGGACACTCAACATACTGTCAAGTGTGGACTTCCCTTTTTAACACTTCTCCAAGTCTTTCTCCAAAGAAGTGACTTGGGCCTTGAGCTCTTTGATTTCCTCTACATGGTTAGTATCAACACAAGATCTAAAGGAATTAGATGCATCATTATTAGCAACAAGGTAATGAAAGCAATTCATCATAAGATGTGGGAATATTATGAGAGGATGAATTACTAGGACTAGCACAAGGGAATATAGCATTTAGAGTAGATATTGTGCCTTTGTCCACATGAGGCTCACAAGATGTTACCTTAGTTAAAATAGCCTTATGAGCTAATTTTAGCCTCTCATGGGAGACTAGAAGATCCTTATGAGAGCTTGATAGATTTTCATGAGTTTCTTCCAATTTCCCGTAATTACTAGTTAGCAACTCAAGTTGAGACCGTAGCTCAACATTCTCCTTTAATGTTGATGCTTCACAAGAAATAGAGTTAGTAGCACAATCATCAACATTTTTAGCTTTGAGGTCATTAGCAAGAGCAAGAGATAATTCATTGTCCCTTCTAAGCTTAGAAACGCTAATAGCATATGTTTCTTCTAGACTATATAGTTTCTCTTCAAGAGAAGATCTAAGGGACCGCTCTTTCTCAAAAGCCTTTTCAAGCTCTTTGTCCTTGATAGAATGACTACCACTATGACTTTCCAAAGTCACGATGATATCCTCCTTTTCATCTTTAAGCGAGTTAGCCTTATCAAGTTGTTCTAGGAGAGCATTCACATTTTCTTTGGCCTCATCAACAAGGCTTGATAACCATAAGCCCAATTTCTTAGACTCGTCATCAACCTCCTTACCAACATCATCATCACTACTATCATCATAAGATATATTGGGGTTCAAAGTGGAAGATACCTTTGAATCCTTGGCCATGAGGCAAAAGGTGGTAGATGATGATAGATCATTAATTGAGGCACCACTCAAGTCCACATCTTGTTCCATAGAGAGTTGGGTTTCCTTTACATTGTTAGCCGTACAAATACTAGAGGAAACACAATCATTTTTATGATGGGAACAAGATAAAGCAAGCATATCATCATGAGATTTAGTCAAGCAATGTCGACATGATATGCAAAGACTATCAACACAAGCATGTAAAACATTTTTGGTTCTAGTTGTGTTTAATTCCAAATATGAGGCATGATAATAAGATAGAGATGAAGGATCATCAATAATAAGCTCACTATCATTATTGCAAAGCCTATCACTACTCATCATCTCATAAGTTTGTGGCTTACCACATGTTGGTGAAGCAGAAGAAGTTGAGAACACATCACGACCGGAAGTGGAGGGATAACAATCATCTTGTCCAACATTGTACACACCATATTTATTTTGAATCTTTGTCAATAACTCATGAGCATTCCCGATAGGAAAGAGTGTTTTAATAACTACAAGGCTCACAAGAAGGAAAAACGCATTAATAGCAAGAGCATCGAGAGATAAATTTTTCTCTTCCTCTAAAGTTGGATTTTGAGGATCCTTTGGAGGAGAAAAACTCATCTCTACAATTTTCTCCATATGTGGGTCCATGACCCTAAAATAAATAAGCATGCGAAATTTCCAAACATCATAGTTTGTGCCATCGAAATGAAATGTGGGATCGTGCACTAATTCACTTAGCGACATCATTACTATCAAGGCGGTGAAGCCTAATAATGAGAGCCCTGGCTCTGATACCAATTGAAAGTAGAAAGATGACGCCTAGAGGGGGGGGGGTGGGGTGAATAGGCGCTTTAAAATAATTACGGTTTAGGCTTGAGTAGATGCGGAATAAAACTAGCGTTTAATTTATCAAGCACAAAACCTATGCAATCTAGGTTTACCTATGTGCACCAACATGTTATGCTAGGAATGTTATACAACTATGAGATAGCAAGATAGATGACTTCAAGCACGATGGCTATCACAAAGGTAAATGCATAAGTAACGAGCTAGAGTATAGAAGTAACTGAAGCACAAGGAGACACCGGTGTGATTACGAAAGTTCCTTCCCAAGGGAAGTACGTCTTCGTTGGCGAGGTGGGGAGCCACCTAGGCGCTCCTCAATAGCACGGATGTGCACACCTTATTCTCCTTGAGCTTCTCCGGTGAGGGAGATGCTCGTTTCCACTATGAGGTTGACTTGAAGGCGTTGACCAAACCTTACACGGGGTTGAGGCTATCTCCACAACTCAATTGTAGGCTCTCAATGAAGCTTCTTGCAACAAGGTGGAATTCCCAAGCACTAACCGTCTAGGGTGCTCAATACACCCAAGAGGAACAATCTCTCCGGTGTCCAAGCACCCAAGAGTAACAAGCTCACGAATTTCTCTTTCATGAATCTCGTGGGGAACTCAAACCGATGCACCTAATGCAATGGCAAGAACACACAAAGTGGTCAAGAACTTATCTCCCAAATCCCACCAAACCAACTAGGGAGGAAGGAGGAAGAACAAGGAAAACAACAAATGAATCCCTAGATCTAGATCCAATTGGTTCCCCTCACAAAGAGGAGGGATTGATTGGTGAAGTGGTAGATCTAGATCTCCTCTCTATTTTCCCTCAAGTGGAAGCAAGAATCATTGGAGGGATTGAGAGATAGCAAGCTTTTGGAGGTCAACAATGGAGGTCAAACTTGCCCAAAAGGTTAGGGAACCATTGGGGAAGAAGGCCCCTTAAATAGGTCACCCAAATATCCAACCGTTGGAGGCAAAATCGCGCAGGGGCGGAACCTCCGGTGAAATCACCGGAACCTCCGCCCCCCGGATGAGTTAGAACACCAAAAGGGCTGGAAAACTGCCCCAACCACCGGAGGTTCCGCCAACATCATCCCGAAAGGGTTTCCGGCGGGGAAAATCTGCAGAACACGCTATATGAAAACGGTCGTAACTTTTGCATCCGGACTCCGTTTTCGATGTTCTTGGGCTCGTTGAAATCACAACGACGAGCACTACAAGAATATACAGATAAACATCATAGTACAAAATGGGAATATAAAACCAAATGATGAAAGGTTTGTCCTATCAATAAAGAACAACCGGTAGAAACCTCCAACAACAAAAATGCGATAAGTTTTTCATACGAAATCCATTTTTGATGAACTTGAGCTTGACATGAAGAACATGACAAGCTATAAAACCTTACATGGATAAAACACAAATAAGAACCAATAAGGATGAAGCCAAGTATGCAAAGGTTTGAGCTCTCTACGATAGATACGATCAAGATATGCATTCAAGAGCCCCTCTTGATAGTACCGTTATCTATCCTATTATCCGGTCTCTCAACTAGCATAATGAGACCGGTAAAATAGAAACCCTATCTAAGTCATACCTTTGCCTTGTGCAATCCAATTGAGCTAGATGATGACGATCTTGACTCTCTCAAGTTGGATCTTCTTTCTTGATTGTGCTTGCTAGCACATGCTCCGCTTGATGAAGACTTGGAAGTTGCTCCCCCATACACCACTATGGGAGAGGATGATCCCCCATACACCATTATGGGAGAGACCCTTAATGGCAAATCTTCACGAGGCCACAAACTCCAAAAGAGTGGCAAGCATCAAACATATGATTTCTTCTAGATGCTTCACTTGAGCTTCCACGTCAAGCTAGGTGACGAACACCGCTTGACGATGACATAGACCATGGGCAATATAAAATCTTCCTTTTTGTTCATGCCCATGGAAAGATACCTAACCACACATAGAGATGACACACACACATATATGGGTTAGATAACAAAGCTATATTGACAATTGCTTACCATACCATGAGATACACAACCCCACTTGGTACATCTTGTAGCTTTGTGTGTTGATTACTAGCTTGATCAACCTTGTATCTTTTCTTCTCACTTCAAATGATGATGTCTTAAAGATAACCATGAAGGATAACCTAATACTTTTCTTCAAGACACACTAGCAATAAGCTCAACTCAAACCATGACCATTCTTCATATAAATCCTTGAATATAACAATGGCCATCAAGGAAGCTAATAGAGTTCAACACATGAACTCCATTATTTCCTATGGACAAGATCTACAAGGATAACTCAATGCAAACATTAGTCCATAAGGATTGTCATTAATTAACAAAACCACATATGGGGGCACCATGCACTTTCAGAGGTAAAACATGAATAAGTTTCATCTAGCTTCCAAATGCTTCTACTTAAGTTAATGTTTGCAATATGGTATCGATTGGTGTGGAGCTCTCATTACCCCTATCATAGCATCTTGTATGGTTCAGTTGAAAGTGAAAGCAAATATGAGTAGCATGTCTGACAAAGTATGGGTTGAATGTCTCATGCCCCGTGAATACAAGTACCTTTCCAACTGTCTACTCAACTTGGGCCACAAAGCAAATTCAAGTTAAAGTCATTGCAAATAATAATAGCGTCCTCAAGAGCGTAAACTAGGGCACCTCTTGTCCCAGGACATGGAACAAGCCCATGTCAAAACGACAAGACAAACAAACAAAATGAAGAATCTCAACACTTTTTTTTATTGACCATTGGTATAGCTTTTATTGTGAGGTGCATCACTGAAGGTTCACTATAGCATGTAAGTAAATTTCCACCATGTATCACATGGCTTGGGTAAGCGGCCCAGGCGTCTCTATAGCCATTTATACCCACTCCTCAAACTTACCAAGTTTCCATAATTATTTCACTCAATGTTAGGCATCCATAAACAAAAGTACATTATATCAACTAAATATAATTAAGAGCACTGTTGAAAGATTTCCATGTGACATCACATATGAAATAACTCTCAACCAAGACTCTTGTCAAGCACACAACTTTATAATTTTAGTCACAACGGTTTATGTTTATTAAGTGCAATGAAAGTAAAGTGTGCATCAAGTTCGTGAGAGCTTTTTCACCGATTTTTCCTAGAACAATCAATAACATAAGAATTTTAATTTGGAAACATAGATAATACAATATAACATGATAAACATACTTGGAATAGCATAAAGCTAATAGGTGGTGGACTCACTGGAAAAACTTTGGTTGAAGGTGTTGGAAAACAAGTTTTTACTTGTAGAAATTTTTGGGCTAGCAAGAGGGAGAAAATTGACTGTCTAAATGCATGCATAAGTATCCATAGAACTAATCAATCCATGTTAAACAAAGTAAAATAACATTCAACATGAAACATGAATAAAATATTGCTCTTGATAAAACACTTGCAAATTAATACTCATTAAAAAACACATGAATAATGCATGCAAGTATATGTATCCTTTTGAATCAACTCAAACATCCCTTTCCCAATCTTTCTAATATCATCCAACTTATTTCATCCAAAACTTCCAGTAGCTCTCTCGTATTTAAATGAAAAGTGGTGGTCTCACAAATAAAACCAAACCGAAATAACAAAAATAAAAAACGCTCCAAGTTTATGCGATAAAGTGCATTGATCGAAAAACAGAAGTTGGACGTGCGCAAACCAAGAGTGCGTTGGTCCAATGGGGTTGTCTTCACGTCCCCAAGCTTATGGTCTTCACCATCCTTGGATATCTCTTGGTGCATCTCCTCTAATCTATGTGAAAAAACTTCAAAACACCGTTTCTCTCATCTCTTTTCTGTGGGGTGACATTAATAGGCACAAAAAAATTGAATTGCTTGCTTCTTGAAATCCTTAAACAAAAGTGTGAAACATGTCCATAAAGTATATAATGTTGTATTCCTTCGCATAAAATCAACTGGATCATAAAGATTCAACTTAAAAGTTCAAAGGATGCATAAAACAAAATGGGACAGAATCTGTCCAGAAAACAACAGTATCAAAACACATTTTTACCCACTAAAATATTTCGAAAACATCTGCAAAAATTCAAGCTTACATAGGCTGAAAAGTTGCAACTACAGTTCAAATTTTAGCCCATTCGAAGTTACAGAATAGAAATAAAAAATCATACCGCGCACACATTCGTGCTAAAATAAAATTTCCGAATACAAATAACAACTTTTTCAACCAAAACGGGTAAAACTTGGAACTTTATTAAAAATTTCAGAAACAAAACTAAAAACTAAGTCTCTTGTTACAGCAAGAGGACACAAACTCGGGAGCCCATACATATATTGGCTGACGAGGGAGATTCTCGGCCCCCGAGTCGCGTTCTCGAGCTAGACCTCGTTTACCGGACGCAACCCGTAAAGCCGCCAGAATTTTACGGGTTTGGCCCTTTTAGGGCTATGCTAGAGTTGCTCTAAAACAAGGGGTCAGATCCACGAAAGCTAGATATTGATTTGTTTTAAATCAGAGTTCATCACTGCTTGAGAATGTTATAAACCTGCCCATGTTCTAGCGGCAATGGGTGTGTGGCCGAGACGGTAGGTTACCACGTTGTCTGGCTACTGGCTAATGGCTTTGCCGTTGATGTAACCAGGGCATGTCCCAAAGTTCCATGTCGACGATCGGAATGAACGGCGCATATTCTTTCTCCGCCACCGGATTGAATTTGCACACCACGTGTCCTCTCACTCCCTCCCTCTTCTTCCTCGTGTCGCCACCTCTGTTCCATCCACCGCGTCGCATCCACTATCCGCATGGCGGCTCCCGCTCTCCTCTCCGCGCCGCCCCCTCCCCCACATATGGATGAGGACGGCGTCACCCTCCATGTCCGACCGAACCCGACCCCGACTTCGCCGGTGCGCGATTTCCTGCGCGGGCGGCCGCCCATCAGGGTCACATCGGAGTTCGACAGCGAGCGCCAGCTCTTCTCCCACCGCCTCTCCTGCCGCGTCCTCGACGGCCTCGCAAAGCTTCGGCTCCGCGTCCACCATGGAGCCGCGGGAGGGGCCCTGCCTCCCGAGGTCGCGCTAATCGCGCGGAACTTCTCCGTCGTCGTCGACACCGCCTCCCGCGCTGCCGTACTGCGAGGCGCAGTCAACCCCACCGGCTCGCTGCGCCTTCGCGCGGCACACAACACCAAGGTGCGACCTCTGATTATCCGTCGATGTTCAGTCTCTTGATTCTTTGCGATGACGTTGTGTAGCGTGGTTGCTTAACTGTATCTCTGCTGCATTCGAGAATACCAGTAGTACAATAGATGCTTTAGAAGCATATAAAATTGGGAATAAAAAGTGAGCAGGAACTGTGAAAATTGCAGATGCCCAAATCTGGAAATGAAACTGGAAATGTATTTACTCTGTACAGGTGAGCGAACAGATGTGGGTTATGTTAATCCGGTGCCTATAGCGGTATCATGTTCGATAAACCAAGTTCCCTTGCAAAAGGGAAAGGATAAAAGATGGCCCATCAGTCGAAATCTAGCTATGGAACTTTTGAGCGATGCACTTTTAATGTTTTGAGGGCTCCCTCTTTCAATCATGTCAGCTTTATGCATGCATAAAGTGAATCATCGAACCTATTTTCTTAATGAGTAAATGGCACTGTGAGTCACACAACTTGTTCCACGAGTGCAGATTAGTCACTGAACTCGCGAAATGGAAAATTCAGTCACTGAACTTGTCAACGATGTGCACCTATGGTCACTTTCCGGCCTGGGACAGGAATTTAAGCCGAAATTTGTGCGACGCGCGTGACCGATTTTGGCCGAAATTCGTGTCCCAGCCCGGAAAGTGACCACTGGTGCACACGTGGGACAAGTTGAGTGACTCCTAGTGCCATTTACTCTTTCTTAATGGCTGCACATCGTGCGGGGTCGTTAGCATGGTCCAGAGAAACTGCTATTGATCGTATGGGAGCGTTAGTGAACTTGTTGGTGCAAGTGAATCAGTTTGAGTTGGATTGGCTGACTGTGCAGGTCAACGAGCACATAACACAACTGAAAATAATTCAGTTGGAGAGCTCTTGAACTGGTTGGCAAAATGATGGAATGCTGGCTAGAAAATTTTCTCAAGTGTTCCATTTCTTGATTATTCATGTTCTGCTTAAAACTAGGTATTTATGCATAACATACAACTCAAGAAGGAATAATGCTTTTAGAACACTACTAGTATAGCTGTATGCTATCTCGTATGCTGAAGGAGTTCCGATTAAGTCATTGTTGAATTTTGTCCAGGCTTGCCCATTTAACTAAATTCTGTACAAATCAATTTCATAGGGATAGTGTTGTGTGTCAATAATAGGTCAACATGACAGCACTGCAAGTTACAAGCTATTCTCACATTACGTCCTGCTAAAAATTCTTGCTTTCATTACCTATAGAATGTGAAGTAGTCTAGTGAAAAGAAACACTAACAATGTAAAACCATGTGAATGGAACACATTTTGTTGGCATACACTTATTAATAACCTTTTTCAATCAGGTGACATCCCATTCTCTGTTGCTCCCGAGATACCTAAATGTTAGATTGTATACTTTCTGCTGGAAATGATTTTTTTGTGAAGGCATCAATAATATGCACCATTCCAGTTCTGAAGTTCCTAGTGATGCTTTTTGTATATGGCAGTACTGTGCGGCTTTCTGAGACTGCCTTATGTTTCAGAATTACCAGAATGGAGAGCAATCGTATGTTCACATCGGCTGTTCGACACAGTGTTTGTCTATGTCTTGTGACTATGAATACAACAATTCCATTGTTTCTTGCATTCACGTGGATAGGTACTTTCAGGCGAAGTACGACAGTAGAAAGGTTTGTGCTCCGTACATAGAGAAGTTGTTCCAATCGTCTCCCACACGTTTCCCTGTATTATAGTCTCCGAGGAGCTGTTTTTTGAAGTTATAATATCATCTCTGAGTCAACTTTCCCTCCTAACTTCAAAACCGTTAAGTCATGAACTTTCCATTCTTCAAGGGAAAAAACCAGTGATCATGTCCCAATGGTGGTTTCTCCATGTTGGCTGCCATGCCTTCTACTTCACTATTTTGGTAGACACACAGCATACCAGTTGAAATAGCTGTCTGTTAAAAGCACCGGTGAAAGAGAGGTGATGGGCAGGTCTCAGTTTAGATGCAACGAGGAATTCAGGATAGTGTATCACCTCAAATCGGGATGGCTTAGGTGTGAGCTGTAATTTTCATCGGATTTGAAATTTGGACAAAGTAATGGTTTTGTCGTTGGGGGTGAAAATTTAGATTAGGACCAAAAGTGCACCCATCAATTCGAGCTCTATTCCTGAATTTTATAGGTTAGCTCTGTCTATGTGTCTATCTTATAAACATGTGTATATTTATCTTCTATGCAAAAGCACAAACCATTGATGTCGTTAGCACCATATTTGACTATTTGTAACTAAAACTGGCTCGTGTTGTGCCTGCACTATGAAGGAAACTATCTGTTTTCTGAAAGCTTTGCAGCCTGTCCATTTATGTAAGACGTCTAATGTATTGATTATATCTCCGTAGTTACTCATCAGGTTCTCAACTTGCACGATTTTTTTCATGACATCCATGAAGCTCCTTTTTAACCGTTCAACATTTGCACTTAGCAAAATTCAGTGTCCACTTGGAAATCACTTTATTCTTTTCTCTAGTACCTTGGGCCGTCTTTAGTTCATATGGATGAATGAATTATGCAAACATAACTTGATGAATACTTAAAGTCACATACTAGTGTTCTGTACTACGTATATGTGAACCCCCAAAAGGTTCTTCAAAGTCACATACTAGTGTCACACATCGTACCTGCATTTGACCACGCAATGATTCCTGAAAAGCCTGCATGTGTGTATAAAATGTCTTCACTTATTGACAGAAGACCTACAAATTTCAGTTTATTTGGCCAAAGAAGGCATGCTAATGAAAATCATGCATTTAACCTTTTATCTGAATTTTCCTAGAGAATCCCCACCAGTTATGTTTACGATACAATAATTTGCACTTCTGTAGTATATACATTCTACTGCAAAATGAGATGGTCATTTTGTTGTAAAAATGAAACAACTCAGTATTTGTTACCTAGTTTTCTCAACCTTTGGGGCTTCTTCACGAGGACCACCTATTTATATATTTTCCATACCTTGTAGCAGTGGCGGAGCGTGAACAAAATGAAACAGGGGGCAATCCTAAAGAAAACACAAAATTTTCAGAAAAAAGCGAGAGGTCATAGAACATAAATAATCGATAAATAGATGGAAATTTCATGATGATATTTTTTCGCACACAAACAAAACATATATAACTGGTTCTCAACGGGCGAAGACAAAATTTGCAGCAACTAACCAACCGAGAGGAGTAATTGACATCTAAATTACATAAAAATTGGCATCTGCATCAGTTACATCATCCCAATCCTTAATGGAATAATCAGAAAGGTAAAGACCTAGGTTTGATACTGGAGGATACTGCAGCCTACAGAACTGAGGTGCTGGGCAGCAGCGATGCAAGCAACTAGGCAGGGGAGGTGCAGCAACACGGTGTGGAATTGCCGCCAGTTGTGACGTAGAGAAGAAGGGGGTTGAGGAGGAGGAGGGCAGAGGGGCAAGCGAAAGAGTGAAAAGAAATCACTCTGAACAGTCGAGGAGGAGGAACCAAGGAAGACCGAGCTGCTAGCAATAAACACAATCAGGTTGCCATGGAGGCAGACGCGTACGGTAGATTGGGCCAGAACGTCTGTTTAATCGCTTGTGTGTGGTAGAACCGGGGAGATGGAAGAGAAAAAATGTTGGGATTTGTTCTGCTGGGCTGGGTCATAAGTGGTGAGTACACCTAGTACTAACAAAAAAATTACAGTTTGGAAGGGGGGGGGGGGGGGGGGTCGTGGCCCAGTTTCACCTCTACTACGCTCCGCCCATGCCTTGTAGCATTTGTTATATATATCAATCAGGATATTTTCCTAATCTCTTTGATTCTACAACAAAAGGTATTTTATCCAATGATATTTTTGTTCAAAGTATTTATCTGAAAAGCACAATAATTGTTGTACTCTTGTCCTGTCCCGTGAAAACCAAGCCGTTTCGTGTTTCATCTGTGCACATTTGGTTATTTGTTCAAAGTTGGATTTCTGTGCTTCACCAGTGGTACCTATACCTCTGAACAATGAGAACCACATGCATCTGATCCCTGACATGGTCCTCTGCCATAAGAATTTAATGATTAATAAACATACCATGCAATCTGACAGCTAAAATAATTGTGTGTTCTTTCTACATTTCTCAAATAGTAGCAGTACCCATCCAAAACTGGTTATGTGGTTCCTACAATGTAACAGCATGCGCTTTATAGTTTTGTACTTGATTCTGCCTTTCCACTTGTATTTGAGCTAGATGAAAAAAAGGAGTATTGATTAGCACATCGCTAGTATACTGTTTTTTTTCCGAAATGGGTAGCCCCAGCCTCTGCATCGAGTGATGCACACATCGCTAGTATACTGTTGTTTCTTATTTTTATTAGTTCTTCAAAATCTAGTGGAAGGCTTAACCAATGATAGAATAGCGCGGCAATCTCTACCTTTTGTTGTTCTGGTGTTTGTAGCATGTACTGTGTTGTGCTACAAATATCCTTGGAGTTGCATGTTACACAATTGTACAAGATAGGTCCTAACATTTTGTTTATCAGGAGGGACAAGGAGAAGTGGCGGTAACTACGAATTTGGGGGATTCGCCATGCAAGATTGAGTTCTCATCTCTGGTTCCTCCGGATGGATTGGTCAGTATTTTGTACTTCACAGGAATATAGAAGTCTTAAAAATAATATTGTTCTATTTAACTGAAGACAGCTGCAATCATGATATTTCTGATGTATCTTATCATTTCTTTCTTGTAATGACATTTTTCTTAGAACCTGTCATGTCCTTGGTACTAATGATCATATGAAAACGCAACCTTCTTTCAGCTTGAGGATTAAGTTCGTTACTTAGATAACTTAATAATAGATATCCTTTTGTTGTCATTTCTTTGTTGTGTTGACAATTTTCTCAGGATCTGTCAATTCCTTGGTACTAAACTACTAATGACCATATGAACAACGCAACCTTCTCCAATCTTGAGGATCAAGTTCATTGCTTGAGGAATAATAGATATCTTTTATGTATAGCCAAGAGCAACCTTGGTATTTCCCAACGGCGAAGTTTCAGTGAAGGAGAAGAAATTGGATGAGGGCGAGAAAATTTTATCAGTAAATGGTATGGTGAAGTCTCGTGTTCTGAATGGAGTTTGCACTGCACTGTACAGTGATAATGCGATGAATATAAAGTATCGCTATAAGGTAAAACATCTCTAAACTGGCCTTGTTTAATCTTCATTTTCTCCGTGATGTTGCCTGTAATAGATCCTTTGTACTATTTTACAGGATGATGAGCTAACATTTATTCCCAGCGTCACTTTACCATCAAATGCACTATCATTTGCATTTAAGCGCCAATTAACTCCTTCAGACAAGTTCAGGTAAACAAAGATGTATAAATTATGGGCACTTTTGTGTTGAAATTCAATTAGCTCTACAGTCCGATGTACCTATCTACACACGGATGGGCACCTGATATAGGCTTGAAAATAAATGCCATACGATTAGCCTCATGGATGGCATGATCTGTCAGACTGTTGTGAGCTTTTTCGATAAAGGGAGTTTTTATTACTTAAAAATCTTAAGCATGACACCCCGCCTCTGCATAACAAGATGCACACAGCGAAAACGTTCAAACCAAAGAAAAAAAGGCGAAATACATATCAAAATGAGAAATTGTAAAATCGCCTATGACGGTGGAGGGCAAAGACGCAAATTATGCTGCCATCCATGTTGGGATAAAAAGACTCTCGCCGTTTCCTCCAGCCTTGTACACACCTTCATAAAGAGGTCTCGATGCCCCCACACGTTGCAACGGAGACCACGAATGGAGAGTAGCTGTACTCCTGTAGATAACCTGCATAAGAGAAGAATTTTTATCTGTCAGACTGTTGTGAGCTATGCCCTAGTAGCCTTGATCTACCTTCTACTACGCACAGGGATCTTGAAGCACCCTGTTTATATGTTACGTCTGTTGCTTAATGGTACCTATCATCTTCAGTTATCGGTACAATTTTGATACAACCTACTGGAGCGCTGTCTATAAATCAAGGGCCAGTAAGCACGTCAAGTGGAAAGCAGGTTATGAGTCTGACGAAAGGCTTGGATGGGCATCTCTCTGGGTAAGTCATCACCCAAAATTGACATTCAACTTGGCCATTCAGCTCTATATATATATGTATATTTGTATTTGGATTAATATAGATTGCATCATGTAATGCAGCTTGGGGAGGCAGGTGGCAAGACAAAGGAGGCCCCCCTCAAGTCGAAAATCCAGCTCACGCTGAAAGTCCCCCAGGACAATATACAGAATTCAACTGTAGTGTTCCACGTGAAGAAAAGATGGGATTTTTAGTTTGGATATTTATTATGTAACGTGCACATAGTGAACCGAGGCTTGGCCCAGATGGCTAGGAGGTCTGATACCAGCCCTGCCCGCGAGATCTTGAGTTTGAGTGCCATCGCCCGCTCTCTCGCATTTTTATGTGACGTGCATGAGAGGGCACATAATAAGAAATGTGAATGCATGTTGATATTTAGTGCTAAAATGGAATAAAAGAAATAATGTTGTATGTCCCTCCTCGTTGCCAGTTGAAAGGAAGCATAATGTAGGAGGTTTATACAAGCATAATACTATGAAATTTTGATGGATAATCTGCGGCATGAGGCATGCTATTATATATGCAAATGTTTGGGCCTTCCCTAACATTTTTGCCTGCTCTTTAATCTTTGTGACCACACTAAAAAGAGGGGAAGCTTGATGGTGAAACACCCTGGCATTACACCCCTTCAAAATCTCCCAAGACCCAGGCATGGTTAACGAGGCCAAGGCTTTGCGAGGCTGCCTCGTGTCGGAAGCCATAGTGGACTACCTCGCCTTGACACAAGAAAAATTAGTCCTCGAGTTGGAGGTGTTCGAAAGATAGACGACCAAATGCGCTTCTTGAAGAGGAGGTGTGCCGCTGACTCTTGGACTTGATTGCAAAGAGGATGGTTTCCACAATTTTGCCAACGCTTTGGTTGGAGGCGATCCGATGTCCACATACTATGAAATTTTGATGGATGAAATTTATCAGTAAGTCTCAACGTCTTCCTCATTTTCGATAATGGGTAATAATCTGTCTTTCTCATGCCATCTCACATGAATTGATCAAACTTCCACCACCAGATTGATTTGGAATTTCATCAAGTTTCCCTTCTTCTCGTGGAAGAAGCAGCTGATTGTATAAAGTGTCCTTTCTCTCATGAAAGAAGCCACTGAGATGCAGAAAGAAGCAAACACAATGCAACATGATTCCGATTCAAAAGTATACTTCTTTATCTCAAGTACATTCTATTTGGCATAACATCATAAGATCTTAGTAGGAGACCGTACATTTTTTTTAAATCCTCTTTGCTTATTCTCTTCTAGAATTCTTCTTTTAATACCATCTGTCCCAATTATTTCTTATGCAGTTGCACAAGTATAATATTCATGTTCTTTTACGTACATTACAGAGTTGTATCGCTTTTTTTGGTACCTCATGTTGGCATGGAATTTAAAAATTCAGATGAGGCTTGGGCATTTTGGCTTACCTACAGTGGGCAGAAAGGATTTGACCATAAAAAATCTCACTTTATTTAGTTTACAGGGATCAATCACAGATGATTTTCTTACTGGGTTGTGGTGAAATATTTCTGTTTTTGAACAACCGTTAACAGTAATATGCACCATCTTTTGCTGGATTTGTAATGCACGGTTCCGACTTCACACTTCATAGTGTGTTTCAGAGTCAAGTATTCATATCAGCTCTTGTTCAGTTGTGGGTGTCAATTAATTCTGAAAGTGTCTTCTGTATGGATATCATTGATTTGTACCAATTCCGAAAGTATATTTGTGTTACAGTTGCCATAGAGTTGAGTTCAAATTTAGTTGTGGGTGCCATCTATTTCAGTTCTGAAAGTGACAATCGTGTGCTTTCATTGAAGCGAGAGGTCATGCTATCAGTTATGTACTCTGCATATGTACTTGTGTTTCAATTTGCACATACTTGTGGGTGCTACCATTCTGGACATACAAAAAAAGCAACAGCTTGCATCGAGTTCTGTTCAAATTTCTGCATATGTACTCGTGTTTCAATTTGCACATGCACAAAGTTTGCTGGAAGAAAGCCGAACGATCGATCCTAGTTAGACTGAGTACATGTTTAAGTTTTACCAGCACTAGTGAGCTGGTGCTGATCACAAAGCACGCGCTTGGTACAGTAGTAGAGTACTAGTCTGTTTCTCTTGAGGACAAAGGTTCGGTTCCTTGTCCCGAACTCCCGATCCATGCATGTCCCATTCCCATTGGGATTAGGTCCAGGGCAGAGCATCATTGGATCAACCAAAGCACAACTGTTTGCCCTAAAAAGGTTAAAAAACAGCACCTATCTCCCAGAAAAAAAAAAGCATGAAAACTGAACACTTGCATTGAACTTATCTGACCAATTACGAGTAATAGGGGACAGCATCAGGAGGGTTACATCCGGTGGTAATTAGTAGCACTAGTACTAGTGGATACAAGGGCGGAGCCAGGATTTAGATATAGGGGGGGGGGGGCCACTGAAGGTCGCAAGTGAAGTACTTCTATCGTTTATCAAGATACCGAGCCAGAAATAAAAAACTACATTTCCATGTATTTGCCAAAAGAATGACATGAATATATGTTATCTCTATCTCAAATCATATAACGTAGGTATTTAATAAAACAAACACAAAACTACCGTTTAAGAATTCAGACATAGATCTACTACTATTGTCAACACTTGGATATGAAAGTTCAGCGGCACGCCAGATTGGACGTTTAAACAATTGGCTTGAAAAACATTTTATTATATTCATCTTTTTAGTAACTAGTATATCCATTTTCTTCATTTGTTACTAAAAAATCATTGGAAAAATTACAAGAGGGAATTGATCACGTAAGCACGTACATGTGTGTATCCTGTCTGTACATGATTGATAATTCGGTGGTGATTTCATGGGACGGACCCATGTCGCAAACGATACGGCGTCAGGGTAACGAAGATCACCGGCGTTGCCATATCCGCCGCTACTCGCTGGCCATCTGCCATCCAAGTTTGGCTGTTTTCGAGCGAAAACAGCATTAGGGCAGCCAGATCGATTGTATTGTGATGTTTGAGAGGCGAGAGGAGACGTCAATTTCTGGCCTAAAAAGTTAGCTAGATGGGTTGTTGCCTATTGATTGCTGGGGCTGGGTGCGTAAGACAGACTTCCGCTAGCTTTGGGCTTAAATACTAAGAGAAATACATAGTTATGAGCAGCTATTAGCATGTATATACCAGTATTATACGATTAGTATATGCTGCAATATGTTAGGGGGGGTGAACCATTGAGGGGGGGTCTGACCCCTGCTAGCCCCCCCTTGTCTCCGCCCCTGAGTGGATGACCTCGTCGTTTACAGCAAAGCCGAGTTGGAAAATGGCCTGCCGGAGATTCATCGGCCATGGACGGCGCCCGACGTGGCGCGGTGGTCCAGGTTTGGTCCGTCGTCGGAGTGAACCTTTTGACGGATAGCTTGGATCTTGACAGGGCCTTCTTGCAGTCCCACTCCAGATAGTCTATGCCGCTGCGCCCCGGCCACTATCCATGGCCCGGAGCACCAGATCTTGACATCCATATGGTGTGACATGCTACTTTTGGATGAATCTAACACAATACCGCTGGCGACCTCTCTCGAAAGGATAAGAGCCAGCTACAGTAGTTTTGAGAGTCAGCCGCCCGCGGCAATCTCTGGCCCTCCCGGCCTCCGGCGTCCCTGCCGGTGGTAGCGGTGATGGTTTAGGGTGCCGGCCCTCTGTGCCTTCTAGTTTTAGGTTTGTTTTCTTGCTTGTATGCAGCGTCGGCGTTATGCCGTCGGGGTTTCAATCGCTGGAGATCCAGAGCTTCTCCTGGCGGTGGACGGAGGTGGTGGGGTGGCGCATCGAGCTTCGGAGGTCGGAGGTGATGACGAACACCGCTTCCTCAGCAACCCTGCGAATAAATCTCTTTCGCGGTGCTGCTAAGTTCAGAGGGCGGCCATGGCTTCTTCTCTTCTTTGCGGGTGTTCGTGGTGAGGCACAGCATGAAGGGGAAGCTCCGGCGACTTTGGGCTTCGCAGTCTGGCGGCGGAGGCGTGCGCGCGTTCTAGTGCACGCGACGGAAGCTTCGAATCAAGGAGGAGTTCTTCAACGCAGCGCTCGGAGCGCGTGCGTTATCTCCGGCGAGCGACGCCACTCCTCGCTGGGATTGTTGTCCCAGCTTCTCAACCTCCGAGTGAGGAACTGGATAGACCTCATCCTGGGTTCCATCCTTGGCGGCGCCCCAAGTGGCTTGTTCCCCGGCGGTGGCGGCGAGGCCAGAGCATGGTGGTCTGCGAGTTGCAGCGGCGGCTGGACCCAGGGGCTTGATTGCGCTCCCCTCGTTCTTTTTAGGGTTCAGTTAGTAAGTTGTGAGGACCTCGTTGTAATTACCTCTTCGCGGGGGCCTCCTTGTAAATGCCCGCTGGTTAATGGATAAGCTTCCTGGTCCCTTGGGACCGCTTTACTGTTCAGAAAAACACAATACCGCTATAGAAGTAGGAGTATCGCTTTTTTTTTTGCAAGGTAATACGTTCTCATTCATAAGATAAATATCCGGTTACAAGACACGTAAACACCGACATTACAGTACTGAAAGGATAGTATAATCCTATGCAAAAGACCAGCGCATGTCTATCTCCTTCGGCACCACCAAAGTAACCACCAAGAGAGAGAAGACAAATCACCTCTTCATCCGAGCTCGACGCGGCTCCATCGCTGATCTGCAGCTTTACGGACCTCCAAAATAGTTTGCCAGAAGCAAAACCATTGTCGTTGAACGAATCAGACCGGGGCAACGTGTCCCCGGACACGCCATCGAACTCCAGAACTGACATCCCCGCACGACTACAACGTCGAAGGAAGAAACCAGAACTGCCAGCTTCCATCCACATACCCAGCACAAGATGCACCATCTTCCAGCTATTAACTGCGCAGCCAGCCGTCTACGCGTACTCCCGGATGACAAATCCTCCCTGCTCTACTATGACGCCGGAGACAACGCCGCAGCAACGGGGACAGAACAGAAGGAGAGACACACCCGATGGGATCGCCGCCACCGCCTCGCCGATACCATCCATGAATCCTAACACCACCGATATGAAAGATCGGCGAACACACGATGCCATCAACTCCGAGACGCCGTCTTGAAGGACGCTGCCGGTGTGGGAGTGGAGATGAGACAGATTTATTCGTCGAAGCGCCGCTCCCACCACCCCAACGACGCTCCACAATCTATAAAACCAAACCCTAACTATAGAACGGAGGAACGAGGTCCCCCCTCCCTCCTGCCGCCAGAGCGGCAATCGGAGAGAGAGGGGACCAACACCGTGGCCGGTGGAGATCGGGGGTAGGATGAATCTAACACAATACCGCTACAGAAGTAGGAGTATCGCTTTATTTTCTTAACTCATAGTATTAGTAAAGCTTCCGTGTGTTCGGATATGATGGGGATTGAGATGGCATTTAGACGTGTACAACGTTAAGGTGTGACTAGGGAAAAAAGCAAACTTGGGTCTAAGAAAATGAACCTGCTCCACCGTTTAGTCTCACCTTGTGGGACCTAGGCTGCTCCACTTGTCATCCATCTACTCCTTCTGTTGTACTACTTGTCCAAACACCTTTCATGTTTGAATTTTTTAACCCTTAGTCGCCTGTGTCTAGCACTAGTTACATGTGAAGGAATCTTATTCTTAGTCACAGCTGCTCCATTGTATAGACATAGGACTAAGAGTTCTTAGACACCCTTTTTTCACCACACTGCACACGCCCTTAGTTGAGCATGTCCCAGCTGAAACCCGACCCAGTACCTGGCTTACCGGCGCGGCGGCGCCGAGGAAGAAGACGGCGGCGAGCGGGAGGACGCTGAGGAGAAGCCACGCGGAGACGAGCGTGAAAAGAGGAACCACGAACCGTCCCGAAACCGCCAAGTACAGTGCCGTGGCCGACGGCGCTGGCACCGGGGCAGCCAGGTTGTGGTAGCGGAAAATGACGCCGACGAATTTAGGGAGCACGACGGCGGCGTCATACGCCATCGGCAGGACGAGGAGGAGGACGTCCACGGCCAAATCAACGGCGAGGAAGCGGAGGAGCGGCTTCGAGATCTTGGCGCATTCGTGGGCGAGGTACAAGGCCAGACGGGCCACCTCCGGGACGGAATCCGCTATCTACGTGGGACGTCGAACTAGGTGTGAGCTGCTGAAGCAATGGTATGGTGGTGCCGTGATATGGTGGATGCCGATTAATTACCTTGTCGATGAGGACACCGAAAGCCTCGTCGATGATGCGGTTGAGCGCGGGCGCGGCGGTGAAGCCCTGAAGGGAGAAGGCGGGAAGGTGTTGCGGCATGGAGAGGCCGATTGCGACGCGGAGGGCGAACGTGGCGGCGTCGGAGAGGAGGGAAGCAGCCATTGTCGGCCGACAAGCTGGAAGTGGTACAAATGGGTGGGACTGGGGGGTGCAGTGCAAGATGGAGTATAGACCAAGTGGAAAACAGATGAGCGAGGAGGAAGAGCTAGCTGAGTGTGAGAGATTAGTGGTGGTCGGAATGTAGAGAGAGACCAAGTCTTTTAATAGCCGAGAGAGAGGGACGGGTTGGGGTTAAATGGGGGCCAGTGTGTGTAAAAGTGTAAGGCCATCTCCTACGGGGGTGCTCATTCGCACCCCATTTTTGTGTCCGTTTTGGACATTTGAGCGGCCGTCCGGGACGAGCGGACACGCTCAAATGGCACTGCACCCTGCGGGGGTGCTCATTTTCACAACATGTCCAGTAAAAAAAAATCCCCGCCGTGGCCACCACCGTCTCCGACGCCGCCCGCCCGCACCCCGCCGCCCGCCCCCGCGTCGCTTCCCCGCCGCCGCTCGCCCATGACCGCGAAGTTGTAGTGCTGCACGATGTTGGACGGTGATGCAGACGACGGCGATCGCCAGGAAGACGAGCGAGAACACCTTGGTCTTGGCGCGGATGAGCGCGGCGTCGCCGAGGAAGTACACCCCCGGCAGCGACGCGAGGCTATAGGAGTACAACGGCAGCACTGCGCCGAATATGATGGCGCCGGCGCACCCGAGCAGCGCCTGCTTCCACTCCGGCCGGTTCATCCTTAGCAGGCGAAACTGCGACGGCTTGCGCCGCCCGCCCCCGCGCCGCTTCCCCGCGTCCACGAGGTTGGCGTCTTCTTCTAGTTCACCTGGTCGAAGCCATCTGGAAGCCTGGTCGAAGCCTCCTGCCCTGCTGCCCAACCCCGCTCTTGGGGAGACCGCGTGGTTCTTGGCAAGGAGGCCGAGCACCTCGACGGTGTGGGCAGAGCCAGTGGCTGCGAGCTCGACGAGCGCGGGTGCGGCGCCGTCCGCCACGAGACCCACGCGCCGCCCCGAGGACCTCGGGCTGGAGCTCGCCGTCGTCCTCGGCTGGATTTCGCCGTGGAGCTCGCGCCGCGTCCTCGCGCTGGAGCTCGACGTCGTCCTCGCGCTGCTCAAATCCGCGCGATCTCAGGACATAGAGCGGCCGGTAGGGATGCGTCGTCCCGATGGTGGACCTGGCACGCATCCTGGCTTCACGCGGCCCGCGGGTCACCATCAACGCCGCGCGAAACCGGGCAGCCGTCGAGGCTGCCAGCAGGGCGAGCCTCGCCGTCGAGGTCGTCGAGCTCCCGTTCCCCGGCCCAGGAAGCCATGGACCAGCTCGTCGACATCCCGTTCCCCGGCCCGCAGCTCGGCCTGCCTCAGGGGATGGAAGCCATGGACCAGCTCGTCGAGTTCTTCCACGCCATCTGGAAGATGGCCAAGCCGCTGCAGGGGTACGTCCGGGCGCTGCCCCGCCGGCCCGACTGCCTCGTCGCCGACGCGTGCAACCCGTCGACTCGTACGCCGCGGCGGCGGGGCCATCTCCGGGAGCATCATCGAGATTGGGGGCGTTGGCTCGAAGAGAAAGGAGGGGTAGGTGGGGTGAAAGACTGGCTGCCATGTGGGGTTGAAGTGGGGCTGGAGACAGACGAGACGACGAAACAGACACGGCCCGTGTCCGGGGACTGCTCAAATCCAAACCAAATTTGGTCTGGATTTGAGCAGCCACGGACAAAAAAACGGACCCAGGCCTGAGATGAGCAGCTCCGTAGGGGCCTGTTTTTGTCCGGGGCTGCTCAAATCAGTCCTGTCCGGGGCAATTGAGCGGCCCCGTAGGAGATGTCCTAACCATGGACGGGATGGATGCTCACGAGAAGTTTCCTTGTAAGGTGAGTTTCGGGGCGAAAACACTCCGCCTAGGCGCCTACGGATGAATTGGCTACGGAATGAATCGACGGACGGACGTGCCGGCTCCTAATTAGCCCAGCCCCCCTGATTTTCACTCGGCGCACCCATGACTCACCAACCTGATTTTGGCTCGCATCTGGGTTTGCGTTTGGTACCCGTAGCGGTAAGCTTACGGTTACGGGTTGTTGTCCTCACCGTGTGGACTGGAAGGTTTTTTTTTGAATGGGTAACCCAGCCTGTGCATCAGTGTGATGCATATGGGTTATTTAATATATAAAAAATGTTTTCCAAAGTACTCCCTCCGTACGGAATTAAATATCACAAAGTTTGACAAAAGTGGATGTATCTAGACATAATTTAATGTTAGATACATCCACTTTTGTCAAACTTTGTGACACTTAATTCCGGACGGAGGGAGTAGTTTACAGAAAGCATGACCACCGATACAAATCATGGATTAGATAAAGTGGCTACATGGATGAGCCATCAAAAGACACACAAAACTATATCAGACATAGTTTAATCTTCTAGTGCGCAACCAGTCACCCGTGCTGAAGATAGCCCGAACGACCGCCATCAGCCGAGTGCATCCAGAGTCCAAACGTTGGCGTTACTCCATAGGTAAAAGGTTGGACCACATGGTGATCCAGTAAATAGCTCAATGAATTACCCGCAAAAAATTTCCAGCCATCTCATTGTTAAAAACCACCCCATTACGACTATTCCAAATTGTTCAAAGAAAAGCATATACTCCTATGCGTATAGATGCTTTAGTCACCTTACCCAACTCATTTAACTAATTTCCGAACATATGTGAAAAGGCGATGCAATACTAAAAGTAAAATGAATGAGACGCCAAATGTTTTTCGCAAAATCACAATCAAGAAAAAGATGTTCAACCGTCTCTTGTGTGCCACAGAAAACACACTGAGTTCCTCTTAGCAAGATTATCTTTAGTTAAGAGCTCCCGACGAGATAAGAACCACATGAAAATTTTAATTTTAAGAGGCACTTTCAATTTCCAAAGATAAAATCTTAAACTACCCATAGACCCATTCATGAAATCTTTGTATAAAAGGCTCTCGCGAGGGAGAAATAATAACACTTGAACCCCCACGGTCAATAGAGTCAAGCGACTTGCTAGGCTCTAGCGGTGGTGGGGTGGACGACCAAGCCACAACCGAAGTCCCAATCGATCCCACCTCTTGATGCACCATCGACGAAGGCGAAGCAGACTCCACACATAACTCATATAACTCGGGCATCAACTGCATCACCGGAATCACAACCCCAGCAAGGTCATCTTTCTCTGAGGCTGCCAATACATCACATTGTGACAACGAGCATGGCCTAGCACGAGGAGAGAAACAACCAAATAGGCATGCTTCCCCATCTTCCACGGAGCCAACCTGGATCTCGGACACAGTAGAAACCTCATGCTCAACAACAGGCTTGCCAAGAGCAGCTTCCATTCTCACCAGAAAACTCTTAACTCGTGCCAAACAATGATGAAGCTCGGAGCACAACAGCTCGTCTTCCTCAGCTAGGGCAGACTGCAACTTTGCCTCGATCGATTGGCAAGGAGGCTCCAGCTTCTTCTGCAGGAGGGAAGGAGATCCTTGCCATGGACGAGGACGAATAAAGGCGGACATCTACAGAGAACGGCGATCTTGGACCGGAGGGGGCGGGGAGTAGTCTTCCCCGTGCAACACCTCACTTTGTGACCAAATTGCCGACAATTGTTACAACGGAGCCGCTCACAGCAGATCAAAGCCCAGTGTTCAGCTTCATGGAAACGATGGCATCTCCCGCCTAGACAACCCGGAGGAGGAGGCCTGGTCTTCAACGTCGGAGGAGAGAAATCCCTGCGATGCAGGTTGCGCCTGGACTGGAAGATCTCCCAAGGCGTCTCCTGGAGCCTCATGTTGTCTGTCGTGTTGGCAACAACCGGAGCAACCTCGGGCAGCAGCTGAGGCATGGCCACATTAGGCACGTCCGTCATCGATGCGTCGAAGGAGCCCGGGCGTGCAGTCATGCCCAGGACGCTGGCGAGGGGAGCTGGGTCGTGGGGCGGCGGAGACGGGATGGCCTCCCTTGCTGCCTTGGAGCGCATGATAAGCGTCGAGGCTGGCGGGAGGGACGCAGACGAAGCCATCGTGGCGGCGGAGGCGGCCGACGGAGCCGGAGACGGAGCAGCCGACACGGACAAACGGCCACCGATTGCCGGGTCCGCCTTGCGTGAGGCCAGGGCGACCGCAGCCATCGCGATAGAGGAGGTGGTCGACGAAAGCGAAGCTGCTGCTGGTGCAACCCGCGTGATGGCGGAGGCCGCCGACGGAACTGCTTGCCGGGACACTGGCACAGTAAGCTTGCCTAGCGCGGCCTCGAGCTCTTGAACCGACGGAAGAAACATGTGCTGGAGGCGCAGCAGGGGGCTCAAACTCGATGGGAAGTAGAAGCTTGAGCATAACACAGAGGCAGCCAGGCAGGACAACGGTGTCTGCAGGCCCGACCTCACAAGCCAGCCATGGCAGTCATCCGCCCGCCATTAACCTAGCCGGCGAGGATGCTTGGGACCGCCGTGTCTTTGGGAACTGGTCACCGGGCGTCGCGGTAGATGGAAAGAGGTCGCGGAGATCTTCCCGGAACAGGTCGCGGCACGTGGAGAGGTAGCCCGTAGAAGGAGACCGGGCTGGCATCGCCGACCTCGCGTCTCCATAGCCGCCCTATCCAGCCTTTTCCTGTTGTTACTTGTTGTCTCGGAAATTATCACAGTGCGGCATGACCCCATCTCGTGCGGCTTCTACAGTTCTACCTTATCCTTATACTTCCGTCTCAAATTAATTGTCACAAAGATTGGCAAAAGTTGATGTATCTATCACTAAATTATGTCTAGATACATCCATTTTTATCCATCTTTGTAACAGTTAATTTGAGACGGGGAGTACATGGCCGGTGGCGGAAACAAAAATAACCCCGAATGTCCAATCCACCTCACGCTCTTGGCTTTGGTAGGCCACGACGCGACTGCGCTGTTGCATTATTTTTGTTTGGGTTTTTGTTTTCACTGGAATAGAACGAATCATACTTTCCCCTCTCCTCCCCTTGTTTCTCCTCTTTGAGAGTCTTCTGTAACTCCAGTCACTCGGCGGCTCAATACCCCTCATCCGGCGGTCTTCCGTCGTGAGAGAGCACGGGTGAGTTGGCCAAGTTCCTCTACAGATACTAGCTCTTGTTTTAGGTCATATTTTTGGTTGTAAGAGCTTGTCCCTTGAGGCGCATGGCGTTATGCCGCTACCGCTTTCCTCTCCGATGTCTTCGAGCGACGGTGGGCGAGCCCTCCTCCCGCTGGCATGTCTCTATCCATGGTCAATGATGATGAGCTGGGAGGATCTGGAGGAAGTGGATCAAATAAGCTCGAAGGACGTCCTGTTTTGGAGGTCTCATGTTGCTTCATCTTGGTGTGCAATGGGTGTACGGTGAACCTTCCTCCGGGAGGCTCGGTGTTGTTGGAGAGGACTACGGACTTGATTACTTTTCCTATTCTTCTTCCAAGGTCCTTTGTGCAAATTCCATGGGCTATGTTGTAATTTTCTTTTTCTTGTTTGGCCTGGCTTGTAAAATGTAACCATCGACGGTTTAATATAAGCAGCTTCGGGGTCTTTCGACCCCTTTCCTTGTTCAAAAATAAATAGAACGAATCGTGTCACGCGACCGTGGCGCTATTACTTCTTCGAATGCATGTGTTCGACTAGTCTTTGGAGTTTGGAGTTGAGATGAGTGTTTTATCATGTGTACCTATACACTTGTAAATTTTTTGCTTATACTCCAATGAATTGCCAGTAATGTTATGCTTCCCAACCGTGGGAGTTTTAAGCAATAATAAAGATTTTGTTCAACTAGTCTTTGGATCGATGAGATTTCCGACTCCACCAGGCCGAGGCGGAGGCGAAGCTCAACGCGAGGCGAAAGAGCACCGCTCGGCGGAGCAGCAGCTCAAGGCTCAGGCCGTGGACCGCTTTGTCAATCGGGCTGGGACCGTACCCTCTCCCTGGGTCCGGGCTGCGTGTTATATAGGTGTAGAATAACCCTACACGGGGTATGTTACAGATACGTACACGACTAGGTAGAGTACTACTCTATACTAGTGCGTATAAAAATAGGAAACCAGAAATACATTGCCTAACAGCCCCCCTTAATCTAAACATCGAGAGAGGTTTAGATTACGTTTAAACTCATCTAAGTCTCTAACATCTAACACTTTTGTAAATCCATCTGCAACCTGATCCTTTGTAGATATAATCTTGATGTCAAGTAATTTTTCAGCAACTCGTTCTCGGACAAAGAGATAATCAATCTCTATATGCTTGGTCCTCGCATGAAAAATAGGATTAGTAGAAAGATAGGTTGCTCCAATATTGTCACACCAAATACAGGGTCGTTGTGAAAGAGAAATCTCCAATTCTCGTATCAAAGCTTCAACCCAAATAAGCTCCGTTGTAGCATTTGCCAGTGCTTTGTATTTTGCTTCAGTGCTAGAACAAGAAAATGTAGCTTGCTTACGAGCACTCCATGAGATCAAATTTAGACCAAAGAAAATAGCGAAGCCACCAGTAGAACGTCTATCATCAAGACACCCTGCCCAATCTACATCTGAGAATGCACTGAGAAGAGTAGAAGAAGATCTCTGAAAAGTGAGACCTATATCAATTGTACCTTTGATTTATCTAAGAATACGGACTGATGTCCAATGACTAGTGGTAGGTGCATGAAGATAATGACACACTTTGTTCACAGAGAAAGACAGATCAGGTCGTGTAAGTGTCAAATAATGTAATGCACCAACAATACTTCTGTAATTTGTACAATCCTCTAAGCTTAGAGCAGTCCCATCTGTCAAAGATAATTTATCTGTAATAGACAAGGGAGTAGGACAAAATAGTGCAATGTTGCATTCCAATCTTTTTTAACAAGTCAACCGCATATTTTTCTTGTGTCAAAATGATTCCTCTCGAGCATCTCTTGACTTTAATACCCAAAAAGAAGTGCAAGTCAGCAAGATCTTTGAGTGCAAAAGATGTGCTCAGGTTTTAAAGCAAAACTGACATGGCCTCATCAAAAGAACTTGCCACAATGATGTCATCAAAATAAATCAATATGAACATGGTTATACCCGACTTCTTGTAAAGAAAAAGGGATGTGTCAGCCTTGGAGGGAATAAAACCAAACTCTTGTAGTTTTGAACTCAATCGAGAATACCATGCTCATGGAGCTTGCTTCAAGCCATATAAGGATTTATCCAATCTGCAAATATAATGCGGAAAGCGAGAATCTTCAAAACCAGGGGGTTGTTTCATGTACACTTCCTCCTCCAGAACGCCATGAAGAAACGCGTTCTTAACGTCTAGCTGTCGTAGGATCCACCCTTGAGACACAGAAATAGCAAGAACAAGTATGAAAGTTGCAGCTTTAACAAGAGGACTGAAAGTGTCCTCATAATCAATTCCATATTTCTGTTTAAACCCCTTGGCCACCAATCGTGCCTTGTACCTCTCAATAGTGCCATCAACATGTCTTTTGATACGATAAACCCACTTGCAATCAATTAAGTTCTTGTTGGAGCTAGGAGGTACTAGATGCCAGGTTTTGTTGTCAATCAATGTTTTAAACTCCTCATCCATTGCCTTTTTACAATTGTCATCACCAAGTGCCTCAGAAAGACTACTAGGCTCTCCAGTAGCTGTCTCGCTCTCTCCCGTGACTGCACCACGTGAGTGGGACCCGCTACTGTCGGCACTGCGGGACACAAATGGTGTCGCGCCAGAAGAAGGACCGGGCGAGGACCCTGAACGCGAGGAGGATCTAGGGCAGTGATCCGAGGCGGACGGACTGGCTGAAGAAAATTCCGATGCAGAGGTTGTCGGAGAATCAGTCTCGATATACGTTCTAGACGGGTTTCCATGTATTTCAGTATTCTCTCCACCATTTGAGCTCAAATTTTTGGTAGATCCTGTAGAAAAACATCCTGGAACTGCAGTAGAGCCACTAGTACACATTATGGGGTTAGTAACAGGAACAATCAGAAAATGATCATCAACATATACACCCTCATTAGATGATGAAGAATTGTGGGAGTTTGGTAAGCAAAATTTCAGCACGGAGTTGAGCACCTGCATTAGGATGTAGGGCTCTGAAGGGAAATTTTTCTCATCAAAGACAACGTCTATGGAAATATAGACATGTACAGATGCAACAACAATACACTTCACACCCTTATGAAGAGGACTATAGCCCAAAAACACACATTGTTTTGAACGAAAAGACAGTTTACGTGTGTTATAAGGGCGAAGATTGGGCCAACATGCACAACCAAACACACGAAGGGCATCATAATTTGGTTTGACTTGAAAAAGTTTTTCGACGAGAGACACAAGTTGAAGAACTTTAGTTGGAAGTAAGTTTATGAGAAAAGTGGCAGTAAGGTATGCTTCATCCCAGAATTTTAGAGGCATGGAGGCATTCACAAGAAGAGCAAGACCAACTTCAACAATATGTCTATGCTTCCGTTCTTCGGAGCCATTTTGTTGATGAGCATGAGGACAAGATACATGATGTGTAATGCCAACTTTTTGAAAGAAACCATGAATTTTTCATACTCACCCCCCAATCTGTTTTCATGGTGATAATTTTGCGATCAAATTTGCGTTCAACAAGTTGTTGAAATTCAGAAACACTTGATATACTTCATGTCTATTTTTGAGCAAGTAAATCCAAGTGAACTTACTATAGTCATCAATAAAACTTACATAATACTGGTGTTTACCAACAGAGGATGGCGCAGGACCCCATACATTAGAAAACACTTGTTCTAAAGGAACCGTGGGAACACTACTAGAAGTAGGATAGGGGTAGCTGATGACTTTTCGCTTGTTGACATGGATCACACACATATGGATTTATTTCTGGAGAGTATGAGAGATTATTCCTTCTAATAATTTGCTGAACAATAAAAGAAGATGGATGCCCTAATCGATGATGCCATGTGGATGAAGAAGGCTTGACAGTAACAAAAGCATGCTTGGAAGACTTGGCGGCAATGGGAACAAGTGGATTTAAGCCTCCATGACATGGAACTCTAAACAAAATTTCCTAGGTTGCCTGATCCTTGATCAAAAAGAAGGGGTGAATTTCAACAAAAGCATTATTATCTAAGGCAATTTTATGAGCAGATAAGAGATTTTTTGTGGCACTAGGAACATGCAATATGTTGCACAAGTGTAAAGACGTATGAGGGGTATATAAAGTTGAATGCCCAATAGCTGAATTGTCATACCTGCACCACTTCATTGTGAACTTGATCATGCCTCCTATAATTTTCATGAGTGTGTAACTTGTTCAACTCCCCAGTAATATGATCCGTAGCCCAGTATCCATGTACCAATTTGTGTCCACTCCATAAGCACCCTTCTCATTGCGAGTGTTGTTCCTATCATCTCCATCATCATATTTACGATCCTCATATCTCCGCCAACAATCATTTGCTGGATGACCATACTTCATGTAAATCTGACATGTAACATCTTCAAACGGTGTAGTAGTGTGACCACGACCACATCCCCCTCTCGGCGCACCACGGTTGTAGTCACGCCTATACTCATCACGACGATAGTATTGTTGTCCACCCGTGATACGTCTTCAACGTATCTATAATTTCTGATGCTCCATGATGATATTATGCCAATTGCTACATGTTTTCTCCCTTCATTATAACATTTTTACACGTTTTCTGGGACTAACCTATTAAAAAGATCCCAAGTGCCATGTAACATCCCAAGTATGAAAATCACCCCCTTAGAATGTTTGTTGCATGTTTATTAAAGTATTGCATCATGTCATCATTTTGTTTCCATGTTGTTTGCATTTGTTTCTTAAGTGTTGCAATAGTTTTCCACTGTTTTCACAACTCAAATTCAACCTTATTCAAACATTGGTTTCATACTTGCTCTGTTACAACATTTTGAATAAAAATCACAACTAAAAACAACCCTTTTGTGTCATGTTTTTCCATAGTGATCACTTGTGAAAATGATGGTTTAAAATCAATTATTTATTTTCCAAACACATTTTAAAATTCAAATCAAAGCACCCAAAACAGAACCATTTTGAAATCATGTTGTTACCAAATCAAACCAACTCAAATTGTCTATTTTACCATAGGGGTTACCCTATTTAAATGATTGATTTTATTAATGATCTTTAAATATTAAAAGTTCACCCAAATTTGGTTTAAATTTTAAACAACAATCAAATATTTAAAATTTTGAAAATAGAAGTTACCAACTGTTAGTAATTGGCCTAAGGAGCTTCCCTAATTTTTCTCAAATTTTTCAATAACCAAAAACCCATCTTTTCCTCCCAATTCCTTTTCAGCAAAAAAAAAACAGAAGAAAAAAAATTAAAAGGAGAAAAACTCTGCGCGCGCAGCAACTAACCTAGCTGGCCCAGCCCGTTCCCTCTCTATCTCCCGCGCGCGCAAGCCCAGCCCGCCAACCCCTCACTTAACGCTTCAAAAAGCGTGCAGATCATCTGTTCGAGGTACGGCACCCCATCGGCCGGTGCCACCGCGACGGTGCCGCACTCCGACGGCGATCCGAGCGCCAGCCGCGTCTATAAGTGCCCTAGGAGCCCCGCAGACCTAACCCTAGCCTCCTAGGTCCTATTCCCCTCTCCGCCGCCGTCGTTTGCTTCTTCCCCGTCGAGTTTCCCCTCCTCTGTCACCCTCGCCGGAGTCGGACCTCTGAATCCATCGATGGCGCCGCCACCTCCCAACTCCACCTAGCCACCTACCACCTGGAACGGAACCGCCACCCTACCAGCTACCCTTTGAACACCTGAGCACACCTGGAGGCGCACGGTGCACTCGCCGCCATCCTCTGCCGAGTCGCCGTCGAACGTCACCGCGCCTCTGCCTCCTCGACAGCCGGCGGTGAGCCACCGTCTTCTTCCCCTCTCTCCCTCCTGTGCATCCGCCTCGTTACCGTGCACACATCCGCATCCAGCACCCACTCGCGCACGGCCACGATCACCTCAACGCCGGCGAACTTCGTTGCTGACGGACAGTCGTGGAAGGAATCGTTCGTCAGGCAAAAGTTCAGTTAACCTGGCGTTGAATGTTAACCTGACCGCGAGTGTTTCTCTGTCGAATCTGAAGAAGTAGCGCAGTGGTTGCACTGCTCCTGCGCCTAGTGCTGGTCGCGGGTTCGAGCCCCGCAAGCGCCCAACTTTTTTTTGGCTATTTTGCTTCCGCGCAGAGGCCCACCAGTCAGCGGCTCTCTCTGCCACGCGTGCGCGCGCGCGCGCCACGCTGGCCACGGGTCCACTGGACAGTGGCTAGGGGTAGAGGGCCGCGTGGTAACAAAAGTTTCTGCGAGTTTCTGTTATTTCCAAAATCAATTAAATAACAGATTTAAACCTAAAACTTTAAACTTTAATAACTTTTAATCCATAAGTCCAATAAATAAAAGTTTTATATGTTTTCTGTTCCAAATTTCATAACCTTTCCAAATAATCTATTTGTGTACTGTTTTGAACTTTCAAATTGCAATTCAAATTTAAATTCAAATCATTCAATTGAATTTTGCCAAAATTCATAAGTAATTCATAATAAATCCAAATCATGCAACTAAAATATGTTTTCAATGCTATTTCAAATAACCTATTCAAATATGAATTTTTGCTTCATGGTGTGAATAATTTAAATTGCCTAAATAATTTAATACTTGTTTAATTCATTTAAATTTGATAAAATCATAACTTGCTCAAAATAAAATATTTTTGAACATGCAAAATATGTTTTCAACCCATCAAAGTGTGAACTTTTCAAATGTGAGTTTGAAATTATGTTTTGAACAAATAAAAATTCAGTTAAATTCAAACTTGTTTTAAATTCATTTAAAACTTGTTTAATATTGTTTAATTCATAATTAAATAATCCTAACTCCTATTTCAATATTTGAAACATGTAATCCAACAAAAATTTGATGTTCTTTTCAAATATAAACTTTGTTATTTGTTTTGAACAATTTAAATGGTTGAAAACAACAAATACTTGTGTGTCACCTTTAAGGCACCCAAAAAATTCCCCTAAATTAATAATAAAATTCTAAATTGCTACACCCTATTTTAATTTGATTCTAATGTTGTTATTTTGCTGTTTTCCTTTTGCATGCATCATACTAAACCACTAGCACCTGTTGATTAGCTGGAAAACAAATAATCTAACCAAAATCCATGGGCTTTTCATATGCAACCCAAAATTGCATATGTGTCCATTTAAATTGTGTTATCATGTTATCTAGTTTATTTTGAAGCAACCATTAACTTGTCATGCATCATATTTGATTGTGCACTATGCCATGATGATGATTGTTTATATTTCTGCCTTGTTTGTTTGCTTCTTCTCGGATAGACGACGACGTTGATACCGACGACCTTTACGACACCCCTTCTGAGGATCTAGCTCAGTGCCCGGCTACTGGGTTTGCAGGCAAGTTATCACTCACATGAACCATTGTGTTCCTTTCAACATTGGTTACCGATACTTTCCGTTGTTCTTTCTGCTAGCCATAGTGGTAGTTGTTTCTGTTACGAACCTATCACATGATACCCTAAACCTGATATTGCCACACCTCCAGTCCTAAAACCCGTTGCTTGGGCCCGTGTCTTACTAGCATGCTTAGGGTTGTTTTGCTCGAGTCTGTTATCCGTTACTTTCTGTTATTATACCTGTTATATTCTGGGGCTCGATGTTAAACAACAACTTGTTAATTTGAGGTAATAATAATTTGCTGATAAGCACCGGCAGGAGGCCCGGCGTGGTTTTGGCCTGCTAGTGTCGACCCTAATAGGAAAAGGGTCTTGTCTACTGATCCATGATGAGCGCACTATCCGCATGTGGGAAGCGTGTATGGGCGCCCCCCTCAATTTGACTCGATCCGCATCTCGTCCAAATCACCACACTTAGTTCGGGCTTTCCATTTGATGCACGCATATGCAGGTACGAACCCGAGGCCAGGGTGAACTTTTGTAGTCGGCATTTAGGGCGGCGTGGTCTTCCAGTGCTATGAGGGTCCTCCTTTTCTTCGGGGGCTCCATTAGCCGCACGCACAACACGTGGTTCTTTGGGCTTGATGCGAAGAAGAGTTGAGTTGTGTTGAGTGCACCGCTTGGTGGGAAAGGCCTTCCCATCTGGCGGGTTATTCTTACGTGTACGGCCAAATTGGTGCACCCCTGCAGGGATAAATCTTCTCGAGAAGCCGTGTTTTCCGCGGTTATGGTTGACTTGGTGAAAGTACTGGTTAACAAGTACTCAGAACAACTTATACCTAACTAATGATAACTTGACTAGTAATAGGCTTACTGAACAACAACTTGATCCATCATTAATCCAACTGTGTGAGTTATCCTCGGATTGCTTCTTTGGATAAGGGGCGAGATCCAGGATGGGTTTGATTGGTGGTTAGTTATAGTTGGTTACGATACGCTATCTTATCTCTTTCTGTTACACCGGAAGTTGTAGTATGTTCTGTAGATGGTTAGTGCAGCCAGTTGCAGCATCTTTCATACCCTTTTCTTCCGTTGATCCCAAGGCATCTGTACTTGGTGTTGACGGGCACACTTGGTGAACTGTGAGTCTTGCTTGCCAGTACGTTGTTGTACTGACCCCTTTGGGGCTGTGGTTTACGCAGACTACGACTACGGCTACGATGACCACCAGGATGGCTACTTCGTGGAGTTTGACGAGACTGCAGACGAGTAGATAGCTGGACCAGGGCTGGATCCAGGACCTACGTGGATGGGCTTCGTCTTCTTTATTTTCCCGGCTTCTTAAGCCTATTTGGATTTGTCTGTACTCAGACCCCGTTGAATGCTTCCGCTGATGTAATGAATGCTATGTTGGGACATGTGTCCTCTGGATGATTGTATTTGCTATTTCTGCCTTAGTGAAGGCCATTTGCAACCTTATTTCAATCTTTTGTGTCTTAGAGGCATGTTGTGTTATCCTTTTGTTCAACACCGTTGACGTACCATGTGTGTATGGTATGAAGTACGTCAACGGTAGGATCCTGATTTCTACGGGATAGTTTACATCGACGGTGAACAGTAACGGTTGGTTGTCGCACATAAGTGCTGGCCTACCCGTAAGGGGACGCGGGAGCCGTTAAGCCCCGTAATCCAACCAAAATACTGTTCAGTTCGTACGGTGAGTATCCTCTAGAAGTCCGGGTGCGACAAATGGTATCAGAGCCTGTCTGCCTGTAGGATCCCTTTTACTGGTCGCAGTTGAGTCTAGAAACTATTTTGTAGCTATATAGGAAAAATGAAGCGTGAGAGTAGGAATTCTGCCATTTTTCTTCTTTCCCCACCCACCCACCCTTTTCTGGTAAGGAAGTGCAACGTTGTTTTCTGTTCTCACCTAAACTTTCAAGTTAGGATTTCACGTGTTTTGGGTTTTCCGTAGTACCTCAGGACTTTTGGTCTCGTTTTCCCGACGTTGCTTCGATATCCTGTTCTTCTAAAGAACCTTTCGTCCGTTGAAACCTTGCTGTTGTTTTCCACTTCATTTCTTCTACCGGAGTCTAATCAAAACCTCCCAAATCATCTGCAGATGGATCTCAGGTTCTTCCCGCAGGTGGTTCGGATGACTCGCTGTGAGAGCACCGCCGGTTATCCGGAGATGCTGAGAGACATGGTGACTTATCTGGGGTTCCATTGGGCACCAGAGTACCAGGTCTACGAGCAGCAGCAAGAGTTTGACCAGACCTACTACCGGGCTATCGTCTACATTCTGTCGGATGATGGCAGGAGCGTTGTCCACCGCTACGAGGCAGTAGGTTCCACAGTGGATATGGCCGTGCGGCAGGCAGCTTACGTGAGTCTCACCGTCCTCCGTGCTGACTACTGGGGGTTTGACGATTCTATCTATCGCCACATCCCCCGTGGTTACATCACGTCGGCGGGAGTTCACTTCACTCTCCACGGCAACCTGGATACCTACGAGTCTGATAGCTCTAGGCTGCACACCACTGCTCAGTTCGTGAGGCACAGTGACGCAGTTGCTTCCACACTGTCTCAGGAGTTAGCTTCAGTCAGGGAGCAGCTCCACCTTGCTCTCACTCGTCTGGCGACGTACACCACAGAATTCGTTCGAGACGATCGCTTTGCACGTTTCAATCAGCCAACTGGTCTTCCGCTGCCAGATGCTGGAGGTTACGAGCCGATCAGAGGTCCACTTCTCGACCTTGGTCCTGGTTACACAGGGATTCCCCGCTTTGGAGCACAGGGAGACGACGCTTTCTACTTCACCACACCGAGAGTCCCTCTCAGAGCAGTCCCGCTCTACGTGGATCGTCGTCATACCTACTTCTGTGGGATTCCTCCGCACCGTATCTCTCGTCGTACTACTCGCCGCCGTCCTGCGTGATGAGCATGGGAGTACCGATGTATCCGCTCCTAGCTATGTTTAGTTATCATGTGGCATTCGAACCATGTATTGGTGTGTTGGATATTCTGATGTATTTGAACATGTGATGATGTACCTGTTGGTTATCTATTCATGCGTCGGAATAATCTCTCTTTCGGTTACCAAGTCCATCCTTTGCTGTTATTGTGCTAAAATGCATTTCTGTTCAGGATGCCTCCAACCAGGAACTCCCCGCCTGAACCACCTCCGCTCACGGAGCTGTTGACTCAGATGACTCAGGTCGTGGCTCAGATGGCCCAGATCCAGGCTAACCAGCACAACAACCAGAATGCTCCGCGAGTCAGCATCAAGGAGTTTCTGAGCATGAGGCCGAGAGCTTTCGTGGAACACGTGAGCCTCTGGATGCTGATGACTGGATCAGGGAGATGAACAGGGCTCTGGAGATTGCTCATGTTGCTGAGGAAGATAAGGTCAAGTATGCCACCTACCTACTGAAGGGTCAGGCAGCTACCTGGTGGGAGAACTACCAGACCATGAGAGCTGGCTATCCTATCACCTGGGGATGTTCAAGGATGCCTTCCTGAAGCACCACATCCCAGATGGTCTCATGGAAAGGATGCGTGAGGAATTCTGCTCTCTCAAACAGGGCAAGCTGGACGTCCTCGGCTACCAGAACGAGTTCAATCGTCTCGCTCGATACGCCGGTGACGAGGTGTCCACTGAAGCCAAGAAGATGGCAAGGTTCCGCCGAGGTTTTAACCCGGAACTGAAGTACGCTCTCACCAACATCAAGTGCAAGGACTTCGTGGAGCTCGTGAACACCGCGCTCAATGAGGAGAATGGGCGCAAGGCGTTCGAGGAGTCGCGCAAGCACTCGCGTGAGGGTGGTTCCTCCTCCAACATGACCACCCCTCCGCAGAAGCGCCGCATCTGGGTGCCAAACAGTGCTGTCACTAGGGCTCCAAATGCCCAAGCTTCTCCAGGCTTTGGTCCCCGCCCACCCAACCCATCTCAGATGCAGGGTCAGAGGTTTCCAATGGGGCAGCCAAGGCCAGCTCCTCCTCGTGTCGTCACTTGCTTCAAGTGCAAGGAGACTGGGCACTACGCTGATAAGTGCACTCAGAGGCAGCTACCTCCACCACCTCCTCGCCCCAACACCAACCACGCAATGGTTCGTGCTCCCCCGGCTAAAGCCTTCAACTCCAACAACAGGCCTGTCGGGAGGACCGCGAGGGTGAATCATATCAAGGCCGACAAAGCTGAGGAAGCTGCTGACGTCGTTCTCGGTACATTCCCCGTAAACTCTAACCCAGCTAAAGTGTTGTTTGATACCGGAGCATCGCATTCGTTCGTGTCAAAGATCTTTGCGACAGCAGTTAAACTACCTTTTGTTGGTTTGGGTTCCCCGCTAGTAGTAAACTCCCCTGGAGCAACTATGCAAACTTCCAAGATCAGTCACGAGAATCAGATCTTGATTGGAGGTCACATATTCCTTGCTTCCCTCATTCTGCTTGGCAATTCTGACATTGATGTCATCCTTGGCATGGATTGGTTGAAGGCCAATAAAGCTACGATTGATTGTGCTAAGAAGTCAATAACTCTGTTCCACCCTTCCGGCCAGATAGTCTATTCTCCAAGTGAATCAAGTTCTGTTCAGCTGTACACCCTGGATGCTAAACCTCTTCCTGCAATTGAAAATGTTCCGGTGGTTTGTGAATTCCCTGACGTCTTTCCAGAAGAGTTGCCAGGGATGCCTCCGGACAGAGCAGTTGAGTTCGTGATCGAGCTTGAACCAGGTACTGCTCCAATCTCTAAGCATCCATACAAGATAGCTCCTCCTGAACTGAAGTTGTTGAAGGAGCAAATTGATATGTACATGGAGAAAGGTTACATTCAGCCTAGTTCCTCCGCTTGAGGTTGCCCAACTCTGTTTGTTGCCAAGAAGGATCAAACAAAAAGACTTGTGGTTGACTATCGTCCTCTCAACGAGAAAACCATCAAGAACAAGTATCCAATTCCTCGTATCGATGATCTTTTTGATCAACTTGCTGGAGCCTCAATATTCTCAAAGTTGGACTTGAGGATGGGTTACCATCAAATAAAGATCAGAAAGGAAGATATTCCTAAGACAGCTTTCACCACTCGGTACGGTCTATATGAATACACCGTCATGTCCTTTGGTCTCACCAATGCACCGACAACCTTCTCAAGACTCATGAATTCTGTCTTCCACGAATACCTCGACAAGTTCGTTGTGGTATATCTCGATGATATTCTAGTATACTTAAAATCCGAGGAAGAACATGGAGAACACCTTCGTCTCACTCTCATGAAACTTCGCGAGCATCGTCTGTATGCCAAGTTCTCCAAATGTGAGTTCTGGATTCCAGAAGTTGCTTACCTTGGTCATGTCATCTCTGCCAAAGGCATAGCCATTGACCCGGAAAAGGTTAAGGCAATTGTTGATTGGAAACCCCCTAAGACGGTGAAGCAAGTCAGAAGTTTTCTTGGCTTGGCTAGCTATTGCCGTCGTTTCGTCCAAAACTTTTCCAAGATTGCAAAACCTCTCACTGATCTCACCAAGAAGGACAAGAAGTTCGTTTGGACTCCACAGTGTGATGAGAGTTTCAATCTCCTGAAGACTAAACTCACTTCCACCCCAGTTCTGGTTGGCCCAGATACTACCAAACCTTTCCAGATATTCTGCGATGCATCTCTCCAAGGACTAGGAGCAGTTCTTATGCAAGAACGTCAAGTTGTGGCTTATGCTTCATGTCAGTTGAACCCACATGAGCAAAACTATCCCACTCATGATCTTGAACTTGCAGCAGTTGTGTTTGCCCTCAAGAAATGGAGACAATACTTGTTGGGTACCAAAACTGAAATCTTTTCCGATCACAAGAGTCTGAAATACATTTTCACTCAACCAGATCTAAACCTCAGGCAAAGGAGATGGATTGAAAAGATTAAAGACTTTGATCTCACCATTTCTTACACTCCAGGCAAGGCTAATGTTATGGCCGATGCTCTTAGTCGCAAGTCATATTGCAATAATCTCATGATAATGGAAAGCCAACCTCCACTTCATGAAGAATTCCAGAAGCTGAACCTTGGTCTTGTTCCTCAAGGCTACCTTGCTAGCTTGACAGCCAGTCCAACTCTCGAGGACAAGATTCGTTCTGAACAACTTCGTGATACTGAAATCAAGAAGATGGTTGAGCACATCAAGGAAGGCAAGGAGAAATTCAAGTCTTTCTCAGTTGATGATAAAGGAACCGTGTTCTTTGAAGGACGCATTGCAGTTCCTCAAGTGCAAAGTCTCAAAGATATCATTCTCAAGGAGGCTCATGAAACTCCTCTCTCCATTCACCCTGGAAGTACAAAGATGTACCAGGATCTTAAGACTCTGTATTGGTGGCCTGGCATGAAACGTGAAATTGCTCAATACGTTTCAGAATGCGACGTTTGTCAACGTGTAAAGGCAGTCCATCAGAAAACAGCCGGTCTACTCCAACCTCTGAAAATTCCTGAGTGGAAGTGGGACATGATTGAAATGGACTTCGTTACTGGGTTTCCAAAGTCCAAAAAGGGCAACGATGCAATCTTCGTTGTTATTGATCGTCTCACTAAAGTAGCTCATTTCTTTGCTGTCAAGGAAACTATCTCAGCTAGCCAGTTAGCAGAACTCTACACAGCAAAGATCGTTCCTCTTCATGGTGTTCCATTGGAAATAAGCTCAGACCGTGGAAGTATCTTCACTTCTCATTTCTGGAAGAGTTTTCAAAAAGCATTGGGCACCAAACTTCTGTTCAGCACAGCGTATCACCCTCAGTCTCAAGGGCAAGTCGAAAGAGTCAATCAGATTCTCGAGGATATGCTCAGAGCATGTGGTCTCTCCTTTGGCATGAAATGGAGGATTGCCTTCCATATGCTGAATTCTCAACAACAACAGCTACCAGGCAAGCCTAGGCATGGCACCATTTGAGCACTGTATGGTCGAGATGCAGGAGTCCAATCAACTGGTCTGGAGCTGGTGAACGTTCACTCTTAGGCCCTGACATTGTTAAGGAAGCCGAGGAGAAAGTTCGTATCATTCGTGACAATCTCAGGATTGCTCAGTCTCGTCAGAAGAGCTACTATGACAGCAAGCACAGAGATATGATCTATGCACCTGGTGACAAGGCATATCTCCGTGTAACTCCCCTCAGAGGCACTCATCGTTTCGGTGTGAAAGGAAAGCTTGCACCAAGATACATTGGTCCTTTCAACATCCTCTCAAGGCGGGCAGAAAATGCTTATCGTCTTGAACTTCAGAAAAGCTATCCAAAGTGCACGATGTGTTCCACGTGTCACAGCTCAAGAAGTGTTTCAAAGATCCAGATCGTGCAGTTGATCATGATTCCATCGAACTGCAAGATGATCTCTCTTATGAGGAGCACCCTATTCGTATTCTCGATGAGACCGAGCGTAAGACTCGCAACAAGAGCACAAAGTTCTTGAAAGTGCAGTGGTCGCATCATTCCGATAAAGAGGCAACGTGGGAGACCGAAGAGGATCTTCGCAAGAAGTATCCGGACCTTTTCCTTTCTCAGTAGGGATCGGGGCGCGATTCCTTCAAGGGGGGGCGTTTTGTAACATCCCAAGTATGAAAATCATCCCTTAGAATGTTTGTTGCATGTTTTATTAAAGTATTGCATCATGTCCTCATTTGTTTCCATGTTGTTTGCATTTGTTTTCTTAAGTGTTGCAATAGTTTTCCACTGTTTCACAACTCAAATTCAACCTTATTCAAACATTGGTTTCATACTTGCTCTGTTACAACATTTTGAATAAAAATCACAACTAAAAACAACCCTTTTGTGTCATGTTTTTCCATAGTGATCACTTGTGAAAATGATGGTTTAAAATCAATTATTTATTTTCCAAACACATTTTAAAATTCAAATCAAAGCACCCAAAACAGAACCATTTTGAAATCATGTTGTTACCAAATCAAACCAACTCAAATTGTCTATTTTACCATAGGGGTTACCCTATTTAAATGATTGATTTTATTAATGATCTTTAAATATTAAAAGTTCACCCAAATTGGTTTAAATTTTAAACAGCAATCAAATATTTAAAATTTTGAAAATAGAAGTTACCAACTGTTAGTAATTGGCCTAAGGAGCTTCCCTAATTTTTCTCAACTTTTTCAATAACCAAAAACCCATCTTTTCCTCCCAATTCCTTTTCAGCAAAAAAAAAACAGAAGAAAAAAAAATAAAAGGAGAAAAACTCTGCGCGCGCAGCAACTAACCTAGCTGGCCCAGCCCGTTCCCTCTCTATCTCCCGCGCGCGCAAGCCCAGCCCGCCAACCCCTCACTTAACGCTTCAAAAATCGTGCAGATCATCTGTTCGAGGTACGGCACCCCATCGGCCGGTGCCACCGCGACGGTGCCGCACTCCGACGGCGATCCGAGCGCCAGCCGCGTCTATAAGTGCCCTAGGAGCCCCGCAGACCTAACCCTAGCCCCCTAGGTCCTATTCCCCTCTCCGCCGCCGTCGTTTGCTTCTTCCCCGTCGAGTTTCCCCTCCTCTGTCACCCTCGCCGGAGTCGGACCTCTGAATCCATCGATGGCGCCGCCACCTCCCAACTCCACCTAGCCACCTACCACCTGGAACGGAACCGCCACCCTACCAGCTACCCTTTGAACACCTGAGCACACCCGGAGGCGCACGGTGCACTCGCCGCCATCCTCTGCCGAGTCGCCGTCGAACGTCACCGCGCCTCTGCCTCCTCGACAGCCGGCGGTGAGCCACCGTCTTCTTCCCCTCTCTCCCTCATGTTTGTTTAAAACTTGTTTAATATTGTTTAATTCATAATTAAATAATCCTAACTCCTATTTCAATATTTGAAACATGTAATCCAACAAAAATTTGATGTTCTTTTCAAATATAAACTTTGTTATTTGTTTTGAACAATTTAAATGGTTGAAAACAACAAATACTTGTGTGTCACCTTTAAGGCACCCAAAAAATTCCCCTAAATTAACAATAAAATTCTAAATTGCTACACCCTATTTTAATTTGATTCTAATGTTGTTATTTTGCTGTTTTCAATTTGCATGCATCATACTAAACCACTAGCACCTGTTGATTAGCTGGAAAACAAATAATCTAACCAAAATCCATGGGCTTTTCATATGCAACCCAAAATTGCATATGTGTCCATTTAAATTGTGTTATCATGTTATCTAGTTTATTTTGAAGCAACCATTAACTTGTCATGCATCATATTTGATTGTGCACTATGCCATGATGATGATTGTTTATATTTCTGCCTTGTTTGTTTGCTTCTTCTCGGATAGACGACGACGTTGATACCGACGACCTTTACGACACCCCTTCTGAGGATCTAGCTCAGTGCCCCTACTGGGTTTGCAGGCAAGTTATCACTCACATGAACCATTGTGTTCCTTCAACATTGGTTACCGATACTTTCCGTTGTTCTTTCTGCTAGCCATAGTGGTAGTTGTTTCTGTTACGAACCTATCACATGATACCCTAAACCCTGATATTGCCACACCTCCAGTCCTAAAACCTTGTTGCTTGGGACCGTGTCTTACTAGCATGCTTAGGGTTGTTTTGCTCGAGTCTGTTATCCGTTACTTTCTGTTATTATACCTGTTATATTCTGGGGCTCGATGTTAAACAACAACTTGTTAATTTGAGGTAATAATAATTTGCTGATAAGGCACCGGCAGGAGGCCCGGCGTGGTTTTGAGGCCTGCTAGTGTCGACCCTAATAGGAAAAGGGTCTTGTCTACTGATCCATGATGAGCGCACTATCCGCATGTGGGAAGCGTGTATGGGCGCCCCCCTCAATTTGACTCGATCCGCATCTCGTCCAAATCACCACACTTAGTTCGGGCTTTCCATTTGATGCACGCATATGCAGGTACGAACCCGAGGCCAGGGTGGAACTTTTGTAGTCGGCATTTAGGGCGGCGTGGTCTTCCAGTGCTATGAGGGTCCTCCTTTTCTTCGGGGGGCTCCATTAGCCGCGCACGCACAACACGTGGTTCTTTGGGCTTGATGCGAAGAAGAGTTGAGTTGTGTTGAGTGCACCGCTTGGTGGGAAAGGCCTTCCCATCTGGCGGGTTATTCTTACGTGTACGGCCAAATTGGTGCACCCCTGCAGGGATAAATCTTCTCGAGAAGCCGTGTTTTCCGCGGTTATGGTTGACTTGGTGAAAGTACTGGTTAACAAGTACTCAGAACAACTTAAACGTAACTAATGATAACTTGACTAGTAATAGGCTTACTGAACAACAACTTGATCCATCATTAATCCAACTGTGTGAGTTATCCTCGGATTGCTTCTTTGGATAAGGGGCTTGATCCAGGATGGGTTTGATTGGTGGTTAGTTATAGTTGGTTACGATACGCTATCTTATCTCTTTCTGTTACACCGGAAGTTGTAGTATGTTCTGTAGATGGTTAGTGCAGCCAGTTGCAGCATCTTTCATACCCTTTTCTTCCGTTGATCCCAAGGCATCTGTACTTGGTGTTGACGGGCTACACTTTGGTGAACTGTGAGTCTTGCTTGCCAGTACGTTGTTGTACTGACCCCTTTGGGGCTGTGGTTTACGCAGACTACGACTACGGCTACGATGACCACCAGGATGGCTACTTCGTGGAGTTTGACGAGACTGCAGACGAGTAGATAGCTGGACCAGGGCTGGATCCAGGACCTACGTGGATGGGCTTCGTCTTCTTTATTTTCCCGGCTTCTTAAGCCTATTTGGATTTGTCTGTACTCAGACCCCATTGAATGCTTCCGCTGATGTAATGTATGCTATGTTGGGACATGTGTCCTCTGGATGATTGTTGTCGAGACATCGTAGTAGTTTTCATAGACTGGGGTGCCATGAGACTACGGTAGAGACGTGGGGTAACGGGATAGCGTAGTAAACACAGAACACGGGATTTACCCAGTTCGGTACGTCGCGACAGTACGGCGTACCTACTCCTGCACTTCTCACTATGAGGGACTAAAGCCCGTATAATAAGGTTACAATGTAAATAGATCTAGCTACTCGACGAGGATGAACTTCCCGGCGAGTTGCGCAAGGCTTAAGCTAGCACCTAGAACCTTGGACTAAAGGAACTTATTGAACTTATCTCCCGTCCGGCTTTATATAATAGCCGGATTAGGGCTTACAGAACCAGAAACCTAGAAGACTACGTTTAACTTGTAACTTGGAAAGTAAGGAATCCGTCTTCCCTCCAAGCCAGATCACGCGGGCCGTGATCCGGGTTCTTCTAGAATCCGCTTCTACGCGTCGGACTACTGGGCCGCCCAATGGACCTAAGCCCATTACCTTGCAGGCCACCCTGGTAGTCCAGCTCTTTTGTCTACCATCTTCTATACCCCTATTCGGTATATATCCGACAGTAGCCCCCAGGAAGGATCAAAACTCTGAAACTCCGCCTTTCGTCAAATATTTTGTCCGGGAAACTTGATTCAGCAGTCTTGATTCTTTCTTCTTTCCTTTCAAAGGAGATGGTAACATAAAACTCGGAACTATGAAAATCCGGCTTTTCTTCTCGCGATCCTTCGCGGAAAAGGAACACGTGACATCAGCGCTTTAATCATGCTGACGCAAGCGCCGCTTGGTTTCACGCGGGAAACCCTGCAACGTATCTCTGACAGATTCTCACGAGAAACGAGGAGATAGCCATCATTCCTCTGTCGTTCCGTTTCCCGGATTTTCCGCGAGCGACACCGTCAAACATCCAACGGTCAAAAGAGCCGTTGGCGCGTATCTAGAGGGTTTTCAGGCTATAAATAGCCGTCTCCTTCCTCCTCGAAAATCTTTCCTCATTCCTTCTGCCCACGCCATTGACGCAAACGCGAGCACGAGAGCTTAGAACAAATCCTTACCCCGACGAGCCCTTTGCACACCGGAGCGCTGCGTCACCGCCGAAAACGATGGCCTCTCCGTCCCTCACCGGCCCGTGCCTCCATCAACGAGCCTTTGGGCGACCTGGATCCACAGCTGGGGTCGCCCAAGCATGCCGGCGGCGGGCCGGAAAGAACCACGGCATCCGCGGGCGGGGGAAACGCTTTCGCCGCCGCGGACGTAGCGGGTCCAAGCACGACAACATCCCCGCCGTTCACACGGGAAACGGCGGAGGTCAAGACTCACTCTCGTGGCACTGAGCGCTTCTCCGCCGGATCTGACGAAGAAGCAGAATTTGTCGGAATTTGGAATCAGAGTGATACTTCACTCGTCCTCCTTCGTCGGATGTCAAGGGACGGTTTAATAGTTAAAGGCAAATGGCGGATCTCGAAGAATGAGCCAGAGCCCAAGCCAAAGGAAGGTGAACGTCCTCCTCACTTCTCATATCACGAGAGGTATGGGTTTCCCTCCTTCCGCCTTTTTCCTAGACGTCCTCAATTTCTATGGTGTCCAACCCCACAATATCTCTCCAAATTCCATCCTCCAATTAGCTAGTTTCCAAGCTCTTTTCGAAGGGTATCTTGGAATAACTCCCAATTTAGACTTCTGGCATTATTGTTTCGAGGTAAAACACAATATCACAAACGGTGTCTCACCCATCTGCGGTACCATATCTTTTATCCTTAGAAACTTTAGGGAAGAATGGTACCCCAGGATAAGAATGCCGAAACCTGACCAATCTTGGCTAGGTTCTTTCTTTTATCATCAAGACATTCCGTTCCCCAACAAAGAAACCGGACTTCCTCCCTTCGTTAATTCTGCTGCCATTCCTCATGAAAATTGGACACTTGAAATAACAGAGGATTTGCCTCAAAGCCTGATGAAAAAAAGCGTCGCATTGCCAAACTTTCTTCTTCTCAACCACCTTTGGTTTGGAAGGATATCGTGTTATGCTGGTTTGGGCGTCGCGTACAACCTTTATCCCTTCGTTCCCGACTTCTTTGTGAGTACACGGGACCGGAAGATAGCATGAGAGGCACTGATAGATCCTTTAGCAAGAAGGATTTTGTCGAACGCCTTCATCAGATAGTTGCCGCTAATAGCCAGGTTGAAGAGAGTCTAGCCATATATCATGCGGAAAATCTGGTTCCTAAGGTACTTCTCTTCCCTTGTTTTCTGTTTCCTCAGATTATCTTCTCTCTTTATCTTAACATACTGCTGATTCTTTCCTAGTTTGACGAACTTGGAGAAGATGATCTTGCTTCTGATGCTGAAATCACCAATTGTACGCCGAGTTTTACAACACCCAAAAGCGCAAGAGGCAAACTACCATCAAAGAAGAATTCCCTTCTGCAGCTGCAGGAAAAAAGGGGAAAACGAATATGCCGATGGGCGGAAATCTTCAATCACCCGTCAGAAACGAATCCATTCCTGCTCCAGATGATATCCGAGTGAAAGAAGAATTTTTCGACGAACTCGGATATATTCGGAAGCTAAGAAGTTTTTTGCTCCTGCGCCTCTGGTTCGCCTTGGCCGCAAATGGATTAGTTATCCGCCACAATATCGCATTCTCGCCCCGGCAGGTCATACACGATGGGCCTTCACCACGTAGGAATTCTTTTCATGGAATATGCCCGAGAATTCAAGGAGACCTTAACTGATTTGCGAGAAATGAGCCAGGTAATACCTCTAGCCCCCAAGCATTAAGTTGAAAATCTAAATTCCTCTTAATGATTCTTTGTATGCTTGTTCAAACTTAAGCATCTGGCTTTCATTTCCATGTTTCAGCATTCCGCAGATGCCATAAACGGGAAGTTTGAAAAAACTTAGCCTCAAAAGCAAAGAAGTAAAACACTTCAATCTGCTATTGAGTCAAAGAGCAACGAACTGGCGTCGACTCAAAGCAATTATCCAAAGCCACCGGTATTTTTCTTCGTGTTTGTTGACTTTTGCTGGAAAGTTTTTTCTAAACCTTCCCGTAATGTCGGATTATTTTGTCCTTGCTTTCCAGCTGCTTTAACCAAAGCCAAGAAACTTACAGCGAACGCTGCTTATTTTTCTCAACTTCGTGAAGAAAACTCCAACCTTCAAAGAGAACTTTCAAAAGTTCGAGAAGAACTGGAAGCCAGTAATCTAGCCTTGGGATTGCGCAATCCAAGGCTTCTTTGCAGGCAGCAGATGATAAATCCATTATCAATGATTAGAAAGTATGCTAGTTCCTCGTATGAAAGAAGCGATGAAATTGACGCGGTTCTTGGTAAGTTGACTTCTTTTACCAATACTTTCATGTCATATTCTTATATTATCTAATCTTTGCCTTTTGTCAAAAAGCAGGAAATTTTCCAGGGATTTCTCGGACGGAAAAGATCCGGGCCTTTGGGAAGATATGGAATTCAATCAGAAATGCAGGGATGCATTTACTTAATAAATTCCTGCCTACCAGCAGTATACAATTCTCAGAAGTTTACCGACTTCCGGATGGCATTATGGAAGTAGCAAATTCGAAGGAATCTTTCCTTCGCTCTGCCGCACGGGGTGGTGCGCGAATGGCACTTGGCCTCATGCGCTTACACTACCCTGATGCAAAATCCTGGCGAGTAGCATCCGGTATTCCTCAAGAATGTTCAGAAGCACAAATGAATGCAATCTTTAAAGAAGTTGAAGGCCATGCCACACAGATTGCTTCCATGGTAAATATCTCCATTACTTATCCGGAAGAAGAGGTGCCCGCAGCCCCCGAGAAATGATGGCAGTGATGAAGACTCAGAAATTAAAAGGGGGCGCACTTTAACCTGGATGATGGATGCGTATAGTAGCTTTTTTACAATGTAACTCATATTGTAATACTTCTATGTCATTTGTCGAAACAAGAACTCCGCCTTTTGCGATTTCAAACTTCTTGCAAAGTTTTTCCGGGTTTGGCTGCTCCTTTATCTTCTAAGTAATCTGGTATACATGCTTTAACTGTTCTTAGTGTTTGAAATGACTCAAATAGCACTATGAATCGTTATGCCGAGTAACTGGGGACGAACCAAGCAGTTTTGAAACTCGAAAACATGAATCATGCTAAAGGCATTTTTACTAACTAGTTCCAGTAGCCCAGCATACGCACGATCAGATAAGACTTAGAGAAAATAAGGAACTGTTCTGAAACTTGGGCACGCAGGCACAATCCGAGTTTCCTTTAACCTTTAACAGGTCGAATCATTCAGCTTTTAAACACCGAGCACGCAGGCACAATTCGGGTCAACATTGAGTATTTGTAAGATCATTGGGAAATAGAAAAGCGGAAATATTTTGTACTTATAATGAATATGAATTCCGATAACTTTATTCATGATCTCAAAGATGTTTACATAGAATTGAACTAAGTGTAGAAGGGACGTAATTGCTGGATACTCCAAGGCCTATTTGTCTCTCCTAGTTCAGCATCTATTTTTCTCTTCTTTTGCGCGATTCGGCTTTTTGATCATCCTCCATATCTCGAATGTCGACAAGATAATATGATCCATTCTTCATGGCTTTACTGATGACAAATGGTCCTTCCCATACTGGGGCCAATTTGTGCTTTCTTTGCTGCACCAATCTCAGCACCAAGTCGCCTTCTTTAAAAGAGCGATGCCTGATTTTCCGACTAGATAACGTCGTAAACCTTGCTGGTAGATGGCGGATCTTTGAAGCACAAGTTCTCTTTCCTCTTCTAGGAGATCGACAGCATCCTGTCGTGCTTTCTTCATCTGAGTCATCAAAATTTTGCACTCTTGGACTATCATGGATCATGTCCGTTGGGCATGGCTTCCGCACCATAAACTAGGAAACGGGGTTTGCTCGGTTGACCTGTTTGGCGTCGTTCGAATACTCCATAACACGGAAGGTAGTTCTTCTACCCATGCTCCGGCTGCTCTATGAAGAGGAGTTTCGAGTCTTGGGCGTATTCCTTGCAGGATTGAGCTGTTCATTCTTTCAACCTGTCCGTTAGATTGCGGGTGCGCCACAGATGCAAGATCCAAGCGAATTCCCGTTTGTTGGCAGTATTTTGCCAACTCCCCAATGGAGAAATTTGTCCCGTTATCAGTTATTATGCTGTGTGGGACGCCATACCTCATTACTAAATCAATAATGAAATTTCTGGCAGTTACGCCATCCAGCTTTTTGATGGGTTTAGCCTCCACCCATTTTGTGTACTTATCTACTGCTACAAGTAGATGTGTAAGTCCACCTCTTGCAGTTTGAACGGTCCCATCATGTCTAGCCCCCAGACCGCGAACGGCCAAGTGATAGGGATAGTTTTTAACGCTTGGGCCGGCAAATTGGTCTGCTTAGCATAATATTGACATCCTTCGCATGTATTTACTATGCGTTCGGCGTCTGTCTTGGCTGTTAGCCAGAAAAACCCTGCGCGGAATGCTTTTTTGACTATGCTTTTTGATTGAGCATGATGTCCGCAATCGCCGGCATGGATTTCTTGCAATATTTCTCTTCCTTCCTCTGGTGAAATACACCGCAGAAAAACTCCAGAAGCACTGCGTTTGTATAAGTGGTCGTTGATTACTACATATCCTTTGCATCGACGTTGTATTTGCCTTTGCAGGACTTCATCTGCTCCTTCCGGGTACTTCTGATTGACTAAGAAGTTCAGGTACGGGATTGTCCAATCCGGTTTAACGAACATGACTTCAATTGTTTCAGATGCTAAAGGGTAATCGACGTCTCCACCTTTGATGGATGGTTCGTGCAAATGCTGGACGAATACCCCTGGTGGTAAAGTTGTTACTCTCTCTGATCCCATGCGGGCTAACGCATCCGCGTTCCAGTTTTCCTCCCTTTTTATGTGAAGGACTTCGAACCCGAAGAAACAGATGGCAAACTCATCCACCGTTCTCCGATATTCGGCCATTATGGGGCTTTTCGCGTCCCAGGTTTGGTTGAGCTGATGCTGTACCAAATCCGAGTCTCCGTAACACAAGATGCGCTTTACCCCTATTTCTTTTGCAATACGCAAGCCATGAAGCAAAGCTTCGTATTCTGCCACATTATTACTGGCGTTGAAGTGTATTTGCAATACGTACTCCATTGTGTCTCCCTTGGGAGATTTTAGGACTACGCCGGCTCCAGCTCCTTCTTTCATCTTAGATCCGTCAAAGTGCATGATCCAGTACTCGGACTCTGGCATCGGTGTGTTTTCCATTGCTTCTGTCCAGTCGGCGACGAAATCTGCCAAAACCTGGGATTTTATTGCCGTTCTTGGCTGATACTTAATGTCGAAGGCTGCCAGCTCGATGCCCCATTTAGCTACTCGGCCGGTTGCCTCCGCATTGTTTATAATATCTCCTAGTGGTGCTTTACATACCACTGTTATGGAATGTCCTTGGAAGTAATGGCGCAGCTTTCTGGATGCGAAAAATACGCCATATGCCAGTTTCTGATAGTGCGGGTATCTTTGTTTGGATTCAGAAAAAACTTCGCTTATGTAGTATACCGGATGTTGATCTGGTATGTTTTGCTCTTCTTTTGCCCGTTCCACAACGATTACCGCACTGATAACCCGACTAGTAGCCGTGAGGTATAACAACATGGGTTCTTCATCTTTGGGAGATGCCAATGGGGGCGTTCATCAAGGTTTCTTTTAACTGGGTTAACGCTGCGTCGGCCTCTTCTGTCCACTCAAACTTGTCGGATTTCTTTAACAGTTTGTATAGTGGCAAGGCTTTATCCCCCAGCCGACTAATGAATCTGCTGAACGGCTGCAGCGGAACCCGTCAATCTTTGGACATCTTTTACACATGTAGGCTTTGAGATATTCAAGATTGCCTTGATCTTTTCCGGGTTCACTTCTATTCCTCTGTGAGAAACGATGAAACCTAGAAGTTTCCTGAGGGAACCCCGAATACGCATTTAGATGGATTCAACTTCATCTTGTAAGTGCGCAAGTTTTCGAAGGTTTCTCGCAAGTCCTCAAGGAGTGTATCTTTTTCCTTGGTTACGACAGCAATATCGTCCACGTAAACATGGACGTTTTTTCCAATCTGACTATGCAAACAACGTTGCATGCAACGCTGGTATGTTGCTCCTGCGTTCTTCAGGCCAAAAGGCATGGTTACGTAGTAATACGTCCCGTACGGGGTTATAAAAGAAGTCTTGATTTGATCTTCCTTTTTCATGCGTATTTGGTGGTACCCGGAGTATGCATCCAAAAAGCATAAAAGCTCAGAGCCTGCAGTGGCATCTATTATTTGATCGATTCGCGGCAGCGCAAACCTATCTTTCGGACATAACTTGTTCAATCCTGTGTAATCTATACACATTCTGAGTGCAGTTGTGTCTTTCTTCGGTACTAATACCGGATTTGCGGACCAGTCAGTATGGATTACCTCCTTGATGAAATCCGCTGCTAAAAGCCGGATAATTTCCTTGCCGATAGCCTTCCGTCTTCTTCCGTCAAATCGACGGAGACCTTGTTTGACGGGTTTTGATCCGGGAATAACCTTGAGTTGGTGCTCAGCAAGTTCCCTGGGTACGCCTGGCATGTCAGCTGGACACCAAGCAAAAATGTCCCAGTTCTCACGGAGGAACTTGATGAGCTCGCCTTCCTATTTGTCGGTCATCCCGGTCCCTACAACGACGAATTTTGTCGGATCTTTGGGGTCTAGGATTACCTGTCTTGTATTCTCGGATGCCTTGAAGCTATCTGTTGGCTTCCGAGTTTCTTTTCCTGCCGGCATTTCTTTCGGCGATACCTCCTTGGCCAACTCCTTTAATTCTTCCTGAGCTATAACTCTTTGAGCGCAAAGGGCGTTTTGCTTCTCCAACTCGTTTGCCAGCTTGAAATCACCGGCAATGGTGATTACTCCTCCTTTGGGTCCTGGCATCTTCAGCTTGTTGTAGATATAGCAAGATCTTGCCATAAACTTGGCGAAAGCCGGACGTCCGAGTATTGCGTGATACACGCTCTCGAACGGCACAACTTCGAAGGATACTTTTTCCTGCCGGAAGTGATCTTTATCTCCGAAGGTGACATCTAGGGAAATTTCTCCTAGGGATCGTGCTTGCCTGCCAGGAACAATGCCATGGAAGCGTATATTGCTGTAATTGAGCTGGGACTCGGATATCTTCAAGTGCTTCAGTGTATCCAGGTACATTATATTGATGCTGGATCCTCCGTCCATCAGCACTCTTCTTAGCCTAGTGTTTTGAACAATAGGGCTTACAACAAGAGCTTGTGTGCCGGTTCAGGGATATTTCCGGGATGATCAGACTGATCCCAGATTATCGGTGTGTTGGAATACTTCAAGAATTTTGGGGTTGCAGGAACAACTGCGTTTATTTCTCGAAGTGTCCTTTTGGCCACCTTTGCTGACGGGGTTGCTAGGAAAGTTAGCATTGCTTCTCCGTCAACTCTCGGAAATTTGGGTTCGCCTTTTCGCTGTTGTTCCTGGATTTTATCATCAGTGTCCGATTCACTGTCTTCTTTTTTCTTCTTTTTGTTTGGGGTTTCCTCTTGGAACCCTTCCCTTTATTTCCGGATCCTGCATTGCCTTTCATATGCTTGTTTAGCCGGCATTGCGTGTTCGTGTGGGTTGGCTTCCCAAATTGAGAGTGGTGGACGCAGGGTTCCGACTTAATTCTCTCCCATTCTTCAGGAGTGTAATTGATGGGATCCGGCGGCCTTTCCACTTGTTCCCTTTTCTCCTCCAAAGGCTAAGTTAACCTCCTTGGGCTTTGTTGTTGACTCCGGGGTTCCTTTTTTATCAGAACGAGGTGTTTTTCTTGGCCAGTATCAGTGACTCAATTGCCTCCTCTTGCTCTGATATCGTCTTCGGCTGCAGCATGCTCATTAGCGGTTGTAAGCATAGATCCGAGATCTTTGTGCTTTTTGGAGCCAACCATGAACGGTACCAGTCCGGGTTTTAGGCCATTGACGAAAGCATGCATTGCTTGTACGTCAGTTACCCCAGAGCAACTATTCTTCATTGCAGTCCATCTGGAGATGAAATCCACGTATGGTTCGTCTTCAATTGGGTGCAACGGTTCAGCTGATTGATGCTATTTGGGCGTTTGTACGTTCCTCGAAAATGCTGAGTAATACTCTCGCCATATCATCCCAACTGTCGACAGTTCTTGATGGTAAACCATTAATCCAATCTCTGGCTCCGTCTAGCAACATTAGGGGAAGAAACTTGACAGCTTCCAGGTCTGTCCCGTTGTTGATCTGGACGGCTGTGTAATAATCTGAAAGCCAGGTATCCGGGTTTGTACTGCCGGTATATTTTTGGTAGGTTGGACCAACTTTGGCAAAGCCAGAATGCAGGGTTATCCTTCGGATCCTGTCAGTGAAACACTTAGGACCAAAGTATAGATCATCCTTTTCTGCTCTGTCAATATGCGCAGAATATCTCCCGGCTGAATGGACAGAAGGGGATCTACTCCTTTCTTTCCCATTGTTACGCGGACGCGTTTTTCCGAGGTTATCTCTATCTCTTCCGTTGTCACGCCCTCTGGGATTAGGTGGAGTCCTGCTCCTGTATCTTTCCTTATCTTTGGGCGGTGTCCGAGATCTTTCACGTCTGTGAGGTGTATCGTATCTTCCAGCTTTTTCAGTTGGGTTTCTCGGAGGTGGCATTATTTTGCCGTCGTTCCGGTGTTTGTCTTCCCGATCGTGTGGTTTATATCCATCTTTCGGGAGATGAGGTCCGGTTCTAGACGTTGCGTCCCGGTTGTCGGGGTTTTTCTTGTCTTTTCTCGATCCTCTTTTTTATCCGAATCTCCGGGTTCTTCCGGTCCAGGTGCTCCAGCAGCGCAAGTAATAGTTTTGCAGAGGGCGGAATTATCATGCAGCCTCCCAGATCGCTCTTGTCCTCGCTGTTGCTGCTGTAATGCTTTTCCCTAGGAAGGCATACACCCCTTGGAGTTTTTCCCCCGTTGGAGTACAGATCATTGTTCAGGATGGCGAACGCTGCTTCCGCGTTTTCAGCTGCGGTTTTTGTATATTGGTTCGCCCTTGGCATCTTTGCCGTTTAACTGCTTTTGCCAAGATGGGTTATAGAACCTTTCTTTCGGCGGCAGTTCTTCCGGTTTTGTAATTCCGGGTAACCTTGTAGGTTTTAAGACAGATCTGTGCTTTCTCTCGTACTCCTCAATTTCCTCCTTCATAATTTTGATGTCATTATGGGTTTGTTGGAGGTGTTGCCGAGATCTAAGCAGTTGTTGCTGTTGCCGTTGGAAAGCTTGTCTCCTGGCTTCCAGCATCTCAGGGGGTTCATTGGGTCCCACTGGAGTTTGTAATAGTTCCTGCTCTTCCAGTTCTGTCATTGGCGGAGCAGTGATTTCCTTAGATTTCTTTTCCGTAGGCTTTGTGCCACTAACATCTCCAACTTCCAGGTTTTCATCAGCGAGATCAGCTGACTTTTTCTTCCGGAGTTTGTACTGGAGTTTTTTAGAAGCACGGTGCTTTTTCTTGGAAGAGGGAGGTTTTTTGACAGGTTCATCCTCTGTCATCTCCTTGACATTAGGAAATATCGGAGAAGTTTCTCCGTCTTCCCTCTCCTCTGCTGGCGGAGGGGTTTTAGGGCTTTCCTGGCTATCGGCACCCGTTGTATCGGCTGGTTTTGCCATTAGCACTTCATGGAATCCCTCTTGAAAGGATTTAACTTTTCGTACGAAGGCATCGTCATCTTCGTCTTCGGAAAAGTTATCCGATCCGGTTTCCGACTCCAGTCTCGCCTCAATGGCGGCAAGCACGGACTCTGTTTCCGAGTTCATCGTCTGGTTGACAGATGTCGGATCTTCCGTCTCTGTGACGGGTATTGGTTCTTCCGTCTCTGGGACGGGTGTATTGTTGTCTGCCTCTTGCACGGGATTTCCGTCATCCGTGTTTTCGGCGATCTCGGATTGCACCATGCCGATAAAGTGGGTATCACTGTTTTGTCGGCGATCTGAGCAAAATCCGGCATCATAGTTGTCTTCGACTGGGTATAGGGCGGGTGGGAGATAATTGCTTTCACCGCAAAACCCCATTGCTTCCGCGGTTAATCCGATAAAGATATTTGCAGATCCAATCGGTAAAACGCAGGCACTTACCAGATGGTTTTGCGCCGGGATGTAGGATCCGTTGTCGAGGAAGCGCCCGACGTCGTTGTCGAATTCCAAGCTTCCGACAGTGATCGATCTTCCGATTCCACCTAAAATCCCAGATCGGAACTTCACGCCTGACGTCGTTTGCCCCACGGTGGGCGCCAACTGTCGAGACATCGTAGTAGTTTTCATAGACTGGGGTGCCATGAGACTACGGTAGAGACGTGGGGTAACGGGATAGCGTAGTAAACACAGAACACGGGATTTACCCAGGTTCGGTACGTCGCGACAGTACGGCGTACCTACTCCTGCACTTCTCACTATGAGGGACTAAAGCCCGTATAATAAGGTTACAATGTAAGGGAATAGATCTAGCTACTCGACGAGGATGAACTTCCCGGCGAGTTGCGCAAGGCTTAAGCTAGCACCTAGAACCTTGGACTAAAGGAACTTATTGAACTTATCTCCCGTCCGGCTTTATATAATAGCCGGATTAGGGCTTACAGAACCAGAAACCTAGAAGACTACGTTTAACTTGTAACTTGGAAAGTAAGGAATCCGTCTTCTCCTCCAAGCCAGATCACGCGGGCCGTGATCCGGGTTCTTCTAGAATCCGGCTTCTACGCGTCGGACTACTGGGCCGCCCAATGGACCTAAGCCCATTACCTTGCAGGCCACCCTGGTAGTCCAGCTCTTTTGTCTACCATCTTCTATACCCCTATTCGGTATATATCCGACAATTGTATTTGCTATTTCTGCCTTAGTGAAGGCCATTTGCAACCTTATTTCAATCTTTTGTGTCTTAGAGGCATGTTGTGTTATCCTTTTGTTCAACACCGTTGACGTACCATGTGTGTATGGTATGAAGTACGTCAACGGTAGTATCCTGATTTCTATGGGATAGTTTACATCGACGGTGAACAGTAACGGTTGGTTGTCGCACATAAGTGCTGGCCTACCCGTAAGGGGACGTGGGAGCCGTTAAGCCCCGTAATCCAACCAAAATATTGTTCAGTTCGTACGGTGAGTATCCTCTAGAAGTCCGGGTGCGACATGCCAGTTCCCTGTTTTCTGTTGTTTTTTATTTCAGAAAAGTTGTTCGGGAAATATTCTCGGAATTGGACCCCACAAATCCCGAAGTTCCTGATTTCCCCGGAAGCATCCAGAAGACCGAAGAGGAGTCCAAGATAGGCACCAGGGGGGCCACACCATGGGGTGTGGCGCCTCCCTTGGCCGCGCTAGGGGTGGTGTGGGGCCCCAGGGATCCACCGCCTTTGCCCTTTCGCCTATTTATTCCCCTCCGATGGAAAACCCTAATCACCTGATCAAATATCCCGGAAAAGTTCCACAGCCGCCGTCATCGTCAACCCTAGATCAGGGGGGTTCTGAAGCTGTCTCCCGGCACCCTGCCGGAGAGGAGATCATCACCGGAGGCCTCTTCATCACCATGCCTGCCTCTAGAGTGATGCGTGATTAGTTCATCCTTGGACTACGGGTCCATAGCAGCAGCTAGATGGTTGTCTTCTCCTCATATGCCTCAATGTTCAGATCTCGTGAGCTTCCTAATATGATTGAGATCGTTCTTATGTAATTCTATGTGCTGGGTTTGCTGGGATCCGATGAATATTGAACTTATGCCAAGTTGATTATAGTCTTTATTGCATATGTTATTTGTGATCTTGCATGCTTTCCGTTGCTAGTGGTTTCTCTGGCCAAGTAGTTGCTAGTGACTCCAAGAGGGAGTATTTATGCTCGATAGTGGGTTCATGCCTCCTTTTCGCCTGTGCTCGAGTGATAGAAACGTCACGGGGAAGGATGTGTTGTTGCCACTAGGGAGAAAACAGCGGTGTGAGTGCCCGCGTGTACAATCATTGCTTACATTACACACATTGCTTAATGTGATTATCTGTTGCTTGCAACTTAATACCTAAGGGGGTTGATATGATAACCTGAGGGTGGATTATTTGTCATAGATGAAGTTGGATTACGGTCTATGTATATTGTTGTAATGCCCACACAAAATATCATAGTAGTCATCATGTCATGAATGTGCACTACGGTGCAACCTCTATTTTTCAATTGCCTAGCTGTAATTTGTTCACCGAGCATGCTTATTTTATGGAGAGACACCACAAGTGAACCTATGAACCACGGTCCATTTTCCTACACTGTTAAACAAAACCTCTACAATTTCCTGCTTTCTTTACTTACTGCAAGCATACACCGTTTTCCACACTATACATCTAATCTTTGTTTTCAGCAAGACCGGTGAGATTGACAACCTCACTGTACCGTTGGGGAAAAGTATTTTGGTTGTGTTGTGTGCAGGTTCCGCGTTGTTCCCGACACCGGTGAGGCGCCATCACCACCGTCAGTGGCATCAACCTTCCGAAGATCCTCTTTATCCTACTGGATTGATAACCTTGGTTCTTAACTGAGGGAAATTCTTACCAGTGTGCTCATCACACCCTCCTCTTGGGGTTCCCAACACGCATTGCCAACATCAAGGCACCATCAACGCGAGCATCAAAAGAATTTCTGGCGCTGTTGCCGGGGAGAAAAATTCTTCTGGAAAGGGGAGTCTCTCACTCTCGACCTCTTTATTTTGTTTATTGTCTTGTTTTTATTTTTTGTCTTGTTTTTCTTCTTTATATCAAAAACACACAGAAAAATAGTTTACTTTATAGCTGTTATTTATTTGCTTGCTTTTATTTCGCTAGAATGAGTATTCCTGAAGTTGAGGTTCGTTCTTTTAGGCAACAGGGGGAGAGAGTTTAAAAGATGCTTTGTACAGAATAAATGATGCTCATAATAGGTGCACAAAAAAATTCTACCTTGATAGTCCTGAGGAATTTTTATGTTGGTATTACTGGCTGGTATAAGTATGTGTTAGATACTCTTACGGGTGAAAATTTTCTAGGAACTCCTGCCTTGGAAGCCTGCAATTTGATTGAAAGTTTGGTAGGAGCGCCCCCACTATAACTGTTAAAACTGAGACCTTTTTGGAGGATGTTATTAATAAACTAAACTCTTTAGAAATGAACTTACCAATTTTCATTGATAATGCTAGAAAAGTTAATGAATCGATAATGACTATTGATAAAAGAATCACTCCTCTAGAAGCTAACAACACTCATGATGATCAAAATTTTAGGATTGGTAAACTAGAGGAGGCTATGGGAGTTTTAAGCTCAACTTTTCATCTCTTAAATTCAAAAAGGAGAAAGCCTTTGTGGGAAAGGAGCAAAGATTCATGTATGTTCCCAAGATAACTAAACCCAAATCTCAATATGTGCTGAAAATTGCTAAAACAATTAATAAAACTAACAGTGACCTTCATGCTGAATCTTCGGAAGCACATAGAGTGCCTATAGCTGCAAATAATGATTTAGAGGAAGTTATAGATGTTGATGCATCTTCACTTGAAAATACTTGACTTGCTTTCTATGCCTAGCTTAAAGGCGTTAAAGCAAAGCGCTACCGGGAGACAACCCATTTTATTTCTCCGTTTTCAACCCGTTTTCCATCGTTTCTTTCGGTGTGCTTTGCACCCGGGTGTTGTATATTTCCTTAGCAACCCTGATGTATCTTTTCTTTGTGTCTTTGCTGAGCCAAGTAAAGCCTCTAGTGGAAAGTTGAGACTATATTTCGGATTTCTGCGCAGGAAACAGATTTCTGCTATCCACTGTTAAATTCGTATAAAATCACAGAAAATTCAAAATGACCTGAGTTTTTTGTGCGTAATCCTGGGCTATATACGCAACTTTTCTTAGTTGAACACTTTTTGATTTGAGCAACAGAAGATTTTCGGGAAAAAACCATCTTTACCTGCTGTCCTGTTTTGACAGATTTCTGCCAACAATTGCATTTGCATCTTAATCTCTTTCTTTTGGCGTTCTTTTGAGAAAAAGAGTTTTAAAATAAGTTGTGAAAGTATCTAATGTGTTTATGAGTGTTAGGACTGTGTTGAAACTGAACCATGTGATTTTATTATTTTGATTGCACTAACGTTGCTAATGAAGATTGTGAGAAGTTTGGCGCGAAGGAAGTTTTCAAGGGTCAAGAGAAGAGGATGATATGACGTGATCAAGAAGAGTGAAAATCCTAAGCTTGGGGATGCCCCGGTGGTACATCCCAGCAAATTCCAAGAAGACTCAAGCGTCTAAGCCTGGGGATGCCCAAGGCATCCCCTTCTTCATCGACAAATTATCAGGTCACTTCTAGTGAAACTATATTTTTATTCGGTCACATCTTATGTGCTTTACTTGGAGCGTCTTTTATTTTTGCTTTCAGTTTGTTTTTATTTTTGCAGTAGTCTTGGTTTGACCCCAGCATTCTTTTATTGGAGAGTGACACGCTCCAATTTTTCATGGGAATACTTTGTATTCTTAATCTTTGTCTGGCTGCTGCATTTATTTAGCTTCTGTTTTGCATGCATCTCTTATCAGAGCTGTTAGTTTTAGTAGTATTATATGAGTAATCTCATGTTTGCTTGCTGTATCATGTAGAGTATTTTTATTAAAACATATCTTGTATGGTGCTTGTTGGGAAAAGAAACTGCTGCTTGAAGTAGAATTTTTAATGGTGCAAGTAGAAGCTTGTATAGACTCTGGCTAGAACTTTTTCATGCCATGCTAAATGTTATTTTAGTTTTCAATCCTTGTGGTTATTGAGTATCATGAATAGCCTCAAATAGCTGAGAGTGTTTACTATGCCATTGAAAGAATCATGAGTTGTTCTTTTCATATTAAAGCATAAATTTGTGGTATTCTCCTTTGAATGTTTTATTTGGTTGACTTGGCGCATGCTCATACCATGTTTATGACTATGAACCATTCACGAATTTCCTCCATGATCACTTAGTTTTTGAACTTGTGATGTGATGCTTGCGTTGGGAGACCCCAAGAGGAGGGAGTGATGAGCACAACGGTAGGAATTTTCCCCTTAGTTAAGAACCAGGGTTATCAATCCAGTAGGAGAAATAGGATCTTCGGATGGTTGATGCCACTGACAGTGGTGCTGGCGCTTCACTGGTGTCATCAACAACGTGGAACCTGCACACAACACAACCAAAATACTTTGCCCCAACGGTACAGTGAGGTTGTCAATCTCACCGGTCTTGCTGAAAACAAAGATTAGACGTATAGCGTGAAAAAACAATGTATTCTTGCAGTAAGTAAAGAGAGCAGGAAATTGTTGTGGTTTGTTTAACAGTGTGGAAAATGGACTGGGGTTCATAGGTTCACTAGTGGTGTCTCTCAAAAAAGATAACATGCTGGGTGAATGAATTACAGTTGGGGAATTGATAAATAGAGGTTTCACTGTAGTGCACATTATAACATGATGACTACTATGATATTTAGTGTGGGCATTACAACAAAATACATAGACCGAAATCCATCTGCATCTATGACTAATAATCCACCCTCAGGTTATCATCTGAACCCCCTTAGGTATTAAGTTGCAAGCAACAGATAATCGCATTAAGCAATGTGTGTAATGTAAGCAATGATTATACATGCGGATATTCTCACCGTTGTTTTCTCCCTAATGGCAACAGCACATCCTCCCCCTTTACGTTTATGTCACTCGAGCAAGGCAATGAGGAGGCATGAACCCACTATCAAGCATAAATACTCCTTCATGGAGTCACTAGCAACTACTTGGCAAGAGCAACCACTAGAAACGGAAAGCATGCAAGATCACAAATAACATATGCAATAAATACTATAATCAACTTGGCATAAGGTTAATATTCATCGGATCCAAGCAAACACATCATATAGAATTACATAAGATCAATCTCGATCATGATAGGCAGCTCAGGAAATCTCAACATGGAGGCATATGAGGAGGAGACAACCATCTAGCTACTTCTATGGACCCGTAGTACAGGGATGAACTACTCATGCAGCACTCTGAAGGCAGGCATGGTGATGTAGAAGCCTCCGGTGATGATTTCATCTCCGGCAGGGTGCCGAAAAACAGCTCCAGAACCCTCCTGATCTAGGGTTGACGATGACGGCGGTTGCGGAACTTTTTCGGGATTTTTGATCAGGTGCCCAGGGGTTTCCATCCGGGGGGAATAAATAGGCGAAAGGGCAAAGGCGGTGGAGGCCAGGGGGCCCCACACCCATAGCTGGCATGACCAGGGGGACCCGCGCCAGCCTATGATGTGGCCCCCCTGTTTCCCGTCATCGACTCATCTTCGGTGTTCTGGATGCTTTCGGGGAAAATAGGCACTTTGGGCTTTGTGGGGTCCAATTCCGAGAATGTTTCCAGAACAACTTTTCTGAAACCTAAAACGGCAGAAAACAGGGAACTGGCACGTGGCAACCTGTTAATAGGTTAGTCCCGGAAAACGTATGAAAATACTATAAATAAGGGAGAAACACATGTAGCAATTGGTATAATATGATCATGGAGCATCAGAAATTAAGGATACGTTTATGACGTATCAAGCATCCCCAAGCTTAGTTCCTACTCATCCTCGATTAGGTAAACGATAAAACAAAATAATTTCTGAGGTGACATGCTACTATCATAAACTTGATCATTATAATGTAAAAGCATATGTATGCTGAGATCATAGAACTTCAAGCACAAACATGATAAATAGAACTTTAATAATAAAGCATAGCAATCACTTTGCACCATGAAGAGTATCTTAACTAAAGGATCATGGATAAGAATGCAAAGAAAGATAAACATTTGTTTCAGGTATAGAGAAAGCATGGCAAAGTGGTATTTCGCTAGTCCTTAAGAGTGGGACAAAACATAAATGCCAGGACACTTTCAAAGTTCATGAGGAAGACTAGAACAAATAATTTAAGAACAAATAATATCACATCATGAAGTAATTATTGATGTTTATGGGACAAATACACATAGAACTCAGAATGGTAAAAATGCTGTCTCAACTGTGCATAAAGTTAGAAGATGGAGACTCAACATAAAAGTAAAAGAAAGGCCCTTCGCATAGGGAAGCAGGGATCACTCATGTGCTAGAGCTTTTTATTTTATTAAACAGAGGTATTAAAAGTTTGACAGTGAGTTTCTATATTTTAGGAGAGGTGTATGTTAATGTCAACAAATGGTAAAAAGACAATACAGTACATCACAAGCCAACTGGATTCACAAGAGCGGCTCCCATTGTGAAGGACGCAACTGGTGTAGAAGGTCACCCTCTTTCTCTTTTGTTTACACAATTATGCTTTGACTAATAAATCAGGGGCAAAAATAGTGAAGAGAATTCGTTTGCATTAATTTGGGGCTGGGCACCCCGCTGCCAGCTCTTCTATCATTTGGATAAGTGGATGAAGCCACTAGTCCAGGGTGTGAAATCCAACAAGTGAGATAAAGATTCTCTATTGGCGCCCTCATGAGAAAAAACAAGAACACAAAACATGAGTAATTTTGAAGGTTTTAAAGGTAACACATGAGCAATTTACTTGGAGTGGCAGTGAAATACCACATGTAGGTAGGTATGGTGTACACAATGGGAAAACTTTGATTTAGGGAGTTTGGATGCACGAGTAGAATTCCATACTCAGTACAGGTGGAGGCTAGCAAAAGACTGGGAGCGACAAATCAAGAGAGCATAAGAGCCATAATCATGCACATCGACATAAGCATCATTAATTAAAGCATAAGCGGTGTCACAAGTTCAAAAACTAAGTGGTCATGGAGGCTATTCATGACTGTTTTTTAGTCATCAACATGGTGTGAGCATGCGCCAAGTCAACCAAATAAAACATTCGAAAGAGAATACCATATATTGATGCTTTACTATGACAAGAACAACTCATGAATCTTTGAATACATATTAAACACTCTCAGATATTTAAGGCTATTCATGCTACTCAATAACCACAAGTCTTTAAAACTAAAATAACATTTGGCATGGCATGAAAAAGTTCTAGCCACAGTCCACACAAGTTTCTACTAGCACTGTTATAAATTATACATCAAGCAACAGTTTTCTTTTCCCAAGAAGCACCATAAAAGATATGTTTTAACAAAAATACTCTTTATGATACAGCAAGCAAACATGGGAGTACTCATATAATACTACTAAAACTAACAGCTCTGATGAGAGATGCATGCAAAACAGGAGCTAAATAAATGCAACAGCCAGACAACGTATTCTCGTGAAAAAGCGGAGCGTGTCACTCCCCAATAAAAGAATGTTGGGGTCCAACCAAGCTTACTGCAAAAATAAAAACAAACTGAAAGCAGAAGTAAAATACGCTCCAAGTAAAGCACATAAGGTGTGACCGAATAAAAATATAGTTTAAATAGAAGTGACCTGATAATTTGTTGATGAAGAAGGGGATGCCTTGGGCATCCCCAAGCTTAGACGCTTGAGTCTTCTTGGAATTTGCTGGAATATACCACCGGGGAATCCCCAAGCTTAGGCTTTTCACTCTTCTTGATCACATCATATCATCCTCTTCTCTTGACCCTTGAAAACTTCCTTCACACCAAAATTCTCACAATCTTCATTAGCAACGTTAGTGCAATCGAAATAATAAATTCACATGGTTCAGTTTTAACACAAGAATATAAATCAAAAACACATTATCTACGGTCAAAACTTATTTTAAAACTCTTTTTCTCAAAATAACACTAAAAGAAAGAGATTAAGATGCAAATGCAATAATTGGCAGAAATCTGCCAAAACAGAACAGCAGACAGAGATCAATTTTGTCAAAAATATTTTGTTGCTCAAATAAAAAAGTGGTCAACTAAGAAAAGTTGAGTATATATCCCATGATTAAGCACAAAAAATATCAGGTCATTTTGAATTTTTTGTGATTTTATACGTAATTAACAGTGAACAGCCGAAATCTGTTTCCTGCGCAGAAATCCGAAATATAGTCTCAACTTTTTACTAGAGGCTTTACTTGGCTAAAAAAAACACAAAAGAAAAGATACAAAGGGGTTTCTAAAGAAGTATACAAACCCTTTAATCAAATTAAACAGAGGAAAACAAAGAAAAAATAAAACCATGGGTTATCTCCCAAGAAGTGCTTTTCTTTAAAGCCTTTTAGCTAGGCATGATAATTTGAGAAGATGCTCACATGAGAAATATGAATTGAAGCAAAAGAGAGCATAAAGAAGAAAATGTAAAACAAATTTAAGTCTAACCCACTTCCTATGAAAAAGAATCTTGTATAAAAAAGTCAACGAAGCACAAAACAACAAGCATAGGAAAGCAAAATAAGTGCAACTTCAAAATTTTGAACATAAAGAGGGGAAACTTGATATTGTTAAGATGCATAAAATTATGTTTTCCTCTCTCATAATAACTTTCAGTGCCATCATGAATAAAATTAACAATATAACTATCACAAGAAACATTCTTATCACGGGCCACATGCATAAAAGAATTAATACTGTCCACATAAGCATAGTCATTCTTATTAATAGTAGTGGGAGCAAATTCAACAAAATAGCTATCATTATTATTCTCATCACCATAATCATTAAATATAGGTGGCATTTTGAAATCATAATTTATTTTCTCCTCAATAGTAGGTGGACCGAAAATATCATATTTATCATTGTAAACAGGTGGAACTAGAATACCACAATCATTATAATCATCATATATTGGAGGAAAAGTATCATCAAAGAAAATTTCCTCCTCAAAACTTGGGGGACTAAAAATATCATATTCATCAAAACTAGGTTCCCCAAGCTTAGAATTTTCCATAGCATTAGAAATAATAGTGTTCAAAGCATTCATACTAATAACATTGCTATTAGCATGCAAATAAAGTTCCATAGGTTTTTTAATTTTCTCTTCAAATACTTCATGTCCTAACTCAAGATAAAGATTATAAAGCTATCTCATATTTTTGTTGTTTTCCATTAAGCCTAACTAGTGAAAATAAAAATAAGAAACAAAAAGATAAAATTGCAGAATCTAAAGGAAATAACTTCGAGAACTCACTCCCGAGGATGTGAGTACCTTTTACCTTACCTCCCCGGCAACGGCGCCAGAAAAGAGCTTGATGTTTACACACGCTTCTATTATTGTAGACATAGTTGGGCCTCCAAGTGCAGAGGTTTGTAGAACAGCAACAAGTTTCCCTTAAGTGGATCACCCAAGGTTTATCGAACTCAAGGAGGTAGAGGTCAAAGATATCCCTCTCAAGCAACCCTGAAATTAAGATACAAGAAGTATCTTGTGTCCCCAACACACCTAATACAATTGTCAGTTGTATAGGTGCACTAGTTCGGCGAAGAGAGAGTAAAATGCAAGTAATATGGATGATAATAATCGATAATAGCAATCTGAAATAAATATGGCAGCAAGCAAACATGTAGCAGAACAGGAGGAAAACGATGTTTCAATGCTTGGAAATAAGGCCTAGGGCTCCTACTTTCACTAGAGGACACTCTCAACAATGATCACATAAATGAGTAACTAGATATCTTCTCTCACTAAGCTATTCTTGACCCTCTCCGGTTGGATAACGAACACTAATCATAGCGTAGGGCTGCAAAAGCATTCCTTAAAGTAAGCATCCCCATGTCTAGTTAACCCCACTTTGTCACTATGAGCGCTCCAGAAGGTACTAGACAAACACCACAATTCATAGAGGAGACACACACGTTGTGCACACTGTCACCTTCACACCGCGATACAAGGTGACTCCATAGTTCATATTAATAAAGAACTTGAGTAGCAAAAGATGAAGAGTAACATCTACCAATTCAAATAGATTACAAAGCTCATGATCACATATAGATCACACCATGGGAGAGAGAGATGAACCACATAGCTACCGGTAGAGCCCTCAGCCTCGGGGGAGAACTACTCCCTCCTCATCATAGGAGACAACAACGGCGATGGAGATGGCGGTGGAGTCGATGGAGATGGCTTCCGGGGGCACTTCCCCGTCCTGGCAGGGTGCCAGAACAGATATATGTCCCCCGAAACTTGTCGGCGGCGGCGGAGCTATAGATGTATTTTGTGGAAAAGGTCGATCCTTTTAGAGTTTTCCCTCGAGAGAGTATAAATAGTCGAAAGGGCGATACCGGGAGGTGGCCAGGGGCCCACACCCCTAGGTGGTGCGGCCAGGGGGACCCGCGCCACCCCATGGTGTGGCCACCCTGTGGCCCCCCTCTGGGGCTCTTCAGGACTTCTGGAACTAAAAACGACAGAAAATAGGGAACTCACTCTGTGGCATCTTGTTAATAGGTTAGTCCCGGAAAACGATAAAAATGACATAAAGTGTAAGGAAAACATGTGTGAAACAACATGGAGCATCAGAAATTAAGGATATGTTTATGACGTATCAGTCAGCTGTGATCTTCTCTCGTTCGCATGTCAACGAGCTGCTAGAGATGTACGTTGTAGGTCTTACGAGACTACATGCACATGGGTGGGATCCCTTAATTCCCGCGGACTCTGGGGTCTATGAGTGTCTGCCAGGGGCGCCTAGATATCCATCATGAGGAATCAGGGGTTCAACCTGCTGGTGGAAATGGGTGGGCATGCGTTGTGCGAAGAAGCACGGTTTGGCTTGGACCAACAACCGGGCCCCACACCTGAGTGGGAGTGGACAGGAATATACACCTGGTTGTGGAACATGGTCTTGGCCGTCCATGGGTAAAGTAACGCACCTCTGCAGAGTGTAAAAAGATGTGGATTGTTACCCCCTGTTCTGGGAAGGAGCTGCGAACACCGCAGGAAAGGCAACTCCATGAAGTTCTAGTCCTTTGAAGATCTGGCGGGCATAGTTTTCAGAATTAAAATCAACCTCTTGAAGAAAGGATTTCAAAACCTTGCATTAGCTTATGACTCTTTCGAGTCTAAAGCGGTAGTTAGTGCATCAAACTACCCACTATATAACATGAACTTGCTGAGTAACGCTCGTTACTCATTTGTTCCCGTTTGACCCCCCTGCTTAGAATTGAAGCCTGATGGAAGTCGTCACCGTGAAGCCATCGCTATCTCATGAAGTTAGGTGGAGTGATATATTACTTAGACAGTAAAGCATCATCATCAACAACGCTGGTGGAGGAGAATCTATCAAGTTGTCGGTGGAGTCCATTCTTGGGCTTAGCTGTTGCAAGCCGTAGATTAGGGCTGACATCAGCCGTAGTGGATTGGTTCTGAGCTAGAGTTATTCTCGAGCTTGGAAATTCGGATTTCTTCTTCTCATGTTTCATTTGCAGGAGATCTTATTGATTCATCAAAGAGATTCTCAAGATTTTGTAATGAAGTTTGTATCTTATAGCTTTGCTTGGACCCGCTGTGTTTCTGTTGTACCACTCGGAGAGATGTAACATTCACGGATAAGTCCTTCTGTGAGTATTATGTCACTGATTTGCGCACTACACATGAAGTGGTGTGCTGGGTCACCACGGATGGTATCAGAGCAAAGCGACCTTAGGTTCAAAACCTTTTAGGAGATCTATAGATTGGTAAAGACTATAGGAAGCCATCTTATCTAAACCACATTTCTACAACTATGATGATCATTCACCTGAGAATGATATGATCATGCTTGTATAGAATTTCTTACTCAACTTGAGTAAATCAACTTATCTATTTGTTTTTATACCTAGGTATGAATAGTTAGAAGTCTATCATGTATCAGTGTTATTTAGAAAGAGTTGTGACATAGTCAGAGATGATTAAGTAAAAGTGATGATTACCCCATTCTATGATTGAATATGATGGAGTACAACATGGTATAGAGTACGTATAAGAATCGTCAAGAAGGGATGTTTGAGTATCATAAAGAGTCATTACACCATGGCAACTATGGGATATATACCATATCCTTTGTTGTCAAGTCTAGAGTTGAACTGCTATAGTATAGTATAGTAGGAGAAGGCATATGCATTGATGGAAGCTACATTATTACTCCTATGATGTGATCAACACCATGAAGGACAAACAGATACTACGAGAAGCTTATCATAACCAATATGAAGTAATTCAATTTACATGGTACTTAGACCTATATGGAACCAAGTTAGACAACAACTACTATAGGGTTATTTTGTCTGGGTGTATTCCATTGCAGTAAGGCATGCAATTGGAGTAAATACCGAGGCAAAGAGTGGTTGTGTAGACTAGGATTATAGGGTACTATATACCTACTTGTAGTGTATAGCATTTAAGAGCCTTGGTACTTGAGATGTCTTACTCTAAGTACTTTTATTCCACGTGCTTTTGATGCATGAGTGATAAATGCATTTGGGGTTTATTGCTTCTTATTTGGATCTTTGATTGACCAGATCTGTACATGAAGATTGAACTTGATGTGCAAATGCATGTGCAAACACTGAGTTCTTTCTTGATGTTACTGGTCTAGAGGGTGTAGGAATATAATGAGAGCGGTCTGAGTTATCAGCAGATTGAAGCAACCACCAAAGCTCTGAAAAACTAGAAAGTCAAGAAGGCAGAAGACAATGAAGACATTGATGGGAAAGGATAACATTCCACATCTTGTTTGGATTTGGTGACATACTTCATCATCACATGGAGATCTATGACCAGTGAAGTGAACAAAATCACATGATTAGTTATATCCTAGAAGGAAACATGTAGAAGTTTGATAAATAAACCTATAGAGTTGTCCCGTAGAAGTCAAAACCCAAAGATGTAGAAGGACCATAGGAAGTAACCAATGGAATAGGTTATAGTCACCTGCAGGAAAAAGTTAAAACTCGAAGATATTTTCGCTAAACAAGTGAGTCTAAATCAATGTACACTATGGTGTACAAGTTTCTTTGAGCAGTATTTCTCTTGAGACCACTAGATTCAACCAAATGGAAATCTAACCATAGACAGTATCCAGTGTACCGGAAGAATCTTATTGGTTATTCATCACCCGGTGGATATACCAAATGTTCTTCGGAAAGTTGTGAGAGGTAGGAAACCATACCTATTCATCGGAGAACGAAACTTGGTATCCACTATGAGGTGGAAATACCACGTGTTCTTCATGAGACCAGTAGGAAGGCATAATAAGAAATCAGGAGTGGCATAGTAACATGCAGAGTATTAGATTATCATGCAAGAAAGTGGAAGGTGAATCATCAAGACAATAGGCTACACATGCCAAGGTAAACACAACAAAACAAATGTGAAGAATCAACGGTTTACAGAAGTTCTCTCTACCTATGTTTACGTGAGAGAGGTTGAACTTCGGGACGAAGTTCATGTTAAGGGGGGCATACTGTAACATCCCAGTGTTTGGGAGGTTATAAGGATCTAAATATAATATGTGCATTTGAAAAGCATGCATCTAAAAATATGGGAAATTTTGGCGCGAAAGTTTAAACAAAGCAAAGTGACCAATGTTTCACTTGACACGATGAAATAGGTTTAGATCATCTGGTCAAGAGTACATTTGGAGTGGTCTTTATCACATAGTATCTCTACAAACCAAATCATATGATTACACAAACCATAATTGGTCGTGACCAACACAAACTCTCAACAACCTTAACCACAAGACTTTAAGTGACTTGGGATAATGCATTAGGTATCTAGAACTCAAAGAGGGGTGAGTTTCCAAATCACATAATTGATGATCATAGTTTCACAATTGAGTATGCGCCATTGCACCATCTCATTAATAGAGATGTATCTCCTATAAAACAACAACTCTTTAAGTTATCAATCATTCAAATACACCTCTTATAAATTATCTTATAACTACTAAGTGCACCTTCACAAGTAAATAACAAAGGTTCAATAAGAACACAAATGATACAAACAAGTGTTAAATCAAAACCCTAAAGTGGGAAATGACTTAATAATTGTATTAACATATTTATCGAATATGTACATATCTCCTCAACCATAAAAGAAGTACCTAAAAGAAGAAATAAATCTTCTTAAACTATTGTTAAACCTTGATCATTACGTATGATCTTTCCAAACCTCTATGTCTGCATTATGATTACAAATGAAGAACATAAAATAACAACATGAAACTTTGAGAAACTCACTAATAACTCTGACTTAAATCATTAAACTCTAATAACCTTCACATGCTCATTGTTTCAATCATCTTATACAAGTGAGCATATGAAACCTCAACACAACAATGAACCATTTGATCAACTTATTATAAAGTCATAATTCCACAAACACTCCACATTTCTATCCACATCAATATTCAACAACTAAAGTATCTCTGGATACAACTAAAGTAATAACAACAAGTTATAAACTCTATTAGAAGAATTTAATTGATAACTAAGTAAAACAAATCCTATATGATATAATTACATATCTTTTGGGAAATAAAATAAGAAGTATATGGAAGGATAATAAAAGCATGAACTAACTCTTAATCTAGATCTTGTTATGTTGTCTAGACTATTCTATTTGTTTCCAATCTTCTCAAAGTCATTCTACAAGAGAAGCACCCATAAGAAAAGAGGAACTACCACCAGAAGACCTTCAGGAAGATTCTTTAGAATGTTCTAGAAGTGTTATTCTAATCTATTATAAGAGTACTTGGAAACTCTTATATCTTGATCTGATCTTATTAACTCTCTTGAAATAGTGTGATATTCCAATGTTAGTGGTATATAGAAGTAGTTTGGTAACAAGATTAATTACCTTGTTAACAGATCACTTTTGTATACTCAAACAATTGAGTGTCATACACAAACAAACAAACGATTGAATTACATGGTACATCTCAGCCTATTGTATATGAGTAGTAATTTGGGGGAAAGACTAGCTACCTTGTTAACAAATTCTTATTATATGCATAGGGCAGATTGATGTCATAAACTACATCTATATTCCTTTTGCAATCAACCAACAGAAAGAATAACACTTAGGAAACAAGAAACCACATTGTAATCATCTAAGTAAATTTTTTTCTTGGAATAACTCGTTGTTTTCACCACAAGGGTGAGATAGTTGAAGATGGACTTCCAGAGCAAATATTACTTGCAAGTGACAAAAGGAGTATCTGAAGACAAGTGGTAACTAGAGAGAAGAACATCAAGCAACATAAGACCACAAGGAGCAACACTATCTCAATAAGAAATTATTCCGTGAAGGATTAGTTAATGTTAGAGAATCTATAATCTCCATTCCTTGTCAAACTCAATAGTGATGAAGACCATAATAATCTCTTAAATGAAACAATTTTATAATAAGGAATAGTAAGAAACCATTGCATCTAAATGACTTGTGTTATGTGAGGTAATGGTAACAAGCTTAATACCTTGTTTTCCATATACTTTTCATACATTAGACTAATAGATGATAATAGAAAATTCATCTACACATAACCATGTAAATGATTACATGTTCTAAAACAAACATGGGATAATATCCATATTGGAACCTATGTGGAAAACAAGAAAATAAGATTCCAAAGACACACATGTATTCCACTTGGTAAAGAACCTATTGTGTCAAATAGGGCTTGCACACACCTTAGTAAAAGTCCAACCAAAAATTGCTAAAACTTCCAACTATGAAAGATGACATGGTATCATAAATAAAACAAGTCCCTTCACCAATGTAAATAATTTGGTATGACATGGTATAAATTTCCCTGTTGAGTGATTTTCAGGAAAGTGCATAGAAACATTACTAAGTAGTTTTACCAAATAATTTTCCAAAAGACTAATAACTAAAATTATTCACCATTATTGAAATAACATGATTGTTATGTCATATTCATATGATAGCATGTATGAAAGAAGATTAAAATTCAACTGAAGTTGAAATGGGTGAAAATAACAAAACCCCCACAATGGAGCACCCTAAGTATAAAATTTAAATCTTGCTCAAAATTGAAAAAGAAAAACACGGTGAGCTTGGAAATTTGATAAGGAATTAAAAACTAATTTTAATAATTTTTATCTTTACAAAAAGGCCCTAAAAACAAGGGTTTATTCTCTGTTTTTAAGATAGAAGGGCTTATTGGTAATTATCCGAAACTTCTAGGGGGTTATGCGGAAAAACGTCATTTTGTCTTCCTCCAGGACGGTTGAGACATGGCCGAGTCGCCGCTGCCATCTGCCACCTCCTCGGGACCGCCCTTCCGCGCGGATAAGAAGGAGGAGGAGCCCTCCAACTTGCACTCTCTCACTCTCGCACTCGCTGCCTCTCTCTCTCTCTCAGTGTGGAACCCGGAAACCCTAACCCTAGCAACCCACGGCCGCCGCCGTGCACCGTTGATTCCGGTAGTCCCGGGAGGAACCGAGACCACCACAGAGTTCCCAGTATTCCTCTCCCTCAACTCGAGCTCTCTGAGGGGCGGGGATGACCCAGGCGCCGCGAATCGGGATTTCTTCCCCAAGTCCGGCCGCCGGCCATAATCAGGACGCCGTCGTTGCTAGAGCCCTCGCCGTGCCTCATCGACATGCTCACCGTACTCCTGGTGACCTCACACATCTCATGGTGTTTTCCGTTTGGGGTTTGGGCGTCGAATTCGTGTTCCCGCCGTGCACTACTACCCGCCGCCGCCAAACGCCATCGCCGGCGACACTCCGGCGACCTTTGGAAGCGGCGCTGCCACCACTAGCCTCCCCTTTGCACCCTCTCTTGATTGGGATCAACGAACGAGTCCAATTCGCGTCGAATCGCTTGATTGCAAAGCCTTTGTAGTGAAAGCCTCCATTGCTGACGCAACCATGACGTCATCATGACGTCATGGGCCCTTTTCCTTTTATTTTATTTCTTTATTTTCGAATTAAAAACGAAAACTGACACGTGGGGCCACCTGTCAATTCAAATAATAACAGAAAAATAATTAAACTTAATAATTCAATTACTTTAAATCTATAACTCAGAAAAATATAAATAATATACCAAATTAATCAGAAAAATATGATTTAAATGTTTTTGAACTTTTAATTTTTTTGATAAAATTTAAAATTAAATATTTCTTTAATTAAATTAAATCATTTAAAATTAAGAAAAATAGTAAATAATTCATAAAATCAGAATAATACAAGTTATATACCAAAATGCTCCAAATGACATATGCAACTCATCTAATTTGGATAATTTTATATGTGTGCAATATTTTGCCTGATCATTTAATTCATTTAAAATTAATAAATCAATAATTTATCCTAATCTTTTCAGAAACATTCAAATAATATACCAAATGAAAGATGACAACATTTTCAAACTCATTATGTCTATAACAAATTATTTTTTTAACTTATGAATTCCATTTTAAGAAGTATAAGGGAAGACTATGGGATTCCAATATAACGAGGACTAACCAACACCACACTATCTTCTTTAGTATTGAACCCAAATAAGTTTTACTTCCTAATCCTTTTGACAAACATTATTGGATTACAAGTTGATAGAGATGATGGAAGTATGTACTCACCTTGATTTAAATTCTTTGGTCTTAGCCCCACACTTTTCAACAATGCAAAATAGCATGTGTTGTTATTTCCTTAAAGTTGTTTTCAATATGATATTACTTTGTGTTATTATCTTATTGCATAACCAAATAATAAACACTTCTACCTAAACATGATAACCATTGTATGTTGAATAAAATGGAAACACATATAAGTCTAAAAGAACTGAACAACATCATCACCACAAATAATGAAACAACTCACCTAAAATCTGTGTGATCTCAGTACCGTATCGATCATGGCTTACACTTGTAAGCTGGGGTATTTTCAGGGTTTTATACGATGCATCTCATTATTATGCATGTATCATCTTGCCAGTGTTTTCAGTAGTCCTTACCGGGACTACTTTGCTATCTTTCAGATGTCGCGATTTTCCACGTGACCCTTGAACCCGAAGACATGGATTATTATTATTATTATTTCAATCTCAGGCAAGTTCATCACTTTCTCATATCCTTTGCAGTATATCATAAAGAACTATTTGCAAAAACCCTATCGTTTACCACCTATGCTCAAAAGAATGCATGATTCTATTTTTATAATAATATGACTAATTGAATGACTACCCGAGTGGTAGTGTTCTGTTTGGTGGGCGGATGGACCATGATAAGATGAATAGGTCAAAGGAAGGTTCCATATACATGTGAAATTATTACCTAGGAATCAACAACAACTGCCGTTAGGATTCGTACACCGTAAATACCGCGTTAACCATGGGTCTTCTATGAGGGGAGTAAGTCGGCTGGAATCTTCTCTCGTTCGCATGTCAACAGTCTGCCAGAGATGTACGTTGTAGGTCTTGCGAGACTACATGCACATGGGTGGGATCCCTTAATTCCCGTGGACTCTGGGTCTATGAGTGTCTGCCAGGGGCGCCTAGATATCCATTGTGAGGGGTGGAATCAGGGGTTCAACCTGCTGGTGTAAATGGGTGGGCATGGGTTGTGCGGAGAAGCACGGTTTGGCTTGGACCAACAACCGGGCCCCACACCTGAGTGGGAGTGGACAGGAATGCAAACCTTGTTGTGCAACATGGTATTGGTCGTCCATGGGTAAAGTAACGCACCTGTGCAAAGTGTAAAAGGATGTGGCATGTTAACCCCTGTACCGGGAAGGAGCTGCGAACGCCGCAGGAAAGGCAACTCCACGAAGTTCTAGTACTTTGAAGATCTGGCGGGCATAGTTTACAGAATTAAAAGCAAACTCTTGAAGAAAGTATTTCAAAACCTTGGATTATCTTATGACTCTTTTGAGTCTAAAGCGGTAGTTAGTGCATCAAACTACCCACTATATAACATGAACTTGCTGAGTAACGCTCGTTACTCATTCGTTCCCGTTTGACCCCCCCCCTTAGAGTTGAAGCCTGATGGAAGTCGTAACCGTGAAGCCATCGCTATCTCCTGAATTTAGGTGGAGTGACATATTACTTAGACAGTAAAGCAACGTCATCAACAACGCTGGTGGAGGAGAATCTATCAAGTTGCCCGTGGAGTCCATTCTTGGGCTTAGCTGTTGCAAGCCGTAGATTAGGGCTGACATCAGCCGTAGTGGATTGGTTCTGAGCTAGAGTTATTCTTGATCTTGGAACTTTGAATTACTTCTTCTCATGTTTCATTTGCAGGAGATCTTCTTGATTCATCAAAGAGATTGTCAAGATTCTGTAAAGAAGTTTGTATCCTATAGCTTTGCTTAGACTCGTTGTGTTTCTGTTTTACCACTCTGAGAGATGTAGCATTCACGGATAAGTCCTTCTGTGAGTATTATGTCACCGACTTGTGCACTACACATGAAGTGGTGTGTTGGGTCACCACACGCCATCACCACCGTCAGTGGCATCAACCTTCCAAAGATCATGTTTCTCCTACTAGATTGATAACCTTGGTTCTTAACTGAGGGAAATTCTTACCGTTGTGCTCATCACACCCTCCTCTTGGGGTTCCCAACACGCATTGCAAACATCAAGGCACCATCAACGCGAGCATAAACCCGCACCATGATCATCACGACGATAGTTATCACGGCTAAGATCATCACGCCGGTAGTCCTCATGGCGATACTGCTCACGGTATCCACCACCACCACGGTCATCTCAGCGAAACTGCCCATCATCAAGGGGATACTGTTGTCCATTGCCACCCCGATCATATCGGCGGTAGTACTACTGCCCACCGCTGCCACGATCATCACGAAAGCGGCCAGTATCGCCTCGGTTGTCACCACGGTACTGCTGTCCACCAGTACCTCTCAAGCAGCTGCATCATGACCCACAAGTATTGGGGATCGCAACGGTCTTCGAGGGAAGTAAAACCCAAATTTATTGATTCGACACACGGGGAGCCAAAGAATATTTATGAGCCTTAACAAGTGAGTTGTCAATTCACCTGCACCTGAAAGTGGACTTGTTCGCAGTGGTGATTTGAGTAAACAACGGGATTAAATACTATATGCATAGGGATGGATGAACGGGCATTGCATGGATAAGAAAGTTCAAATAATGATCATGTCACGGGCATTGCAGATAAATAAGATAAAGCATCCAAGCACTAAGTAAACATAGGCATGTGTTCCATATATAGTCGTACGTGCTCGCAATGAGAACTTGCACAACATGTTTTGTCCTACCAGCCCGTTTTCAGCGGGGCCTCAAAGGAACTACTGGTAATTAAGGTGCTCCTTTTAATAAAGCACCGGAGCAAAGCATTAACACTCTGTGAACACATGTGATCCTCACATCGCATCTATCCCCTCCGGCTGTCCCAATTTCTGTCACTTCGGGCCCTCGGGTTCCGGACAACAATATGTGTAAACAACTTGCAGGTATGATCACGAAACAATAATTATCATCATGATTCAATAACATGTTCAGATCTGAGATCATGGCACTCGGGCCCAAAGTGGCAAGCATCAAGCATAACAAGTTGCAAGAATGTCAACAACACTAATAGAGGATACTAGGCACTATGCCCTAACAATCACGGCATTATTAGATGAACGATCTCATCCAATTCCTACCATCCCCTTCAGCCTACAAAGGGGAATTACTCACACATGGATGGTGGAAACATGGATGGTCGATGGAGAGGCGTTGGTGATGACGATGGCGATGATCTCCTCCACTTCCCGTCCCGGCAGGGCGCCAGAACAGGAACTTCTGATCCTCGAATCGAGGTTCGGGACGGCGGCAACGCTCTGTTGTGTTTCTGTGGAATATGGCGAACCCCCTCTCGTTTTAGGATTGAAGGCTATTTGTAGTCGGAAGGGGAGTCCGAGGGGGGACTGTGGGTGGCCCACACCATAGGCTGACGCGGCCTAGGGGGACCCGCGCCAGGGGGTGGTGTGGCCACCCTGTGGCTCATCTCTTGGGCCCCTTCTGGCTCCCGGGGTCTTCCCGGGTGAAAACATCAATGGGGTCTTTTCTGGGCAATTTCCCGAAAGTTGATTTTTCTGCACAAAAACAAGACACTAAGGTAATTATGCTGAAAACAACGTTAGTCCGTGTTAGTTGTATTCAAAACACACAAGTTTAGAGGAAAACAATAAGAAAAGTGTTCGGAAAAGGAGATACGTTTTCGACGTATCACTGCATTAGCTGAAGATTGGAAAACCGTATTGTTGTGACCAGATTGTTCAGAAAGTGGACTGCCTGTAATCATATGCTTGGAGTTGAGCACACATATCAGTGAACTGGTGGTTGGAACAACATTAATAGAGGCAACAAAAGGTGTATATTCTCCATCAAGTCCGGCAAGGATGTAGCCTTTCAATTCATCATCATCAACCACTTTCCCAGCTGCAGCAAGCTCAGAAACGAAGCCTTTCATCTTTGCAATATACTGTGTTGTTGCCAGATTCTGTTTCTTGGTATTGCTCAAAGCACCCGGCAACATATTAACGTGGGCGCGAGATCGGGACGAGAAAAGATCATGGATTATAGTCTATACTCCATGCGAGTGCTCAAAGCCAATTACTTCAGCAAGGAGTTCTGGACCTAGGGTTTTGACAATGTAACTCAGAACTGTTTGGTCTCGGGCAAGCCAAACACTGTAAGCCTCATTTGCTACGGTGGATTTTTTGTCTTGCGCATCTTCAATCTCCAGGGTTTTTGGCGGAGCAGCGTCGGAACCATCTAGTAGCCCCATGACATGCGCACCGCGAAGAGCAGGATGTACCTGAGCCTTCCAAAACAGGTGATTCTCTCGGGTCAGCTTCTCTGACGGCGAAGCTCCACAGCTGCAAGGGACGCAGCAGCTGACGAGGATGATGCCATCGGACCTAGGGTTTTTGTCGACTTGTGGGTTTTCTTGAGTTGTTTCTTCTGGGACAAACTTCTTTGACGACGGGAACAACACCGACGCTTGAATTATTGACTCTTGGCTTCTCGTTTCTTCTGACCGTTTGGTTGTTGGGGTCCTACACACGGCGATCGCCGGTGGGAGGGTTTCTTCTTGCGATCGGATCTACTTCGCTAGACGTCGGAGGCTTGGCTCTGATACCATGTCAATCGGGTTGGAACCGTACCATCTCCATGGGTTCGGGCTGCGTGTTATATAGGTGTAGAATAACCCTATACGGGGTATGCTACAGATACGTATACGACTAGGTAGAGTACTACTCTATAATAGTACGTATAGAAATAGGAAACCAGAAATACTACATTGCTTTCAAGATGACAAGTACGCCCTTCTCGTCTCCCTGTCTTGAACCAGGGGCTTGGATGCATGTCCTATTCCCATTGCCATTGGGATGTGTTCTAGGGCAAAGCAGAGCTATAGCATCATCGGATCAACCAAAACACAACTGTTTTCCCCTGAAAGAGGTAAAAAAAACATCACCTGTCTGTCTCCCAGCAAAAATGAAAGATGAAAATGCATCGTTTGGTTAACACTCCAAGGACGACTAGGAGCACTCCAAGGAGAATACGCTTCTTGTTAAAAAAAGAAGAGAATACGCTTCATTTGAACTTATCTGACTAGTAATTAATTACGAGTACCAGGAGGATTAATTACATCTGGCGGTAGTACTAGTACTACTATAGTTGATTACCTCGTCGTTTACAGCAAGCCTAGTTGGAAAATGGCCTGCCGGAGAGTCATCGGCTATGGACGTCGCCGACGTGCCGGTCCGTCGTCGGAGCTGAACCTTTCGTCGGATGGTGACGGAGTACATCGCCTTGGATCGTGACGGGGCTACTTTCAGTCGCACTTCGAAGAGTCTTTTCTGCTGCCCTCCGGCCAGAGCCCCAGATCTCCACATCCATGGCGTCACCGTCCGCTAGGGAGCACTCGCACTATTTTGGCTAAGGAATCTAACAGAGATACCGCTACAGAGGTAGGACTACCACTTTATTTTCGTACTACTAATATTAGCGACTGTTTTGTTCCTTCGGAATGTTCGGAAGGGGATTGAGCTGTGATTTAGCTCAGCACGTTCCAGCTGAACCCAACACAGTACCGCGATTACCGGCGCCGAGGAGGAGGGAGAGGGCGGCGAGCGGGACGGCGACGAGGACAGTGAGGACCCGCCACGCGGAGACGAGCGTGAAGAGCAGAACCACGAACCGCCCCAAATACAGGGCCGTAGCCGACGCGGTCGCCGGCACCGGGGCAACCAGGTTGATGTAGCGGAAAACGAGGCCAACGAGGTGCGCGAGGACGACGGCGGCGACGTACGCCGTCGGCAGGACGAGGAGGAGCACGGCGACCGCCAAATCCACGGCGGGGCTGCGCGGGGAGGGCCTGTCCAGGAAGCGGAGGAGCGGCTTCATGATCTTGGCGCATCCGTCGGCGAGGTAGGAGGCCAGATGGGCCACCTCCGGGACGGTATCCGCCATTGTCGCCGGACGGCAGACTAGGTGTGGGCTGGAGAAGCAATGGGGTTGAGATTTGGTGGTCGATGAACTGAGTACTAGTCAAGACCGGTCAAGGCACGAAGAAATGAGAATGTTGTCTCGGTTAGGAGAGACGAGTGGCTTGGTTTTATAGGGACTTTTTGTCGTATCTATCCAGGGAGGATGTTGGTTCGTTTTGTTGGAATGTTGGGTGGAGGAGTGCGGGCAAGGATGGCAGATGTAGGGCAAACGGTGCTGGATCTGACCATTCTGCCCTACTATCACCACAGCGGCACCACAACCCACCGTCTCACCACATTAAACACAGGGCCGGACCATATGGGTGGCAAGCGGGGCGCCCGCCCCGGCCTATGTACGACTTCTATAGTATTATTAGTGTAAATTTTGTCTTAGTTCTAATTATGTATAAAATCTAAAAGAATGTACTAAAATATTAGGAGGCTCAAGTCTATCGGACCAAGTCGAACCCACCAAATCTACACACTCTATTCTCAAGAGGCAGGGAAAAAAAATGGTCGACACTTCATTTGTTCACTCTTCTCACAAAAATTCACAACATCATTTTCTGGTAACAAGGTGGCTCCTCCTTGATTCCGAGGTCACATGCAACCACTAATATACATCCACGACGTAATCAAATCACCCTAATCAGCTCTCCTTTCATCATCAACATTTCACTAATTCCCCATCGACATGACGTTCGAGAGATGTTGCGAGTTCATCCTTCACATTCCTCTGTTTTTCGCTCTCATGGCTCAAAATTTGCGTAAGTACTCCTCTGTTCATCCATGGATTGACTTGATAAAAAACTGTCTGAGTTTTCAATTTTAGAGTTTAGATATAATCTATTATCATGTACGATTTCAAATTCCACTTCTAAAAATATAACACATTTTGTGTTTATATGTGCGTGCAAGTGCCCTGGGTTGTCGTCTTGCCCCTGGGCCCCGTAAATGTATGGACCCGCCCTGATTAAACACTTGTACTATCACCACCACGGCGCCACCACAACACAAAGTACCAACACACTAAACACTTGTAATGTTACTCACGTTAAATACGGAGTAGTTTCAGTTGTCATAAGCATAAACCGGTGATTGCTAGATACGAGCAAAAAAAAACTTTAGCAACAAATCGATCACAAAAAAGAGGAGAAAACAAGTCCCCACATTCATATCCTTCAAGAGAACGATCCTCATCTCAGCAGTGTCGTGGGAAGGTTGCGTCGATGTGGAACTCCACGGCACTGGGCCTTTTCAGCGAGTGTGATGCGGAGAGCTTGATGATGGCCATGGGAATATCACAAAGACGAGGACGACGGCGGCATGTGGCTATCGCCATGCTCATCGTGACCTCCGCCCACCATGGGGCGAGCTTTGACGATGCTCTTGCATCACATGCAACATGGCCACACGGGGCTGGATGGGGGGGGAGGCAGTGAAGGCGAGGTGCTAAGGATCCGCGCGCAGAAGAGAGAGGGGGGAGGGGGGTTGGTGGTGGAGGGAAGAGGTTGACAGGTAGACCCCTTGTGAACACAGGGACAGGCCCAGGTCCACGAACTATCAAAACCATCTCGATTTGAAATGAATTTGATAGTTCATGGACAATTTGGACAAACATCAACCGTTTGACAGGTCCCGTTTCGGGGTGGTTTCTCGACCGCGGACGAAAATGTGTCGATTTTGGATGGATGGCAAAGGTTTTTATAGCTACCCCCGGGGGAGATGCCCTAATTAACGTAGTTCTCATGGACTTCTTTTACTGCATGTTAAACCAAGTGCCATTTCTTGATCTCTTTGCATCCTTCCAACTGTATGCAATTTAGTTTAAAACTCAAGGGCTTGGATGCAAGTGACGTAATAATTACCCTTGTGCCCCTTCAGTCCTCCACGCTCATTTTCTTAACGCTGGTACATGCGCGCTCTCTCTCTCTCACTCTCTCTGGCTCAACGCAAGTGGTGGACCGGTAATTTCGCGGTGGTGGTACTAGCTCCGCTAGTACGGTGGTCGAGCTAGGCTGTGGTGCAAAGAAAGAGCTCAGTGTGCTTTAGTTTTCACCTTCTTCTTTCGATTCGTATGTCAGCAAAGCGTTCAATCTGTTTTCCATTTCTGCCATCACTGTAAGCGAGCGATTTTTCAAGTCCATCATATATAATTGGCATGTCTCTAGGAACATGTCTCGCTCCCTAGTCAAAACGTCGCAGCGAAAGTCCCAGGATTTTTTTTGAACAAGAACGTCCCAGGATTATTTTCAGATATACTCTCCCATTTGTAAAAATCAAGCGGTGCAATATTTGGTCAAATAGCTAAAAATAAATCGCGGCTAGCTGCCGCCCGCTCCGTGCGGCTTTGGGTAGGAGCCTTACCGATTTTGCGAGCTCGCCGGTCAACTCTCGTGGTCGTCGTAGTTGTAGCGCAAAAAATGATGCACAACGGCTGGGCTGTTGTTTGCGTAGCCGCACGGTAAAAAAAATTGTTTTTTCCCTCCACAACAGGTTTTCACGTCCGAACGGCTACTGTACTTTTTAGTGTTAGAAATAAGTGTGGCCGGGTGTGAGAAAAAACGCCTTCTGACCTGCTGTGACACCAACCGCGCGGTGTTGTTTTCGTCCGGCCACGGTGTGATTTTTCTTGAAACAACGCCAGTGTGCTAAATTTTTGCCATGTCGTTGTTGTGTTTGCTACTACTCTCTCCGTTCATGTTTTAGTATCTATACACATGCATATATGAAAAACTAGAAGTCATCTAACGGAAGAAGTACCTAATAATAATTTTGCTGTCTGAGTTCTCAAGGTGCGCTTGGTACACCTGACCTTACGCCTGTGTGCTGTGTGTGACCAGGGCCGGCTCTGGCCCAGGGTGAGAGGGGCGACGGCCCGGGGCCCGGCCAAAGTAGGGGCCCATATCTGGGTACGTAATATATAAAGGACAAAGTATACATCATAAAAAAAGAAAAAACAAAGACCAACTATGATCAGCCCATCTTCTCAGAAGTCCAGCCAGACACGAACACTCCACGCTAGGGCCTGCTCCAGGCATGCATGAACACTCCACGCAGGCCACGGCCTGTTCAACACGCATCTCTGTTTGTTTCATGCATTGTACTAGCTTGTATGATACTTTATTTAGAACAAAGGGAAGAAAAAAAATCAGATCTTTCATTCTTATGAAAAAATGACCATTGTTTATGACTTTACAACATATGTATCTATTCGTATGGATAAAAAAAATTATGTTGGCCCGTTGGTGAAGTTCGCCCAGGGGCCTTCGAAATCATTGGGCCGGCCCTGTGTTTGACCGGCGATACAACCTTGTGATCCATTTATTTGATCTGTTGGATTAGTATGCGCAATTGCTAGCCGTGTTGGTGGCGGTCTATGTTGCATGCATATAATACGAAAGTGCATCCCATAATGTTTCTAATAATATTGATTCGATGTTGTGGGTGTTGATGTAATTTTTAACATTTTTACCAAATTTTACGCCGTTTAAATTTTGAAAAAACTAAGATGCACTATATTTTTTACAAAGTGAGAGTGCCCTCTACAGTAATGGCTAGAAATACTCCCATTCCGATACAGTTGACAAAAGTGCATGGCGAAAAGCGGGTAAAGCGATGTGTGGCACCTCTCGACAACTATTTTTGGGAACAAATTAGAGGGGCGTCACCAGGGAAACCCAGAATATATCCTGAGCTTCGAGAAGCCTATCTTTTTGAAATATTCAAAAAAGAAGCACATGTAAGTGTAAAATTGTTTAAAAAATATATCTCAGGTGTAGAGAATATTGAACGCTACCAGTTTGTAAAATCTCAATGAGAAATTCGTTGTATTAAATCTGACAACTCAAGTCCACACATTGGTCATTCTTGGTCAACATAGAATTAACGAGTTTTGTTTTTTGTTTCTTCACTCTCTCTCTCGAAACAGACTTTCGCCCCGCTTTATAAATAAAGTCAAACGGCCGAACCGATAGAAAGTGATGAGGGAAACCCCTTACATAGCAGATCAAAGATAGATAAAAAGAAAACAAGGAACACCACACTTGCCACCGAGGACACCAGAAAAAAGCCCAAGAGATACCGGAGCTCCACGACGACGCCCCCAAGGAGGAAACGGCGCAATGCGCCGCTTCCGTCGAGACCGAGATGGTCAAGGGTTTTCACCAGAAGCCCCAACGCGTGAAAGGTACCCACAACAACGCCCCCAAGAGGGTAACGATACCAAATGCACCGCCGTCGTTGGCGCCGGAGCGCAGAGATTTCGCTCGGGAAAACCTTTGGACCTCGTCCGGAATGGTAGACCGTCCACTAGCCTCGAGTCTGGTGCCTTAACACGATCTGGGAGAAGACTGAGCCAAAGCTCCGCCAATGCCAGGAACCCCGCTACCTCCTCCTTGCCATCCACACGATCTGGGAGAAGACTGAGCCAAAGCGCCGCCAATGCCAGGAACCCCGCCACCCCCTCCTCGCCATCCACACGACCAAGGAGAAAGGTCATCACCACCGCCACGTCGCTCGCCGTAGAGATGCCCATGCAGTACACCTTCCAGGGCCGCCGCCCCGGCATCCCGAACTTGACCCTCGTGAGCGATAGCATAGCGCCACGAGCCCAACGCCAGAATTCGTCCCCATCCTTCGCCGAAATTTTTCCCCAACTTCCATACGCCGGGGCTCATCCTCTCTCGTCGCCAGGAGCTGCGAAGCAGGACGAGCCCTCCAGTGCTTGGCGTCCATATGAAAACTCGCACAAGAGCACGACGGCAGGGAATCGGACCGAGAAGGAGTGGTTCCGTGATCTGTTTGGATGCTTCGAGAACGAGTGTGATCTATTTGTGTTGCTTCGAGAACGAGCAGCCAATGAACAAGATGTACGTCATGTTTTCTCTTAGTGGGTTTGACTAGTTAATCGTGTGTTTAAAACGGGCTAATTACAATGGGCCAAGATCAGCCGGTACCGTTGTTCCAAAAGTGTGCAAAAGTTGGGATCTATAAGGATATTTCTTTTCCTAAAAAACTTATTTTTTTAGTTCCAATGATGCATATGTTATTTATCAAAAAATTCAATTAAAACTTCTATCTGCTGCAAAAATTCGTTGTCAAAGTTGTTGTTCAGAGTTATAATAGTAGAACCAGCACTTAATCCTGATCTACAGAACTATAGGGGCATTCGGGCCATTTCACACGTTTTAGGTGCAGCCGCAGCTATACCGGCCGACGAAACAAACAGACACAAGACGGCTTCAACCTTCCAGCTCCAGTTGGCAGCTACAGCTGATTCTGACAGCCGGAGCCGTAGCAGCTGCAGCCGTGGAGCTCCAGCCCAAACAAACACAACCTAGGGGCATTGCTTTGTAGAGAATGATTATATTGTCTTGCAATTAATTTAGTTTAAAACTAGAGGGCTCGGATGCAAGTGACGTAACAATCGACCTCCTGCATCATTTTCCATGCGCGCTCACCCTCTCTCACGCAGGCCGCAGCCTCTCGCTCACTGGTAATTTCGCGATGGTGGTACTAGTATGGTGATGGAGGCTGCGGTGCAAACAAAGTCCCAGGATTATTTTCCAATCTGTAAAAATCAAGCGGTGCAATATTTGGTCAATTAGCTAAAAATAAATCGTGGCTACTTGCCGCCCGCTCCGTGCGGCTTTTGTTTGGGTAGGAGCCGTGCCGGTTTTGCGAGCTCGCCAGTCAACTCTCGTAGTGGTCGTGCAAAAGAAGATGGACAACGGGCTGTTGTTTGCGTAGCCGCACGGCAATTTTTTTTCCCATCCACAACCGGTTCTCACGTCCGAACGGGCGGCACTGTACTTTTAGTGTTAGGCTGGTCACAATGGGAAGTAACATATAGGTAGTAACATCACATTTTTCTAGACTATGTTACTACCTCCACAGTGGACAGTAACTAGAAGTGGTGTCATGCAAAGCTACATTTATTAGCCTATAGACTCATTGTGCATTGGAATGTGTGATCTTACGGTAACATAGCTAGTTACCACCCTCATCTCTCCCCTCATTAAATATGTGCCACATCATCTTTTTTGCCTACGTGGCACTGATGTTACTAGCTATGTTACTCCCACTGTGACCAGCCTTAGAAAAAGTGTGGTAGCAAACGCACGGTGCTGTTTTTTTTGCGTTGAAACAACGAGCTACGGTGTGGTAAAATGCCGCGCGGTTTGAAATGTGCTCCGGAGCGTAACGTCGGAATTTTTGCCTTAGATGTCGACCGTTGTGTTTTGCTACTGTTACACGCAATAGCAAATCAACGATGAAATTAAACAAAATCGAACCAACGGGGACACGAGATTTTAACGTGGAAAACCCTTCCAACAAGGAAGAGAAAAAACCACGGGCGCCAGCCAGCAATACTTCACTATTTCGGGTGAGGTTACAATCGCGCCGGGATTTACAATGTGAGGTTACAATCGCGCGGGATTTCGTTGCGCCTACGGCTCCACTCGTCAGAAGTTCGGCCTTTATCAGTATATACGAATACGAATTTGGATCACACCAAAATAAACAACTACCACGATCATTTTGCTGTCTGAGTTCTCGTGGTGCATGTGCGCTTGGTACAGCTGGACCTTAGGTACGTCTTTGTGCTGTGTGCTGCATGTGTGACCGGCGATACAACCTCGTATGGAGCTCAGCTAACCGGGTGCACAGGACACCGGTAGAATTATTTTTTCTTTGTAAGACAGTAGTTTTTCACCACTGTGCACCCTGACAATATGATTTTCCTCCATTGGGGACCCCTAGGAACCCTGGTGCCATATGCTCTAGCTCCGCTAGTGATAACGACGCGTCGTGCCTCTCGACTGATATTTTTGGAACAAATTAGAGGGGCGTCACTAGGGAAACCGGAAGCCTGCCTTTTTACAAAGTGGGAGTGCGCCTCTACGGTAATGGCTAGAAACATTCTCATTCAGACACATTTGGCAAAAGTGCCATGGCGAAAAGCAGGCAAAGCGACGCGTGTCAGAAAAACACATGTGAGTGTCAAACTGTTTAAGTAATATATCTTTAGGGCTACAGAATGTTGAACTCTACCGGTTTGTAAAATCTTAATGAAAAAAATTCGGTTGTATTAAATACGACAAACTTTTCAAGTTTTGAAAACGTGCATTGTTCACCGCACTCGAGCCCGCACATGGGTCATTTTATTGCTCAACCTAGAATAGAAAGAATTTTATTTTTGTTTTTCACACAATAGATTTCATCATTATCTACATACATCTAGAATATTATCCTCGGGTTTGTAAAAATTTCAAATGCCATTTTTTGTTCACTTCCAAAAAATGAGGATAAGGCTGCAAATACTCCTTTAATTGGTCGCCTTTTGACACCTTTGGGTTAGTTCGTTCTGTTCTGTTCCCACTGTTTTCTTTCTTTCTTTTACAGTAAAGAGAGATAGTTCTTTCTTCTGGATGAGGCAGCTTTGGTCTGCAACATTAATATTCTTCGGCGAATGTACATGGACAGCTGGGGTCTTGAGCAGTCCACCGTGCAGCTTTGGCCTTGCTGTCCGGGGGCTTTTTTGGCCTATTAAAGGAAAGGCAACGAGGTAAAAAACAAAAAGGCCAGACACGATACGATGAGTCGCTCGTGTGATCGCGTCGCCGTGCATGCCCTTGGCGCCGCGGCTTCAGCGCACGCCGCCGGCCGCCCCTACTAATTAAGCGACGTTTGCCACTCTCGGCTAAGGATGGCAATTTTAACCGTGGGTACGGGTATTCGCGGGTATCCGCCCCGTATGGGCAGGGTATGGGCACATTTTTATACCCATGGGTAATACCCATACCCTACCCGTCAAGTCGTGGGTAGGGTATGGGTATCGTGCTCTACCCGTGGGTATACCCGTACCCTACCCATTTATACTGACAGGTGGACCAGCAGTCTAGCAGACCACGAATCCACGTGTCTTAAAGTGCCGCGGCTAGCCAAGGGTCGGTCAAACCGTCAAAGCATCCAAGAGTTGTGGTCTCCAAATCTGCAATTACTCCCGTAATCCCCTCGTCTCCAGAACCTCAAATTAAGCAGGTTAAATCCCAGCGATGAAGGCCATACCATCCACCGGTTCTCTCCTCTACCAATCTACTCGTCTCCTTGCCTTTCCCCATCGCGCCGCTCCCTCGTTCTGCATCCCAATCACATGTTTTTTCACTGGGGCGGTGAGCAGGAGCGCAACAAGCTGTGAGCAAGGCGGCGACGAACGCACGGCCATAGCTAGATTACCACCGCGACGGCCACCAGGCAGAAGCAAGGTGTATTACCCCTTTTCTCTTCTTCTGCCACCGTTCTTATTTGGATCCGATCGAGTAGTACTAGTTTGGCACAATAGAATACATCTACGTGCACACTACTAGTTTAGAATACTTGCATACAGTACTAGTTTAGAATAAATCTTTGTACATAATAATTTGGAGTACTAGTTCTGATTGCTAGTTCAAGTACTTATCCACCTGCATGCCGTACTAGTTTGAAGCGATGAAGTTTTTGCTAGTTCAAGTACTCATCCGATTGCTAGTAGTAGTTGTCTCACATTTATGCCTATGGATTAGCGACCAGATACGCTGATTTGAGATGTGATTGATTCTAAGAAATTATGTTTATATTACCAGGAGTAAGGTACCATGTGGAATACTTTTTTATGAGCATTTGACTCTGAGATAAATATGTTTATATATTGGATAATTTTGACTCTGAGATATATATGTTTATATATTGGATAATTTATGTTTATGCATTATGATAGAGGAATTGTCATGTCATTTTTTGCACTTTGGAAACTCATTTGGTATGCATCGTGTACAGGTCAATGGCTTCTCATGGAGCAGACGGCTCAGCTGCGTCTAGCTTGGGCAATTCTTCATCCTTCGAGTACAAAGTGTGATATTTTTATCAAATGTGCAACCAGTAATGTAAAATTATGAAAAGTTTGTATACTATTTGATCTACCCATTGGGTACCCAACGGGTATGGATACCCGTCGGGTATGGGTATGGGTAAAGTTTCATACCCGTGGGTACGGGTATGGGTAGAATTTTCCACCCGTTGATTGTACGGGTATGGGTATGGTATTGCTCTACCCGCCCCATACCCTACCCATTGCCATCCTTACTCTCGGCCAAGACCCGCGCAGGCTAAAGTAAGAGTACACTTGAAAATTATACTCTACTACTACTAGGAATGTCGGTTAATCACCAGTAATGACTTGCTGATAGTGGACCTGGTCGCCACTACTACAGTTGTACCCTGCTAGCTGCTTCTCCGATGAGAAATGTTCTGCTCCCTGTACCGAAGCAGGGGTTTCCATGCATGTTTCCTTCATTCCATTGGGATTAGTTCCACACAAGGCAAAGCAGAACATCATTGGATCGACCAAAGCAGGATTCTAAGAAAAAAAAAGGTATGCAAATCGTTTGGTCATGCTAAAGATTCGTATGATTCCTAGAAACTCGAAGGAGAACACACTGCATCTGACTATAACAGGGGACTACATCAGGAGGATTACACCCAGATGTAACTTAGTACTAGTAGCTGATGACCTCCTCATTTGCAACGAGCCGGGTGGGAAAATGGCCTGTCGGAGATTCATCGGCCGTGGACGTCGCCGCCGCCGTGGCAGTCGGTTACCACATCCGGTCCGTCTTCGTCGGAGGCTCAAAGTTGAACCTTTTGACGGATAGCGACGGAGAAGACGGCCTTGGACCTTGACGGGAGCACGTGAAGTCGTACCATGTCTTAAGAAAGAGACCTTTTTTGGTCCGCCGGCGGCCACCATTCATGGCCCAGAACCCCAGATCTTGTCGTCCACGGCGTGACATGGAGAACACGCTACAGAAATAGAAATAGGAGCGGGTGTCACTTTATTCCTAATTTTCTATGCTCATAGTAGTAACTATCTTTCCCCTCCCGTATGTCGTGCTATGATGGGAAGTTGGGAACTGAGCTGGGATTTAGCTGAGCACGCTCCGGCCGCTAAACCCCGGCCGAGTCCCTCGCTTACCGGCGCCGAGGAAGAGGAAGTAGTAGAAGGTCAACAACACGGCAATGGCCAGGAGCCGCGCGAAGACGAGCGTGAAGACCACGACGGCGAACCGCCCGAAGGATCGATAGAGGAGAAGTAGCCGTCGCTGGTTGCGGTGGTGGAAGGGGAAGAGGGGAATACTAGTAGTAATAGTAGTAGAGGAAGGAGAATGGGGCAGGGAGAATGTTGGTGAATCGGGAAGGGGACGAGGAAAATGGTCATCTATATATTCTTGTCTCCACTACAGCCAGCCAGGGGCATTGTCTTATAGAGAACGATCAGATGGTTCTGCGATTCAGTTCAAAACTCGGGGACTCGAATGTACAAACCTAGTGTCCAATTTTTTTTTGGATTCTGCCATCCCAGTAAAAAAAGGTGTAGTTTTACAAGTCCATCCATCGTCGTCATTGGCATGTTTTAGGAAACATGTCTGGATCTGTAGCGCAAAGCCCAGAAGCACGTAGGAAGCTTCAACTTGGAGACACTGAAGCAACGCAGCGAACCGACGGGGGCGTATGGATGGCTGACATGAGTTATTAGGCTGGTGCCAACGCGGGCTACAAGCCGGGCGAGAGGAGGGCCTATCGCCCCGCGCGGGGCGATAGCGGGCGAGAGCGCGGGCGAGAGGAGCGGGCCGGGCGGTAGCAGGCTCGCCCGGCGAGAGCGGGCGAGAGGGCGTGCTACCGCCCGCGTTGGCGGGGCGATAGGAGGGGTGCGGGGCGAGAGGGTGGGCGATAGCGGGGCGACGCGGTGCCAATGGGGGCGATAGGCCGGGCGATAGTGGGGAGAGGAGTGTGATAGTGTGGGCTATAGCCCGTGCACTGACACCGTACTGTGAGAGTGGCATGAGAGTGACGTGAGAGCGAGGAAAAAATGTGACGTGGCGGGGCTATAGCCCGTGAGAAGCTGTGATGCATTGGCACCAGCCTTAGCATAAAACCGCCACTTTTGTGGCCGATTTTCCCAAAAACCACCACTGGACCTCGCAATCGCAAAAAACCACCAGATTTCATCGCTAATTTGTCAAATCGCACTGATAACGCTTCGCGGGCGAATTGACACAGATTATGACATAGGGAGCCCGCCCGTCAGGCTGATGTGGCACTGTTGACTTTTCAACGCACTAAAATATGCGATTTATCCCAACTAAAATTTAAAAATATATGGAAAATGGGGGTTACGGAATCCAGTCGTCTGCTCGACCAGGACCTCCGAGCAGAACAGCCGGACTCGCCGTCCAGGGACTCAAACCACCGCGCACCCACCGGCGTGGCCTCCCCTCCGCGGTCCGCGTTGCGCGCATCGCCAAGGAGCTCCTCCTCGAGCTCCACCACCACCACCAGTCGCCGCTGTGGCTCGTGCTCGGCAACGACGACACTGCCTTCGTCCTCCCCAACCTCCTCCAAGAGGTGGCTCGTGCTCGGCAACGATGACACTGCCTTCGTCCTCCCCAACCTCCTCCAGGAGGTGGCTCGTGCTCGGCAACGACGACACTGCCTTCGTCCTTCCCAACCTCCTCCAGGAGGTGGCTCGTGCTCGGCAACGACGACACTGTCTTCGTCCTACGACACTGCCTTCGTCCTCCCCAACCTCCTCCAGGAGGTGGCTCGTGCTCGACGAGGCGCCCGCCGTCCGGGAGCTCGAAGCGGGGCCGAGAGCTCAAAGCGGGGCGGCCTGTTCTCCGCCGAGGAGGAGATCCGCGCCGCAGTTCTCCGCCGTCGTCTTCACGCGCGGAAGATGGACACGCGGCGGCGGGGAACCAGGTCCGGCGGCGGGGAAGGGAAGGAGAGGACGGCGGGGAACCAGGTCCGGCCGCGCCCACCTCCGGCGGCATGCCTGGTGCCCACCTCTGTGTGTTGACCTTTTGATTTTTTTTCTTGATTTTTTTTAATTCGGCTGACAGACAGGATCTAGCACACCTCAACTACAACTTTTGTCCCGTGCCATGTCAGCCTGACGCGTGGGCCCTCCATGTCATAATCTGTGTCAGTTCGCCCGTGAAGAGGTATCAGTGCGATTTGACAAATTAGCGATAAAATCTTGTGGTTTTTTGCGATTGCAAGGCCCGGTGGTGGTTTTTTGGGAAATTCTGCCTAAAATGTGGCGGTTATATGCTAATAACTCTATGTAGACAGGATCGGCGCTCCGTGGCTCGGAGCGATAGGGCAGGTGGCCCTTTCCGGCAATATCGTGGTGGACCCAGGTTGACTTTCCGTGGTAGTTTCACAAGGAGGCATGGTTACACCTCTAGTCACGTGTCTTGGGTGCTTCAATTGTGTTGGTAACGAACCCCGGTAGATCAATCAATCGTGATTCATTTGTGTCTTTATAGATAGATCTTTATCGTTGTGTAAGACAGAAATAATTAAAATTACTACAAATGCCGGCATGGCTATTGTCCTCGACGACACCGGCACCCATAAAGTTTTTATGCCAATGCCTACCAATAGGGAGGTGAGGTTTGAGGTTTACCGTTGGGAGAGCCGCCCCCAATGTGCCGGACACTCGTCTGGGCACCCCTAAAGTTGTCGGAATGGGAATGGGGGGGGGGGTGTTAGAGAGAATTTAGAGCAACTCTAGCAGAGCGCCTATGCCGCGGAACTTTAAACGCGGGATAGGGGGGTAGGGGTCGCGGCAAACTGGTTTTACGGGTTGAAAATAGTTTCGCCTTAGCCGGATGTGTTGCCGGAATCCGAGCAGAGCGCTTACACGTCTTTTTTCGCACGAGGCGAGCCGTGCGTGAATTTTTTAACTTTTACTCTTTTGGGGCATTTTTGTACAAAATGAATAAATGGTCATCGATTCAGAAAAATTCACAAAATGACATGTCGCCATAACACCCATCCCTAAAGCGTTACACCCTCTTGTATACAACCCCGAAGTAAAATGTACAATGCGTGAGTATGTTTGAGATCTCTTTTCTCTTGCCTCTAGGGTTGTTTCCGTCCAACTTTATACAGAGAGCCGGATTAGAACTTACAGTAAAAAAACTATTTGTATTAGGAAAGTGTCTCTAAGGTGGACATCAAGACATCTGGCTTCTTCTCCAAACCGGACTGCATATCGGGCCGTTGTATGGGTCTTCTAGAACCAGTTTTCCCGCGTGTCGGTCACTGGGCCGCCCTATGAAGCCTTCTACTTCACTACCAAAGTGCCACCCTCGCAGATTGGCTTCTCACCGGTGCCGGATAATACCCTAATTCGGCGTATTGTAGCCCCGGGAAGAGTTAAGACTTCTCACTTCCGTCGTTTCACAATACGACAAAAATGTAAAAGATAGTTCCAAGTCTTGAATCTATTCTCCAATTGATTTTATGTCAAAATCGGCTTTACAAAATACGACTTAACTTTTCTCAATCTTCACGTGGAAGGAACCATTTTGTGTTGCGAATATGCCCTAGAGGCAATCATGTATGATGTAATTTCCAATGTATTCATAAAGTTATTAAGTCGTCCTTGTTTTGAACACCTGATATATGTCATTGAATATGTGATTAGATTGTGGAACTATGTATTCCTGTTGTTCATACTAAATTGTCCTTGTTCATCAAGGTTATGCTGGACACACACCCTAGACTAATGTGAGTGTTGGTTGATGACTCGGTTCCACTTGTCATGGGCATGGTGATGTCATTCCAACGTTCACAGACTTGGCTAAAGAGTTTAGCAAGTCGGAATGACCCATATTGAGATGCAACGAGCAAGTCGTTATTTGTATGTCTCAATCAATGTAATCCTTAGACCTGATATTGTCGCACAATCCGAGTTGTGGATCACCGGGTTAGAATCTGTCAAACGTTGTTCCGTGACAAGACAGTTATAAAGGCAGAGTTCGGGTCGAATGAGAAGCAAGCTGCGTGATGTGGATAATCAAGATGGAATTTGCCCCCAAATGAAGAGATATTCTCTGGGCCCTCTCGAGTGATATGATTCCGGAAGCATGGTCATGCGCGACTCAGTTAAGTGTTAACTGTGTCTATAGACTAAGAGTTAGTCAGATGAATCATATATTACGGACGGAGAAGAGAGTTGAGCTATTAAGGAATGACGATAAATCACCTATAGTTCGACAAGGTATATCGTGAGGCAAAAGGGACTAAGATGAAAGTCACATTGGAAGGTATGTCGTCATGACTCAATGGGACTTGGGAGTCGATCGGCACGTTCTGCTAGGAGCCACTACCGATTGATCGATTGGGAGTCGGACTCCAATGAGCCTGCAGGGTCGCACACTTAAGAGCGGGAGCAAATGTATTGGTCGGGTTGGACCCGAACCGGAAATTGACTGATTTTGTGAGTCGGACTCACAGAGGGAATATGCCACAAGTGTTGTGAAGCCCACTACCATTCGTAATATAAAGAGGGCGCAGGTTGCCCAGCGGGCACGTTACTCCACTCCCATGCGTTGGGAACCCTAGCCCCACTTAGTCCAGCCGTCGCACCGGACCTAGTAGTCCGCCGTCGGAGCTCCTCCTCGCACGTGTGGATACCGGCAGAGGTGCTGTACGTTCAGCACTTCGACGTTCGTGGGATTGGATCGGCTGGATCGGATCGTTTTTTGCATCTTCAAACAACCTCAGAAGGTAGGGTAAACGCCCCCTTTCTAAGAGGGTTGTTTTTTGCATCTTCTCTAAATCATCCAAATAAAATTCCCACACCTCTCTCCTACCTATATAGTGTAAATATGAAGTCTCATTATTTTTTGAATTAATTTTGTATTATATTCTTTTATTTTTCTGAAATCATTATTTAATATAAAAACATATATATAACAAGTTTTTGAATCTTATTTTTGGTTCCTACACGACATAATAATACTATGTGCTCAAGTTTCCTTGAAATCCAGAATAAAACATGTACATATTTACTTATGATCTAAAACACACAACATTTGCTATTTGAAATCCATAGTACATTGTACAAGAATCTCATATTTTTAAAGGCATTTTCATGTAATTGTATATAAACCATGTTTATATTTTTTTTGGTTGCTATGCAACATAATACGACTATGGGCGAAATCATTTCTTTTTTTGATTTTTTTTGAATTAGTTATGATCTAGAACACACCAACTCTGATCTTCGAAATCCATACTACACTGTATAAGAATCCCATATTCTTGAAGACATTTTCATGCAAAGCAGAACATCATTGCATCGACCAAAGCAGGATTCTAAATGCTAAAGACTCGTAGGATTGGTAGAGGGACAACATCAGGAGAACACACTGCATCTGACTATAACAGGGGACTACATCAGGAGGATTACACCCAGATGTACTTTGTACTACTAGCTGATGACCTCCTCATTTACAACTAGCCGAGTGGGAAAATGGCCTGTCGGAGATTCATCGGCCGTGGACGTCGCCGCCGCCGTGGCAGTCGGTTACCACATCCGGTCCGTCTTCGTCGGAGGCTCAAAGTTGAACCTTTTGACGGATAGCGACGGAGAAGATGGCCTTGGACCTTGACGGGAGCACGTGCAGTCGCACCATGTCTAAAGAAAGAGACCTTTTTGGTCCGCCGGCGGCCACCATTCATGGCCCAGAACCCCAGATCTTGTCGTCCACGGCGTGACATGGAGAACACGCTACAGAAATAGAAATAGGAGTGGGTGTGACTTTATTCCTAATTTTCTATGCTCATAGTAGTAACTATCTTTCCCCTCCCGTATGTCGTGCTATGATGGGAAGTTGGGAACTGAGCTGGGATTTAGATGAGCACGCTCCGGCCGCTGAACCCCGGCCGAGTCCCTCGCTTACCGGCGCCGAGGAAGAGGAAGTAGTAGAAGGCCAACAACGCGGCAATGGCGAGGAGCCACGCGAAGACGAGCGTGAAGACCATGACGGGGAAGCGCCAGAGATCCGCCAAGGACCCGCCCGCGGCAGGCGCCGGGGCATGCAGGTTGAGGTAGGCGAGGGCGACGCCGGCGAAGTGAGCGACGAAGGCGCCGGCGACGAGCGCCGTCGGAAGGACGACGAGGAGGAAGACGGCGGCCGCGTCGACGGCGGGGCTGCACGGGGAGGGCCCGCCCAGGAAGCAGAGGAGTGGGTCGAGGATCCTGCGGCAGCCGTCGGCGAGATGGAAGGCAAGCACGGCCACATCCGAGACGGCAGCCATGGTGGTCTAGGAGCTGGGCAATGCGGTTGAGGTTTGGTGGTGCAGAAGAACCGATGGAGGAAAAGTAGCCGGCGATGGTTGCGGTGGTGGAAGGGGAAGAGGGGAATACTAGTAGTAGTAGTACTAGAGGAAGGAGAATGGGGCAGGGAGAATGTTGGTGGAATCGGGAAGGGGACGATGAGAATGGTAATCTATTCTTGTCTCCACTACAGCCAGCCAGGGGCTTTGTCTTATAGAGAATGATCAGATCGTTCTGCGATTAAGTTTAAAACTCGGGGACTTGAATGTAGAAACTAAGTGTTCAATCTGTTTTGCATCCCAGCAAAAGATAGTTTTACAAGTCCATCCATCGTCGTCATTGGCATGTTTTAGGAAACATGTCTGGATCTGTAGCGCAAAGCCCAGAAGCACGTAGGAAGCTTCAGCTTGGAGACACTGAAGCAACCCAGCGAACCGACGGGGGCGTATGGATGGCTGCGGCGCAGGCAAGCCCCGTCCAGCAAACCATATGCATCCGCAGTTGCCGCGCGTTTTCTTTGGGTCGCGGCTAGCCATCGAGGGCGAGGAACCGCGCGGCAGCAGACTTGCGGCCCCACGCTCGTTCGTGTGTTCCCACAAGCGTCCAGGCGTGAGCGGCACGTACGTATCGCCAAGGATGCCCATAATGGAAGGGAACCGGGCTACGGTTGCCGCATGGCGAGAAAAGCTCCATGGCGCTGGATGCCCACCATGGAACCCGGCTCCGGTTGGAGCCGTATGCGAGAAAGGCTCCACGGATGCCCAGATGGCAAACGCAAGGGGAGCTCGAGTAGTACTCTAAGAGTGTACATGATTGCTCATGAGCAAGTATCGCTCCGTCTCAAATTAATTGTCACAAAGTTGGACAAAAATTTGTTGTAACTAACACTAAATTATGTCTAAATACAAGTCAATTAATTTGACACGGGGGAGTACTTACAAAAGCCGAACATGGCACCATCGCTGAGTAAAGCTGACGGTGGTGCTGGGACTCCTGATCATAAAACACGGCCCTAGGAGTATTACTCTTACACGTCGTGTCTCAATTATATCCGGTTCCGGTACTCGGTGTATGTAGACAGAGTTATTAGCATAAAACCGCCACTTTTGTGGCCGATTTTCCCAAAAACCACCACCGGACCTCGCAATCGCAAAAAACAACCAGATTTCATCGCTAATTTGTCAAATCGCACTGATAACGCTTCGCGGGCGAATTGACACAGATTATGACATAGGGGGCCCACCCGTCGGGCTGATGTGGCACTGTTGACTTTTCAGCGCACTAAAATATGCGATTTATCCCAACTAAAATTTAAAAATATATGGAAAATGGGGGTTACGGAATCCAGTCGTCTTGCTCGACCAGGACCTCCGAGCAGAACAGCCGGACTCGCCGTCCAGGGACTCAAACCACCGCGCACCCACCGGCGTGGCCTCCCCTCCGCGGTCCGCGTCGCGCGCATCGCCAAGGAGCTCCTCCTCGAGCTCCGCCACCACCACCAGTCGCCGCCGCCGAGGTGGCTCGTGCTCGGCAACGACGACACTGCCTTCGTCCTCCCCAACCTCCTCCAGGAGGTGGCTCGTGCTCGGCAACGACGACACTGCCTTCGTCCTCCCCAACATCCTCCAGGAGGTGGCTCGTGCTCGGCAACAACGACACTGCCTTCGTCCTCCCCAACCTCCTCCAGCAGGTGGCTCGTGCTCGGCGAGGCGCCCGCCGTCCGGGAGCTCAAAGCGAGGCCGGGAGCTCAAAGCGAGGCCGGGAGCTCAAAGCGGGGCGGCATGTTCTCCGCCGAGGAGGAGATCCGCGCCGCAGTTCTCCGCCGTCGTCTTCACGCGCGGAAGATGGACACGCGGCGGCGGGGAACCAGGTCCGGCGACGGGGAAGGGAAGGAAAGGACGGCGGGGAACCAGGTCCGGCCACACCCACCTCCGGCGGCATGCCTGGTGCCCACCTCTGTGTGTTGACCTTTTGATTTTTTTCTTGATTTTTTTAAATTCGGCTGACAGACAGGATCTAGCCCACCTCAACTACAACTTTTGTCCCGTGCCATGTCATCCTGACGCGTGGGCCCTCCATGTCATAATCCGTGTCAGTTCGCCCGCGAAGAGGTATCAGTGCGATTTGACAAATTAGCGATAAAATCTTGTGGTTTTTTGCGATTGCAAGGCCCGGTGGTGGTTTTTGGGAAAATCTGCCTAAAATGTGGCGGTCATATGCTAATAACTCTATGTAGACAGGATCGGCGCTCCGTGGCTCGGAGCGATAGGGCAGGTGGCCCTTTCCGGCAATATCGTGGTGGACCCAGGTTGACTTTCTGTGGTGGTTTCACAAGGAGGCATGGTTACACCTCTAGTCAGGTGTCTTGGGTGCTTCAATTGTGTTGGTAACTAACCCCGGTAGATCAATCAATCGTGATTCATTTGTGTCTTTATAGATAGATCTTTGTCGTTGTGTAAGACAGAAATAATTAAAATTACTACAAATCGCCGGCATGGCTATTGTCCTCGACAACACCGGCACCCATAAAGTTTTTATGCCAATGCCTACCAATATGGAGGTGAGGTTTGAGGTTTACCGTTGGGAGACCCGCCCCCAATATGCCGGACACTCGTCTGGGCACCCCTAAAGTTGTCGGAATGGGAATGGGGGGGGGGGGTGTTAGAGAGAATTTAGAGCAACTCTAATAATATTGATTTGATGGTGTAGATGTTTTGATGTAATTTCTAACATATTAGTTCAAACTTTACGTCGCTTAAATTTTGAAAACACATGTGAGTGTCAAACTGTTTAGGTAATTATATTAGGTCTACAAAATGTTGAAATTTGCCGGTTTGTAAGATCTCGATGGAAAAAATTCGTTGTATTAAATCCGACAGACTTTTCAAGATTTGAAAACGTGCATTGTTCACCGCACTCAAGCCTGCACATTGGTCATTTTATTGCTCAACCTAGAATATAAAGATTTTTGTTATTGTTTTTCACACCAATAGATTTCATCATTATCTTCATAAATCTAGAATATTATCCTCGGGGTTTTAAAAAATTGAAATGCCATCTTTTGTTCACTTCCAAAAAATGAGGATAAGGCTGAATTGGTCTCCTTTTGACACCTTGGGTTAGTTCTTTATGTTCCGTTCCCTCTGCTCCCGCTTTCTTTCTTTCTTTCTTTCTTTCTTTCTTTCTTTCTTTTACAGTAAAGAGAGATAGTAGTTCTTTCTTCTGGACGAGGCAGCTTTGGTCTGCAACATTAATATTCTTCTGCGAATGTACATGGACAGCTGGGGTCCTGAGCAGTCCACCGTGCAGCTTTGGCCTTGCTGTCCGGGAGATTTTTTTGGCCTATTAAAGGAAAGGCAACGAGGTAAAAAACAAAAAGGCCAGACACGATACGATCAGTCGCTCGTGTGATCGCGTCGCCGTGCATGCCCTTGCCGCCGCGGCTTCAGCGCACGGCACGCCGCCGGCCGAGCCTACTAATTAAGCCACGTTTGCCACTCTCGGCATCCTGTAACGAGTTGCTGATAGTGGACCTGATCACCAGTACTACAGTTGTACCCTGCTAGCTGCTTCTCCGATGAGAAATGTTCTGCTCCGGTGCTCCCTGTACCCAAGCAGGGGCTTCCATGCATGTTTCGTTCATTCCATTGGGATTAGTTCCACACAAGGCAGAGCAGAACATCATTGGATCGACCAAAGCAGGATTCTAAGAAAAAAAAGGTATGAAAATCGTTTGGTCATGCTAAAGATTCGTGTGATTCCTAGAAACTCGAAGGAGAACACACTGCATCTGACTATAACAGGGGACTACATCAGGAGGATTACACCCAGATGTACTTAGTACTACTAGCTGACGACCTCCTCATTTGCAACGAGCCGAGTGGGAAAATGGCCTGTCGGAGATTCATCGGCCAAGGACGTCGCCGCGCGCCGCCGTGGCAGTCGGTTGCCACCACATCTGGCCGGTCCGTCGTTGGGGGCTCAAAGTTGAACCTTTTGAAGGATAGCGACGGAGAAGATGGCCTTGGACCTTGACGGGAGCACGTGCAGTTGCACCATGTCTAAAGAAAGAGACCTTTTTGGTCCGCCGGCGGCCACCATTCATGGCCCAGAACCCCAGATCTTGTCGTCCACGGCGTCACATGGAGAACACGCTACAGAAATAGACATAGGAGTGGGTGTCACTTTATTCCTAATTTTCTATGCTCATAGTAGTAACTATCTTTCCCCTCCCGTATGTCGTGCTATGATGGGAACTGAGCTGGGATTTAGCTGAGCACGCTCCGGCCGCTGAACCCCGGCCGAGTCCCTCGCTTACCGGCGCCGAGGAAGAGGTAGTAGTAGAAGGCCAACAACACGGCGATGGCCAGGAGCCACGCGAAGACGAGCGTGAAGACCACGACGGCGAACCGCCAGAGATCCGCGAAGGACCTGCCCGCGGCAGGCGCCGGGGCATGCAGGTTGAGGTAGGCGAGGGCGACGCCGGCGAAGTGAGCGACGAAGACGCCGGCGACGAGCGCCGTCGGGAGGACGACGAGGAGGAAGACGGCGGCCGCGTCGACGGCGGGGCTGCGCGGGGAGGGCCCGCCGAGGAAGCAGAGGAGTGGGTCGAGGATCCTGCGGCAGCCGTCGGCGAGATGGAAGGCAAGCACGGCCACATCCGAGACGGCAGCCATGGTGGTCTAGGAGCTGGGCAATGCGGTTGAGGTTTGGTGGTGCAGAAGAACGGATGGAGGAAAAGTAGCCGGCGATGGTTGCGGTGGTGGAAGGGGAAGAGGGGAATACTAGTAGTAGTACTAGAGGAAGGAGAATGGGGCAGGGAGAATGTTGGTGAATCGGGAAGGGGACGAGAAAAATGGTCATCTATATATTCTTGTCTCCACTACAGCCAGCCAGGGGCGTTGTCTTATAGAGAACGATCAGATGGTTCTGCGATTCAGTTCAAAACTCGGGGACTCGAATGTACAACCAAGTGTCCAATTTTTTTTGGATTCTGCCATCCCAGTAAAAAAAGGTGTAGTTTTACAAAGTCCATCGTCGTCATTGGCATGTTTTAGGAAACATGTCTGGATCTGTAGCGCAAAGCCCAGAAGCACGTAGGAAGCTTCAGCTTGGAGACACTAAAGCAACCCAGCGAACCGACGGGGACGTATGGATGGCTGCGGCGCAGGCAAGCCCCGTCCAGCAAACCATATGCATCCGCAGTTGCCGCGCGTTTTCTTTGGGTCGCGGCTAGCCATCGAGGGCGAGGAACCGCGCGGCAGCAGAATTGCGGCCCAACGCCCGTTCGTGTGTTACCACAAGCGTCCAGGCGTGAGAGGCACGTACGTATCGCCAAGGATGCTCATATTCCCATAATGGAACCGGGCTACGGTTGCCGCATGGCGAGAAAAGCTCCATGGCGCTGGATGCCCACCATGGAACCCGGCTCCGGTTGGAGCCGTATGCAAGAAAGGCTCCACGGATGCCCAAATGGCAAACGCAAGGGGAGCTCGAGTAGTACCGTAAGAGTGTACATGATTGCTCATGAGCAAGTATCGCTCCATCTCATTAATTGTCACAAAGTTGGACAAAAATTTGTTGTAACTAACACTAAATTATGTCTAAATACATGACAATTAATTTGAGACGGGAGAGTACACTTACAAAAGCCGAACATGGCACCATCGCTGAGTAAAGCCGACGGTGGTGCTGGGACTCCTGATCATAAAACACGGCCCTAGGAGTATTACTCTTACACGTCGTCTCTCAATTATATCTGGTTCCGGTACTCGGTGTATGTAGACAGAGTTATTAGCATAAAACCGCCACTTTTGTGGCCGATTTTCCCAAAAATCACCACCGGACCTCGCAATCGCAAAAAACCACCAGATTTCATCGCTAATTTGTCAAATCGCACCGATAATGCTTCGCGGGCGAATTGACACGGATTATGACATAGGGGGCCCACCCGTCAGGCTGATGTGGCACTGTTGACTTTTCAGCGCACTAAAATATGCGATTTATCCCAACTAAAATTTAAAAATATATGGAAAATGGGGGTTACGGAATCCAGTCGTCTTGCTCGACCAGGACCTCCGAGCAGAACAGCCGGACTCGCCGTCCAGGGACTCAAACCACCGCGCACCCACCGGCGTGGCCTCCCCTCCGCGGTCCGCGTCGCGCGCATCGCCAAGGAGCTCCTCCTCGAGCTCCGCCACCACCACCAGTCGCCGCCGCCGAGGTGGCTCGTGCTCGGCAACGACGACACTGCCTTCGTCCTCCCCAACATCCTCCAGGAGGTGGCTCGTGCTCGGCAACAACGACACTGCCTTCGTCCTCCCCAACATCCTCCAGGAGGTGGCTCGTGCTCGGCGAGGCGCCCGCCGTCTGGGAGCTCGAAGCGGGGCCGGGAACTCAAAGCGGGGCGGCCTGTTCTCCGCCGAGGAGGAGATCCGCGCCGCAGTTCTCCGCCGTCGTCTTCACGCGCGGAAGATGGACACGCGGCGGCGGGGAACCAGGTCCGGCGGCGGGGAAGGGAAGGAGAGGACGGCGGGGAACCAGGTCCGGCCGCGCCCACCTCCGGTGGCATGCCTGGTGCCCACCTCTGTGTGTTGACCTTTTGATTTTTTTCTTGATTTTTTTTAATTCGGCTGACAGACAGGATCTAGCCCACCTCAACTACAACTTTTGTCCCGTGCCATGTCAGCCTGACGCGTGGGCCCTCCATGTCATAATCTGTGTCAGTTCGCCCGCGAAGAGGTATCAGTGCGATTTGACAAATTAGCGATAAAATCTTGTGGTTTTTTGCGATTGCAAGGCCCGGTGGTGGTTTTTGGGAAAATCTGCCTAAAATGTGGCGGTTATATGCGAATAACTCTATGTAGACAGGATCGGCGCTCCGTGGCTCGGAGCGATAGGGCAGGTGGCCCTTTCCGGCAATATCGTGGTGGACCCAGGTTGACTTTCTGTGGTAGTTTCACAAGGAGGCATTGTTACACCTCTAGTCAGGTGTCTTGGGTGCTTCAATTGTGTTGGTAACGAACCCCGGTAGATCAATCAATCATGATTCATTTGTGTCTTTATAGATATATCTTTGTTGTTGTGCAAGACAGAAATAATTAAAATTACTACAAATCGCCGGCATGGCTATTGTCCTCGACGACACCGGCACCCATAAAGTTTTTATGCCAATGCCTACCAATAAGGAGGTGAGGTTTGAGGTTTACCGTTGGGAGAGCCGCCCCCAATGTGCCGGACACTCGTCTGGGCACCCCTAAAGTTGTCGGAATGGGAATGGGGTGGTGTTAGAGAGAATTTAGAGCAAATCTAGCAGAGCGCCTATGCCGCGGAACTTTAAACACGGGTTAGGGGGATAGGGGTCGGCAAACTGGTTTTACGGGTTGAAAATAGTTTTGCCTTAGCCGGATGTGTTGTTGGAATCCGAGCAGAGCGCTTGCACGTCTTTTTTCGCACGAGGCGAGCCGTGCGTGAATTTTTTAACTTTTACTCTTTTGGGGCATTTTTGTACAAAATGAATAAATGGTCATCGATTCAGAAAAATTCACAAAATGACATGTCGCCATAACACCCATCCCTAAAGCGTTACACCCTCTTGTATACAACCCCGAAGTAAAATGTACAATGCGTGAGTATGTTTGAGATCTCTTTTCTCTTGCCTCTAGGGCTGTTTTCGTCCGACTTTATACAGAGAGCCGGATTAGAACTTACAGTAAAGAAACTATTTGTATTAGGAAAGTGTCTCTAAGGTGGACATCAAGACATCTGGCTTCTTCTCCAAACCGGACTGCATATCGGGTTGTAGTATGGGTCTTCTAGAACCAGTTTTCCCGCGTGTCGGTCACTAGGCCGCCCTATGAAGCCTTCTACTTCACTACCAAAGTGCCACCCTCGCAGATTGGCTTCTCACCGGTGCCGGATAATACCCTAATTCGGCGTATTGTAGCCCCGGGAAGAGTTAAGACTTCTCACTTCCGTCGTTTCACAATTCGACAAAAATGTAAAAGATAGTTCCAAGTCTTGAATCTATTCTCCAATTGATTTTATGTCAAAATCGGCTTTACAAAATACGACTTAACTTTTCTCAATATTCACGTGGAAGGAACCATTTTGTGTTGCGAATATGCCCTAGAGGCAATCATGTATGATGTAATTCCCAATGTATTCATAAAGTTATTAAGTCGTCCTTGTTTTGAACACCTGACATATGTCATTGAATATGTGATTCAATTGTGGAACTATGTATTCATGTTGTTCATACTAAATTGTCCTTGGTCATCAAGGTTGTGCTGGACACACACCCTAGACTAATGTGAGTGTTGGCTGATGACTCGGTTCCACTTGTTATGGGCATGGTGATGCCATTCTAACGTTCACAGACTTGGCTAAAGAGTTTAGCAAGTCGGAATGACCCATATTGAGATGCAATGAGCAAGTCGTTATTTGTATGTCTCAATCAATGTAATCCTTAGACCTGATATTGTCGCACAATCCGAGTTGTGGATCACCGGTTTAGGTTCTGTCAAACGTTGTTCCGTGACAAGGCGGTTATAAAGGCAGAGTTCGGGTCGAATGAGAAGCAAGCTGCATGATGTAGATAATCAAGATGACATTTTGCCCCTCCGAATGAAGAGATATTCTCTGGGCCCTCTCGAGTGATATGATTCCGGAAGCATGCCATGCGCGACTCAGTTAAGTGTTAACTGTGTCTATTGACTAAGAATTAGTCAGATGAATCATATATCACGGACGGAGAAGAGAGTTGAGCTATTAAGGAATGACGATAAATCGCCTATAGTTCGACAAGGTATATCGTGAGGCAAAAGGGACTAAGATGAAAGTCACATTGGAAGGTATATCGTCATGACTCAATGAGACTTGGGAGTCGGTCGGCACGTTCTGCTTGGAGCCACTACCGATTGATCGATTGGGAGTCGGACTCCAATCGTGTCCAAGTCGCCATGATCCTGCAGGGTCGCACACTTAAGAGCGGGAGCAAATGTATTGGTCGGGTTGGACCCGAACCGGAAATAGACTGATTTTGTGAGTCGGACTCACAGAGGGAATGGGCCACAAGTGTTGTGAAGCCCACTACCATTCATAATATAAAGAGGGGCGCAGGTTGCCCAGCGGGCACGTTACTCCACTCCCATGCGTTGTGAACCCTAGCCCCACTTAGTCCAGCCGTCGCACCGGACCTAGCAGTCCGCCGTCGGAGCTCCTCCTCGCACGTGTGGATACCGGCTGAGGTGTTGTACGTTCAGCACTTCGACATTCGTGGGATTGGATCGGCTGGATCGGATCGTTTTTTGCATCTTCAAACAACCTCAGAAGGTAGGGTAAACGCCCCCTTTCTAAGAGGGTTGTTTTTTTGCATCTTCTCTAAACCATCCAAATACAATTTCCACACCTCTCTCCTACCTATATAGTGTAAATATGAAGTCTCATTATTTTTTGAATTAATTTTGTATTATATTCTTTTATTTTTATGAAATCATTATTTAATATAAAAACATATATATAACAAGTTTTTGAATCTTATTTTTGGTTCCTACACGACATAATAATACTATGTGCTCAAGTTTCCTTGAAATCCAGAATAAAACATGTACATATTTACTTATGATCTAAAACACACAATATTTGCTATTTGAAATCCATAGTACATTGTACAAGAATCTCATATTTTTAAAGGCATTTTCATGTAATTGCATGTTTATATTTTTTTTTGGTTGCTATGCAACATAATACGACTATGGGCGAAATCATTTCTTTTTTTGATTTTTTTTGAATTAGTTATGATCTAGAACACACCAACTCTGATCTTCGAAATCCATACTACAATGTATAAGAATCCCATATTCTTGAAGACATTTTCATGCAATTGTATATAAACCATGGTTATATTTTTTTTTGGTTTCTATGCAACATAATAAGACTATGGGCCACAAGCATTTTGTTTTTTGATTTTTTTTGAATTATTTGTGCTCATTTTAAAAAAAGTCAACGTTTTCACAAAAACATTGACCGAATCAAAATCAATGTTTTTTTGATAAGTATGTCATGTAAAATGACAATGTGCGCTGGTTTTATATCCTTTTGATTTTTTTTGAATTACTTATGTTTAACCCTAGCTCATTTTGCCGATATCGTCAACGTGTGATTTTTGGTTTTAACATTTGGATGTAACAATTTCGCCATTTTTATAGCAACTTAGTTGCATAAGTAGACCATGTGCGCTGGATGTACATAGTTTGGATTTTTTTTTTTGAATTAGTTATGCTCAACCCTAGCTCATTCCATCAATAGCGTGAATTGTATGAATATTTTTCATTGAATCGTGGATCTAACAAGAATACATTTTTTTATAGCAACATAGTTGCATAAGTAGACAGTGAGCGAAAGCCGATTGTTTTTTTGATTTTTTTAATTAGTTATGCTAAACCCTAGCTCACTGAAACCCTAAACCCCAGAAACCCCATAACCCCGGAAACCCCAAAACCTCGGAAACCCCAACTTTAGAGCCGTTGGATCTGATGCCACCGTGTGCACGTGACACACCGATCCCCGCGTGCGCTCGTTCTACAAGCTGATTGGCTCGCTGTGCGTGGAGGGATTCGTGCGCGCTGAGTGGCTGGGGAGCTGGGGGTTGGACGGCTCGTCTATTCGATCTAGACCGTTCAACGATATCCGACGACTGACCATGATGTGGTTCATGGAACTGGCGTACGAACGTTTGACTTAGTGTGTTTCTACGTTGCGTGTCTGTTCGGGGCCGAGCCCAGACGTTACCGCCCGCCCGCCCTTTGCATGCATGCATGCACGCGTCGCATCTAAGCCATTAGCAGCACATCGACGCAGTCTGACTAGCGTGCTCCAGTGATCGACGAGACGCACCTCTTGACCCAGTAGGGAAACGCGGGCACGCGAAGGAAGCGACACAGCCATTAATGCCTTAGCTACTATTTAACCCCTCATCTAACCTTCATCTTCCTCACGCCCAGCCCCGCCATTCTCCCCACTCGCATCACATCCAAGCAAGCCCCCAAGCGCAATCATGCAGTTCAACGGCCCGACGTTTCTCGCGCCCAGGACCGTGCCGGAGAGGCAGCACCCCTATGGGGTCGTCGTCGACGACTAGCTCCGGGTCTAGGCCATGTCTCGATGGCGCAGTGCACGGGAGTTCACGTCGGTCTTCCTTCGCGCCCTCTATCGCCACATGCATGTGGGCACTCCGCCCATGTTCACCATCTACGAATCCCGCCCGGGAGGAACGGGCATCATTGTCCGCTTCCGCAACCCGTACGATGCGTACCACCTCCTTGGCCATGTCTGGTTTGGGGGTGCGAGTTCATCTGCTTCACGGCATACAACTTCTACACCGACCTCGACAGCACCTGGCCCAACGGCAACGCGATGCACACCCTCCCCTACAACTTGCCGGCCGCCGACGACGATGAGGAGTGAAGACGATGCTCTCCCCTCCATCTCGATGGTGCTCTCATGTCGGTGATGATCCAAATCTAGGTGGGTTGTTCGTGTGATCGTGTCGTTCGAGTTAAGCCTGGGTTTATCATACCCGTGTCGTTCTATCGTTTTTCTTTTTTGTCTTTCTTTTAATTTATGTTTAGTTGCACTAGTAGAAAATAGGCCTACAGTCCCGGTTCACCAGGACTATTAATCCCGTCCGGGCAACCGGGACTAGCTATGCGCGACTAAATGCCCCCCCCTATAGTCCCGCCACTTACGGACCGGGACTAAAAGCCCGTCCACGTGGGCGCTAGGGGTCCGTTGCGGCGGAGGACCTTTAGTCCCGGGTCTTATGGTTAACCGGGACTGAAAACCTGCGCAGGTTTAGGGTTTTAGGCCCCCTAAACCTGTTTCCTTTTTAATTTGTTTTGTTTTAATTTCAGTACACATATTCATGCATATATATATATATGAAATATCAAACGAGGAGAATTCAATAGGAATATATAATATATATTCAATATCGGGTGACCATATATACAACCTCGAACAAGTTTCCATATTACACAATTAAGATGGACGAGCATACACAAATTCGCACAAGTTTCAAAGTACTTAGGGCTTATACATGCTTATAAAAGTCATCGTCGGTGGACGCATGGAACTCTCCTTTCTTCTGGATGACATGCCTAAGGAAAAATCCTGCTATTTCCTCTTGAATTGGTCGGAAGCGAGCTTCTGGAGTAAGCGCCCTCCGCAAGTTATTGAGACCGTTCCGCGTTTGCTCGTCCTTCTTCCTCTCAGATATTTCTTTCCGTATGTTCTCACAGACATAGTATCCACATAGACCGGTCCCCGGTGGCTGCTTATCCACACCTTTGAGCACATTTTTAAATTTTAGCGCATCTTTGAATTCACCGACATGTTGATGTGAGAGCCGTCTCCAAACTCTACAATGCAAATAAAATTAAATGAACAAGGGAGTTATTAGCTTAGACATAATCTTTTTCGTTCTCTTGTCGACATAAGTGAAACCAACACGTGCTTTCTTTGGCTCCTTCCATTCCTGGACGGTGATCGGGACGACGTCTCTAACAATGACTCCGCATTGGTTGATAAACTTTGTGGTGTGCTGTAGGGGCTTGCCGATTTGACTGACTGATTCGATGGTATATATTTCGGAATCTTTCATCTCCTTGGATTTGCCACGCTTTGTCATACTAGATCCGACCGAGGGCTAAAATAAGAAAGAGAGTCGCGCGCGTTAGTCTTTGCAATTGGACCGAGGGCTAAAATAAGACCGAGGGCTAAAATATATACCTCGCCGGAGGTGGTTGTTCTTTGCAATTGGAGATCGTCGTTTGTCGACGGTTGACCTCCGTCATCAATGTCCATTCCTTCACCTCCTTGATCATCGACAATGTCTGTTCCTTCTTCACCTCCTTGATCATCGACAATGTCTGTTCCTCCTTCACCTTCTTGATCCTCAAGGTTCAGATAAGAAGAGATTACATCATCGTCAATGTCTGTTCCTCTCCGGCTATGATATCTAATATATAACCTTCAGCCTCCTGTTCCGCCGTCAGGTCTCTATTGTCTGCCATATGTCACTCCTGCAGACATGCATGTAGTAAAAATTAATTAAGTATATAGGAGACTTAGCAAATATTGTCGTAGAAAGAGGGAAAACAGATTGGTAGGGTCTCTCAAATGACTTGGAGAACCCCAAAGCTAGGTTGCATTTGCTTTTCTGGTCATTTTGGTATATATACTTAATATTCTGAATTTATTGAATTAAAACTTACTTTCATTATTTTAATGAATTTAACTCAAATTCAAATATGGTCTCATTTTAAACTTTGTCAAACATGAATGATAATGATATAAACAGATAGCTTACATTTTTGTGAACATTTTGCATATTTTTCCATATTTTTTGGAATTATAAATTAAAAGTTATTTAATTTAGAAGATTTAATTATGTTCTGTAATTCCATATACAGTGGGCCCCACGTGTCATGATGACGTCATTAAAAAAACTCGTCAACACGTGGCCAGGTGACGTCATGATGACGTCACCCCTGGCGTCACACGGTGGCCGGCGGTGGCAGTTCAGGCTCTCGGGTCTCCGGCGATTCCGACGATTCCGGCCACGGGGGAGGGAACGGAGATGGAGGAGGCCACTGTGGTGCTCGCCACGGGGGAGGGGACGGAGATGGGGACGAGGCCACACGGCCACTGTTGTCTCGCCGGCGGCGAATCTGGCCGCGGTAGCGAGCGCGAGGGCGGCGCGTTCTCAGTTCGTGGTCGCCGTTCGAGGGCGGCGCGTTCGCGCGTGATTCGTGTTCTCGATCCGTTCGATGGCGTTCGCGCGTTGGATCTAGGGCGACGGCGACGGCCCGCGGGGAACCTACCGGAGAGACGGCGACGGGACGGGGGCGGAGCAGGGTGGAGGCGGTGGAGAGAAGGGCTCGACGACGGCGACGGCGACGGCGATGGAGACGGCGCGGTCCTCTGCGCGGGCGACGGCGACGGGCAGAAAGACGAGCAGGCGCCGGCGCGAGGGAAGAAGAGGGTTTGTGACTTAGAAAATTTTGGGGCAGGAAGGCATCCACATATATAGTTCCAGCCTTTAGTCCCGGGTGGTCACGAACCGGGACTAAAGGTCCCCTGGGGTACCCTCCGCGGGCCTTTAGTCCCGGGTGGTGTCACGAACCGGGACTAATGGTGAAAATTTTCGCGGCTTTCTCGTTCCCGCGCAGAACGAGCCTTTAGTCCGGTTCGTGACACGAACGGCGACTAAAGGTGGTTATTCGAATAGAAATAATAGATGCGTGCAACCTTAAAATACAAATAATATATCAGAAAATTCAGAAAAATAAAACTAATTCTTTTTCCAATCTTAAAAATACAAATAATATATCAGAAAATTCAGAAAAATAGAACTAATTCTTTTTCCAATCTTAAAAATTCCCATAGATAAAAAAGGCAGTACATAATGGCAAGAGTGGATCTAAACCTAAACGGAGAGCATAGATGCATGCATGATCTGATATCTGCTGCTAGTCATACTCCTGCCTAGGCCTACGACATGAGAAAATTCAGAGCCCAGGACTGGGCCTGAGGGTAGCGCAGGCGGGGTTATCGCCGGCCCTGATGTAGTCCATGACGCTCTGTAGAGTCCGGCCGGACCACCATAGCCGACGACCGGCCTCGTGAAAGTTCCCAGGAGGCAGGCCGTCCTCCTCATACCTGGCGAGCGCCCTCTCACGCCGATTGATGAAGAAGGCATCCCAAGTATGTTGGTTATCGGGATGCCAGCTGGGATCTCTCCGCTGCTCCGGCGTGAGCTCGTTGTAGTAATGGTTCGTGATGGCCGCCCGACGTGCCACACCTTGAGGAAGAGGAGGGACCGGCACTCCTCCGGCGCTCAGCATCCAACCGGCGGGAACACTGTAGCCGGGCGGGCAGGGGTAGTTCGAGGCGGAAAGTGCCTCGGCCTGGTTGAATGTTAGAGTGGGTACGGTAGAAGCCATGAGAGAGTGGTGAGTTTGTATGTGTTATGCCAATGGTGTGGCAATGCACATATATATAGCGAGAAGAAAACATCCCTTTAGTCCCGGTTGGGGACACCAACCGGGACTAAATGGTTAGGGTTTCGTTTGGACCAATCAGATAGAATCACACGGATCGTGTGTTTCTTTAAAGCGCTTCTGAGTCGTTGGATCCGGGGTGTGTTTCTTTTGAGCTGTTGTGAGCCGTTCGATCAGGGCTACGGTGTGTTTCTTTCGAGTTGTTGTGAGCCGTGGATGAGGTGGTTTCTTAACCGTTGGATCAAACCCTAGCACCACTTTGTGAGCCAGAGGACCCTATATATAGCCCACCTTCATACACCGGTCAGTTCATCGAGCAAATACAAAACATCCGGATTCGCCATCATATATACGTCCTACCGGGCATTTGGTAGGGCTGTAATGTGCAACTATTTGCTTGGTTGTGTTAGGGTGGCGCGTGGCGCGGGAATTGTGACGCGTGGCGGGAGTTGCGACGCGTGGCGCGGTAGTTTGTGACGCGTGGCCAGGAGGGCGCGGTATAAACTGTCGCGCCTCGAGCGCGTCTTCTCCTCTCCACGCACCGTCGCGCTTCCACCATGCCTCCGAGGAGGAACAGCACCACCGGCTTCCGCGGCGTGCGAGCACGGCAGAACGGAATGTTCAGCGCACATATCCGCTGGGGGGACGACCGCATCCCCCTCGGCACCTTTGCGACGGCGGCGGAGGCAGCCCGCGCCTGGGACGCGGCGGCCTGGCGCCTCAACCGCCCGCGGTCGCTGATGAACTTCAACGACTGCGACACCGTCTGGGAAGCGGAGGCCAGGGCGCCGAAGCCGCAGATCATCACTGCCGCCGACCACCTCCACCTCCGCCACCGCGCGTTTCAGGGCCTAGTCGACGCCAGGGAAGACCGCGTCGTCCGCGAGTATTACCGGAACAACCCGGGGAGGAGAGCGCCGACGAGGAGCTCTGGCAGACCCGCGCGGGTCAGCGGGCGGAGCGCCGCCTCGAACGCCACCTCGCGTTAGATGCCGCTCGGGAGGCGAGGACGAGGGCGCTGCAGGAGCTTCGTCGGGCCGACCGCGCCGGCGAAGTCTGGGCCTCCGACGATCCGAGGTGGGGGCCTATCTCGGACATACCATCAGCACCTCCGACGACGACGAGGAGGTCACGGACGAGTTCGGCGACGATGATGACCCGGAGGAGGTCACCGACGAGTTCCCCGACGACGACGGCGAGGAGTAGCTAGTGTTCGTATGTTTTCTCTTTTTAATAAAAGAATTTGCATTCCGGCGACACTGCGGCGCGCTAGCGCGTCTGTTTTCTGTTTTTAGTAAAAGTTTGGTACAATAAATTAATTAGAGATAATATAATTCAAAATGATCCATTAAACATGATCCATTCAACAAAGTTTGGTACAATAAATTATTACACATCAATTCTTTCCTTGTGTCCCCGCTTTCTTACGATTTGGACGTATCCATGGAGCATCCTCATCATTTAACTTAATGCTTGGGTCAGAGTTCACTTTGAAGGGCGGAATTTCACCAAACATATTATAATCTTGACATGTCTGTCTTGTCCTCCACTCCCACGATGTTTCTTTCCCTGAAAGAACAATGTGACGCTTTGGATCATCGCATGCACTGATCGTTTTCTTATCTTTCCGTTTCCTCGGTTTGCTACTCATGTCCTTCAAATAGAAAACCTGAGCGACATCTTTGGCTAGGACGAATGGTTCGTCAAGGTAACCAAGATTGTCGAAATCCACCATTGTCATTCCGTATTGCTCGTCCACCTTTACCCCACCTCCTGTTAGCTTGAACCATTTGCACCGGAACAAAGGGACCTTAAAATAGGGTCCGTAGTCAAGTTCCCATATCTCCTCTATGTAACCATAATATGTGACCTTTTGCCCAATCTCGGTTGCTGCATCAAAGCGGACACCACTGTTTTGGTTGGTGCTCTTTTTATCTTGGGAGATCGTGTAAAATGTATTCCCATTAATCTCGTACCCTTGGAAAGTCGTGATAGTCGAAGATGGTGTCTTGGCCAACATGTACAGCTGATCTTCAACATCATTGTCATTCATTAAATGTTTCGCAACCAACTGCCGAAAGTCTCCATGTGGGCCTTTCTAATCCATGATTCAGGCTTCCCCGGGTTGTTCGAGCGTAAAATATTCTTGTGTTGCTCGAAGTACGGAGCCACCAAGCTCGAATTTTGCAGAACTGTGTAGTGTGCTTCAGTCATAGAATGACCGTCCATACATATCGTTGATTTCCTTCCGATCGTGCCTCTTCCACTTAGTCTCCCCTCGTGCCGCGATTGAGGAATACCAATCGGCTTAAGGTCAGGAACATAGTCAATACAGAACTCAATTACCTCCTCATTTCCATAGCCCTTTACGATGCTTCCTTCTGGCCTAGCACGATTACGAACATATTTCTTTAATACTCCCATAAACCTCTCGAAGGGGAACATATTGTGTAGAAATACAGGACCGAGAATGGAAATCTCTTCGACTAGGTGGACCAGGAGGTGCGTCATAATATCGAAGAAGGATGGTGGAAACAGCAACTCAAAACTGACAAGACATTGGACCACATCGTTCTGTAACCGTGGTAGATCTTCTGGACTGATTACCTTCTGAGAGATTGCATTGAGGAATGCACACAGCTTCACAATGGCTACTCGAACATTTTCCTGTAGGAGGCCCCTCAAAGCAATCGGAAGCAATTGCGTCATAATCACGTGGCAGTCGTGAGACTTCAGGTTTTGGAACTTTTTCTCCGCCATGTTATTATTCCCTTTATATTCGACGAGAAGCCAGACGGGACCTTCATACTGCTCAGGCATTCAAAAAAAATGACCTTCTCTTCTTTCGTAAGAGCGTAGCTGGCACGACCTTGAAACCATTCCGGATGCCGGTCATCTGGGTCTTTCAAAAGTTGTTGATCCCGCCGTGCTTCCTTTGTATCCTTTGTCTTCCCATACACGCCCAAGAAGCTTAGCAGGTTCACGCAAACATTCTTCGTAACATGCATCACGTCGATTGCAGAGCGGACATCTAGGACTTTCCAATACTGTAGCTCCCAAAATATCGATTTCTTTTTCCACATGGGTACGTGCCCGTCAACTCCCTGCGGAACTGATTGTCCGCCAGGACCCTTTCCAAAGATGACATTCAAATCCTTGACCATATCAAATATCTCATCTCCAGTACGTTCCGCAGGCTTCGGCCGGTGATCTGCCTTGCCGTTGAAATGCTTGCCTTTCTTCTTACGTTATGATTTCGGGGAAGAAATCGACGATGACCCAGGTACACGTTCTTCCTACAGTTATCCAAAAATACACTTTCAGTCTCATGTAAGCAGTGCGTGCATGCTTTGTATCCCTTATTTGACTGTCCAGAAAGGTTACTGAGAGCAGGCCAATCGTTGATGGTTACAAAAAGCAACGCTCGTAGGTTAAATTCCTCTTCTTTGTGCTCATCCCACACAGGTACACCAGGTTTGCCCCACAATTGTAAAAGTTCATCAACTAATGGCCTTAGGTACACATCGATGTCGTTGCCGGGTTGCTTCGGACCTTGGATGAGCACTGGCATCATAATGAACTTCCGCTTCATGCACAACCAAGGAGGAAGGTTGTAGATGCATAGAGTCACGGGCCAGGTGCTATGGCTGGAGCTCTGCTCGCCAAAAGGATTCATGCCATCAGTACTTAGACCAAATCTTATGTTCCTTGCGTCAGCTGCAAAATCTTTGAACTCTCTGTCGATCTTTCCATTGCGTTCCATCAGCGGGGTGTCTCAACTCCCCGTCGGACTTACGGTCCTCTTTGTGCCATCGCAACAACTTGGCATGATCTTTGTTCCTGAACAGGCGTTTCAACCGAGGTATTATAGAGCATACCACATCACCTTGGCGGGAACCCTCTTCTGGGTTTCTCGCCCTCAACATCGTCACCAGGGTCATCCCCTCTGATCTTATAACGCAATGCAGTGCATACAGGGCATTCATTCAAATCCTCGTATGCACCGCGGTAGAGGACGCAGTCGTTTAATGCATGCATGTATCTTCAGAATCTCTAAACCTAGAGGGCACACAACCTTCTTTGCTTCGTACGTACTGGTGGGCAACTCGTTATTCTTCGGAAGCATATTCTTCAAAATTTTCAGCAAATTTTCAAATGATGAGTCAGCTACACCTTCCCGTGCCTTCCATTTCAGCAAATCCAGTGTGGAGCCCAGCTTTTCAGACTATTGTCGCATCCTGGGTACAGTGACTTCGTGTGATCCTCTAACATGCGATCCAAATGCTCCCTCTCCTTGTCAGTTTCGCAGCGTCTCCGTGCATCAGCAATTGTCCGACCAAGATCATCAGCGGGCTCATCATGTGCCTCTTCTTCACCTTCACCAAACCCTTCCCCACCTTCAGCATCATCCTCCATGAAAGTATCACCGAAAAGGTCATGATAGTTGAAATCGATATCATCCTCTTCATCTTCTTCCATTCTAACCCCTCTTTCTCCATGCTTGGTCCAACAATTATAGCTTGGCATGAAACCGTGCCGAAGCAGGTGCATGTGAACGACTCTTGAGGAGGAGTGACCCTTCTCATTCTTACATTCAGCACATGGACACATAATAAAACCTCGCTGTTTGTTCGCATTTGCCACTACGAGGAAATCTTTCAAACCCGTAGTGAACTCACCGGAGAGTCGGTTACCGTACATCCATTGCCGATTCATCTGCATTATTATTATATAAAGTATATAATTAACCATCATGCATCTGTTAAACTAACTAGCTAGCTGGAAATAATACAAATCATGAAAGGTTCAAGTTGCTAACCGCGATCACGGAGGTAAAATAAATGAAAACGCTCAAGTGTGTTTCATGCTATGGGGCATTTCATCGAACACCTTGTGTGCATAGTAGGAACCAAAAGCATACCCACCACCCCCTTGTGAATATTGTGAGCAAATGTGGCCAAGTGCAGTGAGGTGAGTCCTATATATAGGGATGGGCCTTTAGTCCCGGTTCACCTGGACAACCGCGGCTAAAGGCCGTGGGGCCGGCCCGAGGACCTATTAGTCCCCGTTGGTCTGGCCAACCGGGACTAAATCCCCTCCCCTCCGCCAGCTGTGGGCCGAGCGCGCTGGGCCCAGACTATTGGTCGCGGGTCTCGTCCCGAACCGTGACTAAAGACCCCTATGGTCGCGGGTCCATTATTTTGGGGACTAATGGGGGCGTACCGAAGGCCTATTTTCTACCAGTGTTGTAAGCCAGTTGTAAGCGTGACGGTGTGCCCGTGCTACTACTACTATATTTATGTGTTGATCGTGTCGTAATATTGTTTACTACTATATCTTTGTGTGTTACTTCGGGCGTGTTAATTCATAAAACAAAATATTTGACACAAATATTTCGGTGAACAATGCGTGCAACTCGTACAAAACAAAATATTTATGAAGTAAATAATACAAAAATGAAAAAGAATCCAATTATTTAGGACCCAAGACATGTAAAAAAGTAAAACAATTTTTTTACAAATTAAAATAAGTCAAATCGTGGCAGGTGGGTTTGTTTTCTCTTTGGGCCTAGTTCTTGGCCCAAGTACACTCTTTCGGCCTTTCTCCACCTTTCTGCACTGAAACTGAACTTTGGTCTAATGAAACTGAACTTGGACAACTGAACTTTCGTCATTTCACAGAACATCGAAAGGCATATTCAAATTTCAAATCAGCCACTTCACTGAAACTAGCATGGCGCACAGATGCTACCTCTGCATAGCTAACTTAAATAAAATCTAGATTTCTCTTAGTCCATTCTAACGACGGATGAACAAGAGGTAAACAAAAAACAGAGCAATGATATAAGAATAGAATGCTCCTGACATGAGATTTGCTTGCTTCTGCAAATCCACCATTTGCTTTAAAAACTTCTTTATCTTCTTCAATTCCTCGTTTACTTCGGCCTCCACGGGGAGTTCAGCAAAGGCAGCCCGTCCAACAATGGGGCGCGTGATCCTCGCCGCCGGCCCTCCTCTGCCCGAGCTGACATTGGGTCTCTCCACAGCATACAGCGGCAACCCACCTAGATTTGGATCATCAATGTGGCCCCCAAATTCAAGCCTATCAACGTACTGATCTATCCACTCAAAGTGCGAACATTTCTTCAGCATCTGTAACAGTAGACATGAATCTAGATCTCAAAACCGAGGAGAAAAAGGCAATTTGGAATGCCAAATAGTCCTATCATCTCTCTCCTCCTCCTCATCTCAGTTTTAAGATCTTACCTTGCCATCCCGTCCCATCATGGGAATGCTCAAGCAGGACACAAAATGGCGCCCGAGATTTCCATTCTCGTCAGTTTTACTGACCTTCCGCTTCAGAGCCTCTGGCCGTGGGCAGTCCGGGCACCTTGTCATCGGAACTGCACCGTACTCTGGCCATCTTGACTGCGTGGCGGAGGAGCTGGACATCCCGTGCGCCGTCGCCGGAGAAGAGGAAGAATGGGGAAAGGGGAAGAAATGGCACAGACACCAGCTCGGGCACGGGAGCAGCTCTGTTTTAGATTCCGTGTGGTGGGTCCCGCGCTGCTGAGGTGGATAAGTTGTGGGGGCACGGGCGCATCTCTGTTTTAGAATCCGTGAGGTGGGTCCCACACTGCTGAGGTGGATAAGTTGTGGGTCCAAGCGTCACATAACCCTAACAGCTAACAGATCAGCTCTGCTTAAGAACCATGTTGGCCGTGGGCTATTTTCTCCATTCGATCCGTCGCGCCTAGGCTATTTCGTCGAAAAACGTCGCATTCTTTCCAATTCCACTGATAGACCGCGGGCAGGACAGGAGGACGCCGGCGAGGACCCACGGTCACGGCCGGTAGCATCGTCGGCTTGGAAGACACCCGCACCATAGCTCCTCGTGCACGGAGGCACGGCGACTGGTTGCGGGGAAGACGATGGCGCAGCGGTGCCGATCGCGGCGGGGCAGGAGGGCGTCGGCGAGGACCAATGGTCACGGCCGGAAGCGTCGCCGGCTGGAAGCCGCCCGCATCCAAGCTTCTCGTGCACGGAGGCGCGGCGACCGGTTGCGGTGATGTGCTTGGAGGCGATGGGGAAAATAAACCAGTGGCTGGGAAGACATGCGGAAGGCGAGGTGAACGAGAGATAAGGTGCGCCGTTTCTTTTCTCTCCACGTCTCAAGGACGCGCGGCACGCTGCCAATGCAGGGGATGGGAGACGCACCGTCCCCGACTTATGCGAAGTGTTTTCCTTCGAATATATAGGCACCCGTGGACAAATTTTTAATCCCAATCACGAAAGTGACCCGTACAACAAGATAAGCGCAACCTAAAAAACACCTATGTCAACAGAAATACTAAGCCTAGCAATTCCGATAAAGCGTTGTCACACATAGGTATCAAACTCGTGCGGGCCTATATCCTTTTCCCTTTCCTCCAGCAGGTCTGTTTTCCAACTAGCCGATCCGTCGACGATGTCCTCGTACTGGCGTCCCTCGGCCACGGCACGCCGACGCTTCGTCACCCTGTCGATGACGGCGTCTACAGCGACGTCGAATGCGTCCTTGAACACCACGCCTTTCGCCATCGGGTCCCTGTGTACATCACCCTCGGTATGAGCCGGATCACCTCCTCCCGCATCTGCGCCACCTTTGTCCGCGGTATTTTCCTCAGCACCTCCTCGATGTTGGCGTTCCCGTTGGCCACATCGACATGGGGGATGAACACCGAGTAGCTCCTGTAGTCCCTCGGAAGGTACGACGTGTACTGGGTATACGCCGAGATCGGGTGGAAGAAGACCGGAATGCAGCCGGCGAGGATGGCGTCGAAGGTGGACTTGCGGGTGAAGGTGTCGCCACGCGGCTCCATGCAGAACTCGGCGCTCTCCAGCAGCCGCATGATCCCTTCCGGCGAGTTGTGGTACCCCGACGCGCTGGACAACATTGCGCAGCTGCTCGTGTTGCGGCACTGCTCTATAATCTGGGAGCGCACCGTTGAATTGCCACGGCGTGGCCCGCCGGCGAAGCCCCAGAGCCAGCTGCGCTCCACCTGGCGCATGCGGTCCTGCCAGCGGCGTAGGTCGGCGTCGGAAGAAGGGTGGAAGTGCGAAGGCCATGGCACAGCGAAGTCGTTGCCGACCCACGGGCTGGCCTCCATGGTGAGAACCGTGGTGTTGCGGATGGCCGGGTACGTCATCAAGGCGTTGCCCCAGGCGTCGTCACTACCGCGCATGAGTTCCCAGGTGGGCCGTCCGGCGAATAAGAAGTGGTCGCGGCCTCCCATGGCGCGCCACTCGGGCCGGCGCACAAGCCAGTCAACCATGTCCCGCGGCAGGGCGTCACGGGCCGCGGTCCCGACGTGGAGTATCCAGTCAAACCCGGCGTAGAACGGGACGTACACGGCGACGGCGGTGGAGGAGTCGGCGGTGAGGCACTCGTACCGCCTTATCCGAGCGTGGAAGATCAACTCCAGCATGTACTGGTCGGTGTCGTAGGCGCCCTTCTCTGGCGGGAGAGGCGGGCCGAATCCGTCGTTCTCCATGGGCTTGCACATGTCGTTGGTCGCCGAGAGCTTGAGGCAGTCGCGGGCGAGGTCGGCGTTGAACCGTGGCGGGAGGTCGTACATGTAGATGTACCGGCCGGCACACGGGTCGCGGCCGAAGCGGAAGGACGGAAGGGAGAAGGCTCAGGGCCTGGACAGAATGGACGCAATGCTGCCCTGCATGGTGGAGAGGAAGTAGGCCATGGACCAGAATGCGATGGAGAGCATCATGAGGCAGCATATCCGCGGTGGCCGGAGCAAGATCGGGACGCCGCTGCCAACAGAGTGCTTGTCGTTAGGGGCATCCCTCTCCACACATGGTTCCATTGGTTGTGCAGTGTCACTCACTATGTGTGTGCTATGGGCATGAGCGCAGCCTCCACGCTACATTAATGGTAGATACTTTTTGTCAACTCTTCTGAAGTTGACTACATTAATGGTAGATCGGCTTTGCGCTCCACGCGCCAGTAAATATATATATATATATATATATATATATATATATATATAGGACTCCTGTTATATACTCCTGGGTGTACATACTCCTATACTCAATATACCACACATACGAGGGTATTATACCCCTTTATTATTTTTCATATACCTCATTAGTTATTCTAAGATACCTCAATACAATTTGTATGGAAAAAATATCATTAAAGTCCTCGGTTTTTTCAATATACCATTTGTACGTGCATAAAAGCAGTATGTGTACACATAATTTAAAATATGTAGAATCTAATGAATTTTTTCAGAAAATTCATTTTGGGGTATCTAGTATTAAATAGTGAAGTATATTAAAAATAATAATGAGGTATAAATGGTTCATTTATGTTGTATATTTGCACGTGAGAGTACGTACACCCAGGAGTACTGAACCATTTTCCTATATATATATATATATATATATATATATATACGCCGCATGATCTTTTAGAAAAGAAAAAAAAATGTTTTATAATAGGAAAACGCTAACTTACCCCCGTGGATGATCGTTGGCTCGGGGTCCTCCGTCTTCCGCGTGCGCCACGTGTTCGCTTCGGTGGCGCCGAAGGAAACGAAGTCAGGCCCACCCACGTGCTTCCTTCTTATCCTCTCGTCCATCTCTTCCCTTTCCTTATCTCATTTTCTTCTTCTTTCCGACAACGCGATAGCATCCGTTCCTCTGCCCTTCTGAACCCCGCGCCACCACCATGGCAGCTTAGACACTATTTGATCCTCGCGCCGCCACAAGACATCCTACACCACCGTAGCATATACTATCCTCGTCGCTCCGCCGTGTTCTACGATTGTCGTCGGAGAAGATATCCTCGGGAAAGACCTCACCGGAAAAATATGCCGCCGCCGCAGCTTCTTCGGTGTCCCCTGGAGCAGTGTCAGGCATCATCGGTAGCATCGGAGGCTGCAGTCGGGAGCAACGGCCAGCACCGTCGGTAGCATCATCGGCTACCGTCGGAAACAACTCCGCACGCATTCGTGAGCAACGTCCGGCGCCGTCGCCAGCAACTCTACACGCCTTTGAGAGCAACACCTGGCACCGTCGACAGCAACTCCGCCGGCGACGTCGCTAGCAACCCCTCACGGCTTCGTGAGAAACGCCCGGCACCGTCGAGAGCAACCCCGCACGCCTTCGTGAGCAACGCCCGGCGCCGTCGAGAACAACCCCGCACGCCTTCGTGAGCAACGCCTGAGGCCGTCAGCGACGTCGGTAGCATCGCAGGGTACTGTCGGGGAGTAACCCCTCACGCCTTCGTGAGCAACGCCCAGCGCTGTCGCGAGCAACCACACACGCCTTCGTGAGCAACGCCCGAGGTCGTCGGCAGCAACTCCGTCAACGATGTCGGTAGCATCAGAGGGTACTGTCGGAAGCAATCTCGCACGCCTTCGGGAGCAGCGCTTGGCGCGGTCGGTAGCAGGCTACAGTCAGGAGCAACACCGACAACCAGTGATGGCGATGCTGCCGACGACATGGGGTGTGCCTCCCACGGCGTTGCGTGCTGCTACAACACGACGAGGGCAGTTGATGCGAGGCAGAGCGGGGGGCTAGAGCCGAGATGTTGTGTTCGCCGTCGCCGGTGGCCGTAGCGACCATGGAGGATCTGTCGGAGGGACGCCGGCGACCTCTGCATCTCTGCACTCCACTGGGGAGGTGCCCAGCAAAAGGGGATCGACATTGGGAAGGATGCCGGTGCTAGGACTCACGGAGAAATATGTCCGGTCAACGGAGCGAGACTAGCGTTGGTTGTGAGGACACGTATCACATGCTGAACTCAATGGATTTTTGCGCCAAATCCTCCGGGTACGCTCAGCACTTGCCTTTATAATATTATTTTCCGAAGTTGACCTCATTAATGCTCGACCTAGATTCTGTGTGTGTACATGCGCGCCATAGTCGTTCGGAACGGTCCTACACTCATTTTGAGAAGTTGACTTTAATGGTGGTGAGAGGCGCGAGTGAAAGAAAAAACTGTAGCACGTCCAACTCCCAACCTAGGTGTGGTGCCACGGCCGGCTCCATATTTTGCAGCGTCCTAGGGCAACGTCAAAAAAGGACCCTATAGATAATATATGTACGCATATTGAGACATATAGGCGCAAAATATTAAAACTACATTATTCACACATTTTTATTCGGAGACGTCTATAAATAATTGATGGTCGCTTAAGTTATGTCTTGTTACAAGATAAAGACTAAAAGAGTAGCAAAATATAACAAATAATATTCATTGCAAGTTTGATTATCTCAAGTAAGAACCAAATTTTAATGAGTTCATCGGCAATAATGCTTCAGTCCTGCACAACAGAAAGCTTTTTCATGCATTTCTTGACACATATTCATTGAGGACAATATCAAGATCAACGTTGTCGAAGATATCCTTCTCAATACAACACGTAGCCAAGCCATTCAATATGTCTTGTAACATGAAATTGATTCTCTCATTTAATTTGTTTTCTTTTCTCAAAAACATACTTATGGTTAGGCATTCTAACAGCTAAGAGCATCCACTATGTGTAGAAGTTTGTGGAAGGGGGAGAACCGATCGTTGCCCTTGGTGGGTCGATCGATTGCGTGTTATAGTCGTGGGAAAAGCCCCCAACGGTGGCAGGTACAAGAGGTATACGTATAGGATCGGAGTACTAGGCAAATCGTTCACGAACAAAGTAAAATCAATCTCAATATGTTTAGTACGAGCATGAAACACTGAATTAGCAGACATGAATGTGGCACCAAGAATTTCACACCATAAGTAAGGCTTCTCTTGAAGTGCAACACCAAGTTCTCGTACTCCCTCCGTCTCAAATTAATTGTCTCAAATTTTAAGAAAAGTGGATGTATCTTACACTAGAATATGTCTAGATACATTTACTTTTGTCTAAGTTTGAGATAATTATTTTGAGACGGAGGGAGTACAAGAGCTTCAACCCAGATCAACTCAGTAGTGGCATTTGCTAAAGCTTTGTATTTGGCCTCAGTACTACAACGAGAAACAATAGGTTGTTTGCGAGAGCTTCAAGAAACAAGATTGGGACCAAAAAAATAGCAAAACCACTTGTAGACCTGCGATCATCTAGTTCACCTGCCCAGTCTGCATCTAAAAAGGCACTCAGGAGTGTAGATGGAGATTTCTGGAATGTCAAGCCAATAGTACGTGGACCCTGAATATACCTCAATATCCTTTTAACAGCTGACCAATGAGTGGTAGTAGGAGCATGCAAGAACTGACACACCTTATTAACAAAGAATGATAAATCCGGTCTTATCAATGTCAAATATTGAAGAGTACCAACAATGCATCTATAACGAGTACTATCCTTCGGACAAAGTAAGGAGCCATCACTGAGAGACAAATTATCATGACTAGAAAGTGGCGTGGGACAAGGTGTGCAACCATTCATATTAACTCAAATTAACAAGTACATAGCATATTTCAGCTGATTAAGAAGTAAATCACTACCTTGTTTATGAACCTCCAGACCTAGAAAGAAGTGAAAATCACCAAGATCATTGAGCGCAAAATATGTACATAAATTTTATAGCAAAGCACAAATCGCAGAATCCGAGGAGCTTGTAACAATATTGTCATCAACATAAATCAAGAGAAACATAGTGATACCTGATTTTTCAAATAGGAACAAGGACGTATCTCCCTTTGAAGGAATAAAACTAAGGTTATAATTTTTTTGGCTGAGACGAGAATACCATACTCGAGGCACTTGCTTCAACCCATATATAGCTTTGTCTAGTTTGCAAACATATTTCGGAGTAGCGGAAGACTCAAACCAGGTGGTTGTGTCACATAGACTTTCTCTTCCAGAACATCATGTAAGAACGCGTTTTTGACATCTAGCTACGTTAGACTCCAACGTCGAGAAACTAATATAGCAACAACAAGTCTAATAGTAGATGATTTTACAACAGGGCTGAAAGTGTCCTCATAATCAAGTCCATATCTTTGCTTAAAACCTTTTGCAACCAACCGAGCTTTATACCCGTTAATTGTACCATCAGCATGCTTCTTGACATGATATACCCACTTGCAGTCTATCACATTTTGTGTAGGACTTGGAGGCACAAGATTCCAGGTGTTACTAGCCACAAGGGCATCGTACTAATCATGCATAGCTGGTCTCCAGTTGTTGTATGTGAGAGCCTCAGATAGATTATGTGGTTCACCCATTGCTGTTAAGAGAACACAATTTTTCTTGTATGGAACTGTACCATCTGTATATTTTCTCAGATGTAGAAAGTCTTTTTGTAGAAGTGTTTTTGGTTCAACAGCACATGGAAGTTACATGTCTAACACTATAGTATAGGTATTACATGTCTAACACTATGTAGTCCATAATGGCTATCCATAAGTAAAAAGTTACCCTTATGGATAACCATATAGTAGAGCTTGTTCATAAGTAAAATTTCTTAAAGGTGACCCATAAACTTGTGAGTTGTCTATAAGCAATAAACAAATATTTTGCTCTCTCCTCTCTCTTTTACATGTTTGTACTTTTAGCAGACATGTGGGCCCTACCTTATAGAAAAGTAGATTTTATACATAGTGGACATATCCACAAGCTATGTGCGTCATATCTTATGGAAAAACCTCACCTTATACATAGATGATGTTCTAATAATATTGTAAATAATCGTCCACTAGTAGAAACAAGGGCATTAGCCCCAGGACGTGATTGTCTCTAGTCCCGGCCGCGCACCCAGGACTGCTGATGTCGGGGGGTTACCCCCGAGTAGGGTAAAGGCAAGTGCTAAAGGCAAGGTCAGAAGAGAAGTTTGGTCGAGTAGCCGCCTACCCGGTACTCGTTACCCGGTCGATTGCTACTCGGTCTTACACGGAAGATGGTCAGAAGGATGAATCCAGGAAGTCATGTTGGTTCAAGTAGAAGAGCTGGTCCGAGTAAAACTGGCGGGAACCTACTCGGGCCAGAAGTCAAAGGAGCCGTTCTGACACCGAATCCCGCGTATCCCGGGTCCGTACTTGGCACTGTTCACAGCACTGTTCATCTGGGGACGGCGTGCCTGACAGTGACAGTGTGTCAGCAGTGCGTCGCAGGATAGGGGGGACCTACTCTGTGTTCGCACAGTGATAACAGACTGGTTACTTGGTTTTGCCCAACGACTTTCCGCATCAGGACAAGCTTAGAAGCCAAAGCTGTCAGCGGGAACTCGGAAGAAGGACGGTGTGCACACAATGTCGACACTTGTTTGTATTTGGCTGTATCCGGCTGGGCACCGGGTATATAAGGTGCCCCGCCGCCTCCTGCGCGAGGGACGAGACTTGGGCTGGATCATACGTAGAGATTCTTGACCTAGTTCTACCCGGAGAGAGAAGAGTGGCTACTCGGTAGCAAGAACCATTGTACTGTGGCTACTCGGTGAGACACCAGAATACATAGAGAAAGGCAGGAGTAGGGGTTTTACCTCCTCACGAGGGCCCTGAACCTGGGTAGATCGTGTTGTTTGCAGTGCTAGTTTCATCCTTCACGCGGCTACTCGTCGCGTGATCCCTCCCCGAGCACCTCCAGCGTCCTTCGTCCCCACATCTTTAGCCATCCTATGGCATCTGCCGTGACACCACCACGACAGTTGGCGCCCACCGTGGGGCAACCAGCGATGTTGGCTGGAGTTTCCGTTCGGACGGGATCGATTTCTGCTACTGAAGAGCGCGTGGTCTGTGGCCTTGTCCACAGATTCGGCTCCTTCGACTTCGTCACCGACAACGCCGGCGATTTCGGCGGCAAAGCCATGCCGGAGGGCGGCACGGTGCTTTCTTTCGGCGCGCACCTCGTCTACGTCGCCACCGTCGTCGACCGCGAGTACCCCGAGCTGGTGCATGACGCAGAGGATCCGCCTGCCGTTATCGCCGCACGCGGGAGGCCGCTGGGCCGCTCCGCGGACGTCGCAGAGGTGATGGTAGCTGGCCTGGCTGCAGACGTCGGGAAGGGCGCGGCTGCTACCGCTGCGGTCGTCGTCGAGGATCTCGCTGGCTCTAGTGCTGGCGGGAAGACGCACAAGCCTTACGAGAAGGAGTGCAACCTCCCGCTCTCCACGACTCCGACGATCCCTGCGTCTGCTGCGCGGACGGGCATGCCGCCTCCCACCGACCTCGAGCTCCTGACCATGAAGGCGCAGCTCGACCGGCAGCGCCAAGAGCTGCTCGCTGAGCATGCGGAGTTGGACAAGATCAGGCTAGAGCTTAGCTTAGATCAGCTAGAGTACAACAAGGCTCACGGTTTCACACCAGTTGTTAGGAGAGCTATCAAAGTAGGCGCTACGCGTCGTAACCTAGGTGCCGAGATGGCAACTGTTGTAGAGGCTCCCAGTCAGTCCGCCACCGCAAACACCTCCACCCGACCCAGATATAGCACACCCGCCAAGACACTTAGAGCTGCTGAGGCTGTAGCCGCCGAGTTGCCACATCTAGTTGGCGACGCGCGCGTTAGGCAGCAGGAGAGGCTGAACGAGTTGGTGCTAGAGGCTGCTAGGCAGAACGAGGAGTTCCGGAAAGCCAACCCGGGTGCTGGAGCTTCGCAAGTGGTGCACTCGCATGTGGCCAGATCTAACGATCAGGCCTCATCTCCGCATCCCAGCCGCGAGAAGAGCCGCAGTGGGCGTTCAGGCAAGGACAGGCAAATGTAGGTGTACGACCCGGCTGCTGCCGCGAAACAGCTCGCTGTGCCGCAGCAGCCCGGTCAGAAACACAACGCTGCAGGAGCAGGCTTTCAAGCCCATAAAGCTCAAAGCCAGGCCCGAGATGGAGAGCGCCCAGGTCCTTCTCAGCATCCCGCCGCTCAGCCTACTCGGCAGAGGCAGCAGCCGCGTGCAGTGGCGCCAGTCGCCAACCCGGTGGAGCAGCCTGCAGCTGTGCAGGTGGATAGATATGATGACGGCTACTCGGCCATGGAGATGGCTGGCTATGATATTCTGGATCGTGTTGGCGAGCGCGTGTTGGCGCCTGGAGATGCAAGGCACCAGCTGGACCGGATCAGCTTGTCGGCGCGGCTTGAGAACACGGGTCCTCCTGGCCCCGAATGCTTCGGCCCGCGCATCATGAACGAGCCGTCCGTGAAGAATTTCCAGCTTGCAAGAGGCACCAAGAGTTACAACGGCAGCACCAAGCCGGAGGATTGGCTCAATGACTATGTCACCGCGGTTCATATCGCGAACGACAACAGGAGATGGGCGGTGCGGTACGTCCCGCAGATGCTAGAGGGTCCAGCTCGTACTTGGCTCAACAACTTGCCCAAGAACAGCATCAATTGCTGGCTGGATTTCTCGGACGCCTTCATCAGCAACTTCACAAGCACTTACAAGAGGCCGAATAGGCCACAGCAGCTGTCCGCTTGCAGGTAGCGAGAAGACGAGACGGGCCGCGAGTACCTTGCTCGGTGGAGCACATTGAGGAACACCTGTGAAGGTGTGAATGAAGCCCAGGCCATTACTTGGTTTGCGCAGGGTTGCAGACATGGCAGTATGCTGTGGCAAAGGTTGCAGAGGGAGATGCCAAACACTCTGGCGCAGACCATCAAGATTGCAGATCAGTACGCACTCGGAGATCCTACCCAGCCTCTGATGGACTCCTCCGAGCCGAGAAGAAACTTCAACAGCAACAAGCGCAACAAGTTCCACAACAAGCGCAGGGGTGACCGAATAGATGTTCGGTATGACCCCGAGGAGGTGAACGCAGTGGCTGTTGGAGCTGGGGGTAGCCAAAGGCAGAAACCTGCTGGAGCCTACGGGCAGAACCAGAACCAGGGCCAAGGCAACAAGAAACCATTTCGTGCTTCTCAGTCGGGTAGCGGCAACTCCGAGCAGCCGAGGAAGTTCGTCTTTGACGACATGAAGGATGGCCCATGCAGTTTCCACACTCAGCACCCCTCAAGGCCCGCTAACCACACTACCCGACAGTGCGAGTGGTGGGATCTGATCAAGAGTGAAGGCCTGCCTCCTCCTCCTCCTCTGCCAGCCGCAAATGCCAATGTGCAGCCTGCTCGCGCACCCGCAGCTCGGACGCCAGTGTTCCCGAGAAGAGAAAATGTGAAGCAAGTGGCTTTAGGAGCCAACCGTCACTTCAGCAATGAGAGCTACCGCAACAACAACAACAACTACAACCGCAACAACAACAGAGGCAACAACAACTACCAGGGCAACAACAACAACGGCAACAATGGGGGTGGAGGCTCCAACCAGTACCAAGAGCACCATGAGAGCTACATGATCTTCACTTCTGAGCCCGTCGACAAGCAGTCACAGCACAGGCGTGCCATGGAGGTCAATGCCGTGATCCCCGATGTTCCTCACTATATGCATTGGTGCAGCCAAGAGATCAAGTGGTCCCAAGTAGATCATCCCAAGGTGATGCCCAACCCGGGTAGCTACGCTTTGGTGGTGGATCCTACCTTCTTGGGTCCCGAGAAGAACGTGAGGTTCAGCAAGGTGCCGATCGATAACGGCAGCATCATCAACATTGTGTACAAGGACACACTCAAGAAGCTTGGGTTGGCCGAGAACATGCTGCTGCCCAGCAAGACCACCTTCCATGGCATTGTGCCGGGAGTCTCGTGCAACCCGATTGGTCGAGTGTGGATAGATGTGCTATTCGGTACAAGGGAGTACTGCCGCACAGAGCGCCTGCAGTTTGAAGTGGTTGATCATCAGAGCCCCTACCACGCTCTACTCGGCAGGCCTGCTCTGAGCAAGTTCATGGCCTCTACTCATGTCGCGTATCTGAAGATGAAGATCCCTGGTCCCAACGGCATAATAACCATCTCTGGCGATTACAAGAAGTCCATGGAGTGTGCCTCTGCTGGTTCCCAATTGGCGGAGTCAATAGTGATTGCTGCCGAGAAGAAGAAGATGTATGAGGTGGTGGCCATGGCGCAATCCGCGCAAGCTGGCGCACAGGGTGTGCCGAGTACCCAACACGGGACCGCGTTCCAGGCATCCCAAGAAACCAAGAAGGTTCAGGTCGACCCTGAGTTCCCCGACCGCGTAGCCATCATTGGCTCCGGGTTGGCGGAGAAATAGGAAAGCGAGCTCATCCACTTCCTCCGTGAGAATCGGGACGTATTCGCCTGGTCCAATGAAGATCTACCAGGAGTCCCGAGGGAGTTGGTTGAGCACTCATTACATGTGCGTCCTGACGCCAAGCCAGTGAAGCAGGCTATGCGCCGCTTCAGAGATGAGAGAAGGAAGGCAATTGGTGACCAGATCACCAAGTTGCTGATAAGCAATTTCATCATGGAGGTGCTGCATCCGGATTGGCTAGCCAACCCGGTCATGGTCGAGAAGAAGAAGGAAGATCCCAAGGCCGCTACCGCATGGCGCATGTGCGTCGACTACACCGACTTGAACAAAGCATGCCCCAAGGATCCCTTCCCGCTACCTCGCATCGATCAGGTGATCGATTCTACTGCTGGTTGTGAACTGTTGTCTTTCATAGATGCCTACTCTGGTTTCCACCAGATAGCTCTCAATCCTGCTGATCAAATAAAGACTGCTTTCATTACCCCGTACGGGGCTTATTGCTATCGCGTCATGTGTTTTGGCTTGAGGAATGCGGGTGCAACCTATCAGAGATGCATGCAGAAATGCTTGCATGATCAGCTCGGCAAGAACGTGCAGGTGTACGTAGATGACATTGTCATCAAAACGAATAAAACACATACTCTGCTTGCCGATCTTGAGGAAACCTTTGCTAACCTACGCAATTATAAAATGAAACTCAATCCGAGTAAATGCACTTTCGGCGTCCCGGCTGACAAGCTACTCGGCTTCATGGTCTCTAGTCGGGGCATTGAAGCCAATCCTTCAAAGATAAAAGCTATTGAGAGCATGTCTTTGCCGAGATCCCTGAAGGATGTACAGAAGTTCACTGGTTGCTTGGCATCCCTGAGCCGTTTTCTGGGCCGAATGGGCGAGAAGGCCCTGCCTCTGTACCAACTGATGAAGAAAAGTGACAAGTTTGTCTGGACTCCGCAAGCGGATGTGGCATTCAATGAGCTGAAGGCAATGCTGGCTAGTCCGCTACCCAAGGAGACGATGCTATTATACATTGCTGCCACTAACCGAGTAGTCAGTGTGGTAATTGTGGTGGAGCGAGAAGAAGAAGGCAAGAGTGTGCAGCGCCCAGTGTACTATCTCAGTGAAGTGTTGTCTAGCTCCAAGCAAAACTACCCGCATTACCAGAAGATGACCTACGGCGTGTACCTGGGCGCCAAGAAGCTAAAGCATTACTTCCAAGAGCATCCTATCACGGTTGTGAGCTCTGCTCCCATCTCGGATATCATGGGCAACAAGGAGGCGAGTGGTCGAGTTGCTAAGTGGGCAATCGAGCTAGCCGCGTACGCTCCCGCGTATGCGAGAAGAGAAGCCATCAAGTCTCAGATTCTGGCAGAATTTCTGGTGGATTGGGCTGAGGTGCAATACGAGCCTCCTGCTCCAGTTTCTAATTACTGGAAGATGCACTTTGATGGCTCGAAGGTGAAGGAAGGCCTTGGGGCTGGCGTAGTGCTTACGTCACCCAAGCGAGATCAACTCAAGTATGTGCTGCAGATTCATTTCAAGGCGTCCAACAACGTAGCAGAGTACGAGGCAGTGGTGCATGGCTTGCGAGTAGCCAAGGAGGTTGGCGTGCAGCGCATCATATGCTATGGCGATTCAGATCTGGTGGTGCAGCAAGTCTCTGGCACTTGGGATGCTCTAGATGCCAACATGGCATCATATCGCTTCCTGGTACAGTCTATGACTGGATTCTTTGAAGGCTGCGAATTCCAGCACATTCACCGAGCAGAGAATGAAGCAGCAGACGAGCTATCCAAGTTGGGATCCTCTCGGCAGTCCATCCCGGCGGGGATTGCCTTGGAGCATTTGAGAAAGCCATCCATCAAGCCGTCTCCCAACTCGGAATCCATATTTGTCCCTTCTCTGCCAAGTGAGGAATCTGATCCCATGGAGATTGACTGGGAGAATGCTACAGGAAACTCGGGGACTGCTGCTCCCAACTCGGGGACTGCCGTTCTCTACTCGGGGACTGCTGCTCTCAACTCGGGGACTGCCATTCCTTACTCGGGGACTGCCACTCCATACTCGGGGACTGCCATCCTTAACCCGGGGACTGTCGCATTCATTGAGGAGGTCCTTGCCAATCGTTCTGGGCTTCAGAGAAGTGCTCTCAACCCTAAAGAGCAGCCAGAGATGCCTGTCCCAATGGAAGTGGACGAACCAGTGTTTCCCACACGGGAGACACCGAGTTGGGCCATGCCCATATTATCCTTTCTAAGGGACGGTACTCTGCCAGAAGATGAGGTGACCGCAAGGCAGATTCAGAGAAGATCCAAGGGCTACACTATATTCCGAGATGTGCTGCACAAAAGAAGTGCCACCGGCGTGCTGCAACGTTGTGTGGACCCAGAAGAAGGAGGAGAAATTCTGCTGGAAATACACCAAGGAGAATGAGGGCACCACGCCTCTTCTCGGGCATTGGTCAAGAAAGCTTTTCGGCATGGCTTCTACTGGCTCACAGCTCTGCAGCAAGCTGAAGACATCGTGAGGAAGTGTAATGGCTGCCAGATGTTCGCGAGTAAGATTCACATGCCTGCTTCCGAGTTGAAGACAATTCCTATCACATGGTCGTTTGCCGTATGGTGCCTGGATATGGTTGGCCCCTTCAAGCCGGCTAAAGGCAACATGACACACATCTTGGTCATGGTGGACAAGTTCACCAAGTGGATTGAAGTGAAGCCTATTCGGAAGTGCGATGGAGCTACAGCCGTGAGATTCTTAAAGGATGTGATCTTAAGATACGGCTACCCGCACAGCATCATCACCGACAACGGCACAAATTTCGCAGAGGGGGCAATGGTGCGGTTCTGCAGAGATAAGCACATCCGACTAGATGTTGCATCTGTTGCCCATCCCGCCTCCAATGGGCAAGTGGAAAGGGCAAACGGCATGGTACTGGCAGGCATAAAGCCAAGGCTGATTGAGCCGCTGCTGAAAACACCTGGGTGTTGGCTAGACGAGTTGCCGGTGGTGTTGTGGAGTCTAAGGACTACCCCTAACCGGTCAACCGGCTACACGCCATTCTTCTTGGTATATGGGGCTGAGGCCGTGTTGCCAATAGACTTAGAGCATGACTCCCCTCGAGTAACCCTCTACACTGAGGTAGAGGCGAGAGAAGCTCGAGAAGACGACGTTGACCTGCTCGAAGAAGCAAGAGAGCTTACTCTGTCACGTTCGGCTATCTACCAGCAAAACCTGCGGCGTTATCATAGCCGAAAGGTGAACCCAAGGGTTTTCCGAGAAGGAGACATGGTCCTTAGGCTTGTGCAGCGCACAGCCGGGATGCACAAACTGTCTCCTCCATGGGAAGGGCCCTTCATTGTGAGCAAAGCGCTGCACAACGATGCATACTATCTTGTAGATGTGCGTCCATCACAGGCGAACAGGGCAGATAAAGCTGGAGAGGAATCCAAGCGCCCTTGGAATGTAGCCCTACTTCGTCGCTTTCATTCGTGAGCAAAGACGTGTATGTACTTTCTTATCCGAATTAAAATTCTACCCTGCAATCTGAAATTCAGCTCGGGGACTGCCCTCGCCCAAACTTGCTCTGTGTGTTTCTACCCGGCTTTACTTTTTCCACTCGGTTGCTCTGCTTAAAATTTCACGAGTACATCTAGTATTGTGTTTAAACCTACATGCCAACTCTTCGACTCTGCTGCTGTCCGAAACTCGGCTTCATGGCAAGCAAGAGAACAAGCAAAAGGTCAATGAGCACAAGAAAAATTACCAAGGAAAGAAAAAGTGCAGGAACCAAGTAGGGTGGTCTTTGCCGTCGTTTCTTGTTAACTCCTTCTCGGCTAAGTGGTGGGCTGCGTTACTATGAGTATTTCTATGTGGCTAAGTATTTGCAACTCCAACTTTGAATTCTTGTGACTCGAATACCAAAAAAGCAACAAGTTGCGGGTAAGAGCTGAGATAAAAAGGAGGAGCGAATAAGAAATGCAACTCGGGGACTCGCATGATAACGCAACTCGGCATTCGAGCCAAAGTTGCTCAAATTGACTAAGTTAAAATATCAAATGTGAATAAAACTGAGTAGCAAACGACAAGGATAATTGTTTCGATACATCTGCACCCGGCATCCCGGGGATCTGATAAGTGTTTGAAGGATAGCATTGCAGGAGAAAATCAGGTCAAGGTAGCAACGTTCTCGGTGTTGGCCTTGGCCGCTTCATCTTCAGTACTGGCCTTGGTAGCATCTGCTTCCGAGCTGGCGACATCGTTCTTCGTGGTGTCTGCATCTGTCTCAGTGGCAACCTGATATGAAGTGGCTGTGGCCACCGAGATGGGTCCTGTCGCCGAGGTGGAGGCAGTCGCTTGGGCGCGGAGGCTAATTGTGTCGTCAAGGGCAGCTCCTGACGAGGTGCCGAACTCGAGCGCGGCGGTGTCGATCGACATCTTCTCGCCCTCGTCTTCCTCATCGCTACCCGCGACGAATGCGGCCTTCCCCTTCCCGGTGTCGTCGGCGGGTCGGTCGAAGAAGCTCAAGTCCGTCTCTTCGTCTTCGCCCTCCTCCTCGCCTTCGTCCACTTCGGTGTCGGGCTCGGTGAGGCAGTCGATGAAGGTCGCGGTGTCCGCGTACTGGGCGACCTCGTGTGCCACGAGCTGGCGGATGGCCACGCAGTCGGAATCCGTCTCCCACTTGGAGTCCTCGCGCATCTCGCGGACGACTTGCAGGTATATAAAGGGGGGGGGGGGTACATGGGGTAGGTAGAGACTTGGAGTACAAGGCACGTAGAGTCCTAATATATTCCTAGTCGTATCTGTATCTAACATCCCCCCTCAGTCGTAGCGGGAGTGAAACGAACGCTTGCGACTGGATTGGAAGTCTTGTGTGTTCGTCGTCTTCTCCCCTCCACATCATCGACTGCGTATCTTATGCTCTCTACTCTCTTCCCTCCCGCAGTCACAGCGGGAGTGACGTGGACGCAAGTGACGACGCGAACGCTGTTGACTGGAGTTATTGCCGATGTGTTGCTGTAGACGTAGCCCATGATGTCGATGTCGAGGTAGCCGAACGTGATGTACCCGTAGTCGAGGTAGTAGTGGTCGATGTAGTACTCGTCGTAGTTGTTGTAGCCGCAATGCCGGAGTCGCAAAAAATTGCGCGATGTGTATGACGGTGCTGCAGTTGTGTTTTTATGAAGTTTCGCACCTTGAGAGGTACCGTCGCGGGCGTCAAAGGACGCGGTCGTAGGTCATAAGTGAGTCCACCAGTTTTGCCAGGACTGGGAGAAGCTCACCAAACACACATGGTTTTGCCAGAACCGTGTGCGCGGTTGTAGGGGCTTTCACCGTAGTGATGCCGGGTTGTCGATGCAGTCTTAGCCGTCGGACGCGGTCGATTCCTTCGTCAATGTCGTGACGTCTTGCAGTAGTACTGTCAGAGGACCCGTGTCCAACCTTGTGGACGTCGTAGTTGTAGCGTCAGCGGCGGTGTGTTGACGAGATTGTCGATGAAGACCACGTTGATGTAGACCTTGGCGATGTGGTCTCGGCGATGAGGTAATAGGCATGAGGTGGTACGTCGCTTGAAGGCGTCCCTCGCGGCGACGATGATGTAGATGCCATAGTGTCGGAGAAGTCGATAAAGTTCCACGCCGGCCTACTTGTGGTTGTTATCGCTTCTCGTAGATGTGCTCGACGAATATCTTGGTGCGTAGCCGGCGTAGTCGTACAGTCTGAAGATGTTCGGGCTTGATATAGTTTCGGCTTGCTGCAGTGCAATTGGTCGTCGTAGTCGTACATGTGGCGGAGGGTTCGCTGCATCTTCTGGTTGTTCCGTGTAGATGCCCAGTAGAGCCGGCGCGTTAGTATACAAGAGGTTGCTGCCGTACGTGTCCTGGCATGAGGCCATGCATCTGGTTCCATCGTGTGCAAACACATGCATGACTTTTTTTAATACCTGATGCACGTAGATTGGCTGCTGATAGCTACCCGTGCGCTTACTGGCGACGCAGAGCCCTCCTGTGATGCCGTGATCGGATCTTGGTGGCGCTGCTTGCCGCCTGGATGCATGCATGTCTGGGCTCCCGGCGCCATCGTCCTGTCGCGTCCGGCGTACATGACAACGTGTCGTGGCGCAAGTCCACGCATGGGCAGCTGCTTCTCAAAACGCCGGTGTGCCGCCGCTGGTTGGCCGATGATCTTGCACTTGTTTTCACCGAAATGATTGGTATAGATCTAGGGATTTATTGTGTGGCTAATTGAATCTAACCTATGAACTTCGAAATTAGATCTAAAGACATCTAAACCTAAGGAATCGATCAGATCATTGATCTAGATCGGGTGCCGCGCCCCTGAGGAGATTGATCTCCCCGGGGGCGGCGCGTTGCGGAGGTGATGGAGAAGACCGCTCTGATACCATATAGAATTGTATGTGCTAGCCAATTATCCCAAAAGTCCGAACTGATGGAAATGGGCTAGCCTTGTATTTATATTTAACACTCCCCCTCACGTTAGGCTATTTTAGTCTTTAGCGTGGGTTCGGTGCAGGCCGCATAATCTTTTTTTGTTTTGTTTTTAAAACTCCGCGAGCAAGGTCTTGAACTCAAGACCTCGTGGCTCTGATACCATGTGGAAAGTTGTGAAACCCTAAAATTTCGGTTGTATTGAGTTGGCCCTCATATGGAGGTATATAAAGGGGGTACATGGGGTAGGTAGAGACTTGGAGTACAAGGCACGTAGAGTCCTAATATATTCCTAGTCGTATCTGTATCTAACAGCTGCTTCATGGACGTATGCGCAAACATGATCACGTGTCTTCCTTTCGCCGTACACCGCCGCCAAGATAGCGAGAGGATTTAGGCGGCGACAGTTCCTGATGAGAGATAGCGAGAGGAATCATATGCGGCCGTCAGCGATCCAATGGGCATCGGACTACCCAGCTACGAAGTCCAACGGTATCCAATGCAATTGGACCTCATATCCTCTTTATGTCCACGTCCAACTAGGCCCAGTCCAATTAGATCCGGCTAGTTTGAGGTCCAAAGCCCGTAGATATTGGAAATCCAGTTCCAGATTTTCTCTAGCGCCAAAATTATTCCGTCCCAAACCAGAGGTAGTCCCCGAAGCGATTCTTCAGCTCTGCCAGCGCCCATTTTAGCGGCGGAAACTAGGCGTTTTCGGCCGGCCTAGTGCCCTTCATGGAAAACCTTTGGCTTCGGTTCTTCTCCTTTGTTGCCAGCTACCCCAAGGCCATCTCATATGGGATGCAAGGTGATCACAACAACGTTCGAGCATCCATCCACAACTCTGTTACAATCTTAGCAAAGCTGAAGCCGACCATCCGATAAAAAAAAGGCGATCCATGGAGTCTCTGAGTACGTCCGGAGGCACAACACCATTTCCCAGGTGGGACAGATCGTCCTTTTCTGAGTATCTCCACACATGATGAGTTCGTCGCTGTAGGGGAGAAATTCGGTGGCGAAGGTAGTACGCAGTCACAACAGCTTGTGTCAAACCACAACTTGTGAGAAGACTGATTCGCTTGTAGGCAGCCTGGAACTGCGCATCCCACGGAATCAGATAAGAAAGTGTCTAAGCATCTAGCATGCTCACTCGGGGGATCGTACTCCGGGAGTGACGGGTACATATTAAGGTAACACCAACGATACCGCCATTCCCCTCACTCAGCTTTCAGTCACATATCAATGAATTCATTGGCAACTCCGAAGCGAAGAGGGAAGAAGACGTTCCCTGGTACCCCAACGATCTTTTGCAATCGGGAATGAAGAAGTGGCGAAACAAGGCGATAGATGGCATAATCCCCACGAATGCTTCACAGATATAAGCGAAGATGTTGAAGGTAATCCTCCTGATACTAGCCAATATCACTTCTCATTGGCATTGTTGTCATATTTGTTATAAACGATAGCACAAATAAGCGATGAACAAAAGAGGTCGACACACGGGACATGAGAATTTTAACATGGAAAACTCTTCCAATGAGGAAGAGAAAAAACCACGGGTGCGAGCTAGCAGAACTTCACTATATCACGTGCGGTTACAAACGCAGGGGACTTATGACTTGCGACTTATCCCAAACGGCGGCTTACATGAGGTATATAAAGGGGTACAATCCTAGGCAAGGTAGAATTCGTATCCAAACCGGTAACAAGTCGTACCGTACCACCTCCCTGCGGGCCACATTGGCAGGGCAACGTGATGGGAAAACTTTGGATGGAGCGGAACGAGGCGCGTCAGTTTTTATGTATCTTTATCTTCATATGAATTTGGATAACAATAAAATAACACTCCACCTTGAGACAAATTCCTTCATGTAGCATAAAACAAACCATCACCCTGAAACAACAAAGAAAACACCTTCAGCGCCAAATATCCTCTTAGGGCTAAACAGTGATAGCAACTAAGCTTGAGCAAAGATGAAACTTAGCAACATGAACCGGCTTTGTCATCTTATCATCATGATTATCACGAGTACTTATCTTGCGTACCTTCAGTTTACCTTGTGCAACAACATCACACAAATAATGGTATACTTGACATCAATGTGCTTTGTTCTCTCATGGAATATCTGATCCTTATTAAGGTAAATAACACTCTGTCACAAAACAAGTTATTGCAAGTTTCATCTCCATAAAGCTCAGCAAATAAACCTTCCAACCAAATAGATTCTTTGCATGCTTCAGCAATAGCCATGTACTCTGCTCTAAGCCTCCGGCGACGGGACTCGCTCCGCTCGGTCCGATGTTTCCTTTATCTTTGTCTTCATATGAATTTAGATCATAGTAAAATAACAATACTTTCTTCTTTACACGTGGGTTTGCTTCTCTCTTGTGATCCTTTAGTGTATAAGTAACAAGATTTGTTACTGTAATTTGCCCGTTCCTAGGTAACCGCTGGCGAAAATGCAATTTTTGTTCCTATGAAAATAATAGATCAATCTTTTTATAACACTTCGGTTGCCATTCTAATTGACTATGCTTAAGTTCTGTTAATTATATTGACCCATTCACTTAACAAATAGCGTATCAATGAACCCCCAATAACCAGAACTAAATGTTTGTCAAAATGGGCATAGAGCGCGCAAATGTTTGTCAAATCGGCACATGGTAAGATGCACCCAAAAAAAAACACCCAAGTTTGGGAACCCAACCGGTACGTACATAAGGAGGACCTGAGGCGACTCCAGAAACCCATCTAGGGTTCCGTACCTCTCGCCAGCGACGCTGCTGGTCCTCTCCGCCTCCATTGGCCTTAGGCCTTGGAGGCGTGGCGGATCAAGGCCTCCCGCCGGCGGGAGGTTTCCGTTTTCTTTGTTTAGCTTTTTGTCCGGTGTCTTCATCGATATGATGAAGCGACGACAACATCTTGAAGTCAGAATAAGGTCCTCCCTGTCCTATCCTCGCTCCGGTGGTGCGTCTAGCACCGGCGGAGGGCGCGTGGAGGCGTTTGTCCGGCGGATCTCGTGGGATCCAGTCCGTTTTTGTGTTCGTTCGTGTGGTTACAGGTCTGGCTCTTCCGGTCTATGGTTGTTACCATTGGCGATGGTTACTGCTCTGGTGCCTTGGTCTTTCGGGGCCTTAGCACGACGACTTCCCGTCTGTCTACTACAACAAGCTCTACTACGACAAGCTTTCCCGACTCCGGTGAGGGAGGGGTAAGGACGGCAGCGCGCTTTCGGCTCGCTTCAGTGTTTGTAGTCATCTCTAGGTGGTCTGAAGACTTTTTTGTAATTTTTATTACTTTTGGAATTCTTTGTACCGTTGTTGGTGACCAAAGATTGGTCGTCTTTTCGCACAAAAAAAAATCGGCACATGGTGCGCACTGGATGGCAAATGTACCCCTAAAAACTATAGAAACAACCTTGAATACTGTTTCAAATTAGTATCTTTTCATTACAGTTTGCCGGTATGACTTCAGTACACAAAATTTAAGCCCTAGCTACGACGAAATCCCAGTAATCTTGGAGGCACAAAAAGGAAAAGGTTCAAGTAGCTAGGCCTCGACGGACAAATTTTAAATCCCTATCACGAAAGTGAGCCGTAAAAATACAACAAGAGTAGCACGACCTAAGTTAACAGAAGCACTGGCGCTGTGCAATTCCGACAAATCCCGTCACATATATGGATCCAACTCGTGCGGGCCTATATCCTTTTGCCCATCCTCCAGCAAGTCGTACTTCCAGCTCTCATGTCCGTCGACGCTGTCCTCGTACTGGCGTCCCTCGGCCACGGCACGACGACGCTTCGTTACCCTGTCGATGACGGCGTCGATAGCCACGTCGAAGGCGTCCTTGAACACCATGCCCTTCGCCATCGGTTCCTTGTACATCATCCTCGGTATAAGTCGGATCACCTCCTCCCGCATCCGCGCCACCTTCGTCCGCGGTATCTTCCTCAGCACCTCCTCTATGCTGGCGTTCCCATTGGCCACATCGACCTGGGGGATGAACACCGAGTAGCTCCTGAAATCCCGGGGCAGGTGCCACGTGTACTGGGTGTACGCCGAGATCGGGTGGAAGAAGACCGGGATGCAGCCGGCGAGGATGGCGTCGAAGGTGGACTTGCGGGTGAAGGAGTCGCCAACTGGCTCGAGGCAGAACTCGGCGCTCTCTAGCAGCCGCATGATCCCTTCCGGCGAGTTGTGGTACCCCGTGGCGCTGGCGAACATGGCGCAGCTGCTTGAGTTGCCGCACTGCTCTATAATCTGGGAGCGCACCGTTGTGTTGCCAGGGCGTGGCCCGCCCGCGAAGCCCCAGAGCCACCTGCGCTCCACCTGGCGCATGCGGTCCTGCCAGCGGAGTACGTCGGCGTCGGAAGAAGGGTGGAAGTGCGACGCAAATGGCACGGCGAAGTCGTTGCCATGCCACGGGCTGGCTTCGATGGTGAGAACCGTCATGTTGTGGGTTGCCGGGTACGTCAAGAAGGCGTTGCCCCAGCCGCCGTCTTTGCCGCGGATGAAGTCCCAGGTGGCTCGGCCGGAGACCAGGAAATGGTCACGCCCCCCATGGCGCGCCACTCGGGACGCCGCAGAAGCCAGTCTACCATGTCCCGCGGTACGGCGTCACGGGCGGAGAGGTCGCTCTTCCACAGGTTCAGTGACGCGTCGAACCCGGCGTAGAACGGCACGTAGACGGCGACGGCGGTGGAGGGGTGTTGGAATTTTACATGGGCTCCATCATATGGGCTCACTTGGCTAGCCCATTAAGCCCACTAAAAATCCTGAAATTGTCATGGCCCATTCATGAATAATAAGTGGAGTGAGTGGGACTAAAGTTTAGTCCCACATTGCTAGTTTGAAGAGAGTGGAAGCACCTTATAAGGTGAGCCATTCTATCTCATGTATGAGTAGGCAAGGCAAGAGGAGAGGTGTGCCACACGCGCGCTCCTCCTCCTCCGCCGCCCGCCTCGCCACGACTCGACTCGACTCGCCTCGTCACGACACGTCACGACGCGCCGCGGGTTGCGGGAATGAGCCGAGCCGAGAGCGTTTATTTTGTCGATTGGGAAAACTTAATGAGTCATTTAATTTGGACGCGTTAATTCCAAAACCGTTTCCGTTTCAGCCCGCATATAAATACGCGCATACGGTAAACCCTAGCCACCACTTCGTCATACCGTTCCAAAACACTGCGCCGCCAATTCAAGTCTTCTCCATCCCTCCTTCCGGCGTGCACCGCGAGAAGGGACAGCAGGCCTCCGGAACCCCGCCTCTTGTGATCCTGTACGGGAGAGGGGCGATCAGGTTTTTGGGGAGCGCATGAGCGCGACTGCTGACGGCGACCACTTCCCCAACGACGATTTCTTCCCCGACATCGGCAACCTCTTCATCAACGACATGGCCGACACCGGGGACAACAGCAACGGCGGTGCCGCTACCGCTCCATCGTACGTATCTCTCTTTCATCTGTATGAGATGTTACTGGAATTCGTATGTCTAGTACTTGCAATAGATTGTATCAATCTGTCTACTGTGCTAGATCTAGACGTTTGCATGATTACTGTATTTGCTACTGTCGCAATTTATCTGTTGCTATTTCGAATTAAATCATGTGCTAAATTGCTAATATATTCAACAATCCAAAAACCTGATTATAGGCAATTTCTTGCACCTGCGCCGTCTGTCATTGCGGCGACAAGGCCAATCCCTTTCAAGGGTGTGGACTATAAGAGGTGGCGCACGAGAGCAGTGCTATGGTTTCAAACCTTGCGCTGCTTTGCGGCCACCAAGGGCAAGCCTGAGGGCGATCTCAATCCAGCACAGCTGGAGGCCTTTGAGAATATGGATACTATGTTTAAAAGTGCCCTCCTCGGTATTATCGATGATTCCATCGTCGATCCGTATATGTCGTTTGATAACGGCAAGGATATGTGGGCTGCACTCGAGGCCAAATTTGGGGCCTCGGATGCTGGCAGCGAGCTGTATGTCATGGAGCAATTCTATGACTACAGGATGACTGATGAGCGCTCTGTTGTTCAACAGGCTCATGAGATACAGTCACTCGCTAAAGAACTTGAGCACTTCAAGTGTATGTTACCGGACAAGTTTGTGGCCGGAGGCATTATTGCCAAGCTTCCATCTTCATGGAGCACCTTTGCTACTTCTCTAAAACACAAGAGACAGGAGTTTTCCGTAATGGACCTCATTGGATCTCTTGATGTGGAAGAGAAGGCGAGAGCAAAGGATACACGTGCTCGGGTTGCTGAGGTAGGTTCTTCTGCTCATGTGGTACAGAAGAAACATTACCCGCCCAACAAGCCTAAATATAACAAGAAGAAATCCGAGGGTAAAGGCAAGCCCGATGGCAAGTTTAAGCCGTCGCACTCTACCAACTTCAAGAAGAGAAAGGGGTCATGTCACGTCTGCGGTGAACTGACCCATTGGGCTCCAAAGTGCCCTAAGCGTTATGAGCTGCAGCAGCAGGAGAACAGCGGCAAGACCGCTAATGTTGTCATGGCTGACACTGAGATGAAGGATTCTGGGTACGGTATAGTTCCCACTATTCTTTCAGTTTGTCATTCACCTGAATGGTTAGTTGACACAGGTGCCAATGTACATGTTTGTGCTGATGCTTCCATGTTCTCTTCTTATCAGGTCACAGGGACTTCCCCCGTGCTGATGGGGAACGGGTCACATGCTACTGTTCGTGGTGTTGGTACGGTCGATCTGAAGTTTACTTCGGGGAAGATCGTGCGGCTGAAGAACGTTCATCATGTGCCCTCCATCAATAAAAATCTCGTCAGCGGCTCACGTTTATGTCGAGATGGTTTTAAGTTGGTTTTCGAGTCTAATAAAGTTGTAATTTCCAAGTATGGACAATTTATTGGTAAAGGCTATGAGTGCGGAGGCTTGTTCCGCTTATCCTTGTCAGATATTTGCACCAAAGTTATTAATAATGTTTGCCACGATAATGATTGTGATGTTTGGCATTCACGACTATGTCATATTAATTTTGGTTGCATGACGCGGTTAGCAAATATGAGTTTAATTCCGAAATTCAGTACTGTTAAAGGTTCCAAATGTCAAGTGTGTGTTCAAGCTAAGCAACCTCGCAAATCTCATAAGACTGCGGAGGCGAGAGACTTGGCACCACTAGAACTTATACATTCTGATCTTTGTGAGATGAATGGCGTATTGACAAAAGGTGGAAAGAAATATTTTATGACACTTATTGGTGACTCCACTAGATATTGTTATGTGTATCTTCTGAAATCTAAAGATGAAGCTTTAACTTATTTCAAGAACTATAAGGCCGAAGCTGAGAACCAACTTGATCGTAAAATTAAACGGCTTAGGTCTGATCGTGGTGGAGAGTATTTTTCCAACGAGTTTAATTCTTTTTGTGCTGAACACGGTATTATTCATGAGAGGACGCCTCCCTACTCACCCCAGTCAAATGGGGTGGCTGAAAGAAAGAACCGAACGTTGTCTGATTTGGTTAACGCCATGTTAGACACTTCGGGTCTCTCCAAGGCATGGTGGGGGGAGGCACTAATGACTGCATGTCATGTCCTAAACCGAGTTCCCACAAATATATAAAACCATTACTCCGTTTGAGGAATGGGAAAGAAAAAGATTGAAACTCTCCTACCTACGTACTTGGGGTTGTTTGGCGAAAGTCAATATACCAATTCCCAAGAAGCGCAAGCTTGGACCTAAAACCGTAGATTGTGTTCTTCTGGGCTATGCTTTTAATAGCATTGGTTATAGATTCTTGGTAGTAAAATCTGAGGTATCCGACATGCATGTTGGTACGATTATGGAGTCGAATGATGCGACTTTCTTTCAGAACATATTTCCTATGAAGGATATGTCTAGCTCATCAAATCAGAAGAAACCTGTTTCATCTAGTCAGGAATTAGCTGAGATTCCTGAATCCACCATTTCGATAGAACACGTTGAGAATCCCGAGGAGGATGACAATGAAGTTCCTTTAAGGAGCAAGAGACAGAGGACTGCAAAGTCCTTTGGTAATGATTTCATTGTGTACCTCGTGGATGACACACCCAAGACTATTTCAGAAGCCTATGCGTCTCTTGATGCTGACTACTGGAAGGAGGCTGTCCGTTGCGAGATGGATTCCATCTTGGCTAACGGAACCTGGGAAATCACTGATCGTCCTTATGGGTGTAAACCTGTAGGATGTAAGTGGGTGTTCAAGAAAAAGCTTAGGCCTGATGGTACAATTGAAAAGTACAAGGCAAGGCTTGTGGCCAAGGGTTATACCCAGAAAGAAGGTGAAGACTTCTTTGATACTTACTCACCTGTTGCTAGACTGACCACTATTCGTGTGCTACTATCACTGGCTGCCTCACACGGTCTTCTCGTTCATCAAATGGACGTTAAGACGGCTTTCCTTAATGGAGAGTTGGACGAGGAAATTTATATGGATCAGCCAGATGGTTTCGTAGTACCCGGTCAGGAAGGCAAGGTGTGCAAGTTATTGAAGTCATTATACGGCCTCAAGCAAGCACCTAAGCAATGGCATGAAAAGTTCGAAAGGACTTTGACTGCTGAAGGCTTTGTTGTAAACGAAGCTGACAAGTGTGTGTACTATCGCCATGGTGGGGGCGAGGGAGTTATTCTATGTCTATACGTTGATGACATATTGATTTTTGGGACCAATCTTGATTTAATCAAGGAAGTTAAGGATTTCTTATCTCGCTGCTTTGAGATGAAGGATCTAGGAGTAGCTGATGTTATCTTGAACATCAAGCTGTTGAGAGATGATAATGGTGGGATCACACTGCTTCAATCTCACTATGTGGAAAAGGTCTTGAGTCGCTTTGGGTATAGTGACTGCAAGCCTTCTTCAACTCCATATGATGCTAGTTTGTTGCTTCGAAAGAATCAACGGACTACTAGAGATCAACTGAGATATTCTCAGATTATAGGCTCGCTTATGTATTTGGCGAGTGCCACGAGGCCTGACATCTCTTTTGCTGTGAGCAAATTGAGCCGGTTTGTTTCCAATCCGGGAGATGATCATTGGCGTGCGCTTGAGAGAGTTATGCGCTATTTAAAAGGCACTGCGAGCTATGGAATTCACTATACCGGAAACCCGAGGGTTCTGGAAGGATATAGTGATTCTAATTGGATATCTTATGCTGATGAGCTTAAGGCCACTAGTGGTTATGTTTTTACACTTGGTGGTGGCGCTGTTTCCTGGAAGTCTTGCAAGCAGACCATTTTAACGAGGTCAACTATGGAAGCAGAACTCGCAGCACTAGACACAGCCACTGTTGAGGCAGAGTGGCTTCGTGAGCTCTTGATGGACTTGCCTATGGTTGAAAAACCAATACCCGCAATCCTAATGAACTGTGATAATCAAACTGTGATCGTCAAAGTGAACAGTTCTAAGGATAATGCAAAGTCATCAAGACATGTGAAGAGGAGATTAAATCTGTCAGGAAATTGAAGAACTCCGGAGTTATTGCGTTGGATTATATCCAAACGTCCATGAACTTGGCAGATCCCTTCACAAAGGGTTTATCACGGAATGTGATAGATAATGCATCGAGGGAGATGGGTTTGAGACCCACGTTATGAGTTGCTCACAGTGGTAACCCACTCTATGTGGGAGATCCCGTGAATTAGAAGTGGGAGACAAGCTGTTGGTCGGCTGAGAGGAGAGTATCCTTATATTTTATTCCACTCCATAAAAGATGCAATACTCTCCTGATCTGTACGGTAGGTTGACATTTGTCTTAATGTGTTCCAAGTGGCTTATTTATATAAGCAGAGATGTGTCCTACAGAACATCTCCTGAGGAACTCACCTATATGAGTCTGACTGTTAAACGTCGCAGTCTATGAGAATCGGGTGCTCTCTAATAAACTCATGAAAGGCCTTCGGAGTATGACGTATACGCTCCAAACCGCGGGGAAGCCTTGCGGCAGCCTAGTATCGGCTCAGACGTTGTGTGAAACTGGTATCACAGCAAACTTGTAGTTCAAGGCGTAGTCCACTATTCAAGTTGTGAACTAGTGTAGCATGATGTTCTAAGTGGAAGTTCAACTTAACAGTCTCCACTAACACCGGTATATAAACAATGTTTTGGAACAGAGTTTATGAAATGTGCTAATGACACTTTGTGGGGGATTGTTGGAATTTTACATGGGCTCCATCATATGGGCTCACTTGGCTAGCCCATTAAGCCCACTAAAAATCCTGAAATTGTCATGGCCCATTCATGAATAATAAGTGGAGTGAGTGGGACTAAAGTTTAGTCCCACATTGCTAGTTTGAAGAGAGTGGAAGCACCTTATAAGGTGAGCCATTCTAGCTCATGTATGAGTAGGCAAGGCAAGAGGAGAGGTGTGCCACACGCGCTCATCCTCCTCCGCCGCCCGCCTCGCCACGCCTCGCCTCGTCACGACACGTCACGACGCGCCGCGGGTTGCGGGAATGAGCCGAGCCGAGAGCGTTATTTTGTCGATTGGGAAAACTTAATGAGTCATTTAATTTGGTAATTGACGGACGCGTTAATTCCAAAACCGTTTCCGTTTCCTTTCTGGATCGTGGATCCGAACCGACTCAGACGTGGAGTTTACGCCCACGTCTCTCCCAGCCCGCATATAAATACGCATACGGTAAACCCTAGCCACCACTTCGTCATACCGTTCCAAAACTGCGCCGCCAATTCAAGTCTTCTCCATCCCTCCTTCCGGCGTGCACCGCGAGAAGGGACAGCAGGCCTCCGGAACCCCGCCTCTTGTGATCCTGTACGGGAGAGGGGCGATCAGGTTTTTGGGGAGCGCATGAGCGCGACTGCTGACGGCGACCACTTCCCCAACGACGATTTCTTCCCCGACATCGGCAACCTCTTCATCAACGACATGGCCGACACCGGGGACAACAGCAACGGCGGTGCCGCTACCGCTCCATCGTACGTATCTCTCTTTCATCTGTATGAGATGTTACTGGAATTCGTATGTCTAGTACTTGCAATAGATTGTATCAATCTGTCTACTGTGCTAGATCTAGACGTTTGCATGATTACTGTATTTGCTACTGTCGCAATTTATCTGTTGCTATTTCGAATTAAATCATGTGCTAAATTGCTAATATATTCAACAAGGGGTCGGTGGTGAGGCACTCGTACCGCCTCATCCGAGCGTGGTAGATCAACGCCAGCATGTATTGGTCGGTGTCGTAGGCGCTCTTCTCTGGCAAGGAGTCGCCGGGCGGGAGCAGCGGGCCGAACCCGTCGTTCTCCATGGGCTTGTTCATGACCGAGTCCTTGAGGCACTCCCGGGCGAGGTCGACGTTGAACCGTGGCGGCAGGTCGTACATGTAGATGTACCGGCCGGCGCACGGGTCCCGGCCGAAGCTGAAGGACGGAACGGAGATGGCCGAGGGATTGAGCAGAAGGAACGCCATGTTGCCTTGCATGGTGGAGAGGAAGTAGAATACCAGGGACCAGGATGCGATGGAGAGCGTCACGAGCCAGCATATCCGCGGTGGCCGGAGCAAGCTCGCGACGCCGCCGCTGGTTTCGCCAGCAGCGTGCTTGTCGTTAGAGGCATCCCTCTGCATGCTCACCGCGCTACATGGCTTCATTGCTTGTGAAATGTCACTCACCGTATGTGGGCTGTGGGCATGAGCTTGCTATGTGATTTCTACAAAAACAATCAACCAGGTTTATAATGTCGCAAGAAGGACGGGGTAGACTTTTTCTGCCGGCAGCTGACATTAAACTGGTATATTTTGTGAAGCACCAAGTACCTAGTATTATGCGAGGTTGACTACATTAATGCTAGATCAGCTTTGAACTCCACGTTTTAAAATGTTTTCCAAAGTTGACTTCATTAATAGCAGATTCCGCGTCTGTCGGCAAGGACCCATTGTCCTTCCAAAAATAGTACTACCTCAGATAAAAAAAAATGGCGCTCAACTATTACAAAGTTTGTACTAAATTAGTATAAAATGAGCGACACTATTTATGGATCGGAGACAGTACGTTTGGGCCGCTTGGATTGTTGTATCCGGCTGAGAAAAAAATCTGGAAGTCCCCATATTTTAGGCTACTTCGTCGTTTTCTTTCAGAGGGAAAAAATAAACCTGAACCAATTGGTGCCCACTACTCATTTTGTGAAGTTAAACTCTATTAAGGGCTTGCTTATTATGTGTGTATTTCCATCCCAGAATTAGGCTGCTCATAGTTGGAGCAACTGGGGTGGTAACATGCACCTACATCTTACAGTGGGGTATCATAGATAGTATCATAGATGCTATGTCGGCAAAAAGCTGAGATGACAGTGCAATTAAATGATGAGAGAGATGACGATGATATCATAGATAGATATCGTAACATAACGCAACTCAATACAACATGAGTATACAACATAATAATTGCAGTACTATATGATACTATAAATATGTTACTACCCACAGTGTAAGTAGTAACATATAGTAGTATCATATACATGATACTAGTTTATGATACTCCTCATTATGACTAGTCAAGCCAACTAGGCATTTTGGTGACATGACATGTTATTAAATAAATAACATCACACACCCCAAAATAAAATGAGTCTATAGTGTAATTAATGGGTCTTTCTATGTTACCACACCTAAGACCATCCGTAATGCATTGTATCTTAGTGTAGTATCCTAGGTTGTGGTGAGTTATAAGACACAACATTCCTAATGCATTATTTCTTAAGAGATGTATCTAAGCATACTTGTATTTAATGATTTTGGCCTTATCCTTATGTGTGATTGGGCTAGCAAGTTTTTTTTGCCTATGATTTCGTGCAAGAGCCGTATGTTATATAATATACAACCACAATCTCTTTCTTGATTAAATATATTGTCACCTCAACATAATGTATGTGATACCGCGCTAAGATACCACCATTACGGAAGGCCTAAGTTACTACCCACTATGAACGTAGTAACATAGAATGGCATCATATGCATTTTACTACTCTATGTTACTCCCCACTATGAGTAGCCTTAGAGATAGGATAATTTGGTAATTTTTTGATTTCACCAAATCCTCAAAAATCACCTCAAGTGCTATTTCCTCCCGCAGTGCTTGGATAGTTGGACTGGACATATCCGCTTTATACTTCGATATGTGAGAACCTAAACCGGTTAATGACATTGTTCAAAAAATATACTCCCTCGTGTTGAAATGTAAGATGTTTTAGCATTTTCTAAAAAAAAGCGCATGTAGACACGTTTTAGTGTGTAGATTTATATATCTAAACACTAAAACGTGACTACATGCGTTTTTTCTAGAAAATAGTAAATCATCTTATATTTCGATACGAAGCGAGTATTAGCAAGGGCATAATCTTTTGGATATATGTTTCTAATTTATGCTATTATTTTTTCCTCATATTAGCTTCTTTAATTAGACATGCAAAATCGTAAAGATGAAACTTACAACCCATGTCTTTGTAAGGTAGTTGTCATAATTGACAATTCGAGTGGAAGCAACTAATATGTATGATGTATGCATATTGAAATGTGGGAAATTGGAAATAGTCTTTGATGGAAAATATTGTAATAATAATTATTTTTAATGTGTCATAATTGTGTAAATATTGACCGCTCTACAAAAAGCTAACTAAAGTCTAAGAATCAAATATTAAATAGATGGGGGAAAGTCATAGCTGAAAACTGATGTGAAATGGCAACATGGAGTTGAAAGGTGTAAAAAAATTATACACATAAAAATACAACATGATAAAATGAAATTTATAATTTGATATAAAATAAATTTTCATTTACACACGATCGGAAAAATATTAGTATCACATTAGAGTGATGGGGTATTGCTGTGCGGCGACTTGGTACTGGAGATGGGTGGCGGTAGAGAGAAATTCTTACCACTCAACTATGCCGTAGAAAACTATACAATTAATAATTAGTTTGTCTATGGACCAATTAGTTGTGTGCTCGTAACGAGAGAAATCATACCTAGTCTTGAATGAGAATGTAGCCGCTGAAATCCAAAATTTGTGAGAATAGATAAAAACAAGTAAAAAACAATGTTTAAAGGTTTAAAAGAATCTGGCTTAGTTGTGAATGGGTTTCATAGACATGTAGGATTTATATTTAAAGTCATTAATGAAATTGAGCAATACTAAATGTTACTATTGCTTGTTAATTGTTGTACATACGCCCAAAATGAATTTGTGTTGTAAAATAAAAAGATTGATATTTTTGGGGAACTCCTTAACATGGTTTCGACGGAGCTTTCACCATAACGTGATTTCCATTGGTAAACGTTCTTTATGGATTAGATAGTGTCAGTTAATTTGGATAGACAATGTGAATTCAATAATATTGCTTGACTGTAATTCATCTACATAGGTAAAAAAAATGTAATTTTCTGGTGATATTTAGGTCATGGTCCATTTAATAAGGTCCTGCCAAATCAACAGACAAATAATATTCAGCTGTAGTTAAAAAAAATTCAGTTGTTGTCCCACAACGAAAATACTCCCTACATTACTAAATACAAGATGTTTTAGCTTTTCTTCTTCAGATTCACATGTATCTAGACACATTTTTGTTTTTGTGTGCACATTCACCCATTTAAATCTTTATCTAGACCATATTTGAAATATGTAAAACATATATATTTGGAAACAGAGGGAGTAGTGGATTGGATGCTTTGATTTTCCCCGATATTTTTCTCCCAACTCATTTTGTTTTGTTTTCCAATACCATACTCTTACTATACAAAAAGTAATATTTTGGAATCTTGCATGGTATGTAAAACAAACTTTGACCAATAGAATAATAAATATGGTTATAACATCTAGCAAAAATCTAATACATGAAAAAATATTTAAGAAAAAGTTCGATGTATAATAAGTAAGATATCAGTAGACGAAGACATAGAAGTTTGCCTACCACCTTGTTCCAAAAGCAGGCCCATCTAAGGGCCCGTGCAAGCTGTGGGACCGCATAGGGCCCCAAAATTGGGGAAGGGGCACGGGGTGGCATATTCCGGTGGACAGCTCAACCCAGCACCATTTTCTTCTGATACTAGTAGTCGTGCACATGGACCTATATTAACAAATCATCAAAAAACTAACCTCATTTACCAAATAGAATTGATAGATGTACCCTATTTATAACTAAAATCATCAAAACGTTCATCTTTGCCTTTATTGTTGAATTTCTACAACAACAAATGTTTTTTGTAGAGATGGCACATTTCATAACCCTCTCATGAGATAAGCACATGTTCCAATTTTCACTCCTGTTCTAAACATACCAATTGAAAATAACATCGGTTTAGTATTTTGTTTAGGATACTATAGTTGAAGATAGGAGGTCAAATAATATAGTCGTCGAGTGATACTATAATGGAACAAATATTATTTTCTCAAATCAGATACACTTAAGACATGCTAAATACCCCAGTGATCTGGGACTGCCATGAGTATGTTGGGCTTGTAAGAAGTGCCTTAGAAGATGTGGCTCGCTGCCTAAATAAATACCATGGCCGGTGGCAGGGAAGGAGAATGGCGAGGCGTCAGGGATGGAGATACTAATTGATACTCGCACTTGCACCAGCGGCAGGTACTTTAAGGAAGAAAATGCTAAAAAGGAGAGGAAGTTGTGGAATGAATTTGCAAATGAACTTGGAGCGTGGTTGGTTATCTCATGAAGTCCAAAGTCAATAGAGAGGATCAACACTAGGACTTCGAAATGATAGTTACTATGAGTTTGATCATTATATAATGAATATTTTATATTCGTGTAACTTGTCGAGTTCAAATTATAAAATATATGTGGGAATTCCAAGATTCAGAATTCAAAAATTATGATTTTCTTTATTGTGTTATGTCAATAAGTTTTAATATTAAGTTTTGAAATTTTTGATTCGGATTATTACTTAAATTTGAGTAATATTTTTATGTCCTATTAAATAAATTGGAGATAAGTATTTTGTTGTTTTATCAAGGTTTGAGGATCGTGTCAAAATTATTTAATGAAGCTAAAAATCTATAAAGTGCTAGACACTTGTGAATTTCATGATTCACATAAAGTATGGATATTTTACAATTGACTGAATTCCATTGAAGACTCAATGTGATAAGTTGATCATATTGACGAAGTGGAATAGGTGAAATAATTGAACTTTCAATGTTTCATAAAAGTCAGTGGGAATACTTTGAATCTTGAGATCAAAGAAATTTTATTGAAAAAGAAAACGACTTAATAAGAATTATAACAAAACTGGCAAAAGAAAGTTATCTTCGTCAACACTACTCATGATTAATTTTGGGAGACAAAATTACCGTGATAATGAAATATTGGTGAGAAAAGGATTTAAGCAATGTTATAATGAGATTGGCTAAATGTATTGGTGTGACATGTGAAAGCGTGAAACGAAAATAATTCTCAACCCACTAAGAAAAAATATTTTTTTTGTTAAGGTTGGAGCATTGTCATTAATAACCTTTGAAAGTTCTAAGTAATCAATATTGCTCAAGTACGATGCATAATGGATTGAGAGGTTTTGCATAAAACTAATAAGATTATTGGTGGTAAATTTGCGCGTGAAGTCCAAGTGTATAACATGTTGGATTAAGTAGAAAAGTGTCTTCTCATAATAGAGAGGTGGAAATTATATTTAGTTAAGATTGCGATTTTTTGGAGAAAGGATTGAATAAAAAGGGCAACATGATAGAGTTTCCAATTCATCACCTTATCCAGGAATTTATGTATGAGATGCATAAACTTTAAACTTAATATTGAATAAAGGTCAGATGAGAGATTTGATGTAATTTATGATATAGTCATTGAAATTATGAGAAAATGACCATGAAATGCAAAATAAAACAAACAAGATAATAATGCTCATATATGACATTGGATTGTCATAGAGATCGAAGAAAAGGAGAGATTCATGTTAACTCCAAGATTTTATCTTGAGAGTAGTTGGAGTGATATTAAATCATGGGAACATGAATATTTTCGTAAGGAAAAAATATATTAATATGAGTGATATTCACAAAGTTGGTCTTGAATAAAATTGTTTTATTAAGGAAAAATAAATGATAAACATGAGTTGAAAAACTTATGATTTAAAATTCTTGATGTTGTTATTGGATCAGTTAGTAAATTAATTGCTAAATGTAATTAATTTTAGATTACTACAGTCATCTAAAATATAACATTATGGGTGTTAAGTCAGTCGTGCTAGTTAAATAAAAAGTTCTTCTTTTTCGTTATATAAAGCGAAAGTTCTTAAAAATCTGCTGGAGCTGAATATGATCTTTTAATTCGTCTCGGCCTACTTGAAAGAAATTTTCCTAATAAAAATTATTTAAAAGAGTTTTAAATGAATTTTAGGAAGGTGTCTTATTAAATTCAGAATCTACGAGATATATTAAGAAGTTAAATAAACATGAATATGATTAATGTGCTAAGTGTAATTTTGGAAAAAAAATCTAATTGCAATGGGACAAGTGAATTTGTATCAAACGTAAGCATGACGTGATATTATGCAGTAGACTTGACCTTCGTAGTCTTGGTGAGAAAAATAGAAAGGGTTGAGATCAAGTCATAATTTTTGTGATTTGACCAATCTCGTTGTCATGAACATGCACATAAGAACCGGTATTTTTCCGATGGATGATTAGTTTAGCCAAACCGGCATAAAGGTTAAGTGAAAGTTTTCTAAAATAGTTAATTATTGTAATTAAGCCTAGAAATATTATGGTGAGATGATTCTCACATAAATATTTTACGGTGGTATTACAAAGTAAAAATGACCCGGTGAGATTTTTTATAGATTCAAATAATACTGTGAGATGTTTACTCAAATATGTATTTGTAGTGAATTACGAAATCAAATTATTATTGATTTTAATTCAAATTATGATATTTTATTATAATATCGAATTTTGCTTAATTATCAACATTAGAGTTTTATGAGTCTACTCTACTGTATAATTCTATGGATAGTTGCAACACAGTGTGTGACATTGTGTATTCCAAGTTACCGAATAAAAGTTATTCAACTTTGTAAGGTTTCAAAAAACGGTATGATAATTCATTTGGAGACGTGTTAATTATTAATGCTAACACAGAAACAGGGTCACACAATTCCAGTTCCTAATAAATCCAACACAAGTTTATCATAAGTTTATTGGATCAAAAGGTGAAAAATAATGGTCTAAGGTACCACATGCATAATGTGAGTAACACTGGGTTTATATAGGTGTTATGGCATCATACTAACTAGAGTATTATTTATTCTAGTGCAAGTGGGATTCTGTTGGGGATATGACGTCGAAACAATAGTATTCGGTTATTATTTTATCTCTAAGTTCAGAATTACGTTTATGTCATCATGCTACAACCGCTATAGCAAAAAGTGAGTTTTCAAAGGAAAATCTTTGTGAGGATGTGAAGACATAAATAAACAAGACTTTCTAATCTTGTCTCTAAGATTAGCTTATGATTTGTGAGATGATCACGTTTTTTTTATCATGGACCCAAGTATATGATCTTGCTAAAAGAGACTAAACAATTGTGATGTATTTAGAAAAGTACATATGAAGTTGTAATTGACTATAATTTCTATACTACGAGAATATCTAGTGACCGCACAGTCAAAAGTTATACTTTGGATACCTTCAACCATCCATCGTAACAGGGGATCATAAAGTTGACATCTGGGTATAATCTAAAGCATGTAAAGGAACTGAGATCGTTCAAAGTTGGTACTTAACTCCTCCAGACAATTGAGAGATAAATGCTCTAGGCCCTCTCGGTATCAACGATGTCAACCAATCGTCTGGCCAAACACACTGTGATTTATCACAAAGATATTGGGGATATGGATGAGAAAAGAGGAAGTTACCGATACGATTTTTTATGTATTACGATCAAAGAGCTTGATCAGATTAGATGACATAGTCTCACCTCGTGGTATAGTTGGTATCGTGAAATTAACTGAATAAGTGCAATTAGTAATTTGTAAGGTTCCCTCGATCTTTGTGAACACATAGGAGCCATCATGGGCGTCCAGAATCCCGTTGCTGGTTACTGTTTGGTAAGTTTCCGAACATGTCTGTGTATTATCGGGCGCTTACAGGTCACACGCTTAAGCCTTGCTAAACTTTAATTGAGATAATGATTTTTTAATTGGTTTTATGAATGTTAGATGTCGATACGATGTCACAGAAACAAGTCTGGTGTCAATCGGACATGTTTGGTGAAGTTATTATAAGACAGAAATAATGTCGGTGTTAGGCAGAATTTTATATGAGAGAAAACAGAGGGCGTGAGACATCTCGGGATGTTAGAAATATGTTTCTAACATCAGTAGAGAAGATTTATAATTTTATCTATTGGGTTCATAAGGTTCTAGAAGAGTTTCGGGGGAAAATCGAGAAGATGGAGGAAGCGTTGGAGGGGCACATAATTGCCCCATGACTGCACCACTAAGTGGGGGCTGGCTGGTGGGCCCAGGGCCTCAAAGCATGGCCCAATACTCCTTTTAGAAGTTTTCCAAGTTTGGTTGAGAGAGAAAAAGGAAAAAGGAAAGAAGTGGTGGAGTTGGAATCCCAAAGAAGTCCAATCCGATTGGGGCTAGGAGGGGTGCGACCACCTTTTGGTTCGGCTAGCCCCCTCCTTATAGTAGGACTAGGACTCCTTTTCCCTAAGGAAAGTTCTCCCTTCCTCTCACTATATAAAGGACCCCATGCCTCGAGGAAAAACACAAAAATTGCAAGCACTTCACTCTCTCTAGAAGAATTAGATGGTCTAATTAGAGTCCTCTAATTGGATTAGAGCTTCTTAAAATTAGGGTTTTTAGGTGTCCTCTTCCAATTAGACCTAGTTATTATTGCTATTATCTTTTATGTGTTGAGAAACTTCGAGAATCATATAACTCTAATCAGAATTGATTTGTTCTACCAATTAACAACATCGAAAGGTTGTCTCTATTCACTGGTGCCGAGTCCTGAATGGCAGAGTGCTGGCGGGTTGACATATGTGTGTACGTGCACACCATAAGAGGGATTACACGTGTGATACTTGACGAAGGAAGCTTAGCGACATCTTTATAACTAGGCCTACTTCTGAGGATCTACGATTGTTCAGAACTCTTATACGACTACATCGAATCTGATGTCCGGTGAGTCGTGATTCTGATCAATGCATGTATAGGCATGCATGATTATCTGCATAGTGATCTTGCCGGTTACGTAGGGATTTTTTTAAAAATTCTGAAGCGACACCAATAAGGATGTGGTATAATCGCTTAAGAAATTTCCTTCATTAGAAGGGCTATACGAGCAACGAGGACTTCCCATGTGTCTGTATACGGAGATTCCAAGATGGATCTGTATAATCTCATTGTACATGGACGATTTAAATATAATCGGTACACCTGTAGATATTGAGAAAGTGAGGTTTTGCCTGATGCCGAAATTCGAGGTGAAGGATTTGGGTAAAACCAAGTTCTGTATGCGTCTACAACTTAACATTCCCGTGCTGGGTATCTAGTGCACTAGTGTGCCTACACCTAAAAGGTGTTGGAGAGATTTGGATATGATAAGGTATATCCTTCAAAGACCCCTAATTGGAAGGCCTTTGCATCAAGATAAGAATCCATTTACCCATAATGAAGAGGGGGGGGGGGGGCGATTCTAGGACCGGAAATTCCCTACTAGAGTGATGTTGGAGCACTCATGTACCTCACGAATTGTACACTACCGGATATTGCATTTGCCATCAATTTTCTTGCCAGGTACAGTTCTGAGCCTACTAGTAAACGTTGGAAAGACATCAAAGTTTTTTTCCGATACATGCAAGGGACCAAAGATCTTGAGCTGTTCTATAGAAGGAGTCAAGACCTATCACTGGTAGGCTATGTAGATGTAAGGTACCTATCGGACCTGCATACTTCCAAGTTACAGACTGGATATGTTTTCCTTTATGGTGAAAAAACAATTTCCTGAAAACCATCCAAGTAAAGTCTTGTATCGACTTCGACGAACCACTCAGAAATCATTGATTATGTGAAGCATCACGTCAATGTGTATGTTTCGACGAATGATTCGCTACATTCAGCAGACGTGTGGGCTGAATACCGTACATACACCCACCATTATGTATGAAGATAATGTAGCTTGTGTTTCTCACGTGCGGTCAGAATGTGTGAAAAGTACTCTCACAAAGCATATCAAACCCCCAAGTTCGAGCCACAGAAGATGAACCAGGTGAAGATCGCCCATCCTAAGTCGTGTGACAATCTCGCCAATTTTTTCACTAAATCATTATCGGCATCATATTTTGAGAAATGTGTTCAGGGAATGGTATGGTAGGACTTAGGGAAATGCCGGACCCAGGGGGAGATTTTTTGCACCCCCATATGTAAATCTCTATCCGAATGATATAGTAACCTTATGTTGAGTGTATTATAGTCTTTCCCCTTGTGTGAGTTTTCCTGATATTTTAAAATACAAGTTTTTTGATGAGGCAATTCGTGCAACATTTATGGATGTATGCTTTGCGCTCACTCTTCACATTTCCCACTGGGCTTTTGGAGTTTTTGAGACATATATAATACGAGATATCGGACTAAGGGGAGTGTTGAAAAACCAACCGTACCAAGCAACGTACGGGCCTATTCTTTCTTGGGGTGGGGTTTCCTTCTGTATTTAATCGTCCCACCTAGCCATCTCCGCTATATTATATATATATATATATATATATATATATATATATATATATAGAGAGAGAGAGAGAGACATCCCGACTATATCTCTCCGAATTTACTTTGTGTATCTGTGATTTATCTCCGCGCGTACAACTATTTCAACTATGATCTCGCTGCACCCTCTTGAACCAGACTCACATGTAAAGGTTGTGTAACGCCAATATGCCTAGACCGTTTGACGGAGATTGCACCGAGCAGCGCCCACGCGTGACCCCGCGTTCAGGGACGAAGACAAGGGGTAACAAGCACGTAAACACAACGCCACACTTAGTTGGACGTACCCGGCATATCTTGGCTGTCTCACCTTGTTCGTGATTCGTGCATATCTTTGACCAGCTCCTCGGTGTGAATGCAATTCCACACCAGGGCCCCACTTTTACCTATTATGGAGAGTGATTTACTGGAGGGCAAAATAGGCCAGCCCTAAAAGAGAGACCCGGCAGCCCCATCTACATTTTTTTCTCTCCTCTCTCTGTATTTCTCCGGAGCTCGTCAGCAGCCTCTGCTAGGCGCTAGCTCCCCGCTTCAAGCTTTGTCCAGCAGCCGGAAGGAGGGGACTAGAAGTAGCACCGAGTCCGGCGGGTGGTGGGCAGTGGCGGACCCAGGAATTTGTTGGAATTTATATGGGCTTGACATGCCTAGCCCAACTAAGTCTAATAAAATCCTGAATTGTCATGACCCATTCATGAATAATACAAGTGGAGGGTGGGACTAAAATTTAGTCCCACATTGCTAGTTTGGAGAGGATGGCACCACCTTATAAGGTGAGCCATTCTAGCTCATGTATGAGTTGGCAAGGCAAGAGGAGAGGTGTGCCCCATGCGCGCTCCTCCTCCGCCGCCCGTCTCGCCTCGTCACGACATGCCGCGGGTTGCGGGAATGAGCCGAGCCGAGAGCGTTTATTTTGCTAGTTGGGAAAACTTAATGACTCATTAATATGGTAATTAACGGGCGCATTAATGCCTAAACTGTTTTCACTTCTTTTGGAACGTGGAACCGAATCGACTTGGACGTGGAATCACGCCCACGTCTCTCCCAGCCCGCATTATAAATACGCGCATACGGTAAACCCTAGCCGCCACTTCGTCTTACGGTTTCGTACCGTTCCAAACCACTGCTTCTCCAATCAAGCCTTCTCCATCCCCCTCCTTCCCGCGTGCACCGCGAGAAGGGACAGCAGGCCTCCGGAACCCCGCCCCTTGTGATCCTGTACAGGAGAGGGGCGATCAGGTTTTTGTGGAGCGCACTCGCGCGACTGCTGACATCGACTAGTTCCCCAATGATGACTGGTTTCCAAATCTCGGCAACCTCTTCAACGACGACGACATGGGCGACAAGGACAACACCGCAGCCGGTGGCGCCGCCGCTGCACCGTACGTATCTCTCTCTCATCTGTACGAGATGCAACTGCATTTCTTTTGTCTACTTCTTGCTGTAGATTGGATCGGTTTCACTACTGCACTAGATTTGTATATGTGCATGCCTACTGTATTTGTTACGGTCATAATTTATTTTATACTATTTCAGATTAAATCATGTGCTATATTGCTAATATATTCAACAATCTAAAAACCCGAGCATAGGCAATTTGTTGCACCTGCACCGAATATTATTGCGGCGACAAGGCCAAACCCTTTCAATGGTGTGAACTATAAGAGGTGGCGCACGAGAGGAGTGCTATGGTTTCAAACCTTGCGCTGCTATGCGGCCACCAAGGGCAAGCCTGAGGGCGATCTCAATCCAGCACAGCTGGAGGCTTTTGACAATATGGACATTATGTGTTAAAAGTGCCCTCCTCGGTATTATTGATGATTCCATTGTGGATCCCTATATGTTGTTTGATAACGGCAAGGATATGTGGACTGCACTCGAGGCCAAATTTGGGGCCTCGGATGCTGGCAGCGAGCTGTACATCATGGAGCAATTCTATGACTACATGATGACTAATGAGCGTTCTGTTGTTCAACAGGATCATGAGATACAGTCACTCGCTAAAGAACTTGAGCACTTTAAGTGTATGTTACCGGAAAAATTTGTGGCCGGAGGCATTATTGCCAAGCTTCCATTTTCATGGAGCACCTTTGCTACTTCTCCGAAACACAAGAGACATGAGTTTTCCGTTTCGTACCTCATCGGATCTCTTGATGTGGAAGAGAAGGCGAGAGCAAAGAATACACGTGCTCGGGTTGCTAAGGTAGGTTCTGCTACCCATATGGTACAGAAGAAACACTACCCGCCCAACAAGCCTAAATATAACAAGAAGAAATTCGAGGGTAAAGGCAAACCCGATGACAAGTTTAAGCCGTCGCACTCTACCAACTTCAAGAAGATGAAGGAGGCATGTCACGTTTGCGGTGAACTGACTCATTGGGCTCCAAAATGCCCTAAACGTTATGAGTTTCAGCAGCAGGAGAACAGCTGCAAGACCGATAATGTTGTCATGGCTGACACTGAGATGAAGGATTCTGGGTACGGTATAGTTCCTACTATTCTTTCAGTTTTCATTCACCTAAATGGTTAGTTGACACAGGTGCCAATGTACATGTTTGTGCTGATGCTTCCATGTTCTCTTCTTACCAGGTCACAGGGACTTCCCCCGTGTTGATGGGGAACGAGTCACATGCTACTGTTCGTGGTGTTGGTACGGTCGATCTGAAGTTTACTTCGGGGAAGATCGTGCGACTGAAGAACGTTCATCATGTTCCCTCCATCAATAAAAATATCGTCAGCGGTTCACGTCTTGTCGAGATGGTTTTAAGTTGGTTTTTGACTCTAATAAAGTTGTAATTTCAAAGCATGGATAATTTATTGGTAAAGTCTATGAGTGCGGAGGCTTGTTCCGCCTGTCCTTGTCAGATATTTGCACCAAAGTTATTAATCATGTTTGCCACGATAATGATTCTGATGCTTGGCATTTACGACCTTTTCATATTAATTTTGGTTGCATGACACGATTAGCAAATATGAGTTTAATTCTGAAATTTAGTACTATTAAAGGTTCCAAATGTCAAGTGTGTGTTCAAGCTAAACAACCTCGCAAATCTCATAAGACCGCGGAGGCGAGAGACTTGGCACCACTAGAACTTATACATTCTGATCGCTGTGAGATGAATGGCGTATTGACAAAAGGTGGAAAGAAATATTTCATGACACTTATTGATGACTCCACTAGATATTGTTATGTGTATCTTCTGCAATCTAAAGATGAAGTTTTAACTTATTTCAAAAACATTAAGGCTGAAGCTGAGAACCAACTTGATCGGAAAATTAAACGGCTTAGGTCTGATCGTGGTGGAGAGTATTTTTCTAGCGAGTTTAATTCGTTTTGTGCGGAATATGGAATTATTCATGAGAGGACGCCTCCTTACCCACCTCAGTCAAATGGGGTGGCTAAAAGAAAGAACCGAATGTTGTTTTAATGCCATGTTAGATACTTCGGGTCTCTCCAAGGAATGGTGGGGGGAGGCGCTAATGACTGCATGTCATGTCCTAAACCGAGTTCCCACAAAGAATAAAACCATTACTCCATTTAAGGAATGGGAAAGGAAAAGGTTGAAACTCTCCTACCTACGCACTTGGGGTTGTTTGGCGAAAGTCAATATACCAATTCCGAAGGAGCGCAAGCTTGGACCTAAAACCGTAGATTGTGTTCTTCTGGGCTATGCTATTAATAGCATTGGTTATAGATTCTTGATAGTAAAATCTGAGGTATCCGACATGCATGTTGGTACGATTATGGAGTCGAATGATGCGACTTTCTGTGAGAACATATTTCCTATGAAGGATATGACTAGCATCAAATCAGGAGAAACCTATTTCATCTAGTCAGGAATTAGCTGAGATTCCCGAACCCACCATTCCGATAGAACACGTTGAGAATCATGAGGAGGATGACAATGAAGTTCCTGTAAGGTGCAAGAGACAGAGGACTACAAAGTCTTTTGGTAATGACTTCATTATGTACTTCGTGGATGACACAGCCAGGACCATTTCAGAAGCCTATGCATCTCTTGATGCTGACTACTGGAAGGAGGCTGTCCGTTGCGATATGGATTCCATCTTGGCTAATGGAACCTGGGAAATCACTGATCGTTCTTATGGGTGTAAAACTGTAGGATGTAAGTGGGTGTTCAAGAAAAAGCTTAGGCCTGATGGTACAATTGAGTAGTACAAGGAAAGGCTTGTGGCCAAGGGTTATACCCATAAAGAAGGTGAAGACTTCTTTGATACTTACTCACATGTGGCTATATTGACCACTGTTCGTGTGCTACTTTCACTGGCTGCCTCGCACGGTCTTCTCGTTCATCAAATGGACGTTAAGACGACTTCCCTTAATGGAGAGTTGGACGAGGAAATTTACATGGAGTAGCCAGATGGTTTCGTAGTACCCGGTCAGGAAGGCAAGGTGTGAAAGTTATTGAAGTCATTATACGGCCTCAAGCAAGCACCTAAGAAATGGCATGAAAAGTTCGAAAGGACTTTGACTGCTGAAGGATTTGTTGTAAACGAAGCTGACAAGTGTGTATAATATCGCCATGGTGGGGGCGAGGGAGTTATAATATGTTTATATGTCAATGACATATTGATCTTTGGGACCAATCTTGATTTAATCAAGGAAGTTAAGGATTTCTTATCTCGCTATTTTGAGATGAAGGATCTGGGAGTAGCTGATGTTATCTTGAACATCAAGCTGCTGAGAGATGATAATGGTGGGATCACACGGCTTCAGTCTCACTATGTGGAAAAGGTCTTGAGTCGCTTCGGGTATAGTGAGTGCAGGGCTTCTTCAACTCCATATGATGCTAGTGTGTTGCTTCGAAAGAATCGACGGATTACTAGAGATCAACTGAGGTATTCTCAGATTATAGGCTCGCTTATGTATTTGGCGAGTGCCACGAGGCCTGACATCTCTTTTGATGTGAGCAAATTGAGCCGATTTATTTCCAATCTGGGAGATGATCATTGGCGTGCGTTTGAGAGAGTTATGCACTATTTAAAAGGCACCGCGAGCTATGGAATTCACTATACCGTAAACCCGAGGGTTCTGGAAGGATATATTGATTCTAATTGGATATCTGATGCTGATGAGCTTAAGGCCACAAGTGGCTTGGTGGTGGCGCTGTTTCCTAGAAGTCTTGCAAGCAGACTATCTTAACAAGGTCAACTATGGAAGCAGACTCGTAGCATTAGACACAACCACTGTTGAAGCAGAGTGCCTTCGTGAGCTCTTGATGGACTTGCCTGTGGTTGAAAAACCAATAACCGCAATCCTAATGAACTGTGATAATCAAACTGTGATCATCAAAGTGAACACTTCTAAGGATAATGCGAAGTCATCAAGACATGTGAAGAGGAGATTGAAATCTTTCAGGAAATTGAAAAACTCCGGAGTTATTGCGTTGGATTATATCCAAACATCTATGAACTTGGCAGATCCCTTCACAAAGGGTTTATCACGGAATGTGATAGATAATGCATCGAGGGAGATTGGTTTGAGACCCACGGTATGAGTTGTCCACAGTGGTAACCCACTCTATGTGATCGGACATCCCGTGAATTAGAAGTGGGAGACAAGGCGTTGGTCGGCTGAGAGGAGAGTATCCTTATATTTTATCCCACTCCATGAAGATGCAATACTCTCATAATCTGTATGGTAGGTTGACATTTGTCTTAATGTGTTCCAAGTGGCTTATTTATATAAGCAGAGATGTGTCCTGCAGAACATCTCCTGAGCAACTCACCTATATGAGTCTGACTGTTAAACGTCGCAGTCTATGAGAATAGGGTGCTTTCTAATAAACTCATGAAAGGCCTTCGGAGTATGACGCATACGCTCCACCCACGGAGAAGCCTTGCGGCAACCTAGTATCGGTTCAGACATTGTGTGAAACTGATATCAGAGAAAACTTGTAGTTCAAGGCGTAGTCCACTATTCTAGTTGTGAACTAGTGCATCATAATTTTCTAAGTGGAAGTTCAACTTAACAGCCTCCACTAAACACCGGTATATAAAACAATATTTTAGAACTGAGATGATGAGATGTGCTAATGACACTTTGTGGGGATTGTTAGAATTTATATGGGCTTGACATGCCTAGCCCAACTAAGCCCAATAAAATCCGGAAATTGTCATGGCCCCACCGGTAGAAAATAGGCCTTCAGTCCCGGTTCGCAAAGGCCATTAGTCCCGGCCGCGCAACCGGGACTAGATATGCGCGACTAAAGGACCCCCCTATAGTCGTGCCACTTACGGACCGCGGCTAAAGCCCCGTCCACGTGGGCGGGTGGCGTGCGCCGGGGGCGGGGGACCTTTAGTCCCGGTTGGCCACACGAACCGGGACTACATGCATTTTCGTTATTTCTTTAATTCATTTGGTGTTTCTAATTATTTTTCACTCCCTTTTTTTCACTCCCATTTTTTCACTCCCTTTTTTTTCAGAATTTTTATTATTTCCTTAGTGTCTAACTACAATTATCTCCAGTCAAATTTCTTACTCGTGGTCAAACTTCCCGCTCGGTCACCCATCCTCCCACTACTCTAGCACTAGCACGCTTAACTTCCGAGTTCCATCCCGTCCCGCATCCAAGTGTTTCGCACGCATATATGTGATACTAATATCATATCAATCCTATTAACATGTTGGTCGATGCCACATTTCTTTACTGTCCGAATTTCAAATAAATCTTTTAATAAACAAAAGTAATGATGTAATTAATAATTTTGAATAAATAAATAAACATTAGCTTTTTAATTTGTATTATTTCTAAAAAATATTCAGAAAAATAAAACTAATTCATTTTAAAATCTTAAAATACAATTAATATATCAAAATATTCAGAAAAATAAAACTAATTCATTTTAAAATCTTAAAAATACTATTAATATATCAAAATATTCAGAAAAATAAAACTAATACATTTTAAAATCTTAAAAATACAAATAATATATCAAAAAATTCAAGAAAATAAAACTAATTCATTTTCCCGTTTCCTAAATGCAAAATAAAATCTGATAAAATTCATGAACTAAACCATATGAAATCTAAACCATATAAAATTTGCAGATCTAAGTTCAAACAACCAAATGAAAATACCATCCTTTTTAATAAAAGACCAGTAGGCTCTTCTATTATTTTTAGAATGAGTTCAAAAATGTATTTGAAGTAAATCCAACTGGATGAGTTTGGTATTGACTAGATCTATGTTTTTCTGGCTTAGATTAATTTAGAAACGGTAGTTTTTCTGTTTTGTTTTCTTGATGTGTTATTGTTTGTTTTCTTGATGTGTTTTTGTTTGTTTGTTTTGAAATGTGTGTTTGACATAATATAGAAATAATATAGCTACGAATTAATATAGAAATAATATCCATTACATAAGAATATATATGCATTACATACTAACATGCATATATCGAACGCAAGATGCGGTACACAAACACCATCTACTCTACCTCCGTCGAGTAGATGCGGAACAACTCTCGTAGGAAACGTATGCATCTATGGCTTAGATTAATTTAGAAACGGTAGTTTTCCTGTTTTGTTTTCTTGATGTGTTATTGTTTGTTTTCTTGATGTGTTTTTGTTTGTTTGTTTTGAAATGTGTGTTTGACATAATATAGAAATAATATAGCAACTAATTAATATAGAAATAATATCCATTACATAATAATATATATCCATTACATACTAATATATCCGTTACATGCATATATCGAATGCAAGATGCGGTACAAACACCATCTACTCGAGATCCGTCGAGTAGATGCGGAACAACTCGTAGGAAACGTATGCATCTATGGCTGTATAGTTGAGGTTGATCCGGTCCAGTGGGGTCTTCCCCCAACGCATGTGATTCTTGGAGGGGAAACCAGACTTCATGGTTTTGTAGTCGGCGTGGATGAAGGCGGTTGCCATCGGAGCCATCCCGGTCTTGTGACCGCACAAATCATCAAAATGGATAAGATTCTGAAGATCAATTTAGTGATCTTCAGGTATCACAATACCCAATCGCATCAACTTCTGCCGGCTTGAGTGATGTCAACACTGCAGAAGTCGTACCCCTTGCTGACAAGAAAATCAACAAGGGCCGTAGAATCCTTTGAACTACTGCAACAACAAAAATAGAACGTGTTAGATATGTTGCAACACGTGTATTCTTCCAATGCAACAAACAAATCGAAAATGCAACACTATCCTACAAGCGAGATCGATTGTACGTGTGCGTTACCTTGCCCATTGGAAGACCAACACGATCTCCTGGAAGGCAATTTGGATGACGCCAACATCCCGTTAGACCGCCGTATACTCTAAATCAAGCCCGAAGAACCTATGGTGTTCATCGGCTTCTTCATAGAGATTGCTGAAATGCGTAAGAAGATCGGGGAGCCTGTCCCACATATTGGTGTACGCCACGTCGAGAGTCTTGCGGCATGGTGTGGCCACACGTTGAGTGTTCCAAACTTGAGCCATGGGTGCTTGGTGGAGGAAGATCGAAGAGAGGAGAAGAAACAGAGAAGAGAGGAGAAACAGAGACTCTCGGGTGCGCGCACTGTAGCAATGGCCTCTGCCTCTCGCTCGCGAAATAAAACCGCCGCGCGGGAGGCGAGCAGTTTGTATCTTTAGTCCCGGGTGGCCACGCCAACCGGGACTAAAGGCAGGGAGGCCAGCAGACTGGATCATTAGTCGCGGGTGGCCATGCCAACCGGAATTAAAGCCCTCCACGCGCCTCCACGCGCTTCCCAACCCACGACGCATGACCTTCTGTCGCGGGTCTCCTCCCGACCCGGGACTAAAACCACTTTAGTCACGGTGCGCAAAGTTTGGGAACTGATGGGGGCGTATGGAAGGCCTTTTTTCTACCAGTTCCCATTCATGAATAATACAAGTGGAGGGTGGGACTAAAGTTTAGTCCCACATTGCTAATTTGGAGAGGATGACACCACCTTATAAGGTGAGCCATTCTAGCTCATGTATGAATTGGCAAGGCAAGAAGAGAGGTGTGCCACACGCGCGCTCCTCCTCCGCCGCCCACCTCGCCTCGCCTCGTCACGTCACGACGCGCCGCGCCGCGGGTTGCGGGATTGAGCCGAGAACGTTTATTTTGCCAGTTGGGAAAACTTAATGAGTCATTAATATGGTAGTTAACGGACGCGTTAATGCCTAAAATGTTTCCACTTCTTTTGGAACGTGGAACCGAACCGAGTCGGACATGGAGTCACGCCCACGTCTCTCCTAGCCCGCATTATAAATATGCGCATACGGTAAAACCTAGCCGTCACTTCGTCTTATGGTTTCGCACCGTTTCAAACCACCGCGCCGCCAATCAAGGCTTCTCCATCACTCCTTACGGCGTGCACCACGAGAAGGGACATCAGGCCTCTGGAACCCCGATGGGTGATCAGATTTTTGGGGAGCGCACTCGCGCGACTGCTGAAAACGACTACTTCCCCAGCGGCGACTGGTTTCCAGATCTCGGCAACCTCTTCATCGACGACGACATGGGCGACAACGACAACACCGCAGCCGGTGCCGCTGCCGCTGCACCGTACGCATCTCTCTCTCATCTGTACGAGATGCTACTGCAATTCTTTTGTCTACTTCTTTCTGTAGATTGGATCGGTTTCACTACTGCACTAGATTTCGATATGTGCATGCTTACTGTATTTGTTACGGTCATAATTTATTTGATACTATTTCGGATTAAATTATGTGCTAAATTGCTAATATATTCAACAGAATTGATTTTAGCCGAGGCTAAAAATTTGAGACACATATAAATGTTTAGGCCACGCTTGGATTATCATTTCATTTCCCAGGCCATAAAAGTTCACGGGCGAGTTTTGCTGTACCCACAAACACAGCCGGATATTATTCGGAACCCAATAGGTCCGTAATATTTCACGCCGCTAGGTGAGGTAAAGAGCGACCGGATATAACGTAGGGACGAAAAAACTACGATCCAAGCACCTATTCTGAAAGGACTTACGACCTGAGAATTCCACGGAGGTATCAACTAAAAAACGGCAAACCAAGCGCACCCTTACTCTTCCAAAACTCATGAAATACAAGTAAAGATAACATGATGCTTGAAGAGTACTAATATGGACTGCTGCCATAATACGACACATGATAGGGATTTTTTCACTGGATCGACACAAAATGCTTGGAGTGAACGCATAGGTGCTGCCTAAAATCCATGTGAGCCTACCTTTATTTTTTTTTGAGAAATCCGTGTGAGCCAACGGGATCCCCTATGGACCGCCTTAAGCGAGTCTGAACCGTCGCTCGCCCGACCTGCTCCTCATTATTTCCTGTCGCACCCGGACTTCTAAAGGATACTCGCCGTTCCGTTGAACAGTAGTAGATTGGATTACGGGGCTTACCGGCACCCGCGTCCTCTTACGAGTAGGCCAACACACGTATGTGTGACAACCAACCCCTATCTGTTCAGCGTCGACGTAAACTATCCCATAGAAATTAGGATACTTCCATTGACGTACTTCAAACCATACACACATGGTACGTCAACGGCGTTGAACAACTGATATCACAACAAATCTCTACGACACAAAAGATTGAAATAAGTTGCAAATGGCTCTCATTAGAGCAGAGATAGCAAATACAATCATCCAGGGGACACATGTCCCAACAATTCATCATTACATCACAGCGGAAGCATTCAACATGTCTGAGTACAGACAAGATCCAAATAGGCCTAAGAGGCCGGAAACGAAAGACGGAGCCCATCCACAAAGTCTCGGATCCTGCCCGGGTCCGCTATCTACTCGTCAGCAGTCTCGTCATACTCCACGTAGTAGCCACCATGTAGATCCTCGGAAACGTAGGTCTGCGCAAACCACAGCCCCAAAGGGGTCAGTACATAAACGTACTGGCAAGCAAGACTCACAGTTCACCAAAGTGTAACCCGTCAACACCAAGCACAGATGCTTTGGGTTCAACGGAAGGAAAGGGATATAAAAGATGCTGCAACTGGCTGCTCTAAACAACTACAGAGATTCTACCACTTCCGGCTAACAGAAAGAAGATAAGATCGAGTATTGTAACCAACTGAAAGATAACTTCAAGCAAACCCATCCTGGATCTCACCCCTTATCCAAAGAAGCAATCCGAGGATAACTCACACAGTTGAGTTAATGATGGTTCATATTATTGTGTCATTAAGCCTATTACTAGTCAAGTTGTTAATCATTGGGTGTAAGGTTGTTAATCATTAGGTTTAAGTTGTCCTGAGTACTTGTTAGCCAGTACTTTCACCAAGTAGTCCATAACCGCGGAAAACACGGCTTCTCGAGAAGATTATCCCTGCAGGGTTGCACCAATTTGGCCGTACACGCATGAATAACCCGCCAGATGGAAAAGGCCCTTCCACCAAGCGGGGCACTCAACACAACTCAACTCTTCTTCGCATCAAGCCCAAAGAACCTTGGGCGCACGGCTAATCGAGCCCAGAAGAAAATGGACCCTCATAGCACTCTAAGAACGTGTCCCCCTATATGCCGACTACGAAAGTTCCACCCTGGCCTGGGCTCGCAAGAACATGCATGCGGCAAATGGAAAACACGAACTAAATGAGGCGATTTGGACAAGATGCGAATCGAATCAAATTGAGGGGGGCGCCCATACTCGCTTCCCACATGCGGTTAGTGCGCTCATCATGGATCAGTAGACAAGACCCTTTTCCTATTAGGGTCGACACTAGCAGGCCTCAAAACCACCCTGGGCCTCCTGCCGGTGCCTTATCATCAAATTATTATTAACAATAACATTAGCATGATTGATTGATTAAACATCGAGCCCCCAGAACATAATGAAATAGTAACAGAAAGTAACGGGTAACAGACTCGAGCAAAGCAATCTAAGCATGCTAGTAAGACACGGGCAACAAGCAATGGTTATAGGTATGGAGGTGAGGCAATATCAGGGTTAAGAGGATTCATGTGATAGGTTCGTAACAGAAACAACTAATCATAGGGCTAGCAAAAATAGACATCGGAAAGTATCGGTAACCAATGTTGAAAGGAACACAGTGGTTCATGTGAGTGATAACTTGCCTGCAAAACCCAGTAGCCTGGTACTGAGCTAACTCCTTAGAAGGGGTGTCGTAAGTATCGTCGGTCTCAACGTCGTCGTGTATCCGAGAAGAAGCAAACAAACAATGCAGAAAGATAAACAATCAATATCATGGCATAATGCACAATCAAAGGAATGATGCATGATAGTTTAATTGATGCATCAATAGTAAACTAGTTGACAAGGTAACACAAATTAAATGGACCCATATGCAATTGGATTGCATATGGCAAGAGTCCATGAATCAAGTGGAAACAAATGATCTACAATTTAATTATCATGTGGAAGTTGTTAGCATGATGCATGCATGATGATATCAACAAAATAACAACAAAAGATGCAAGTGGAAAAGGAATTTAACAAGGTTTGGAAATCATTTGTTGAGTTTGGAAAATTTGGTTACTTAAAGATGTCACACAAACAATTGTTGTTTTCATCAAGTTAAAGTGTTCAAAACAAATAACAAAGTTTATATTTGAAAAGAACATCAAATTTTAGTTGGATTACATGTTTCAAATATTGAAATAGGAATTAGGATGAATTTATTATGAATTAAACAATATTAAACAAGTTATAAATGATTTTAAAACAAGTTTGAATTTAATTGAAGTTTTATTTGTTCAAAACATGAATTCAAACTCACTTTTGAAAAGTTCACACTTTGAGGGTTTGAAAACAAATTTTGCATGTTTAAAAATATTTTATGTTGAGCAAGTTATGATTTTATCAAATTTAATTGAATTAAACAAGGATTAAATTATTTAGGCAATTCAAATTATTCAAACCAGGAAACAAAAATTATATTTGCAAAGGTGAGGTGAAATGGTATGGAAAACATATTTTATTTGCATTTATTGGATTTAAAATGAATTAGTTATTGAATTTAGAAATTTGCATTTGAATTATTCAAATTTGAATTTTTAAATGCATTTGGCAATTTCAAAACAGTACACAATTGGAATAATTGGATAGACAATTAAATTTGGAACAATAAACATATTTAGAGTTTTTGATTTGGAGTCATATTTTAAAAGTTATTAACAGATTAAAACAGGGGACCAATTTGTTAATTAGAAGGATTTAGATTTAATTACAGAAACATTGGAAAAGCAGTTGTTACCGCACAGAGAGCTAGCCCTAGGCACTGCCAGTGGGCCTAGGGGCTCGCTGTGCTTGCGTGGACAGTGAGTGGCTGACAGGGGGCCCGCCCTGTCAGCGTGGAGGAGAAAAAAGTGGGATTTTATCCCAGGGGCGAGCCAGGACTCGAACCTGGTACCCCTCGATTGCGTGCGCTGCGCCCTAACCAGTGGGGTGGATGCGCTCTGTTGTCAGTAATCCGTGCTCAGCCAAGGTAACATTCAGATACAGGTTAACTGAATCCAAACGTGTGCAACTCTGAACCTTCGCTGACAGAAGCGAGCTCGCCGGCGGGGAACGGCGGCGCTGTGCGTGTGCATGGAAGCGATGGGGTGCTGGATGAGTGCAGTGCGTGGCACGGATGCGATGCAATGAGGGAGGATGAATGGATGGTGGCGCTCACCACCGATTGAAGACGGGGCAGAGGCTCGAGGAGGTTCCGCGGCGGCGACGGCGTGGTCGAGGACGGCGGCGCAGCTACAGCGGCTCTCCGTGGCCGAGGAGATGTCCACCAGCTCGAGGAAGGGGCGGCGAGTCGATCCCCGTGGTTGGCGCGGGTGATGGAGGGCCACAGCGGCGCCGGCGTGCACGGTTTCAGAGGGGGGGAACGCCACGGTGGCCGGAGGCGTCGAGGATCGCGGCGTCGACTCCGCGCGTCTCCGGGGACCTACGGTGTCCAAAAGAGAGAGGGGTTGGTGGCCGTTCGATTTTGGGGGCTAGGAGGAAGAGTGGCGCTGCGAGGCGGCGGGGCTCACCGGAAATTCAGAGAAGAACGCCGGCGGGTTGCAGCGATGGGAAACGGGCAGAGAGAGAGAGAGAGGATCTGCGGCGGCGATCCCGAGGGCTGCAGGGGCAGGCTAGGCTAGGGTTGGTGGGTGCGCTGCCCTAGGGGGATTTATAGGGCTGCAGGGCGCGAGATCACCGTCGAGTTGTCACTGCTGCTGCCGTGGCGTCCATGGATGCCCGGCCGTACAAACTGAAGACGACGGGGGCGTCTTCTGAAGGGGTACCGGGCCACGCGTGCGCCTAGTTGGGCTGGGCCGGGGTAGATAGGTTAGCTGCTGCGCGCTTGCTTTTTATTATTTCTTTGTTTGCTGTGTTTTTTTTTGTAGAGAAAGGAATTGGAAGAAAAGGTAGGGTTTTAGGTTAGTAAAAATCTTAGAAAAATTAGGTTAGGCTATTTAGGTTAATAGTAAGCAAAAGTTAACTTTTGTTTTCAAAAAGTTGGAGTTTAATTGGCTGTTTGTGTTTAAACCACAAATGGAATGATTTTTTATATTAATTGATCATTAATGAAAACAACTCATTTTAACAGGGTGATCCCTATGTTAAATTTGATTAAAGATTATAGTTGTTTGGTGAACTTCATAGATTCAATTGGGTGCTGATTTGGGAAAATTGATTTGAGTTTGAAATTTGATTTGGAATTTAATGGTTTGATTAAATCCAACATTTTAATAGATTGATCCAAATGTTTTAATTGGAAACAAGAGTATAAAATGTTTTTGGTTATTATTTTTATAACTCCAAATTGGGTTCTGTTTGAAAGATTTGCTTTGCATTTGAAATCACATTGGACTTAATTAATGGAAATAAGGCACCATTTTATTAGTTGATTCCTTATGGAATAAAATGATAACAATTTGTTGTTTTTATTTGTGATTTTTATTTCAAAGGTTGTAACAGAACAAGTATGAAAACAAAGCATTGGAAATTGTTTGATTTTCATTGTGAAAACAATTAAGAACAGATGCAAAACAAATGGTAAACAAGGCAAACAAAGGACATAAATATGATGCCATGATGCAATACTCTAATAAACAAGAAATCAAACATTCTAAATGGTAGGTTTTCATACTTGGGCTGTTACAAAACGCCCCCCCTTGAAGGAATCGCGCCCCGAGATTCCTACTGAGAAGGGAAAAGGTCCGGATACTTCTTGGGAAGATCCTCTTAAGCTGTGACACGTGAAACACATCGTGCACATGGGATAGTTTTTCTGGAAGTTCAAAATGATAGGCATTTCTGGCAACTCTTCTGGAAAGACGTCAGGGAATTCACAAACCACCGGAACATTTTCAAATAAAGGGAGAGGTTTTGCGTCGAGGGTGTATGTCTGGATGGAACTTGATTCATTTGGAGAATAAATTATCTGGCTAGAATGTTGGAACAGAGTTATTGACATCAATCCAATACCAAGAATGAAATCAATGTCAGAATTGGCAAGCAACATGAGAGAAACAAGGAATATGTGGCCTCCCATTAGAATTTGATTTCTGTGACTGAACTTGGTAGTCAACATTTGAGATTCCGAGGAGTGAACAGAGATTTGATTGCTTAGTGGAACCAGAATTAGGTTGTATGTTGTGGAAAGATCTTTGACTCAAAAGAATGTGATGCTCCGGTATGAAACAACAGTTTAGCTGGAATAGAGTTTAGCAGATGAACGGGGAAATTTTGATTAGACGCCGGTAGAAGAACTGAAATGGAAAACAACAACAAGATTTCAACGGACGAAAAGGATGTTGAGAAGAACATGATATCAACATCGGGGAAAACGAGAACAAAACTCCTGAGGTACTATGGGAAAACCCATCCGGGCTTCTAAAGGATCAATACCTACTGCTTAAGGAATAGAGGATCTGCTTCCGGGGCTTACACGCCTCCGTTCTCAGTCGTGAGTAGGCAACATGATAAATCGTGTCACAACCACCTCCATTCCTATGGTCTAGTAGATATAACCATCCTAGAGAAACCAGGATTCGTGAAATCCTAACTTGAAAGTTTAGATGAGAATGGAAAACAACGTTGCACTTCCTTACCAGAAAAGGGAGGGTGGGTGGGGAAAGAAATAAAAGAACAGAATTCCTACTCTCACGTTTCATTTTTTTCCTACATAGCTACAAAATAGTTTCTAGACCAACTGCGACCAGTAAAAAGGGATCCTACAGGCAGACAGGCTCTGATACCATTTGTCGCACCCGGACTTCTAAAGGATACTCGCCGTTCCGTTGAACAGTAGTAGATTGGTTTACGGGGCTTACCGGCACCCGCGTCCTCTTACGAGTAGGCCAACACACGTATGTGTGACAACCAACCCCTATCTGTTCAGCGTCGACGTAAACTATCCCATAGAAATCAGGATACTTCCATTGACGTACTTCAAACCATACACACATGGTACGTCAACGGCGTTGAACAACTGATATCACAACAAATCTCTACGACACAAAAGATTGAAATAAGTTGCAAATGGCTCTCATTAGAGCAGAGATAGCAAATACAATCATCCAGGGGACACATGTCCCAACAATTCATCATTACATCACAGCGGAAGCATTCAACATGTCTGAGTACAGACAAGATCCAAATAGGCCTAAGAGGCCGGAAACGAAAGACGGAGCCCATCCACAAAGTCTCGGATCCTGCCCGGGTCCGCTATCTACTCGTCAGCAGTCTCGTCATACTCCACGTAGTAGCCACCATGTAGATCCTCGGAAACGTAGGTCTGCGCAAACCACAGCCCCAAAGGGGTCAGTACATAAACGTACTGGCAAGCAAGACTCACAGTTCACCAAAGTGTAACCCGTCAACACCAAGCACAGATGCTTTGGGTTCAACGGAAGGAAAGGGATATAAAAGATGCTGCAACTGGCTGCTCTAAACAACTACAGAGATTCTACCACTTCCGGCTAACAGAAAGAAGATAAGATCGAGTATTGTAACCAACTGAAAGATAACTTCAAGCAAACCCATCCTGGATCTCACCCCTTATCCAAAGAAGCAATCCGAGGATAACTCACACAGTTGAGTTAATGATGGTTCATATTATTGTGTCATTAAGCCTATTACTAGTCAAGTTGTTAATCATTGGGTGTAAGGTTGTTAATCATTAGGTTTAAGTTGTCCTGAGTACTTGTTAGCCAGTACTTTCACCAAGTAGTCCATAACCGCGGAAAACACGGCTTCTCGAGAAGATTATCCCTGCAGGGTTGCACCAATTTGGCCGTACACGCATGAATAACCCGCCAGATGGAAAAGGCCCTTCCACCAAGCGGGGCACTCAACACAACTCAACTCTTCTTCGCATCAAGCCCAAAGAACCTTGGGCGCACGGCTAATCGAGCCCAGAAGAAAATGGACCCTCATAGCACTCTAAGAACGTGTCCCCCTATATGCCGACTACGAAAGTTCCACCCTGGCCTGGGCTCGCAAGAACATGCATGCGGCAAATGGAAAACACGAACTAAATGAGGCGATTTGGACAAGATGCGAATCGAATCAAATTGAGGGGGGCGCCCATACTCGCTTCCCACATGCGGTTAGTGCGCTCATCATGGATCAGTAGACAAGACCCTTTTCCTATTAGGGTCGACACTAGCAGGCCTCAAAACCACCCTGGGCCTCCTGCCGGTGCCTTATCATCAAATTATTATTAACAATAACATTAGCATGATTGATTGATTAAACATCGAGCCCCCAGAACATAATGAAATAGTAACAGAAAGTAACGGGTAACAGACTCGAGCAAAGCAATCTAAGCATGCTAGTAAGACACGGGCAACAAGCAATGGTTATAGGTATGGAGGTGAGGCAATATCAGGGTTAAGAGGATTCATGTGATAGGTTCGTAACAGAAACAACTAATCATAGGGCTAGCAAAAATAGACATCGGAAAGTATCGATAACCAATGTTGAAAGGAACACAGTGGTTCATGTGAGTGATAACTTGCCTGCAAAACCCAGTAGCCTGGTACTGAGCTAACTCCTTAGAAGGGGTGTCATAAGTATCGTCGGTCTCAACGTCGTCGTGTATCCGAGAAGAAGCAAACAAACAATGCAGAAAGATAAACAATCAATATCATGGCATAATGCACAATCAAAGGAATTATGCATGATAGTTTCATTGATGCATCAATAGTAAACTAGTTGACAAGGTAACACAAATTAAATGGACCCATATGCAATTGGATTGCATATGGCAAGAGTCCATGAATTAAGTGGAAACAAATGATCTACAATTTAATTATCATGTGGAAGTTGTTAGCATGATGCATGCATGATTATATCAACAAAATAACAACAAAAAATGCAAGTGGAAAAGGAATTTAACAAGGTTTGGAAATCATTTGTTGAGTTTGGAAAAATTGGTTACTTAAAGATGTCACACAAACAATTGTTGTTTTCATCAAGTTAAAGTGTTCAAAACAAATAACAAAGTTTATATTTGAAAAGAACATCAAATTTTAGTTGGATTACATGTTTCAAATATTGAAATACGAATTAGGATGAATTTATTATGAATTAAACAATATTAAACAAGTTATAAATGATTTTAAAACAAGTTTGAATTTAATTGAAGTTTTATTTGTTCAAAACATGAATTCAAACTCACTTTTGAAAAGTTCACACTTTGAGGGTTTGAAAACAAATTTTGCATGTTTAAAAATATTTTATGTTGAGCAAGTTATGATTTTATCAAATTTAATTGAATTAAACAAGGATTAAATTATTTAGGCAATTCAAATTATTCAAACCAGGAAACAAAAATTATATTTGCAAAGGTGAGGTGAAATGGTATGGAAAACATATTTTATTTGCATTTATTGGATTTAAAATGAATTAGTTATTGAATTTAGAAATTTGCATTTGAATTATTCAAATTTGAATTTTTAAATGCATTTGGGAATTTCAAAACAGTACACAATTGGAATAATTGGAGAGACAATTAAATTTGGAACAATAAACATATTTAGAGTTTTTGATTTGGAGTCATATTTTAAAAGTTATTAACAGATTAAAACAGGGGACCAATTTGTTAATTAGAAGGATTTAGATTTAATTACAGGAACATTGGAAAAGCAGTTGTTACCGCACAGAGAGCTAGCCTAGGCACTGCCAGTGGGCCTAGGGGCTCGCTGTGCTTGCGTGGACAGTGAGTGGCTGACAGGGGGCCCGCCCTGTCAGCGTGGAGGAGAAAAAAGTGGGATTTTATCCCAGGGGCGAGCCAGGACTCGAACCTGGTACCCCTCGATTGCGTGCGCTGCGCCTGAACCAGTGGGGTGGATGCGCTCTATTGTCAGTAATCCGTGCTCAGCCAAGGTAACATTCAGATACAGGTTAACTGAATCCAAACGTGTGCAACTCTGAACCTTCGCTGACAGAAGCGAGCTCGCCGGCGGGGAACGGCGGCGCTGTGCGTGTGCATGGAAGCGATGGGGTGCTGGATGAGTGCAGTGCGTGGCACGGATGCGATGCAATGAGGGAGGATGAATGGATGGTGGCGCTCACCACCGATTGAAGACGGGGCAGAGGCTCGAGGAGGTTCCGCGGCGGCGACGGCGTGGTCGAGGACAGCGGCGCAGCTACAGCGGCTCTCCGTGGCGGGAGATGTCCACCAGCTCGAGGAAGGGCGGCGAGTCGATCCCCGTGGTTGGCGCGGGTGATGGAGGGCCACAGCGGCGCCGGCGTGCACGGTTTCAGAGGGGGGGAACGCCACGGTGGCCGGAGGCGTCGAGGATCGCGGCGTCGACTCCGCGCGTCTCCGGGGGACCTACGGTGTCCAAAAGAGAGAGGGGTTGGTGGCCGTTCGATTTTGGGGGCTAGGAGGAAGCGTGGCGCTGCGAGGCGGCGGGGCTCACCGGAAATTCAGAGAAGAACGCCGGCGGGTTGCAGCGATGGGAAACGGGCAGAGAGAGAGAGAGAGGATCTGCGGCGGCGATCCCGAGGGCTGCAGGGGCAGGCTAGGCTAGGGTTGGTGGGTGCGCTGCCCTAGGGGGATTTATAGGGCTGCAGGGCGCGAGATCACCGTCGAGTTGTCACTGCTGCTGCCGTGGCGTCCATGGATGCCCGGCCGTACAAACTGAAGACGACGGGGGCGTATTCTGAAGGGGTACCGGGCCACGCGTGCGCCTAGTTGGGCTGGGCCGGGGTAGATAGGTTAGCTGCTGCGCGCTTGCTTTTTATTATTTCTTTGTTTGCTGTGTTTTTTTTTTGTAGAGAAAGGAATTGGAAGAAAAGGTAGGGTTTTAGGTTAGTAAAAATCTTAGAAAAATTAGGTTAGGCTATTTAGGTTAATAGTAAGCAAAAGTTAACTTTTGTTTTCAAAAAGTTGGAGTTTAATTGGCTGTTTGTGTTTAAACCACAAATGGAATGATTTTTTATATTAATTGATCATTAATGAAAACAACTCATTTTAACAGGGTGATCCCTATGTTAAATTTGATTAAAGATTATAGTTGTTTGGTGAACTTCAAAGATTCAATTGGGTGCTGATTTGCGAAAATTGATTTGAGTTTGAAATTTGATTTGGAATTTAATGGTTTGATTAAATCCAACATTTTAATAGATTGATCCAAATGTTTTAATTGGAAACAAGAGTATAAAATGTTTTTGGTTATTATTTTTATAACTCCAAATTGGGTTCTGTTTGAAAGATTTGCTTTGCATTTGAAATCACATTGGACTTAATTAATGGAAATAAGGCACCATTTTATTAGTTGATTCCTTATGGAATAAAATGATAACAATTTGTTGTTTTTATTTGTGATTTTTATTTCAAAGGTTGTAACAGAACAAGTATGAAAACAAAGCATTGGAAATTGTTTGATTTTCATTGTGAAAACAATTAAGAACAGATGCAAAACAAATGGTGAACAAGGCAAACAAAGGACATAAATATGATGCCATGATGCAATACTCTAATAAACAAGAAATCAAACATTCTAAATGGTAGGTTTTCATACTTGGGCTGTTACATTTCCCCACCGCCCCCACACGTGGGATGGCCCAATTAGGGCAGAAACGCACGCTGATGTGCTGACCGAACACATCCTGCCAAAGCTTCGCTATCGCTACTGCCTGCTCGCTCGCTCCCTCATACACGCGCTATTGATGTTCCGTACACAAATGAAGCGAGATATTTTATATGGAGAGCCGCATGCGTATGTGCCAATGGGCTAGATTCTGAACTCCATCCTTAATTGCTAATCTTGCCGCTAATCCATGCATAATCCATACATGTGCGTACGGGCTATAACTTGAGCATATTTTATAGTATTCGAGCGTCCCAACGTCTTACCGTGAACATTTCAAGTTTCAACATTTTTCAGTTTGAAGAAAAAATTAATTCTGAACAAAAAATTTCGGTGAACCATAAAATATTAGTGAAACCAACGATGTCCCAAAAAATGCCATGAACAAAATATAATAGTGAACTAAAATTTTTGGTGAACCAAAAATAATAGTGGACAGAAAATGTAGATGCACCAAAAATAATGGTGAACCAAAATAATAGCGAATCAACTTTTTTTTTTGGTGAATTAGAACTAATAGTGAACCAAAAAAATTGGTGAACCTAAAATATTATGAACTAAAATTTTCGGTGAACCAAAAATAATAGTTAACAGAAAATGCAGATGCGCCAAAAATAATGGTGAACCAAAATAATATAGAACCAAATTTTTTTTGGTGAACTAGAACTAATAGTGAACAAAAAAACTTGGTAAGCCGAAAATAATAGTGAACAAAAATTTCCAGTGCACCAAAAATGCCGATCAACCGAAAAAAAATAGTGAACCGAAAATTTCGGTGAACCAAAATAATTCCAAATTTGAAAACGATTCTGATTTTTAAAAATGGTTCCAAACTGAAAATAGTTTCAAAATAAAAACGGTTCCCCATTTGAAAAATAGTTTAGTAGAACTTAAAAAAATGATTCAGATTTTTAAAATATCAAAACGAATATTTTAAAATATAATAAAAAATAAAACAGAAAAAAGAAACAAAAAGGAAAGAATAAAACGAAAAATAAAAACAGAAAAAGAGAAGAAAATGGGGAAAATGGAAAACAGAAAAAAAAAAAGATAATAAAAAGACTAAACAAAGAAGCATGACATGGTCGAAAACATAGCCCAACGGTTGTGTGCAACTACCCCGAGCTAGAGGTCCAGGTTCGATCCCCCCGTAAGAGGAAGCGCGCGGGAGAGTCCTAATAGGACTCGCAATAAGCGGCATATTGCACCCGTGGAGTCAACCTCCTACATGTACAAAATTCTAACAGGCTTTTAGACTTCAGCGGTTCAGCCCAGTCCAGGCCCACTTCTTCCTGTCTTCTTCCCATTACGGTGCCCTTTAGACGAAACATAAAAACGTACCAGGTTTTCTTCTCCACGGGTGACCGTGGGCAAGGTCAAGTCTGACCGCGTACGCTGCACCTTCCCAGTTTCCTTTCCTGATTTTGTTTTTCCCGCGGGACCCACCCGCATGCAGGTGCAGAGTAGGCACAGGCGCAGCTCCTCTGTTTCTCCGTGCGAGATGCACATGCAGCGAGATGCGGAAACAGATTTTGCCTCATAATTAGCTGCCTTAAACGGAAATAGTTTGTCGGAATTCTAACCGTGGCACAGGGTGACCATAAGTTAGCTTTGCCCAAAACGTACACGGTTCCATGTGCGGAGCTTTCATGACGCGGCGGCACTGAGTTTTGGGAGGTAAAAACTACGCAGGCTACCTTGATCTCCTCCTGCGCACACGGGACGGAGGCCACCTCTGGCCATGGCATCTTGTGCTAGTGTATCAGATTGTAGTTTTTCTGTTCTTATGTTCTTCACTCAGATCTGTTATTGTAGATTCATTCGTTCTTGCATCAGATTTGTTATTGCATCTTCTTCTTCCATTCTTTATGTCCCGTTCAGATTCATAGATGGTTCATGTCTCATGGAAAATAGTCCAGAAAATATAATTCCTCAAAATGTCTTGTTAAATACATAGATTTTTTGCGTGTTAATACAGGATTTTTTTAGGGAGAGCTGCATCCATTCGGCTGGTGATTGATCCACAACATGTACGCGGAAATCCGAGAAAATAGCTAGCCTCCCGGGTCGCTCCCAGTGACTCCGGAGCCCCCTCAGACGCCACCACTTAGATCTCCCAATCTGCACAATCACCTCGCCGCCGCCGGAGGATGGCGGATGGCGGTGGCGGGATATTCATGTTGATCTATATTCTCTACCCTGGATGTCATCTCTCCGAATCTAGATCTGGCTCATGTCTTGGAGACGGTTCTGCAACTATTTTGTTGTACATCAACGGAGGAAGATGGAAATTTTGTTGTACGTCAACGGAGCCTTCTTCGATCTGGATGTACGAGGTCCTCTGAACTTGGGACGTGAAGCACTACCTCCTGGGATCCGATCTGTAAGCATCAGCGGATGAACTTTGGGGGGGACAATTTCACTTCCCCGGCCTCTGCACCAACTAGGGATGCACACAGCCATATATGCATGAGTACCGGGATTTTTATCTTGGTTACAAACCAAGCCTGGTCCTCAGGATAAATTGCATGAGTACGAGAAATGCCTGATCCTCAAGTATAAATAGGAACCTAAATTCGCGCCCCTGAGGACTTGAACTTGGGTGTTGGGTTCATACATGCATCCACTCCCCCAACCAGTTGAGCTAACACTCGTTATTTTCATAATGTCGCCAATGGCAGACACAGGAAAAAACGAATTCACTCTCTCCATCCGGATGAAGGGCTGATTGAGGGACAAGAGTGTCTCAAGGCATACATCACAAAGTTCTATAAAGGTCTGTTTGGGGCTCCTGAAGTAAGTAATATTACTATGGACGAGACCCGAACAGATGATATTCCCCAAGTTTCCAATGAGGAAAACGTCTTTCTTAATGCTCCCTTCTCGGAAGAGGAGATAAAGAAGGCGATATTCCAAATGGAGCATAATAAGGGACCTGGCCCGGATGGTTATCCCGCAGAGTTTTATCAGCATTTTTGGGAGGTTATTAAAAATGACCTCATCGAAATGTTTGGTTGCTTACAGAGTGGACACCTAGAGTTGTATCGTCTTAATTTTGGGGAAATCGTTTTGTTACCTAAGGTTTTGGAGGCTGAAAGGATACAACAGTATAGACCGATATGCCTTCTTAACGTTAGTTTCAAAATCTTTACAAAAGTTGCAACCATGAGGTTGAATTCGGTGACGGATCATGTGGTAAAACCTACGCAGACTGTATTTATGCAGGGTAGGAATATCCTTGATGGGTCGTGATTTTACACGAAACCGTACATGAGATGCACTCGAAAAAACTAAACGGTGTAATTCTTAAAATAGACTTTGAAAAGGCCTACGATAAGGCGAACTGGGAGTTTCTCCAACAAACTCTGAGAATGAAAGGATTCTAAGAGGAGTGGTGTACTCTAGTTAGCAGTTTTGTGGAGGGAGGTAGTGTAGCTATCAAAGTCAATGACGATGTTGGCCGCTACTTCCAAACCAAGAAAGGCTTAAGGCAAGGTGATCCGTTATCGCCCATATTGTTTACTATTGTGGCAGTCATGTGAGCGATCATGATTGACAGAGCTAAGAAAAGCGGTCAAATTGAGGGAGTAATTCCACATCTCGTCGATGGAGAATTATCTATTCTTCAGTATGCAGATGATACGATTCTTTTTATGGAACATGATTTGGAGAAAGCGAACAATCTGAAACTAATCTTTTCGGTGTTCGAGCAATTATACAGATTAAAAATTAATTTCCATAAAAGTGAATTGTTCTGCTTTGGCGAGGCCCAGGATGTGCTGCAAAGTACACCGAGCTTTTCGGCTATGAGCAAGGTTAATTTCCTATACAGTATTTGGGTATACCAATACATTACAGGAGGTCTACTAATGCAGAATGGGGCCACGTTGAAAAACGTTTGCAGAAGAGACTCGCTTGTTGGAAAGACAAATTGTTGTCAATAGGTGGAAGACTGGTACTCATTAACTCGGTACTATCAAATATGGTACTGTATATGATATATTTCTTTCAGTTGCCTAAAGGAGTCTTGCAAAAACTGGGTTATTTCCGATCAAGATTTTTTTGGCGGGGAGACAGCGAGAAAAAGAAGTATCGATTGGCCAGATGGGATGTAGTTTGTCGACCAAAAGATCAGGGGGGGCTAGGTATTCATGACCTTCAATTCAAGAACTCTGCCCTACTTGGTAAATGGCTGTTCAAACTATTAACTGTCGATGGCGTGTGGCAAACCCTCCTTAAACGAACATACATAGGTTCGAAAGCAGTCTCACAGGTTATGTGGAAACCTGGTGATTCACACTTTTGGGCTGGACTCATGGCGAATAAAAACTTATTTTTTTCGCTATGGGGTATTTAAGATTAAGGATGGATCGCAAATACGGTTCTAGGGGGACAAGTGGTTAGGTAATGCCACACTTCGAGAACAGTATCCGGCATTATACACTATAGCAAGACATAAGGATGTTACGCTGGCTACGGTCATGCAAACATCATATCCTAATGTTACTTTAGACAAGATTTAATTAGGCCACGACTTGCTTCTTGGCAGACCCTGGTTAATAGGCTAACTATGGTTACTCTAACACCAGGCACCGATGAATTTCGTTGGAAGCTCACTAAGGACGGTATGTTCTCGGTGGAGTCCATGTATAGAGCTATGATCCAATCAGATATGCCAGTCGATATTTTTAAAAATTTATGGCGTTTGAAGGTACCGCTAAAGATTAAGGTCTTTGCGTGGTATCTTCGGAAGGGGGTCATACTTACTAAGGATAATCTTGTCAAACGTAATTGGCATGGGAGTTCTAAGTGTGTTTCTTGTTCTCACGATGAGACGATTAAACACTTATTCTTTGATTGCACTTTTGCGCGTTCTATATGGTCCGCTATCCAAATGAGTTTGAACCTTTATCAGCCCACATCAGTTGCGAATATATTCGGTAACTGGTTGAATGGGGTAGATAAACGATTCAAGACTATTATTAGGGTAGGAGCGCTTGCCGTTATTTGGTCTCTCTGGCTTTGTAGAAATGACAAGATATTCAACGAGAAAAATTTCTCTCGTATGCAGGTTCTATTCAGATGCACAGGTATTCTCCGTTCGTGGTCCATATTATAGCGGGGGAAGTTTCGAGATCTTTTTATGGAGGCGTGTGCACGGCCGGAGCAGGCGGCGAGGGATATTTTTATCCCACATGGATGGCCGCTTGATCTACGGATAGCAGCTCCATAGCATCGACAATCTACGTCTTATGGATTTGTTCCATAGCAGCTCCATAGCTCCACATGGATGGCCGCTTGATCATCGGCTGTGTGCATTACAATGATGCAGAGGCCGGGTGTAATGCTTAATTTTTAAGTAATAAAAGCCCTTTATCAAAAAAAAATCAGCGGATGAACTAGGAGGGCCATGCCTAGTCAAGCACAACCTCTTGAGATCTGATCTGTGGGCATCAACGGTTTAACTAGCAGGGCCACGCCTCGTCTCAAAACTCGAAAGGTTATGCGTGACAAGATCTTCACTCATAAGCAGCTCGCGTCGGCGAATCCGGTTCCTGCTCCTCGCCACGTAAAGATTGGAGTGAGAAAATTACAAAAAAACACCACAATTATGACTCCGTTTTCGGATAGCCACCACAATTGTGGTTTATGACAAAAAAAACACCGCTCTGTGTAATAGTTTCACAAAAAACACTAATAAAGCTGCTCAGCCATGCTAACATGGATTATGACATGTGGAGTCCAATGTCGGGATGACGTGGCAACGGTTTTCCTGCCAGTTTTACAAAAAGGTCCTTTATACAGTTATATCCTCTATTTATATCTGTCTAATAAAAAAAGGGGGATCCAGAGCTCCAGCCCGGGGTGATGTTGCAGGAGCGGAGGGCAACTGCGCCCACCAGGAGGAAGCTGGCGCTAGTCAGGGTGGGAGAGGCGCAGGTGGTCGCGGAGGGCGGTGAGGCAAGAGCCGACGTTCTCGACCCTAGAGCGCAGGAGCAGTGGGTCGACAGCGACGACAACGGCGATGCCTGGGCGGAGAGGCCCAGCGGCCGCGGAGGGCAACTGCTCCCACCAGGAGGAAGCTGGCGCTGGTCGGGCGGGAGAGGCGCAGGCGGTCGCGGAGGGCGGCGAGGCGAGAGCCCACGTTCTCGACCCTAGAGCGCAGAAGCAGTGGGTCGACGACAACGACAACGGCGATGTCAGGGCGGCAAGGCCCAGGCAGTCGCTACGGTTCCCTTTCGTGCCATCCGGGTGGCCCACCGCCGATCCTGCGTCAGGTCCTGGACTCGGCTGTCGATCCTGCTGCCTCCTTCCCCTGTGCGCCCGAGACGGCACCGTCCATGGAGGGCTCGAGGTCCTAGATTCGGACAGCGGAGGTGCGCTGTAGCTGACCTCCTTCCACACACACGGTGAGGCCGCGGGGCCGTAAGCACGGCCGGTGGAAACCCGGGGCGACGACGGGCGGCGGTTTCGGGGTGGGGGCATGGCGGTGCGGGCTGGAGGCGTCGGGGGAAGGTTGGGTTGGGGAAGAATAGAGATGGTCAACCGATGGACAGAGGACCAATCTGACATTCCCGTTCTAGTTTTGACTCTAGATATAATTTTTGGAGGTCATTTTTGTAAAGTTGGCAGAAACGTAAGTGCCACATCATCCTTACATTGGACCCCACATGTCATAATCCACGTTAGCGTGGCTGAGCAGCTCGATTAGTGTTTTCTGTGAAACTGTAACGCAGAACCGGTGGTGTTTTGTCACGATCCAGAATTGTGGTGGCTATCTGAAAACCGAGTCATAATTGTGGTGGTTTTTTGTAATTTTCTCGGTTGGAGTAAACCGTGGACTTCAACAAGCGGGTCCAAGAAAGCCATCTGCTCGCCCATGGACAACTAGCCTGGCGTCCAGGAAGGCCTCGAATGAGATGCCACCGACGTTGGCTGCAAGCTAAGTGACACAGAGCCCTGCTTTTCATTAGTACATGGGCACGTCTACCATGATTACCATGGTGCTGGTTAAGACGGCCAAGTCATGGCAGAAGGAAAGCTAGAGGATCTCAACTGGTCACGACAAGTTTGAGACCGTTCAGTGATAGCGTTGGCGAGGATCTTCGGTTGGGAGCTGATGATATCTCATGGCGCGTTGCGAGAACGATTGGTTTGCGTGGTGATATCCACGTCTAAACTGTGTGCGTGACGACTATGAGCCTATCAATCGGTGCATTGTAGCAGTGTTTCTGCTGCTACGATTCATCGATAAGTTTGGCAGGGTTTTTCATTTCAATTTATTTTTATTAGCTGTGTGCATACATAATGTCTTGACGTTACATTGCAGAGGCTGTAATTGATGTCGCCTTGGTATTAATATATTCCCGATAGATACGAAATCTTTGTTAGTACATGGATCTTAAATATTCTGTTGATACGAAATCTTGTTAGTACATGGATCTAAAATATTCTGTTAATACATTGATTTTTTTTATGTTATACATGGTTTCAAAATTCTGGTTAGTACTCCCTCCCACTAGTGGAAACAGGGGCTTTAGTCCCGGTTCGTAGGCCCCCTTTTGTCCCGGTTGTGCAACCGGGACGGGGCATCCGGGACAAATACCCCTCCCCATTGGTCCCGGTTGTGGCAGGACCCGGGACAAATGGGGCTGACCACGTGGCCCGAGCGCTGGAACCTGGCCAGGGCTATTAGTCCCGGTTCTGAATACGACCCGGGATGCATGCCCCTTCTGCCGCGGCAGGGCTTTTGCCCTTTTCTCTGCCGCGGCAGGGCTTTACAATTTCCGTTTTTTTGGTCCCCGAGACCTCCTGGCGGCCCCTCCCCGGACCTCGAGAAGAGTACCCTCCACCGAGCCCCCGGATCGCACGAGTGAATAAGTATATAAAGCAGAATAAGAAACACTTATATTACAGAAGCAAAGTATATCGATCATATTACATGACCGATGGAGTGTATTACAAAATCAAACTTAGTTCCAACCGGAGGCATGGTACTCTCCATCTATGTTTATGACCTCTGCATCTAAGAAGCCCGCAATTTCCTCCTGAATTGCTCGTATGCGTTCCCTAGGTAGAAGACCGTCCCGAAGCCGTTCGATCTAATATAAAGAAGAGTGGTCACTAAAATATATGAAGCTAAGTAACTAAAATAGATAGTAATAAGAAGAATTGACGATTAACGTACATGAAGTTGTTTTAAATTTCTGCCCTTGGGAGATGTGGTCTGACGAATGAACTCGCAAACGTAGTATCCACACAAGTTATTCCCGTCTCCTTGTTGCAGGCACTATACGAGAAGATTGTTTCAATCAAAATAATAATCAACCAGGCATGATAATGGAGATGGGCACGAATCTAGATAGTACTTACTTGCACAACATCAAATGTAAGTTGTTTTTCCCATTCACCGGGAGACTTCCTTATGAACCTCTTCCAAACCCTACCCGAGAAAGAAAAAGAATAAAAAGAGTTAGTAATTACTTGATATCCGAAAATGAAACAAAGTAGTCGATATATTGCAATATAAATACTGAAATTAATAAAGATTGAAATTACCGCTGGATCATTTCCTGCATGTCAGCCCACATTAAGAGGGGTTTACGTTTTGAGTCCATTACAATTACTTTTTTGTCAATTTGGAGATTAGCAGAATATAGTGGAAGCTGCGCACGCAGAACTCATCAATTATACAATGAACATCGAGTAAGGAAACAGAATGTTTACAACAGAGTAACATACTTACTTGAAGTTGTAAGGAAATAGTATTTCCCGTCGGTGTTGGTTAAATATTATTGCCCTCAGAATATTATTTTCTGTATCCTTGGGAGATTGCCGAAGAATCTTTTCATAAATAATATTTGGATCAATGAACCCAATATCATAGATTCCATCTCTTTTGCATTCGAGAATCTTCATTATGCAATTATAATATATGAGTGTACTATATATATATATATGAATATATATGCAATTGAATGAGGTGAGCTAGAGAAATAAGTGCTTACAGACAATAGGCACTAAGGATAGATTTGTCGAGGGCCTGCTGCTGGTATAACTGAAACAATTCCTCAAATTGAATCATAACCATTCCATTTCCAGTTCCATAGTGCTCGTCCTTAACACTGAGACATAGCCAGTCCTCAGATTCATTAGCGGCTTGCATATACCAATTATGCACTCTTCGCATTTTCGTTGGTAGATTCTTTATCTCCTCGGGTTTGACAAGAGGCTGCCCGGACTCGTATTTGTACGCACATTCAGCTGCGGGGAAGTAGTTCACTGTTTGCATATACTCAGCAATGGACAAACCCGCATCAGCTGCCTTGTCTGCGTACAGTGTTATAAACTCCGGATCAATATCCTCATCAGCAATATTAGTGCTCGGCCCCACCTGGGTATTGGAAATCACTTTGAGCGGGGACGTGGATTGTTTTTTCTGCTCTCCGAGTTGAGCAACTGATTTCCCTTTTTCCCGCTTGCGCTACTACTCTTCGTTGACCGCACCATTTCCTGGTGTGACTTCAGAATAGAGCGGTCATAGTCAGATGACAGACTCGGCTCGGGTTGATGAAGAGTCTTCACCATTTTCCAAGCTCGTTCTATCTCTTCTTCGGTCTCAGGGAAATCTGGCTTTTGCTTCTCCTTCCGCTTTGGTTTCCACGCATCGTATTCGTCCTTTGCGATTTTCTGGGTTTCCTCGGGAGTATAGTCGTAAGGTAACTTGGGTACCTCTTTTGGTACCTTCGGGAGGGGTGACCGTTGACGTTTCGGTGATTTTTTACGTTTCGGCAGAAACTTAGTGGGCGGAGAGGGCTGACGCGGCGGCGTAGGCGACCGCGCTGGAGACGTGCACGGCGTAGGCGACCGCGCCGGAGACGGCATGCGTTGCGAAGACGACCGCGCTGGAGACTTTTGCGCTGGAGAAAATGCGAGAATTCGATGGCTTTGCCGTCTGATTTGTGAGCACAATGCATTCCTTTAGCCATAGAACGGTCGAGTTCTTGGCTTCTCCGAGTTCAGTCAACTCTTCGTCTTCACCTTCAGGAAAATCAAGCTTTACCCGCTCGAATCCGTTGGCAACTTCATCGACCCCAACAACAGCGTAGCCCCGTGGAACCGGGAGACAATGGTGAGTTGGTTCGTTACCAATCGGTAAGACATATCCGGCCGCCGCCTTGATGGTTATATTGACGACCTTCACGTGGAGCTCACAGGATGTCATTTCCGTGATCTCGTCCACCGGGTAAATCATCGGTGGTGCATCATCATCCGGTAGCTGCGTGGACGCAACGCTGCTTTTGCGATGAGAATGTGCGGCGTCGGGAGCCTCAGCTTCAACTTCTAGCATGTGTACTGATGCGCCGGTAGACACTATCTGCTGGCTAAGTGTGTTAATTTGGTCTTGCTGCTTCTTTGCTACATCCTGTGTCAGCTTTACCATTTCTTCAAGTTGACGCCTCCAGTTTGCCTGATTCTCTGCTTCAGCTGCCTCCTTGTCCTTTTTACGTTGACGGCTTCTATCTGGGTATAACTTTTTGGTGGAGTCGAACGCAACACTCCACGGAGGAGTGCCTTTTGTGCCTCGTGTACGCCCTCCGTGTTCCTTATTCCCTAGGGCTCGTGTGAGCTCGTCGTTCTCTCTATCTGGCACGAACTTCCCATCTTTAACGTCCTTTATTGCGTCTCTCAGCTTCTCTATGGGTAGAGGATGACTCTTTTTATGCCTTAGGTTATATATTGCTTTTCCTTCGGCGTCCAACCTGCCCCCATGCCCGTAGAACCATGACCTTGTCCGCTCGACCCACAAGAACGGCTCGGGAGTGATCCCCTGCTGAATCAGGTTGTTCTCCCATGTCTCCCACTTGGGACTAGAACCCTTGTAGCCACCTTGCCCCATAACATGGTGATATACCTTTTTGCCGGCGTTTTTCTCATTTGTTTTCGTCCTTTCCAGTTCATTCTCTGCCAGCTTGTACTTCACGAAGTCTGCCCATACGGGTTTTATTTTCTCATACCCTTGAGTGAAATCAGGAGTCTTCTCCTTCTTAACATAATCAAGGTTCAATCTTTTCTTCCAGTTTTTGAATTGCTCGGCCATCTTTTTTAGGGTCCACGCTTTGACCTTTTCCCGTATCTCATGTTTCATTCTAGTAACATCGGCCTCAGTCACATCCGCATTCTCGTCCACCTCCGGCACGGGTAAGTTGAAATTAGCCAAAATCTTTGAGAAAAGATGATCTTTGGCTATTTTGCCGACATATGAAATTCCTTGTTTCCGCGGATCTTTTGGCTCATTCCACTCATTAACAGTGATCGGGATGTGATCTCTAACTAGCACTCCGCATTGCTTCACAAATTTTTGGGCAACATCAGCGGGAAGCTCGGGTGCGCCGTCTGCTGTGATCGTGTCGATCCTGTATCTTTCTGTATCTTTCAACTTCTTTGTTGCGCCTCGTTTAGTCTTTTTTCCGGTTGATATATTTGAACTGGATGGCTAAAAATATAAAGACTGTTAATACATGTATATAGACAACGGATGCTTCATTAATTAAATATTATATATATATGCACCTCGGAGCCGGTGTTTGTAATTTGTATGGTTCCACCGGAGCCGTCGGCTGCTCCCATATCGGAGCCGTCGGCTTCTCCCTCATCGGAGTCGTCTCCCTGGGTGAGCACCGGATCTCCCTCACCGGAGTCGTTCATCCACTGGCTCACATCGGGCTCTACGTCGGGCCCGCGGATTAAACCCTCGATCATATTTTCGGCATCTTCGTCTCTTGGCTCCATACTATACAAAAAGAGTAAGTATATATTTCAGATCCAATTCATTAAAATTGCACATGCATAATAATATTTAAACATACGATAACATTTCTAGCATTCTTAAATTTCTAAGAGCATGTCTAACGGACCCCTTATATGTTTTCGCCCCCTAAGAGCATGTCTAACAGACCCCTTATGTTTTCGCCCCCTAAAACGCGTGTACAGGGTTTTGGACATTTTCATGCATAGCCTGGTGAGTTACTATAAAATCTTCTTTTTTACAAGTTTGTCCGAGTATTTTCACTGCCTCATTCTCTTTTGTTTTTCACCAGTTCCTGCGTGCTACAGGTCATACCAGAGTGGTTTCTGAACTATTTTGGAGGAAAGATACCAGGAACTGTCAAATTACAAGCCCCTAATGGTATTGCATTTGATGTTGCAGTTATGGAGAACATGAACAGAACAATCCTCAAGTATGGGTGGGCGGAACCCATACTTGAGGATTATTCTGTTCATGTTCTCCATAACTCTCCAACATCAAATGCAATACCATTAGGGGCTTGTAATTTGACAGTTCCTGGTATCTTTCCTCCAAAATAGTTCAGAAACCACTCTGGTATGACCTGTATAGCAGGCAGGAACATGCGAAAAACAAAAGAGAATGAGGCAGTGAAAATACTCGGACAAACTTGAGGAAACCCCAAAAAAGAAGATTTTTAGTAACTCACCAGACTAATGCCCGTGTTAGAGGAGAGCAAAGCAACACTAAAACGAAGAAAACAGATATTGCTGCTGTATGATTGTGTTGAAGAAGCAAAGACGGGACCAAAGGTTACCAGCAAATTTGGTAACCTTTGGTCCTGTCTTTGCTTCTTCAACACATTCATACAACAGCAATATCTGTTTTCTTCATTTTAGTGTTGATTTGCTCTCTTCTAACAGGGGCATCAGGGATGCCTCTTCATATCTGAATTTTAATTGATGTTGTTATTTCTAGACAAACTAAACTTTGTCCATACTCTCAAAAGATCTTCAGCGCGCCCTAGCTCGCACGAGCTAGAGGGTTGGCCCTCTATATCCCCTCCCGACCCGCACATGTAGGGGTCGACGGCCGCCCCCTACCCAAACTTGTAAAAAAATCGTTCGGGGTGGTCCATTTACGGGGTCTGCTAGATGGCCGGGTATAGCCCAGACCCGTATATCAGCGGTTATTATACGGGTTTTGGGCCATATATATAGGGGTCTGTTAGACATGCTCTAACATTCTTAAATTTTTTATATCAATTCTAAACAAATTTAAAGTTAATAAGTCTAATATAAAATTTCTAACATTCATAAACTAAAATTTCTAACATTTGTAAACTAATAATTCTAACAATAATAAAAAACAGTAATTAAGTAAAAAAAAAAAAAAAAACAAAAAAGGCCCCAGATTAGGGCGAGATGGAGGCAGGCCTTTTACCTCCTCTTGGGGCAGCGGCGGGCCGGCGGCGCGGGGCAGCGACGGCGCGGGGCAACGGCGGCGCGGGGCAGCGACGGGATCGAGGGGCGGCGCGGGGCAGCGACGGGGATCGGGGGCGGCGCGGGGCAGCGACGGGGATCGAGGGGCGGCGCGGGGCAGCGACGGATCGAGGGGCGGCGCGGGGCAGCGGCGGGGCAGCGACGGGACCTAGAGGGGCGGCGCGCGGCCGAGGCGAACGGGAGAGGGCGCTAGGGGGGGTGGGTGCGCTCGACGGAGTCGGGAGCGGCACCACAGAGGAGGATGCCGGCGGGCGAGGGGGCGGCGCGGATGCCGACGGGGCGAGGGGGCGGCGCGGGGGGACGGAAAAATTGGGCAGCCTGGCGGCGTCGATTTGGTCCCTGCGCGCGGTCTGGAACTGAAAGGAGGGGGACGTGTTTATATCCTATGACCCTTTCGTCCCGGTTGGTGGCAACACCCGGGACGAAAGACCCTTCCGTCCCGGTTGGTGCCACCAACCGGGACGAAAGACCCTTCGTCCCGGTTGGTGCCACCAACCGGGACGGAAGGGCCCGGCTGGTCGCCCGCGCCAGAACCAGCTGGCCGGCGCGCCAATTGTTTTAGCGCCAAATTTTGAATATCTTAAATATGTAAGTGAATAACTTCTACATACTTTCAAATTACGAAAAAATTACAACATTAAAATTGTTTGAAATTGCGTAAATAATTCAAATCCGTTTTGGGCAAACATACTGGCTGATCCTCTTGATTGGCCTCCATCTACTATTCCTCTTCCTAGCCAGGTAATAATAAGAAATATAAAACTATTACCATTTTTCTTTCTTGATCAACTATCTCCCTTATGCTGGTAGCCACCATGCATTTACAAACCGGTGTATTAGGATCTGTAATGCACGAAACTCCTAAACCATCCAACCATCTGCACAATCGTCATCAGAAACATAATATCAACCGATACTTACAGAATGTGCCTTCGGCAGGGAGGTCAATATAGGAAAGATGACAAGCACTGGACATAGGACGAAGTGATTAAGCTAGCCAAGGGTGTTGAGAAATATGGCGCTGGGCAATGGAAAAAGATCGAGCTTCATTACTTCTCACTACCTGACGGAGAACCAGTCCGATCAAACGAAAATCTGAATGTATATATAGAAGTCTACTCCAAAAAAAAAGTGGTTATTGGCAAATATGGAAGTTGTTTTATCTAGCAGATGAATAATAAAGTGGGTGTAGAACAAAACAAACGGTATCGCCATCACACAGCCCAACCGTGGCTACTGGGTGCATATATATATGCATACCAAATGCACGGTTGGACGTATGATGGCGAATCCGGATGTTTTGTATTTGAGAGATGAACTGACCGGGGTGTATGAAGCTGGGCTATATATAGGGTCCTCTGGCTCAAAAAGTGTTGAGCTAGGGTTTTGATCCAACGGTTAAGAAACACCTCATCCAACGGCTCACAGCAGCTCGAAAGAAACACACCGTAGCCCTGATCGAACGGCTCACAACAGCTCGAAAAAACACACCCGGATCCAACGACTCACGAGCGCTTGAAAGAAACACACGATCCGTGTGATTCTATCTGATTGGTCCAAACGAAACCCTAATTCCCATTTAGTCCCGGTTGGTTTCCCCAACCGGGACTAAAGGGATGATCCGTTTCCCAATGAAACCCTAACCCATTCAGTCCCGGTTGGTGTCCCCAACCGGGACTAAAGGGATCGATGTTTTCTTCTCGCTATATATATGTATGCATTGCCACACCATTGGCATAAACACATACAAACTCACCACTCTCTCATGGCTTCTACCGTACCCACTCTAACATTCATCCAGGCGGAGGCACTTTCCGCCTCGAACTACCCTGCCCGTGCGGCTACAACGTTCCCGCCGGTTGGATGCTGAGCGCCGGAGGAGTGCCGGTCCCTCCTCTTCCTCAAGGTGTGGCGCGTCGGGCGGCCATCACGAACCACTACTACCACGAGCTCACGCCGGAGCAGCGGAGGAATCCCAGTTGGCATCCCGATAACCAGCATACTTGGGATGCCTTCTTCATCAATCGGCGTGAGAGGGCGCTCGCCAGGTATGAGGAGGACGGTCTGCCTCCTGGGAACTTTCACGAGGCCGGTCGTCGGCTATGGTGGTCCGGCCGGACTCTACAGAGCGTCATGGACTACATCAGGGCCGGCGATATCCCCCGCCTGCGCTACCCTAAGGCCCGGTCCTGGAGTCGTGATCTTCCGAGGGAGTGCAGAGCACCGTCAGACGATAGTGACGACGACGGCGGCGGCGAGTACGACGACTACGAGTACATGTACTATAGGCCTAGGCAGGAGTATGACTAGTAGATCGATGCACTTTTGCCATTATGTACTGCTTTGTTTATTTAGATCTATGCTCTCCGTTTAGATTTAGATCCAATCTTGCCATTATGTGTACCGTGCCTTTTTATCTATTGAAATACATGTCCCCCTCTTTTTAACGTCTATCGAAATGCCATTAGATCTGAATCCAACAAATCAGGAAAAACCACACGGAAAACAGAAAACAGACGAGCTAGAGGGCCACTGTTTGCCGGAATACAACAAATTATTTTATTAAACAGCCAACAGAAAACAGACGCGCTAGCGCGCTACTCTTCGTCCTCGTCGTCGTCGGTGACCTCCTCGTCGTCGGAGGAGGTGCATGATGGTATTTCCGAGATAGGCCCCCACCTCGGATCGTCGGAGGCCCAGACTTCGCCGGCATGGTCGGCCCGACGGAGCGCTTGCAGCGCCTTCGTCCTCGCCTCCCGAGCGGCATCTAACTCGAGGTGGTGTTCGAGGCGCCGCTCCGCCCGCTCAGCCGCGCGGGTCTGCCATAGCTCCTCGTCGGCGCTCTCCTCACCCGGATTGTTCCGGTAGTACTCGCGGACCACGCGGTCGTCCCTGGCGTCGACTAGGCCCTGAAACGCGCGGTGCCTGAGGTGGCGGTGGTCGGCGGCAGTGACGATCTGCGGCGTCGGCGCCCTGGCCTCCGCTTCCCAGAGGGTGTGGCAGTCGCTAAAATTCATCAACGACCGCGGGCGGCCGAGGCGCCAGGCCGCCGCGTCCCAAGCGCGGGCGGCCTCCGAGGCCGTCACAAAGGAGCCGAGGGGGATGCGGTCGTCCCCGAAGCGGATAGTCGCGGTGAACATTCCGTTCTGCCGCGATCGAACCCCGCGGAAACCGGTAGTGTTGTTCCTCCTCGGAGGCATGGTGGTGGCACGACGGTGCGTGGAGTGGAGGTGCGGCAGTTTATAACGCGCATTCATGGCCACGCGTTACAACTCCCGCGCCACGCGGACAGACAATACCACCCATGCGCCACGCGGACAGACAATTCAACCCTTGCTTAAAAAAAAAGGGATTCGTCCCGGGTCGTGCCACGAACCGGGACCAATGCCCATGCGCGCGCCACGTGGCCTGTGGCTAGGGATTCGTCCCGGGTCGTGCCACGAACCGGGACCATTGGCTCCCCACGAACCGGGACAGATGCCCCCAGGTGGTTTCTGCTGCCTCGGGCACACGAACCGGGACCAATGCATGGCACTTGTCCCGGTTTTTGGTGCAACCGGGACAGATGCCCCCTGCCCCCCTGGACGAAAGGGGCTGTTTCCACTAGTGTCCGTTCCATAATATAAGATGTTCTTGTCAAATCTGCGAGGAAGCGATGACTCTCCGAGTCTCGCGTTACGTGTTTATATAGCGAAGGAAGCCCCAACGCAGGCGATACATAGAGGTCCACCAGAGATACGTATACAGGCGTTGGAGTACTTACTCCATACTCCTTATACGTACATGAGGACAGAAATACAAAGGGGCAGAAATACAAAGGGGTTTAACAGCCCCCCTTAATCACAACCTTGAGAAAGGTTGAGATTACGCCTAAATTCTATAAGCTCCTTAACAGGTAAAGGTTTAGTAAAACCATCTGCAACTTGATCTTTGCTTGAGATGAACTTGATATCTAACAATTTTTCAGCAACTCTCTCACGAACAAAATGATAGTCTATCTCAATATGCTTGGTTCTGGCATGGAAAATAGGATTTGCTGACAGATAAGTAGCTCCTAAGTTATCACACCATAAACATGGTCTTACCTTCAGTAACACACCAAGTTCTTTCAACAGTGCCTCAACCCATATTAATTCAGCTGTAGCATTGGCAAGAGATTTATATTCTGCTTCTGTGCTGGACCTAGATACTGTGGCTTGCTTGCGTGCACTCCAGGAGATTAAGTTTGGTCCAAAGAAAATGGCAAACCCTCCTGTTGATCTTCTATCATCAAGACATCCTGCCCAATCAGCGTCTGAAAAAGCACTAAGCAAACTAGATGAAGACCTCTGAAAAGTTAGTCCAACTTCCAAAGTACCACAGATGTATCTCAGAATTCTTTTGACAGCTGTCCAATGAGATGTTGTGGGAGCATGCAAATATTGACATACTTTGTTTACTGAAAAAGATATATCTGGCCGAGTCAATGTAAGATACTGAAGTGCACCTACAATGCTCCTATAACTTGTGCTATCATCCGAACCAAGAGGTGTACCATCAACAAGAGATAATTTTTCAGTAGAGGACATTGGTGTAGGGCATGTAGTACATTTTGTCATACCACTTTTAGCAAGGAGATCTGCGGCATATTTTTCTTGAGTGAGAAGCAAACCATCATGAGTCCTTTTAACTTCAATACCCAAAAAGAAGTGAAGATCACCCAAATCTTTTAGAGCAAAATCATCCTTAAGATCCTGAAGTAATGCTGAGATGGCTTGATCTGAGGAGCTGGTTACTATTATATCATCAACATAGATTAGTACAAACATCATTATGTCAGCTCGGTTGTATAAAAATAGAGAGGTATCAGCAGTGGAAGGAGTGAAACCAAGTGATTGTAACTTTGTACTGAGTCTGGAATACCACGCCCTAGGAGCTTGTTTGAGACCATATAGAGCTTTGTCAAGCTTGCAAACATAATGAGGAGTGTGAGAGTTTTCAAAACCTGGTGGCTGTTTCATGTATACCTCTTCTTCCAGAACACCATGCAAAAACGCGTTCTTGACATCTAGCTGCCGCAAACTCCAGCCCCTAGAGACTGCAACTGCCAAAACAAGTCTGATAGTAGCAGCCTTGACAACAGGACTGAAGGTATCCTCATAATCAATGCCATACCATTGTTTAAATCCTTTTGCAACTAACCGAGCTTTATACCTGTCAACTGTGCCATCTGCATGCTTCTTTATACGATATACCCACTTACAGTCAATTATATTTTTATTTTGCGAGGGAGGAACAAGGTGCCAAGTCTTGTTCTGCATGAGTGCATCAAATTCTTCATCCATCGCCCCTTTCCACCGTGAGTCATGCATGGCTTCAGATAGAGAACATGGCTCACCTGTGGAAGTAAACAAGCCAAAACTAGCAGCATTTGCTCTATATATGTTTGTAGAACGACCGTAACGAATAGTGCCATCCGTATACCCACGGGGTTTGGTAATACCTTTTTGGAGCCGAGTACGTACAGGAGAATCCAGAGGTACAGTACGGTCTGCCACAGAGGATCCTGAACTGTCACCGGAAACATTCTGATTATTAGCATCATTATGGTGATGATTACCGCAATCATTGGCTGCAGAGGAGTCCGTGTGCACGGAATCAGGTGCAGCGCCATGCATTGGCTGTGCATGCGCAGGCCTGCCGCGTCCATTGGGTGACAGCGACCTGGAGCGGGACCGTGACGCAGGCCTGGCGCGCCCACTGGGCGACAGCGACCTGCAGTGGGGCCTGGACGAGGAGGGGGCGACGTGGCGGCTCCCTGGCCGCACTGGGGAGGGCGTGCGGGACGGAGGCGGAGACCGGGAGCGCGTGGGTTCCTGGCGCTGAAGCAGATCCACCTCGGGATCGCTGTGTGCAGAGGCAGCAGGGGCTCCAGAATCCACCTCAAAGTCAGCGTTATTGTTGTCTTGTAGCGAATTTTCAGAAGTGTTTTCTGAACTCGTTTCAACACTGTTTGAACCAGAATTTGTTTCTGCAACTTGCTGAGAGTTACTAGTACCTGCTGTCACATTATTTTCTGCAACATGCTGAACTTGATTAGTAACAACAGGGATAATAGGTATGGACATATGATCATCAATGTTTACATCCTCATGAGTGTTTGTATGTGAAAGGGAATCATGTGGCAATAGAAGAATTTCTTGGCTAAGACGAGTGCCAGCATTTTTGTGTAGAGAGGCAAAAGGAAAGACATGTTCATCAAAGACCACATCTCGAGAGATATAAACACGTCCAGTTTTAATGTCTAGGCATTTTACACCTTTGTGACGAGGACTATATCCAATAAAGACACATCTAGTGGATCTAAACTCAAGCTTTCTTTTGTTATAGGGTCTAAGGTTTGGCCAGCAAGCACACCCAAATATTCTAAGAGAGTCATAGTTGGGTTTTTTGTGAAGAAGACGTTCAACAGGAGTTTCAGAATTGATAACTTTGCTAGGAAGGAGATTTATCAGAAAAGTGGCAGTAAGAAAAGCATCATCCCAAAACTTGAGAGGCATAGATGCGTGGGCTAACAAAGCAAGTCCTACTTCAACAATATGACGATGCTTGCGTTCGGCAGAACCATTTTGTTGATGCGCATGTGGACATGAAACATGATGAGTGATGCCAATTTTCTGAAAGAAACTATTGAGTTTTTCATATTCACCTCCCCAATCAGTTTGCATAGTAATGATCTTTCTATCAAATTTGCGTTCAACTAGTTGCTGAAAGTTGAGGAAAACTTGATAAACATCAGAACGCTTCTTAAGCAAATAAATCCATGTGAATTTACTGAAATCATCTATAAAGCTCACATAATAAGCATGTTTTCCAACAGAAAGAGGTGCTGGACCCCATACATCAGAGAAAACTTGTTCCAAAGGGAATGTGGAAACACTAGTAGAGACAGGGTAGGGTAACTGATGACTCTTAGCTAGTTGACAAGAATCACAAATGTATGGATTTATTTCAGGTGTATGGGAAATATTGTTTTTCCTAAGAACTTGCTGCACCACAAAGGATGAGGGGTGTCCTAAGCGGCGATGCCATGTCGAGGAAGACGGCTTTATTGTACTGAAAGCTTGCTTGGAAGAAGACCCGGTAGAGAAAGGCACTAGCGGGTAGAGACCATCACGACAGGGTCCCTTAAACAGAATTCTCCTTGTTTCCTGGTCCTTGATCAAGAAAAAATGTGGGTGAAACTCTAGAAAGACATGATTATCAAGTGTAAGTTTATGAACTGATATTAGGTTTTTGGATGCACTAGGAACATGGAGGATGTCATTGAGATGCAAAGAATTATGAGGAGTGTAAAGCATTGAGTGACCAATATGTTTAATTTGCATACCATTACCATCTGCGGTGTGAACACAATCACGCCCCGCATACTTGTCATGTGTTGATAGCTTGCTTAACTCGCCAGTGATATGATTTGTCGCGCCAGTGTCGGAATACCAGTTGGTATCGACACCATAGGAGGCAATGTGGGCACCCTTGTTGCCCCTATTGCCACCATCGTCATCATGGCGATCATCCCGGTACCTCCACCAACAATCACGAGCCGGATGACCGTGGATCTTGCAAATTTGACAAGTGGTGTCGACGTAGGGTGTTGGAGCGCGGCGACGTCGACCATCTTGGCGATAGCCATCCTCTGCATGATCACCGCGTGCTCGCATGCCGTAGTCACCGCGGTCACCGCGGTCACCGCGGTCACCGCGGCCATAGTCTGTGCGGCGCTGGTCCTCCTGACGCGGGTGACCGTAGTCACCGCGCCCATCCTGGCGTGAGCGGTCATAGTCACCGCGCCCATAGTCCTGACGCTGGTAGCCGTAGTCGCCACGACCGTAGTCGCCGCGATCACGCCCATCCTGGCGCGGGCGGTCATCTTGACGCGGGCGATCGTCCTGGCGCGGGCGCCGATCGTCTCCACGTCGGTCGTCTTGGCGTCCTCGCTGCTGGGGAGCTCCACCCCGTCGAGCGAGATTCGCAGAGGATACGAATTCTTGTCCTTCTTCCGGTTCTTGACGGGCATCGTAGGCGTTTAACTGGCTGAACAGATCCGCCAGTGTGGTGCCAGGGTTAGCGTTGATAGCAGCAACGAAGGCATTGTAAGATTGATCCAGTCCATGGAGTAGATACCCGATGAACTCATCATCATCCAGAGGTTTTCCGGCCGCCGCGAGCTCGGAGGCGAGAGCTTTCATCTTGGCGAAATATTTGGCGGCGGTCATGTTTGCTTTTTTTGTATCATTGAGGGCTGATCTGAGGCTTTGGATTCTGGACCTTGAAGGGGCAGAAATCATTGCAGAGATGGCAGTCCACACTTCAGCAGCGGTGTCGAGGCCGGTGACGTGCGCAAGCATGTCCGGCGAGAGCGAATTCAAAAGGAATCGCAGCACTTGCTGATCTCTCGAGATCCACACGGTGAACGCAGGATTCTCGATCATCGTCTTCTTCCCAGCCTCCTCTACCTCCACGAATTCTTCAGGCGCCTTCTCCTTCCCTTCAACGAGAGAGAGGACACGTGCTCCACGTAGCGCCGGCATGACAAGAGCCTTCCACCCGAGGAAATTGTCCCTCGTGAGAAGCTGCGTGGGAGGAGCTCCCAAGGCAGCAGCCAAGGACATCACCGATGATGAACTCGACATGGCTGATCGGGAGGGAGGGGGGCGGTGTGGTTTTTGGGTTTTGTTTCTAGGTTTTGAGATCGGATCTTCGGCGGCTAGGTCATGGAAGAAAAGTGCTCTGATACCATGTCAAATCTGCGAAGAAGCGATGACTCTCCGAGTCTCGCTTTACGTGTTTATATAGCGAAGGAAGCCCCAACGCAGGCGATACATAGAGGTCCACCAGAGATACGTATACAGGCGTTGGAGTACTTACTCCATACTCCTTATACGTACATGAGGACATAAATACAAAGGGGCAGAAATACAAAGGGGTTTAACAGTTCTTGCATTTGCCCACATTCATATATATATATCTATATGTATATAGACATATATTAGTGTGCAGGTTCACTCATTTGTGTCCACACCTAGTCATTATTGTGAAGTATGTAAAACGTCTTAGATATTATAACGGAGGGAGTACATGATTTGGAAATACATGGCTCCAAGAATGTGGAACTGAACAAAAAGGATATCGGCCATCTTTCTCTCAGCAAGATGGGGCTGTATGCATACACTCCAGGGTAATTGTAACATAATTTCGATTTTGGCATCTGTAATGTAGGTGAAAATTGATATCCTAGAACATGATGGACTCTTTTTTTCCTCCCGGTGGATGGATGAATTCCTATCGATGTTTGCCCGTGGAATGTATTTGTATATGTGGAATCTTTTGATGAATGTTAATATCATATTATCAAGATTTTAATGGAAAATCCCGGTTTATCCATGAACCATAAATTTTTATGTTTTCTCAGGTCACAAAATTCACGATCCCTAGATTTATTTGTGTGTTAATGCATGGCCAGAAGTTTGTGCAAAATGCATGGTCCCAAAATTATGCATGATCAGAAACTAAGTTTTTAACAGAATTTTTTCGTTAATATATGTGCTATGATCTCACAATACGAACACTACCGGAATGACTTGCATGTACGAAATAAACGAAGGGCATTTTAGGCACCCGGAGTGGGTCCAGCCAGGTTGATTAGGCATTCTAGGTAACACAAAGTTAACAGAAAATAATGGGGCTGCTGCTACCCGTACAAAGATTGTGGCAGTGGTCGTCGATCCTGGCCGTAGCTGTAGGTACAGACCATCAGACAGAAGCCGTTGTAGCAGGCCACATACCCTTGCCCTTAAGCAAGGTATCTTGGCATTAGGCAACACCTCAAGGTGGAAACTCTATGGACAAATCATTTTTTTTGTGAAAATGATGTAAAACTGCTCTACTCTCACTTCTTATCCAATTGAGATGAACACACACAAATGAAAATGAAATTATCAGATATCAGTTCTATAGAAGATACCACTTTATCACTCACAACTTATAAATGTTGATGGTATCTATCACAGTTGAATGCTTTAGATATGAGCAATAACACTATCTTGCTGCTACTAATTGACATACACGAGCAAGCACCACCTGGGCCTATGAGCGAAACCACTAAATGACGATTTTTTTTCTGCTGCTCATTCACATACAGGAGAAGCACATGGCATAAAGCAGAGATTTTTTCACCTCTGCAGAGACATGTGCAGCACTGAATGTCTAAAACTACCATGTAATGCTGCAGTCACATCTACTTACCGAAATTGCACTACCTGAAAAACACAGAGTTAACAGAAAATAATGGGGCTTAGCAATTCCGACAAACCTTTAGATGTAGACATCAAACTCGTGCGGGCCTATATCCTTTTGCCCGTGCTCCAGCAAGTCATACTTCCAACTACCAGATCCGTCAACACTGTCCTCGTACTCGCGTCCCTCGGCCAGGGCATGCCGGCGTTTCGTCACCCTGTCGATGACGGCGTCGACAGCGACGTCGAACGCGTCCTTGAACTCCACACCTTTCGCCATCGGGTCCCTGTACATGACCTTGGGTATGAGTCGGATCACTTCCTCCCGCATCCGCGCGACCTTCATCCGCGGTATCTTCCTCAGTACCTCCTCGATGCTGGCGTTCCCGGTGGCCACGTCGGCCTGGGGGATGAACACCGAGTAGCTCCTGTAATCCCTGGGCAGGTACCACGTGTACTGGGTGTACGCCGAGATCGGGTGGAAGAAGACCGGAATGCAGCCGGCGAGGATGGCGTCGAAGGTGGACTTGCGGGTGTAGGAGTCGCCACACGGCTCGAGGCAGAACTCGGCGCTCTCCAGCAGTCCCATGATCCCTTCCGCCGAGTTGTGGTTGCCGGTCGCGCTGGCGAACATAGCGCAGCTGCTCGAGTTGCGGCACTGCTCTATGATCTGGGAGCGCACCGTTTTTTTGGTGCCAGGACGTGCTCCGCCGGCAAAAACCCACAGCCACCTGCGCTCCACCTGGCGCATGCGGTCCTGCCAGCGGAGTACGTCGGCGTCGGAAGAAGGGTGGAAGTGCGACGGATATGGCACAGCGAAGTCGTTGCCGAGCCACGGGCTGGCCTCCATGGTGAGAACCGTCGTGTTGCGGATGGCCGGGTACGACATGAAGGCGTTGCCCCAGCCGAGGTCGTTACTGCGGATGAAGTCCCAGACGGGCCGTCCGACGAGGAGGAAGTGGTCGCGGCCCCCCATGGCGCGCCACTCCGGCCGCCGCACAAGCCAGTCCACCATGTCCCGCGGCAGGGCGTCCCGTGCCGAGAGGTCGCTCTTCCACACGTTTAGTGCCGCGTCAAAACCGGCGTAGAACGGCACGAACACGGCGACGGCGGTGGAGGGGTCGGCGGTGAGGCAGTCGTAGCGCCTCATCCGAGCGTGGTAGATCAACCCCAGCATCCACTGGTCGGTGTCGTAGGCGCCCTCCTCTGGCAGGGAGTCGCCGGGCGGGAGCGGCGGGCCGAACCCGCCGTTCTCCATGGGCTTGTACTTGTCGTTGGTGGCCGAGACCTTCTGCCATTCGCGGGCGGGGTCGACGTTGAACCGCGGCGGCAGGTCGTACATGTATATGTACCGGCCAACGCACGGGTCTCGGCCGAAGGGGAAGGACGGCAGGGAGAAGGCCGAGCGCTGGAGCAGAAGAGACGCCATGTTGCCCTGCATGGTGGAGAGGAAGTAGAATGCCATGGACCAGAATGCGATGAGCATCATGAGGCAGCATATCCGCGGTGGCCGGAGCAAGATTGCGACGCCGCTGCGGACAGAGTGCTTGTCGTTGGCGGTATCCCTCTCCATGCTCAGCCCGCTACATGGCTTCATTGGTTGTGCAGTGTCACTCACTCACAGTATGTGGGCGGCTATAGGTAAGAGCGCAGCCTATACGCTGTGAGATCTCCATAAGAAGCAATCAACTAGTAGTAGTATAGATTTTTTTTAAAAAAAATTTGCGGGCTAGTGAGATCGATCAGTGCATACTCTTGTGAGTTGACTCCATTAATGGTAGAACGTCCGGCTTTGGACTCCGCGTGCGTGCATATATTCGCAAGACGATCTTTCAGAAAAGGCAAAACGTTTTATATTATTTGTGAAGTTGACTTCATTAATGAAGGCGACATGAGCAAGTGAAAGAAAAAACTGCATTACATGTGCGTGCCACCCTATGTGTAGTAATTTTTCTCGGGCGAAAATATGCCGGGACCTCTGGCGATTCGTGAAATAGATGTGTGAGACTAGCCATAGTGGTGGTATCATAGATGATATCATGTAATTTGGACCCACAAAAATGGTGATGTGGCACGTAATTAAGGCTAGTCACAATGGGAAGTAACATAGACTAGTAACATACACGTTATCCTAGGCTATGTTACCACCTCCACAATGGGTAGTAACCAACATGTGGTGTCATGCAAGCCCTATTAATTAGCTTATAGACTCACACTGTCTTGGGATATGTGATGTTATGGTAACTAGCTAAGTTACCACAACACTCTCTCTCTTTATTAAATACTTGCCACATCAACTTTTTGTCCTACGTGGCATCGATGTTACTAGTGAAGTTACTCCCACTGGGGCTAGCCTAAGGAGGAGAGAGATGATTAGAGTAACATAGGTAGAACGTAAAACTAGAAAATTTAAATGCATGTAAATCTTGTACACATATTTGCATTGAGATTCTACAAAATAATAAATAGAATGAGACTATGATACTACTATAAGATACTATGCATTAGGGCATCTTTAATGGGTTGTAAGATAACCCCGTATGATAGTTGTCCAACTCATCAACCAACAAGTTATCATACAACTATCTTAATGGTTGTTGGTAGAGTTGTTGGTAAAATACTATAATCTATCCAATCATATATTCCATTTAGTGTGACCAAAGAAAAAAGTATCTTGGCATACGTGTTACCTTGTTGGTTGCATATCATACAACCTATATTCTCTCACCTCATTATTACTATGCCATGTAGGATTTTAGCTGAGTTGGCATGCTATCTTACGATGACATGTACATTGTTGGAGATGCCCTTATAGAGGTAGTATCATATACTAGTATCATATGCATGATACTTGTGTATGATACTCCCCACTATGACTAGTCTGAGAGGCCCAAGTGAACGTGTTGTACCGGGATAATGGACTAATTAAGCAATGCTTGGGACTTCTCTCCGAGCAAATATGCTTGATAATCTATAATTTGCCCTGTTCAGATAATCTTCGTATGCACACCATGCAAATATGCTACTCCCTCCGTATCGAAATATAAGATGTTTTAGCATTTCCTAGACAATATGGTATTTAGACATGTTTTAGTGTAAGATGCATATGAATCTACACAGTAAAACATGTCTAGATACATTATATCTATAAAATGCTGAAACATCTTATATTTTGATACGGAGGGAGTATATAAGAAGACACCAAACAAATGATTTTTACAAACAACATGTCTTTCTTATATATACTTCTTATAAGACAAAACCCCACTAAGATGTATTTATGATTTTTCTATCTCAACATGCAAGCTATCCACATCATTCATCATTTTAGCCAATCAATTATCCATGTCATCTCCACTAATAATTGTGATATTACATATTTCATGCCACATAACCATGCAATTTTTTTCAAACATATAATTATCCATGTCACTAAAATTTATTTCTCAAAATATACAACAATTTCATGTGAATTAAATTTAGTATATCGATTATGTTATCAATTGAATCTTGATAATGGAATAATTCATACACCTTATACCCATTTCATTTATAGAATTTTTTTTGAAGAGATACCCGCTGCAACGCGAGGGGTATTCTTCTAGTTTTTAGATAAAAGGCACTACTGCCCAACTTTGAAATAACAAAGCCAGCAAGGTTCACACAAGGTAATACGTAAGGCTGGGCATTACAGTTTAGCCACACAACTCAACCAGCAACAACCTGCTGGGCAAATGACAGGCATGCGTCCAAACAGAGACGAAACACAAAGCAAACTAGAAGCCTGGATGGGCCTCGCACCAACAGCGACGAGGCGAGTCTGAGTAGTAGTCAGGGCGGTCGAAGCTTCAAGACAAGTGCGGTGGATCTTCTTTAGCTCGCCAGAGATCCGTCTAGTGACCTCCCTGTCCTACAAGCTCAACGTGGGCATCGAAAGCTGCAGAAATAGCATAGTTTTGAATACAATGTCAGCGGGGTGCCTGATAATTTTACCCTCAATCGCATGTTTATTCCTAACGTGCCAAAGTGCCCAAGCTTGGGCAAGGAACAACACCCATGTTGTTCTAGCGCTAGGGACCGACATCTGACTCGAGAGGTCGAGCCAGTGAGCTCTACTAGAGGGGACCCAGGGCCACCCAATGGTCTGGCTGGCCACACTCCACGGGAACCGAGCTAGGGAGCAAGAAAGGAAGATGTGATCGGCGTCCTCCGGAGAACCGCAGACATTGCACCGACCATCCGACGGGGCGTGTCGAATGGCCAGTTGAGCTCCCGACGACAACATGTCCAGAAGAAGTTTCCAAGCAAACAACTTAATTTTGAGAGGGAGCTTGGCCTCCCAAATATCCTTCGCAAAGGCTAGGGGAGGCCCTCGAGAGAGGGAAGCGTACATGGAGTTTACCGAATAGACCCTATAGCCCTCCAGGGTCCACGAAACTTTGTCATGTGCGGAGGAGGGTGGGATCTCCCTCATGATACCCAGCAGCTCGTTCCATTGCCCGGTACCGTCCAGGTTAAGGGTTCGATGAAGCCTAATACCCTCCGAAATGGCTTGCGCCACAGAGATGGCTTTATTATCGTAAATGTTATAGATCTACGGAACTTGTGGCATAGGGGACCCTCCCCCACCCACCAGTCGGTCCAGAACTGGGTGCGTCTGCTGTTGCCAACCCGATGTTTGGCCCTAGCCTTGAATAGGCGTTTGATTTTGTGCAGACTACGACAGAATGGCGACCCACCCCGCGGGGAGCTGGCAAAGATGGCCCCCTCTGGCGCGTACTTATTCCAGATGAGAACCACCCAAATTGCATCTTTCGATTGGTAAAGACGCCAGATCTATTTGAGAATAAGTGCTTTGTTCATCAGTGGGGAATCAATCAGGCCTAGGTCACCCTGGTCCTTAGGAAGGCAAACCGCCGGCCAATTAAGCATGTGGTATTTCCGATTTGGGCTAGAGCCCTACCAAGAGAATCTGGCTCGAATGGAATCGAATTTCTCATGAACCCCTTTCTGAAGAAGAAAGGGCCGCATGGCATACGAGATGAGGTTGTCGAGGCACGAGTTAGTCAACACTAGACGTCCTTTGACGCCTTTTCCCCAGGAACGGCATGGATAGTGTTGAATATATTAGCAATTTAGCACATGATTTAATTCGAAATACTATCATAACCCGAGGACAGAAAACGACCGATCCAGGTTTCGACCTTAGCTGCCAGCTTTTGCACCAGGAATATCCATTGTTCCTTAGATAGTTTCTTGTCGGCAGAAGGGAGGCCCAGGTAAGAGAAGGGAAGCTTCCCAAGCTTACAATTGAGTCGCCGAGCAACGCGCTGCTGGGTCTCAAGCGCTTGGTTCCTAACGATCATTAGGAGGAACTTCAGGTTTGCAATCTCTAGCTCGTTGAACTGGATGAGAATAATCGTGTCGTCGACATATTGAAGGTGGGTAATGCCCCTGGTACTAAGTGGGGGACCACACCGTGAATATGCCCAGCAGAGTAGGCCTTTGAAAGGATTGCCGAGAGCCCCTCGACAACAAAGTTGAAAAGCAATAGGGAAAGAGGGTCGCCCTGGCGCACCCCTCTTTTGTTTCTGAATAAAGGGCCCATCTCTCCATTAATGGAAATCACAGTTTGAACTCCAGCCACGAGCTGCAAGATCCTGTGAACATACCCCTCCTCAAAGCACTTTCTACGCAGTACCTCCGAAAGGAATTCCCAGTTAACCCTCTCGTAGGCTTTTTCAAAGTCCAATTTTAGAAAAATGCCCCCTAGCTTCTTGCTGTTAAGATCGTGGAGGATCTCATGGAGGGCAAGAGCCCCATCTAAGATGAAACGTCCTTTGATAAAGGCCGTTTGGTTGGGGCTGATTACTTTGTTAGCTACTGGGTCCAACTTTGAGGCGAATGCCTTGGCGATGATCTTGAAAATCACGTTAATAAGAGAGATCCGTCTAAATTGGGAGATAGAATCGGCCCCTGGAGATTTTGGAATGAGGGTCTACACCCCACAGTTGAGCCTAGAGATGTCTATTCTGCCGAGCATGAAGTCGTTAAGAATGTGAAGCACCCTGTGCTTCACAAGATTCTAGTATCTCTTAAAGAAGGGGGCCGGGAAGCCGTCCGAGCTAGGGGATGTATCCAATTTCATGTCTTTGACAATGGCCTCCAGCTCAGATTTCGAGAAAGTGCGGCAAAGCAAGACATTGTCTGAGTCCGAGACTAACTGGGCTCCCGACCAGATGTTGGGGGCCAAACCACAATGTATTGGCACTGTGGAACCAAGTAGCTCTCGGTAGAATGAGTAAATATGTTGCTGAAGCGCCAACTTCTCAGTGATGATCCCGTCAAACGATGTGAGGGAAGAGATGATGCATCTGCGACGCTTCCCTTTGGCCACAACGTGGAAGTAAGCTGTGTTGGCGTCCCCCTGGAGCGCCCAACGAGTTCTTTCGCGTTGCCTCCAATACTCTTCCTCGGCTCTAAAGAATTGGAGGAATTGTTCCTCTTTAAACAGGTGCAGCGCCCATTCACTATCCTCTAGACCTATCGTATCCGCCTTTTGGTCAAGCGTTTTTATAACGGGGAGGATGGACTCCTTCTTGAGTCGCACCTCTCGGCCTAAGTTGCGGCTCCACCTCCGGAGCCATTGCCGGGTGCCTCCACTTAGGAACTGCCACCAGTCAATAATGTCTTTGCCCCCGACTTTCCTAGCAAGGGTCTCCCAGGTGGCAGCCAGCTGATCGTCAAAGCCTTGCAGCTCAAACCAACCAGTCTCGAAGAAGAAGCGGCTGCTACGGACATGGGTCAAAGGGGTGTGGTTTGAACCGAGGCTCGTGTCAGCCACCAGGGGAGCAGAGGGAACCACAGTTCGATGACAGGCGAGATAAAAACCCTATCTAGAACGCAGTGCACCGGGTTGATGCGCTTATTAGTCCAGGTGTAGCCATCCCCAGAGCGCTCCACCTCCTGAAGCACCCAATTGGAAATGTGGGAGCTAAAGAGATCAACCCGTGACCATTAATGTTGCCATTGTTTTTGTCTTGGTCTCCCCTGGTCAGGTTGAAGTCTCCACTCGTAAAAATGGGGTGAGGGCAACGCGAACTCTTATCCGAAATTTCGTCGAGGAAGAGGGCAGAGAAGGCGTGGTCAGCAGGGCCATAGATGTTGATGAAAACGAATTTTCTCTGAGAGGGTCGGTGCAGAACTTCCAAGCTGAGATGATAGACACCCATGTCCATACTACCAACCTCGAAAAGACTATACCTAACGCCAATGAGCATTCCCCCTGAGTGCCCATCGGTCGCGAGGCAATTCCATAAGAAAGGTTCTCCGGGTTCCACACCACGGAGATCCTGGTCCGTGAAGTTTGTTTAATGGTTTCATGAAGGCAGATAACGTGAATTCTATGGGACCAGAGAGCATCTTTGATCATGGTCTGGCGCCCCGGCGCGCCGAAGCCACGTATGTTCGAGAATAGCCAACGCATTAGGACACCAGAGAGGAACCCCGTGCTTGGCGGGTGTTGGGTGTAGACTCAGGCGCAACAACGGAGTTCTTCTTTGCTTGTCTCGTGTATGGCTTCCTCGACGCTAGTGTTGCAACTGGTCTTTTGGGACGTTTAGTCGATCCCACCCTCTCCTAACCCAGCGGGAGGTGGTGAAGTTCCAGCGTGAGGGGGAGAGGCAACCTTGCCCATTGGGATTTCCCGCGGCCAGATCTGGCCGCCTTTTTTTTGAAATTCAAAAAAAAATTCTGTGGCGCACCCCCCCTTGGTGCGCCACAGAATTGCAAATTTCTGTGGCGCACGGCTGAGGTGCGCCACAGAATTGACATTTCTGTGGCGCACGGCCTCGGTGCGCCACAGAAAAAAATTCTGTGGCGTGAATTCTGTGGCGCACCCCTCTGGCCCCTAGGTGCGCCACAGAATCCCATTTTGGTGCGCCACAGAATCCCATTCGGTCGCGCGCTCTAGGACGTGCTTGTCAGTGAGGCCAGCGCCCCTAGCACTCTTGCGCTGAGCTTCCACGGGGATGGCGTGGCTATTGAGGCTCCTTGCCACCGGAGCCGAGAGGGCTGGAACCACGCCCGCGAGCTGAGAGGAGTCGCCGAAAAAAATCCGGCTGTGGGATGTCGGCGAGGGACCCCGCCAGCAGCCTTGCGGGACGATTCGCGTTGTACTTGCTCCGCGGTTCATGTGCCCGCGACGCCTCTGGGTCCGAGATCCACTTCAGAGGGGATGCCACGAGCCCCGCCCGGACCATCTCACGAGAGTCCAGAGAAGGAGAGGGAGCCAGAGGGACATCACTAAGGGAACCAGAGATCAGTGAGCGTGGCAGGGGGGAAGGGGCAGGAGCAGGTGAGAGGACCGCTGCTGGCGGGGGTGGGGTGACGGGGACGCAACCCTGCCACTGTCCTTCTCCACTTCCACCCTTACCTTGTATCCTTGGTCGTTGATGAATAGCGGAAAGGAGTCGACGACCTTGACCCCAGATCTGTAACTGAACTACATCCGTATCGGCACGTTGGGGTCCTCGAACGTTGCCTCGTTCACCGCCATCGGCCGTCCCACCGGCCTAGCTCCCACTCTGAGCTTACTAGCGCACCGATATGAGGGAGGGACACCGTGCAACTTGATCCAGGTTGCGACCAGGGTCTCGGAAGCTTGTTCACTCATGGCACTGCTCGCCGCCGAGGAGGCGCCGGTCCCCTCGACCGTCCCCTCGGGCTTCTTCTTGTGTTGATCTTTCCTACCATGACTCCTGGCCCCGCCGCGACCGTACGAACGCCCTCGCTGGTATGGCCCAAAGGAACCGTGTTGCTCCCGCCACCGCTCACCCTTCCTGCTGCTCGTGGGGGGGGGGGGGTCCTGACCACTGTAATACCGGCGGTTTTCCTCAGATTCGCGTTGCACGCATTCATCGATGTCCCACCGGTCGCCACCGCTAGCGTACTCCGCGTAGGGTCGCTTTCCCGCTGTGTGTCGTCTCCGCGGCCCTTTTCCATCGCGGAGGAGTGGGAAGGGGGAGAGGGGGCCGAGAGGAGCGCTCCTCTTCTAGCTCTGCGAGCTCTACGCGCGTGACTCCGCATGTCTTCGGCTGAGATCTAGGTTTTCAGATGGACGCCACCATCATTTATATGTGGAGGAAATGAGGCATGGACTCTGAGTGAAGGGTACGTTGCATAGAAAACAAAAAAATTCCTATGCGAGAGACACCCGAAAGTCCAAGATCTAATCTAGGAGATGAAGTGCAACATGGAGAAAGAGAGTCTTAGGAAACATACCCTCAAAGACTCTAAGCGTTACAAGATCGAATCTCGTTGTGGGCGTATTCGTACTCACACCGATCCTGAGAGCGAGAAGATGTGCACCGCAATCCGGCGATGACTCCATGATCGGTCACACGAACGACTCGATGAAGACCTCCGTTCTCTCGATCCAGCGGGGTAGCAGAAGTAGAGGATCCCCTGGAACTCCAGCATCACGATGGCGTGGTGGTGGTGAAGAATCCCACGGCCAGGGCTTCGTCAAGACGGAGACCATGGAATGAAGCAACGGTTGGAGAGGAAGGGAAGTGGGACAAGTGTGTGAGGAGGAGGAGCCCTCATACTCCTTTTATAGGGATCGGGAGGCAGCCCAAGGGTGGGGTGCGGCCAGCCATGGTGGTGCCCCCACCTCTTCCCTCTTCATGTGAGTGGAAGCCCCACTCACACCCACGCATGCTCCCATAATTTCCCACTTGGAAAATCCAAAGGTTTTTCTTTAATAAATAAATAAAACATTTTTATTTCTTTATTTCAGCATTTGTTAATTCTATTAACAAAAAAATTCATATAGCACCTTGAATCATTTGTTAATTCCATTGACATCCATTCGACAAAAACCTCTTGAACTATGGCAATTTTCCCCGAAACAATTTCGGTGATGTCCAAAACATTTTTCGATATTCCGTATCCTCTCAGATGCTTCATCAAACCTTAAGTGTGTCACCCTACGGTTCGCGAATAACATAAACATGATCGAGACACCTCTCCGATCAATAATCAATAGCGGGATCTGGAGATCCGTGATGAATCCTATATATTCAACGGTAACTCTCGTGATGGTGTGAACCATGAACGTCGTAACTATTCCCTTTGTCTCGCGATATTTTACTTGTCCGAGATCCGATCATTGGTATCAACCATACCTAGTTCGATCTCGTTACCGACAAGTACTCTTTTACTCGTTCTGTGATATGACATCCTTGTGACCTAGTCACGTGCTTGCAAGCGGTGTCGATGTGATATCACCGAGAGGGCCCAAAGTATATCTCTCCGTCATTTGGATGGACAAATCCCACTATTGATCCATCAGCCTCAACTAAAACTTTCCGAATACCCAACGACACCTTTATAGCCACCCTGTTACGGCGTGACGTTTGATGACATCAAAGCACCCTTCCGGTATTAGTGATTGACATGATCTCATGGTCTAAGGAATGAGGTTACTTCGTATGTAAGACATAACAACATAAACTAAATGACTTGATTGTATTGTTATAATTAGTTTGGTTTTATGTTCATCACATCATTATCTTAATGACATGACCTCTTTATTAACAACATCCAATGTTCATCATCAGGAAACCTTGATCATCGGTTAATGAACGAGCTAGTTAAAAGAGAGGCTTTACTAGGAACGATTGTTTGTTTATTAAACACACATGTATCAACGTTTCCGGTTAATACAATTCTAGCATGAGAAATAAACATTTATCATAAACAAGGAATAAGATAATAACCACTTTATTATTGCCTCTCGGGTACATTTGCTTCACTGATCTTGGTTGGGCCCCTGCCCCACCGGTCGAGCGGCCTCCAAAAGGCCCAGGTGCTCACTTGCACCCGGTGCGCTGACCGGCCCATCCAGAGTCAGATCACAGGAGCCAGGTATGCGGCCTACCTCTTGGACCACTAAGCCCAACCTAGGAAGCGGAGGCAGGATCAGGCCTCGAACCCCAGGGTCCTCCCCAACCCTAGCTTCCGTCACGCGGCCGCCGCCACCATCGAGCCAGCCGGAGACGGGAGGACCACCGGGAGGGAGCCCACCAGGAGGACCTACTCCTCCACCTGCACAACCGCCGCCCCCAGGGAGCGTGCAGGAGTAACCACCACCGGCCGCAGAGGTGGAAAATCCTCCCCCGAGGATTCTCTGACCGGTGCGCCGCCGGAATGAGACAGCCGCCGGGCAACCCTTGGCCTCGCGCTATGTGCCGTAGAGAGCTCCGACCAGACCACCACTGCCGCGTAGAGGAAGGGGCAAGAGTCACCTCCCTAGGTGTGGCCCACTCCGCCCCATCTTCACCGTCGCTGCCTGATCCCGCGCCCTGAGAGCCCATCTCCAAGGCCCAAGACGTCGGGAACTCCGACGCTCTCACCACCACCTCCGGTCCGTGCCCCTTGCGCCGCCGGGAACGCAGAGGAGACGGACGAGCAGCTGGCCCGCCCATCATGTCGCCTCCATCGCCTCCCGAGTCACCTCCCATGTCGCGAGGGAGAGGACAACGGTTTGCCATCTCAACGTCACTTGAACCAATCTGTTTTTGCATGTCTTTCCTATCTGTACCTGTTTACTACAAACGGTCTAGTAGCTCAGGACCCAACTATCAATTTCTGAATATGAGGGCCGACGCGGAAGGCCACATCACGGGTGAAGCGATCGGTGAGGTCGCCGGTGACGCAGGGATTGCACTAGTGGAAAACAGGGCACTGGTACCGGTTGCAAAGAACCTTTAGTCCCGGTTTAGGTTTAGCAACAGGTACTAATAAATCAGGATTAAAGGCCCTCCCCTTTAGTCTCGGTTGCTCACGAACCGGGACCAAATAGCCTCCTCGTGGCCCGAGAGGAGCCCATGAGGCTAGAGACATTTCGTACCGGTTCATGACACGAACCGGTAATAGAGTAGAAATTTTGCCTCCACGTGGCCCGGAGGAGCCCGTGAGGCTGGAGACATTTTGTAACTATACGTGACACGAACCGGTAATAGAGTAGGATTTTTTTCAATTCTTTTTTTGGGCTGACCCAATAGGGTCAAAACTAGCCCAGCTGCCAGCGACCCACCGGCCCGCCGCCCCGTCCTCCCCCACACGGCCACGTCCACAGTTGGTTTAAACTGGCCGACCTGCCAGCGGGTGTAGTGTCCCAGCGTTTAGGAACTCATGGGGGTAGAAATAGTATTATGTGCATCTACATGCATGTGTTTGAAAAACCCGATTTTTTTTTTTGCAAAAGTTAAACCCTGGAGTGATCGAGGTTCCATCGTCATCCCGACTTAGGGAGTAGAGTCGATTTTGGAAGAAGGCGGAATTTCGACATGACCTTTAGGGAATATTTGAATAGAGGGATTCAATTTAAATTTCTTTAAATAAAAGGTTGTTTGAATTTGAATTTGAATTCAAATTAGTTTATAGGAAATTATAATCTTTACTTATTAATTAATTTGGAAACATTTAAGTAATGATAATTAGTATACAATTCTAATTAAATAGAGAATTAGAAAAAGAAAAGATTAAACTTTATTGATTAATCACAATGTTACAAATTCATTACAATACTTCCCAAAACAGAATATTACAAGGATTTATTACAAAGGAAATAATACAAGATTAATTTCCTAAACTAATTCCTACTAGCTACTCTAATCTTCTTTTCATCTTTTGAACCTGATAAATAAACAAAGAAACAAACATAGGGGTGAGTGGGGGATTAGTACCCTTAGATAGGCAATGAGATGCCCTGCTAAATTCATCACTTGGTTAAGCAAACTTGTGTAGTATCTGATCAAATAAAGCTTAGCCTCAGACCAGCATCATAGGAATTCCAAGAAATACAAGTGGCAGGTGAAAACAATTGTAAATGCCTAGATAAGACCAACACAAGTGCAAGCAAAAGATCTCAAGCCACAGGGAAGTAGGCACACAGCACACTCAGAAGCAAGCCTCTGTGTTGTCACCACTGTAGGAGACAGATAAATCGCACAACAGCCGTGGAGTGAAAGAAAGCAACATCACTTTCCCCTGTTTCAGCTCGAGCTATACCGCTCCAGCAAGAACAACAAGCACATCCTGCACACAACAATTCAGCACAAATAAACCACCACCAGATCTGTGAGAGCTTAGAGATCCAGTAAAGTATCAACAAGGCCAAGCTAGAGGTGAAGGAGTATAGGACTGGAAGCTCCCCGCAAGGCCAAGTCTGAAGAGGAGGAGCAGGGATAAGAGCAAGCATGCCACCAGCAAGATCACAAGCACAAATGCAACAACCTCACCAAGGTGAACCCTACACACCATCCAACAAGTAAATTGATGGATTATGCACAAAAGGGTTGAGGGATAATTTCCCTCAGTCCAGCATAGAAGTGCTATGCTATTCACATCCTAGGGACTAACTAAAATCAACATAATATATGTTCTTATAAAGAGAGAGGCCTCGGGCTTTGAATCATTGGCCAGGGACAAAGCAAGCATAGATTTGTTCTTATCAGCTATTGTGCTTAGGGGCAACCAGATCAAACAAAAAAATGTTCTTATCGGTCTAAATAGCTACCAATAGCACAAATCTTTACTAAATGGCATACGACCAGATTCCCAGCTCACAATCACATCCACATCAGTTGCTAGGCACTAGAACCCTGAGATTTGGTACCTCAAACACAACTCCCAAACAAGTGATTCACAGAAACACATATGGGGCTTGGTGGCACATCCTCTGAACCATATGGTTCAGAGTAGCACCTACCAGCAAGCATACACATAACAATCATGGATTCCCACATCTTAGCATCACACATAGGATTGTGCTCTATAAGGAACAAAGCACCATAAGGCCTAAAGTAACACAAGCACCTGGGAAAATCCCTAATGAAATTTCATATATCACAGGAAGGACAACCTTTTGGATCCCATAGGCTACAGGTATAAAAATCCTCTAGCTAGCAACCTTTAGATAATCGACACACTGGGAGAATTTGTCCAATTTCTAACAAGCAGCATCAATTGCATCACAAGCACCAGAGACACCACATGCATAACATCAATCATGGCATGAACACAGGCTCGATGCCCTGGTTCCAGCGCAAGGTCAGAGAAGGGAGATAGTGAGACATAGAGAGGTGAGGAAGAGACGGGAGGCAGAGAGAGCTTACAGGTACCCACCATCGTGGTGGTCACAGCCAGGCGGTGGAGCGCAGTCGTGGGCGGCGATGTGTCCATAGTTGCTTGCCGGGATCCGTCCCAACTGCGCATCACCTCACTCGAGGGCGGAGCACCTGGAAACCACAACAGCATGCCAGGAACAGCCAGGAGAGCTCGTCGGAGCAGAGGAGGGACCGCGGGTGCCGAAACCCTAAACCTAGGGTTGTGGTACGCACGATCACCACCACGAGGGAAACCCAAATCGAGGTGGAGGAGAAGAGGGATTCGACGATGACGCGTCGTTTGCGCCCAGGCGCAGCGACGAGGCGGTCGGAGCCGGCCGGAGCAATTCGGCGACAGCGGCGGCGATGCGATCGCCTGGGAGTCACGAGAGTGAGGAGAGAACGAGAGGGGTGCAGGTGCTAGTGCGAGTGAGGGTCGGGCTCTTCCCTGAGCCAGTTGGATTCAACCCACTGGTGGGCAGGCCCACCAGTCAGCCCAAAGTGCTAAATGGTCTTTTCACCATTGCCCTAAAAGAAAAAAAAGAAAAATCATATAAAAAATTAGGAAAAAAAATTCATAAATGAATAAATAAAATTCTAAATACCAATACCAAAACTCCAACAATTTAAGTTAGTCAAATGATTTTTGTTTTACCTTAAACTTATAATTTTAAAATAATAATTTGTGGAAAATAATAAAATAAATAAATAATTAATAATGCAATTATTCTTAATTCCTTACTCATAAATCTCAGCTTATATAATTTTTAGTGCCTAATTATCATAAAATTTATTATTCTTTGTTCTCTTATTTTATCAAAATTAATTAAAGCAATTAAATTAAATAGAAAATAAAATTCTAAAATAATTAAATACCACATTTGCTTGAATAATTAAAATCAATTCGAAGAAAAATACATAATGTCATTATTATGCATAACAACATCATTTTCTTCTTTAAACTTTGTCCTTACCAGACAATGATGATGTTTTGTAGACCAAGGAAGTCAGGAATTAAAGCAAGCATCAGACTCCACTACCTATCCGTATCAAGTCAAGTTCATCACTTGCTCATGTCCTCTGAAATATTTCCTAAGAACTATTTTCAAAAAACCCTATCATAATACCACTTATGCTCAAAAGAATGCATGATCCTATTTTTATAATAATATGGCTAATTGAATGAATACCCGAGTGGTAGTGTTCTGTTTGGTGGGCAGATGGGACCAAGGTAAGATGAATAGGTCATAAGAAGGTTCTATCTGCATGGGAAAGTATTACCTAGGAATTAACCACAAATGCCTTCAGGATTTTTGCACCGTAAATACCACGTTAACCATGGGTCTTGTATGGGGCGAGTAAGCCAGCTGTGATCTTTTCACGTTCACATGTCAATGGGCTGCTAGAGACGTTCGCTGTAGGTCTTGCGGGACTAAATGCACATTGGTGGGATCCCTTAATTCCCACGGACTCTAGGGTCTATGATGGTATGCCCGGGGCGCCTAGATATCCATCGTGAGGGTGGAATCAGGGGTTAAACCTGCGTGGCAGAAATGGATGGGCATGTGTTGTGCGGAGAAGCATGGTTTGGCTTGGATCAACAACCGGGCCCCACACCTAAGTGGGCGTGGACAAGATCGCGCACCTGGTTGTGCAACATGGTCCTGATCACCTATAGTGTAAAAGGAGGTGGCATATTACCCCCTGTTCCGGGAAGGAGCTGCGAACGACGCAGGAAAGGCAACTCCATGAAGTTCTAATCCTGTGAAGGCTTCGCGGGCATAGTTTTCCAAAGTAAAAGCAACCTTTTGAAGAAACCTTTTCACTAAAAACCTGCATTTGTCTAGATTCTTTAGAGTCGAGGACTGTTTAATGAACTTGTTGCGTAACGCTTGTTACTCATTCATTCCCGTTTGACCCCTTGCTTAGGCTATGAGAACCTCAAGGAGGCATCATTCAACATCATCGGAGGCCAAGAAGACATCTACTACAAGGAGAAAGATCTCTCCGGAGGAGTTGAAGGGGTGGATTACACCATCCAGTATGGAGCCAGCCTAGATGGGGCAGAGCCTGACTAGGTTTAGCCTGGTCTAGAAACCGATACCTAAGCACAGTTGTATCGAACAGCCTCGAACTTCTATAATGGGTTGTTGAGTTCCCGTGTATGCACCTACTTTACATTTCAGTTGGTGTTTCATCTTCAATAATGAGGTGACCTCATCATGAGATCATTGTCTTGTCTGCACACTATGTTCTGTAATATATGTTTGTATGACAATCAAGTCCCGCAATGTTTATGCTGTACCACCCTGAGGGATGTAATATTTGCGGAACCGTGTTCTTTGAGTGTTATGTCGACGACTTGCGTACTACAACATGCAGTGGTATGCTGGGTCACCGCAGCTGGTATCAGAGGAATTGCTTTGACCTTAGGGTGGAAACCCAATAAAGGGATATACCCTGTTGGGTTTTAGATCGTAACGATAAAGAGTTTGCTGGAAGTATGATAGGAATTCACTTGGGAATATTCTAGTCATATTTCTAGAGTATTGAATCTTTATTATGATTTATTGATAACAATTATACTTATTATGTACAATGCCGATGGAAGGCGAGAGTTCCGGAAGGACTTTATGGGTAGAGCACGAGGGGCTTAAGGATTATGAGGGAGTACTACGGAGCAATTACGAGCTTTACCTCAGGACTTTGATTTTGATACCAATATCAAAGTCAACACATACACCTTCAAGCATGGTGAGACCGTTCTGAAGTACAGGGTATTAATCCTGATACCCAGGGAGTTGACATCGTATGTGACTACACCGAGTGGAGAGGGTAGGAGTCAGTCGACAGCTTACCATGTGGCCATAGTAGAAGCAGTAACAACCATTAGGGAGTACAAGGAGGATCACCTAACAGGTACCAGTTTCACCGCTATTCCATATGATAACCTGACCACAGAATTGGCACTGGACCATTTTGCGATGGTTAAGACCAAACCAAGATATCCACCAGAATGTTAGATCGATATAGGCTATCAGTGGGATATTTTTATAAAACTCACCAGGTCATAGTAGAGGACAAGGATGGTATGCTGGAAGACCTGACAAAACCACATAGCTCGGAGCAGAAGGGCAAGAAGGTGGTCCAGGAGATGGATGAACCGAACTATACCCCAGGAGCAAGATCATCCAAGAAGCCAAACCAAATTAGGAAGCCCAGGTATTAAACTACTCCAGAACCTATCCACTACCCTATCATACCACCTAGTGATCCGGAGCTGTACAACTCGTATGGAATTTTGGACGAACCTAGTGATACAAAGCCAAATATCTTTGATGGAATCCTAGAGTCAGATTATTTTATGGAGAATTCTGATGGCTGGAGGTTTGACTGGTACCCTGGTACCAGTCAACATCTGATTCCTTGTGATGACTCATCCGAGGACGGGGATCAGACTAGTATGGAGGAAGTAGAAGCCTATACAGTTGATGGGGCGGAGGGCATTGTCATAGACATATCGTCAGATGATAAGGAGCAGATAGAGACCCAACCTATCGATTAGTCATATCGGAAAATCCCTCGGATGATCCGGTAGGGTTTCGAGTAAGAGAACGAAATAGGCGCTGGTAACTACGTCGGCTAACAGGGGCACGATTTACCCAGGTTCGGGGCCCTCGTAGAGGTAAAACCCTTACTCCTGCTCTTCTGATCTGTATTATGGATAGATCGATTACAAAAGGTGGGTGCGCAAGCTGAGAGATGGATCTCGAGCTATGCCTATGGTATTGGAAAATAGATTGGATCCCCCCTCGGTGGTTCTCCCAACTTTTAAATAGGTGGCTGGGTCTCAAACCGTACCCGAGGGGGTTACAAAACCTAACTCTAAGGTGGTGGAGACTTTCTATCTTGACCCGCAAGTCTTGCGGGTGGACTTCCACTGGGCCTTCTAGAGCTGCGGGGTAGCGCCTCGCGTTGGCCTTTAGTCTTGGCCCTTGGACCAGGTAGGCCCACTTGACAGGTCCTGGAGTCATCCCCACGTCAGTAGCCCCCGAGTGTTTGTTCGACTTAATTTAGTCAAGTAAGCACTCAAAGTTCGTTTCTAGATCTGCGACTGAGTAGTCAAATACCTGACTTCAAGGGTGTGTACCCTGTCTGGGATGTACTCGAGTATCGAGTGATAAATGTGCCTTGTGTGGGCTTTTTTTGCAGAAGGGTATGGCTCAGTTTCTTGGCTCTCCCGGAAGATTAAGGCCAATTAATTGCATCTCGGGCAAAAACAGTTCTGGCCTACACGAATCCGAGACCTCCGACTCGAACTCAACAAGGTGATCGTTTTGACTGGGCCGTGGAGGTCTTATCGAGTCGAACTTAACCTTAAAGGGGGTACCCGGCGCGTCCACTAGGATTTTTCTTCATGTTGTTGACACGGAAAGTTTACTGGAGGACGCAGCTCGAGTGTGATTCCAGGCCCACAGGAGAGATCCTTGGGTCTTACCTTCGTACTCGAAAGAATACGGCATCCGGATGTGCCTAGTCGGCCGAACAACCCGGGATTAGGATGATGTGTTAGTACACTATGACACGAAGTTGCAGGAGCCGCATACTCGCGGTCTTATTTTGGATGCACCGCAGGCGCTATCTTCTGCTCTTGAAGGATGGCGAGTGCCATCATTATCATCATGCAATTTTCGAGCGAGATAGTCTTGTTTTTCTTGATCTATGCGAAAGAGATTTCGTTTCATGAAGTTCATACGAACGAAATTTCGTATCAAAGTGTCCATATGAAAGAGATTTCGTGTCAAAGTGTCCATACAAAAGAGATTTCGTGTCAAAGTGTCCATACAAAAGAGGTTTCGCGTCCTGATGCTCTTACGAAAGATATTTCGTGTCATGAGGTGTGTAGTGACGTCACTGCGCACTCGACTGCTCCTGATTGGACGTGACGCAGTGGGGAAGAGCGCACAGGGCTCACCTTGCCAGCTTTTTGACCGGAAAAGAGCGGTCACATGCCGGCTTATCCGCTGGAAGTGCAGTAATTATGCGGTGGAGGTGTACTCGACACGGTGGAGGGAGTCGACGCGGTGGAGATGTACTCAACACGGCGGACATATTCGACGCGGTGGAGGTATACTCAACACGGCGGACGGAGTCGACGACAAAGTCATGTAGTCAACGAGGCGGACGGCGTCGACGCGGTGGAGGTGTACTCGACTAGGTGGACGGATTCGACGAGGAAGTCGTGTAGTCAACAAGGCGGACGGTATCGACGCGGTGGAGGTGTACCCGACACGGCGGAAGGAGTTGACACGGTGGAGGTGTACTCGACACGGCGGACGAAGTGGACGCGATAAACTGTACATGCGGCTGCAACGCTCAGCCCCCGAGTCCACACAAGAAGATGGACCCGAAAATTCTTCAATATGTTCTTTTTTCACGAATTGGCCGTGTTAGCGTATGCGTCTCGTCGAGACGGAAAAGTTTGATGTTTTGATTTTCTCCATCCGAGTTAATATTCGGTATGTACGACCAAAATAAGGAACTAGACGAAGAAATCTGACAGAGCTCCTCGGGTATGCGGCCAGCATGTCAAATGCTTCCGAATCGGTAGTACGTCGAGTGTGCGCATAACGCCTGTAGGTTGCGCGACCATCGCTCATTGAGTGCCCAGCCAGCGCTCCCGATGGGAGTAGCCCCCGAGTCTATGTGCGATTATTTGTAATCAGGTATAGACTCAAAGATCTTCTAAAGTCGCTTCTTCGATTTATCGGGTGCACGGCAGTGCTCCCGATGAGAGTAGCCCCCGAGGCTATGTTCGACTCGCGGAGTCGGGCATAAGCTCAAGTTGTTCTGAAGCTAACCCCATATGATTGTCTTCTGTTAGTTCGCGGATGAGGACATGTGTCGGCTCCCGGAGGAGGATATGTATAGACTCCGAGCGGAGGATATGGTGTCGATTGTCGACTATGAGCGGAGGATATGTGTCAGCTGTCGACTCCGAGCGGAGGATATGTGTCGGCTGTCGATTCTGAGCGGAGGGTGTTGTGGTTCATGTGTTGCATTTGCAGCCATATAAACGGATGTGGTTAAATAATGTAACATTAGTGCTATGTCTAGCAAAATGTACGGAACGAACTGTTGTTCGGGTTAATCTTGGTAGTGAACCAACAATCTATCAGCCTGTAGAGTCGAGTATGGCCTGTTGGTAGGCAATGATTTGACCATACACGACACTTTTGCATTGTACGTTGTACCTTTTCGTTAGCCTGACAACCATTTTCTATGCTCATTGCCGACCTGTCAGTTGCTGCTGCAAACCGGGTCGAAGTCAAGGGTCGACGTCAGGCAGTATTAGCTACTCGGGTTGTAGCATGTAAATGCGGTAATGTAACGCGCAGCATGACGGGTGACGAGTATACATGTAGTTTATGGGGCTGATGTCTACGCACGCTTCTATTCTTGTAGACAGTCTTGGGCCTCCAAGTGCAGAGGTTTGTAGAACAGTAGCAAGTTTCCCTTAAGTGGATCACCCAAGGTTTATCGAACTCAGGGAGGTAGAGGTCAACGATATCCCTCTCAAATAACCCTGCAATTAAGATACAAGAAGTCTCTTGTGTCCCCAACACACCCAATATACTTGTCAGGTATATAGGTGCACTAGTTCGGCGAAGAGAGAGTAAAATGCAAGTAATATGGATGATAATAAGTGATAATAGCAATCTGAAATAAAAATGGCAGCAAGAAAACATGTAGCAGAACAGGCGGAAAACGGTGTTTCAATGCTTGGAAATAAGGCCTTGGGCTCCTACTTTCACTAGTGGACACTCTCAACAATGATCACATAAATGAATAACTAGATAGCTTCTCTCACTATGCTACTCTTAACCCTCTCCGGTAGTATAACAAACACTAATCATTGCGTAGGGCTGTAATAGCACTCCTCAAGTTTGTATTCCCATGTCTAGTTAACCCCACGCTGTCACTATGAGCGCCCTAGAAGGTACTAAGCAAACTCCACAATTTCAAAGAGGAAACACACACGGAGTGCACACTGTCACCTTCACACCGCGGTCAAAGTGACTCAAAAGTTCATATTAATAAAGCACTTGATTAGCAACAGATGAAGAGTAACATCTACGAATTCAAATAGATTACAAAGCTCATGATCACATATAGATCACACCATGGAGAGAGAGATGAACCACATAGCTACCGGTAGAGCCCTCAGCCTCGGGGGAGAACTACTCTCTCCTCATCATAGGAGACAGCAACGATGATGGAGATGGCGGTGGAGTTCATGGAGATGACTTCCGGGGGCACTTCCCCGTCCCGGCAGGGTGCGAGAACAGAGATCTGTCCCCCGAAACTTGTCGGCGGTGGCGGCGGCGGAGCTACGAATGTATTTTGTGGAAAAGATCGATTCTTCTAGGGTTTATGCCTCGGGGAGTATATATGGGCGAAAGGGCGATGCCGGGAGGTGGCCAGGGGGCCCACACCCCTAGGTGGCGCGGCCAGGGGGGACCCGCGCCACCCCATGGTGTGGCCACCCTGTGGCCCCCCTCCGGGGCTCTTCGGGACTTATGGAAGCTTCCGAGACTTCTGGCTTTCGTGGGGTCCAATTCCGGGAATATTTCCAGAACAACTTTTGTGAAACTAAAAACAGCAGAAAACATGGAACTGGCTCTGTGGCATCTTGTTAATAGGTTAGTCCCGGAAAACATAAGAAAACGTAGGAAAACATACGGAAAACATGTAGCAATTGGAATAATATCAACATGGAACATCAGAAATTATAGATACGTTAGAGACGTATCAAGCATCCCCAAGCTTAGTTCCTACTCGTCCTCGAGTAGGTAAACGATAAAACAAATTAATTTCTAAGGTGACATGCTACCACACAATCTTGATCATAATATGTAAAGTAGAGCATGTAAACTAGGATCAAATGAACTAAAGCTGTGATCTATATTTGATATCAACAAGTAATGCATAAACAAATAAGAAGAAAGAAGCAAAACTCTTAATGAATCAATACTAAAAGACTATCAACCGTGCAAAGTTTATTAGAGATGATTTAAGCTTTCAAGAACAACGGTATCATGCACGTCAAACGATCTTCACAACCCTTGTTAGGATTAAGTCAAGCTTTTCACACGATGAAATGCTTGAATCTTAAACTATTTGCGCACTAAAAACAAGCAAGTGTTCTGCGTTGGTCCCTGTCACCAGGATGTTATGGCAAAGAGAACATTATGGAGGGTTTGGAAGGTCAATGGAGGAAAGGCTCACAAAGCTGAAAGTGGTCATTAGAAAGAGAAAGTCTTACAACCGAAGCTATGCAAGGAGTAGGGATTGCCACACAACGGATGCACATAGAGCTATAAGTGTATGAAAGCTCTCCAATGGAACTAGTGAGGGTGCATCCAACTTGCTTGCTCACAAAGACCTGGAGCTCATTTGAGGAGGCTCATCATTGGAATATACAAGCCAAGTTCTATAATGTAAAGTTCCCCACATAGTTATGAATGAATGATAATATGAAAACTCTCTCCAAACTGAAGTATTGTGCTCAACATGAAGCACAAGTGTGCTATAAAGGATAGTAATGCGCCCCTCTCTCTTTATTCTCTCTTTGGCCCTTTTTTTGGGGCTTTTTCATTTATTTATTTATTTTTATTTTATATATCCTCAGCGGTAGGGGCAACATCCTATATTACAATGAATCATCACACTTTTAGTACTCATAACTCAGAATGGAATATCTCTGATGTATCCAAATGCATGCTCCTGCCAGCGTAGCAGTATGCATAAATAAGAGAGAATTCCTTATTTGGCCCTTAGTTAAAAATTTGTTCCCTATTTGGCCCTAAAACTAAAATTCTTCCCTATTTGACACATTAACTTCATTTTCTTCCTAACATGGCCCTATAGTGCATTCTAAATACAAATGAGGATGTAAAAAGACTCTTTTGCCCCTGATGAATTTTTATACCAAAATTCATAATAGAAGTTTAAAATAAACATAGTTGCCATATAGTTTGATGTCATGGCCCAAAAAAAACTAGATATACTAGATATAGTTTGACGTCATGACCATATGTACACAAAATCAGAATGCGTACGTGCAGGCCCGGTGACTATAGCTAGTCGTGCAAACTAGATATACTTAGGGAGTTAATGCTTTAGTGCCCCGGTTTTGTATCGCCACAAATCACCGTCAGCATTTTTTACGCTAGAAGATCGCGTGGCCGGCCGGATATACTCCTCGCATCCAATGGAGGCGTCGAACGGGTACGTCCTTATCGAGCCATCGCTCCTACCTATAAAGAGACACACGGATACGGAGGTAGATGGCTTGCACAGGGAGGTCTCGTAGAGCTCTTTCACCTCGAGTAGACACACCAGTACACCACATCCATCTAGATGGCCTGGGACTCAAGTCCTGTACATGTTCGTGTACGCGTACTCGTGAGGCCCTTTGGTGGAACCTGCCGATACCGTTGCAAGCTTTGTCGATAGCTAGAGTGCGAGGCTCGTGTAGCTGTGTTGCCGGCCGATGTTGTTTCGCCGTTGTCGTTCCTGGCCGGATCGGCCGCTCTCAAACTGAGCTGCTGTCGTCATTGCCGTCCAGAAAGCTGCACGCATGGGCACTTTAAGGTGTACTAGACCATAAAAGTGCGCGTTGCCGCACCCGCCCAGCTTAAGAGAAGAAACAAGAATATAATAGTCTATGATAAATTTGTATGGATCATATTATTATCCATTGATATCGCCATATAGACATAGAGACATATTTCCCTAATTTTTTAATCCCATCAGAAAAGTGGAAATCAAAAGAATGTTGATCATAATTATAATACAAATGAAGACCACAATAACATCACAGTAATTACTTACAGTAAAGAATCTTAATTTTGTCGAGAAGTGGTAGTACACCCGATTTTCATGTGATGCATGTACGAGCTTTAATCATCTTCAGATCCAATCCCCAAGTCCTTGCAGATTGATTAAGACATGGGATAAGCATCTTAGGTCATCTTTTTTCCCAATCAAATTGTCAAAGCTATGAATGGAATTTTGGATTACAAAATATACTTAACAAATGAACTGGTAATTTGTAAAAGTTGATAATTGGTCTTCATAACCATATGTTATCAGGGCACAAAACTTTCCTTCCATTAACCTAATGATCACGTTCTTGTGATTTGAACATGCTTCAAAGTGTACAAATCATCTTTGTCTGCCAACACTGTAGCAGAAATTTATGTTCAGGTCACTCGTTTTAAACCAGACTTGTACATGGTAGCTCCAACAGTGTCAGTAGATCTGAGCAGTAGTGTTCGTTGGCCACTTCAACTCCAGATAGCGTACGTTAATTAGCCGAGCACAACTGCACAACTGTAACAAAACAAATAAAATACAATATCGTTTCACTATGTCCTGCCGGGTAAATGAAATAAAAATTGAATCGGCTATGCTACCTGTACGACTGTGTCGTATCACATGATATGCTCAGCTGGAATTGAACGGATCAGAGCAGCACTATTGCCCCCATCTCTGCCTTCCTGAACAGGCCGCTTCGAGCTCGGATAATTGGATCATCGATGAAATCACAAAGTGGAATCGACAAACATGGGGAAGGATAGGAGATCCAGCGCGCAGTTTATATGAGGAACGAGAGAGGGGAGGTGGCCAGACAAGAAACAGTCGTCCAACGCCATCGGAAGAAAAGGCAACGGAAGGCGGCGCACTTGCTAGAATTAATCGCGCTAATAAACAGGGGCAGCGTCGTATTTTCCCTGGCGCCGCTCTGCCTTCGTGAACGGAAGGCGGTGCACTGCCACTTATGAGGGACTGGGTTAACCAAACTGCATAAGCCCATCCAAAATTGGCCTAGCAATTGCCGTGGTTTCGGCCCGGTTTACGCCAAGGCGCCCAGGTCGATTCGTGGAGCAGCGGCCCTGTTACGCTGGCAGGCCGTAAAACCAGCTCGGATGCGGTAAAACGAACCTACGACTGAGTGGATGATCTGGGACCTTAAAGAGTATAATCGGACGGCTTAAAGTGTCTAATCGCTGTGCTTAAGCCTAGGTGGTTCTGTTTTACTGTTTCTTAATACGATGCCATCCCATGCATGCATGCAAAGGTAGTTGAGCTTGTGTATCATCGCGTACGCGCGTGGGCAGCAGCATGCATCATGCAAACGTTTAGTGGTCTTGTGACTCCCTGCCACAATACCACACATCGTCGGCATTGTTCGTCCCGGCAGCACATGCCAGGCGCTCTTCTACCTCACACGCCAGAGGCGGCTGTCGCCTACAGCAGCAGCCATGTCGAGTCTGCGAGCTCTAGAGTGACACCATGTTGGGTTCCCCTTCATACCCATCTCCAATTAAAACAATGTCTAGAGTGACGGCATGGGCGATAGAATATTGGGATGTGTCTGGGAGAGTTTTGAGAGTCACACGAGTACGTGAACACGATGGTTTTGACTCAGAAACATATGTGAGTAAATTATACTGTGATAAGTTTGTCGCATACGGCTGTGTTGAGCGTTCCCGGTTAATAAAAATTCTGTTATGAATTTTGGTACTATGCTTATTTTCATCTTCTATTATGAATTTTGGTAAAAAAAAATCATTAGGGGCAAAAGAGTCTTTTGACATCCCCATTTGTATTTAGAATGCACTGTAGGGCCATGTTAGGAAGAAAATAAAGTTAAGGTGTCAAATAGGGAAGAATTTTTTTTAGGGCCAAATAGGGAACACGATTTTAAATAAGGGCCAAATAAGGAATTCTCTCCATAAATAACCATGAAGCTCATCATCAAGTAACATAATGGAGGTGGATGTTGTGCAGCAATATATCTCGGAATGGCTATGTAAATGCCATGATAGGTAGGTATGGTGGCTTTTTTGAGGAATAACACATGGGATTATGTGTAGGAGAACAAAGTCCCCCCCCCACGTGATTTGGATGCACTGGAGAAGTTTGCACCAACTCTCAGTGTGAGAAAGGGCAATGCACAGTACCGAAGAGGCTAGCAAATATGGATGGTGGAAGTGCCAGGAACCGCAACACAGACTCATGAGTTAAAAGATTACATCAAGCAAATCATCTTACAAGGCACAATGCAAATCACTCCAAGAGGGTCCGTGGCAGTTACAAGTCACTGTTAGCTACCCCGACTGTAGCGCGTAACAAAAGGTCGATCAGAAATGTATCACTCGTAGCAATCATATACCATTGTTTCTATCAGCTGGTAATTTAAGTGTGGCACAGTTTCAAGTTTCTTAGACCAACCATTAAAATTTTATACATACTAGTCCTTCCCGTTTATCCATTAAGCAAATTAATATCTCAAAACAACATCAGTGACTCAAGTGAAGCAGTTTAGTGATCTACAAGACCATGCGAATTTTTCCACTATACCAGCTACCACATAAGCATTTCTATTCCCAACCAATGCACATATATAAGAACCACCTAACTACAAAAGCTAACAGCTCTGAGCAAGAGATGCATGAAAACAAAGGTTAAACTTAGTACTAGCAAAAACTGAACACTCACAGAACAATAAGAATGAAAACTAGAGTGTTCTAAGAAATGAAAACGGAGAGTGTCTCTCTCCCACACAAGTATGATAAGATCCAACCATAAACTACATCAAAGAAAACTAAACAAACTGAAAGTAAAACTAAAAGACGCTCCAAGTAAAGCACATAAGATGTGACCGAATAAAAATATAGTTTCACTAGAAGTGACCTGATAATTTGTCGATGAAGAAGGGGATGCCTTGGGCATCCCCAAGCTTAGATGCTTGAGTCTTCTTGGAATTTTCTGGGATGTACCAGTGGGGCGTCCCCAAGCTTAGGCTTTTCACTCTTCTTGATCACATCATATCATCCTCTTCTCTTGACTCTTGAAAACTTCCTTCACACTAAACTTGTTACAATCTTCATTAGCAACGTTAGTGCAATCGAAATAATAAATTCACATGGTTTAGTTTCAATAGAAGCCTAACACTCATAAACACATTATATACTGTCACAACTTCTTTTAAAACTCTTTTTCTCAAAGGAACACCAAAAGAAAGCGATTAAGATGCAAATTCAATTATTGGCAGAAATCTGTCAAAACAGAACAACAGGTAAAGATGGTGTTTTTTAGAAAATATTCTGTTGCTCAAATCAAAAAGTGGTAAACTAAGAAAATTTGCGTATATAACTCAGGATTAAGCACAAAAAAACTCAGGTCATTTTGAATTTCTGTGATGTTTTATGGAATTAACAGTGGACAACAGAAATCTGTTTCCTGCGCAGAAATCCGAAATATAGCCTCAACTTTCCACTAGAGGCTTTACTTGGCTCAACAAAAACACAAAAATAAATATACATCGGGGTTTCTAAGGAAATAGGCAACACCCAGGTTCAAAGAACACAAAAGAAAACGAAGGAAAACAGGTTGAAAACAGAGAAATAAAACGGGTTGTCTCCCGGTAGCGCTTTTCTTTTAATGCCTTTCAGCTAGGCACAATGATTTTTAAAAGATGATCACATAAGAATAAGAGTTTAAGCACAATAAGAGATAATCAAATAGAAAATATAAAACATATTTAAGGCTAACCCACTTCCTATGAAAAATAATCTTGTAGAAAAGAAGTCAACGAAGCACAAAGTGACTAGCATAGGAAGACAAAATAAGTGCAACTTAAAAAATTTCAACATAAAGAGGGGAAACTTAATATTGTTTATATGCATAAAACCATGTTTCCCTCTCTCATAATAACTTTCAGTCGCATCATGAATAAAATTAACAATATAACTATCACATAAAACATTCTTATCATGAGCCACATGCATAGAAGAATTAACACTCTCCACATAAGCATAGTCATTCTTATTAATAGTAGTGGGAGCAAATTCAACAAAATAGCTATCATTATTATTCTCATCACCATAATCATTAAATATAGGAGGCATATTGTAATCATAATTAATTTTCTTCAATAGTAGGTGGACTGAAAATAGCATTTTCAAAATTGTAAACAGGTGGAACTAGAATACCACAATCATTATAGTCATCATATATTGGAGGCAAGGTATCATAAAAGAAAATTTACTCCTAAAGACTTGGGGGACTAAAAATATCATATTTATCAAAACTATCTTCCCCAAGCTTAGACTTTTCCATAGAATTACCAATAATGGTGTTCAAAGAATTCATACTAATAACATTGCTACTAGCATGCAAATAAAGCTCCATATTTTTTTTAATTTTCTCTTGAAACACTTCATGTCCTAACTCAAGATAAATATTATAAAGCTCTCTCATATTTTTGTTGTTTTCCATTAAGACTAACTAGTAAATATAAAAACAAGGAATAAGTAAAATAAGCTAAACTAGTGAAAACAATAAACAAAAAGATATAATTGCAGAATCTAAAGGAAATAACATCGAGCACTCACACCCGAGGATGTGAGAGCCTTTTACCTTACCTCCCCAGCAACGGCGCCAGAAAAGATCTTGATGTCCACGCACACTTCTATTCTTGTAGACAGTGTTGGGCCTCCAAGTGTAGAGGTTTGTAGAACAGCAACAAGTTTCCCTTAAGTGGATCACCCAAGGTTTATCGAACTCAGGGAGGTAGAGGTCAAAGATATCCCTCTCAAACAACCCTGCAATTAAGATACAAGAAGTCTCTTGTGTCCCCAACACACCCAATATACTTGTCAGGTATATAGGTGCACTAGTTCGGCGAAGAGAGAGTAAAATGCAAGTAATATGGATGATAATAAGTGATAATAGCAATCTAAAATAAAAATGGCAGCAAGCAAACATGTAGCAGAACAGGCGGAAAACGGTGTTACAATGCTTGGAAATAAGGCCTAGGGTTCCTATTTCACTAGTGGACACTCTCAACAATGATCACATAAATGAATAACTAGATAGCTTCTCTCACTATGCAACTCTTAACCCTCTCCGGTTGGATAACAAACACTAATCATTGCGTAGGGCTATAACAACACTCCTCAAGTTTGTATTCCCATGTCTAGTTAACCTCATGTTGTCACTATGAGCGCCCTAGAAGGTACTATGCAAACTCCACAATTTCATAGAGGAGACACACACGGCGTGCACACTGTCACCTTCACACCGCGGTCAAAGTTACTGCAAAGTTCATATTAATAAAGCACTTGAGTAGCAACAGATGAAGAGTAACATCTACGAATTCAAATAGATTACAAAGCTCATGATCACATATAGATCACATCATGGGAGAGAGAGATGAACGACATAGCTACCGGTAGAGCCCTCAGCCTCGGGGGAGAACTACTCCCTCCTCATCATAGGAGACAGCAACGGCGATGGAGATGGCGGTGGAGTCGATGGAGATGGCTCCCGGGGGCACTTCCCCGTCCCGGAAGGGTGCCAGAACAAAGATCTATCCCTCGAAACTTGTTGGCGGCGGCTGATCTACGGATGTATTTTGTGGAAAATGTCGATTCTTATAGGGTTTATGCCTTGGGGAGTATATATGGGCGAAAGGGCGATGCCGGGAGGTGGCCAGGGGGCCCACACCCCTAGGTGGCGCGGCTAGGGGGACCCGCGCCACCCCATGGTGTGGCCACCCTGTGGCCTCCCTCCGGGGCTCTTCGGGACTTATGGAAGCTTCCGGGAATTCTAAGACTTCTGGCTTTCGTGGGGTCCAATTCCGAGAATATTTCCAGAACAACTTTTCTGAAACTAAAAACAGCAGAAAACAGGGAACTGGCTCTGTGGCATCTTTTTAATAGGTTAGTCCCGGAAAACATAAGAAAACGTAGGAAAACATACGGAAAACATGTAGCAATTGGCATAATATCGACATGGAACATCAAAAATTATAGATACGTTAGAGACGTATCAGGGGCGCATCCCTCGAGTGTCAAGTGTAGTTTCAAAGCAGATTATAAACATAAAAGGTAAATTTGTCGACTCGTATGAAAGGAACTTATCTTTGTGTGACACTGCCGTGGACGTAGTCGACTAGGCGGAATCGAATGATGGAGCCGACAACATCGCCGGAATCGATGAAGCGGAGTCGACAAGGCTCCAGACTCGTGTGTCGAGTGCAGCTGCTTCTCGGCTCAGCCCTCGAGTGTCGAGTGCGAGGCACAACCCCCGAGTGACGAGTGTGGCTGCGGGGAAGGACAGCCCCCGAGACACTTAGTCGAGAGGATTCGACGTGGCGGAGTTGTGTAGCGGAGTCACGATTTTTTCTGGGCGGAACGAGATGTTTTCCGGAAGGACTCGACGCGGCGAACAAAGTTGACGCGGCGGAGTCGTGATGTTTGCCGGAAGTACTCGATGCGGCGGATGGAGTCTACGCGGTGGAGTCATAATGTTTCCCAGAAGGACACGACGCGGCGGACCGATTCGACGCGGCGGAGTCACGACCTTTGCCCGAAGGACTCGACGCGGCGGACCGAGTCAACGCGGCAGACCGAATCGACGCGGCGGAGTCATGATGTTTTGCTGAAGGACTCGATGAGATGGACCAAGTCGACGTGGCGGAGTCGCGATGTTTGTTGTGTGTACACAGAGGGAAATATTGATGTCGAGCCCCCAGGCACTAGTATGGCGAGTCTCCATGTTTTGTTGATGTTGCTTGATCTTTGTGTCGACTTACAAATTGATGAAATAGGATCCGGTTCCGCGATTTAAATTTGCGAACTCGCAGAGATCCAAAGCATGCCACTGTGTGCGAGACACTGACGAAGATCTAACCCTTGGAATTGACTCAACAAAGCCAGAGTGGTGCGGGATTGTATTTCACAGCTTTTCAACGGTGTGATCTTCGAATTGATATTCGAGTCGACCGTGAGAATTGTTTTGCCAAAGTCGCGCGGAGTTCCATTAGATCATGACAGGGTTCAGTGTTCGGGTCATCCACGGAGATCTAACTGTCGGAATTTGCCAATTCATTTTGGAGCTGATAGAGAATTTGATTTCACATCTTTCCACCGAAGGAATTGTCCAGATGAGTTATGAGTCATCGTTGATGGCGTATGCAATATGTACGTTGCTGCCGTCCTGCAGCCTGCGCATGAAGAACGGTGTCGATGTAGATGATGAAGGCCGTGCACGATGCCGGCGAGTGCTCGATGAAGTTGAAATATCAAAAGTAGATCGAATCTGTGGGGGTTAAGGACCCGAAGCTTGATGTAGATGATGAAGGTCGTGCGTGATGTCGGTGAGTGCTCGATGAATCTGAAGGACCCGAATTAGATCGAATCCTTGGGGTCGAGGACCCGAAGTTTGATGTAGATGAGGTCGGCGAGACCGTAGGTCCAGCGCGTGTTGTTCCCACATGTCAGCAAATCCCTTGGATTATCCGGTAGGTTTTTGAGTAAGAGAACGAAATAGGGGCTGGTGATTACGTCGGCTAACAGGGGTGTACGATTTACCCAGGTTCGGGGCCCTCGTAGAGGTAAAACCCTTACTCCTACTCTTCTGATCTGTATTATGGATAGATCTATTACAAAGGTGGGTGCGCAAGCTAAGAGATAGATCTCGAGCTATGGCTATGGTGGTGGAAAATAGATTGGAACCCCCCTCGGTGGTTCTCCCAGCTTTTAAATAGGTGGCTGGGTCTCAAAACGTACCCGAGGGGGTTACAAACCCTAACTCTATGGCGGTGGAGACTTTCCATCTTGACCCGCAAGTCTTGCGGGTGGGCTTCCACTGGGCCTTCTATATCAGCTGTGGGGTAGCGCCTAACGTTGGGATTTAGTCTTGGGCCTTGGACCAGGTAGGCCCACTCGACAAATCTTGGAGTCATCCCCACGTCACAACCTATGCAGGAGGCACCCTTTGATCACAATTACTACACTAGTACCACTTGTTTTGGAGAGGGTGGATCTTTGCAGTACACGAGTGTCGAGGAGTTTGCGTCATATCTTGAGACTTATCTGGACATGGACGGGCTTCTTCTGAGCAACACCCCAGTTTCTGACACTTCAGACACAGATTATTTTCCATCCGGGAGACCGTATGTCCCTGAGACAGTGCGCAAGACTTCACGCCATACTGGGTGGACTCTTGGCATGTACTATGAGTAGCGAAGTGGCAGTCATGGTGATGTGTGTGAGGGCTCGAGGGAGGTAGTAGTTTGGTAGTTTCGAGCCATGTATTATAAATAAGGGTCGGAGTGTGTGAGCGACCCAGTGGTACTTTGTACTACTTTGTTTTCTGTAACTCACTGTGGTGAGGGTATTGTAACAGACCTATATGTATATGTATATTATGTGAAATATGTGGCTGTATTTGGATTTGGATTTTTGATTCTCTTGTGTGACTAGTGTTGCATATGAAGTGAGGCTCAAAAAGCATGGGCATGGTGTAATTATGAGTTTGTTCGCTTCACATTGCAAGACTAAGGGAATATGGAGAGTGGCAGAGTTGGCGAGTCCGACGCACAACGTTTGGAGCTTGAAAACAAGGCGAAGGCGGATGAAGAAGCTGCCAGAGCCGAAGTACCACCACCACCACCCAGGCCACTGGCAGAACAAAGTTTCAGGGAGTACATGTAGTTTGTTCAAGAAAACCAGAACAAGTTCATGAAGGAACTTCTAACCCAGGTGGGACCTGGGAAGGGAACTGAAGCAAGGATGTTAACTCTATCAGACTTCCTGAAGACTAAGCATGCACCATTTGTGATGGCAAGAGATCCTATGGATGTAGAGGACTGGTTAGTCGATACTGAGAGGAATCTTAAGGCCATCAATGCCAGTGATACTGAGAAGGTGCGTTCTGCTACACATCTTCTAAATGGACCAGCAGCAGCATGGTGGGATAATCAGATGATCATGAAGCCTCCAGAGAAGGTGTTCACATGGGTGGAATTCAAGGAAAAGTTCAGGGAGTATCATGTTCCTGAAAGTGTCATGGATATGAAGGGAAGGGAGTTCGAGGATCTCCAGCAAGGTACACATCATATGATCTGGTATGTCAACGAGTTTAGCAGACTCCCTCGTTACGCTGCTGACGAGGTGGACACTAACAAGAAGAGGGTGAAGAATTTCTTGAGAGGATTGGATCCTTATGCTGCTATGTAGTTGAGGATGTCCAAGACAACTAATTTCCAAGAGTTGATGAACTCTACAGTTACCTGGGAAAATGACTACAAGCTGGTTCAGCAGAACCGACAGAAAAAGGACAAGACTGAGCCTACGAGGTTTCAACCAAGTCGTCCTACACCTAACTTGAGCTTTAAGCCAAGGATACAGTCGGGAGGAGCCCCGATGAATCATGGACCATTTAACCCAAGGAATAAGATCATCTGTCACAACTGTGGTCTTCCTGGTCATATAAAGAGTGACTGTAAGCAGCCGAAGGTTGTCCGCTTTGGGTGTGGAAAAGGACACATCAAGCCTGATTGTCCTAACAAGACAGCTGGAGGTGGATTCAACAGAGGTGGAGTTAGGCCCGGAGGAGTAGGTGGATTCTCAGCTGGAAGTGGTAGCAGCAGGAAGAACAACAATGTGAAGCAAGGAAAGCCCTTCGGGAAGCTAAACTGTAGATATATGGAGGAGGCTGACAACTCAGACACCACAGTACTAGGTACGCTCAGTCTTCTTACCCAATATGGCAAAGTTTTATTTGATACCGGTGCCATTACATCATTCATCTCCAGTCATTTTGTGGATAAGTATGGGGTAAGGTGTTCGCGGTTAGAATACCCTCTTACCGTTATACTGGCGGGAGGTGCGCTCGTAGTTACACATGTGAGGCTAGAACAAGTCATTATTATCTGTGATTGCACATACTACGCGGATATTTTCGTCATCCCGTTGAAGAATATTGACACCATTCTGGGAATGGATTGGATGTCGGAATATGGAGCTCTAATTGACTTCGAAGAGAAAATAGTTTCTCTAAAGAAACCTAGAGGACGGAGATTCACCTACCAGGCAGATAGGCATACTCATGTGGAGGTTGAACTTCAACTCAACTCACTCAATGAAGCCAATCTAGAAGATATACCAGTGGTTAATGAGTTTCCCGATGTATTTCCAGCAGAATTACGGGGGATGCCACTCGAGAGATATAAAGTTCACCATCGACATGATACCAGGTACATCACCTATTGCTCAAGCACCTTACAATATGGGTCCTAAAGATTAAAGGAACTCAAAGAACAGTTAGATGAAATGGAAATGAATGGATTCATGAGAGAAAGTGTATCACCATGGGGATCACCAGTTATATTCGTGGACAAGAGAGATGGAGGTAGAAGAATGTGCGGTGATTTTAGATATCTGAATGATGTCACCATCAAAAACAAGTATCCATTACCCAAAATTCAAGATTTGTTTGATCAAGTCTACGGAGCTGGAGTGTTCTCCAACATCAATCTTAGATCGGGATACCATCAGATTAAAATCAAGCCAGAAGATGTACCCAAGACAACATTTGTTTCAAGGTATGGACATCATGAGTATTTGGTTGTTCCTTTTGGACTGACCAATGCACCAGCTATTTTCACGAACTTGATGAACAAGATCTTCATGCCATATTTGGACAAGTTCGTGATAGTATTCATGGATGTTATTCTGATCTATTCAAAGAACAAAGAAGACCATGCTAAGCATTTAAGGATAGCATTACAAGTTCTGAGGGAACATCAGTTGTATGCTAAATTTAGTAAGTGTGAGTTTTGATTGGATCAAGTGGAATTCCTTGGACATGTCATCAGTAAGGAAGGTATCACAGTGAATCCCGACAAAGTACAATCAGTTCTGGATTGGAAAGCACCAACCAATATCAAGGAAGTTTGAGGGTTTCTCGGAATGGCCGGTTACTATAGAAGATTCTTCGAAGGATTTTCTAATATAGCAGGGCCAATGACGAACTTGTTAAGAGAAAAAATACTCCTTTTGTATGGACAGACAAGTGTGAAGATAGATTCCAGGAGTTGAAGAAAAGATTGACAACAACACCAATGCTAGTCGTGCTTGAACCAGGCAAGGATTACATAGTATATTGTGATGCATCCAAGAATGGACTAGGTTGTGTACTCACTCAAGACCAGAAGGGAACCGCCTATGGATCTAAACAACTTAAACCTCATGAAGTTAACTACCCAACGCATGATCTAGAGTTGGCAGCATTAGTTTTTTGCTTTGAAGAGATGGAGGTCATTTCTCTATGGAGCAAAGTGTGAGCTTTACACAGACCACAAAAGTCTCAAATATTTCTTTACTAAAAAAGAATTGAATATGAGGCAAAGAAGATGGTTAGAGTTGATCAAAGACTATGATCTTACCATCAATTACACACAAGGAAAAGCCAATGTTGTAGCTGATGCTTTAAGACGGAACAGCACGTATAGTCAACCAACTCAATGTGCTTTGCCAAAGGAGTTGAAGAGGGAACTAGAACAAGCTGAAATAGAGATACTTGAGGTAAAATCATTGGGATGTTTGTATACTATGGAAGTTGTGGAAGAGAGAAAAAGTGATCTCAAGTATGAGATAATTCGTCGACAAGACGAAGATCCTTTTATAAAGGAAGAGGTCCGGAGAATTGAAGAATGTGAACCCTCAGCATTCCATTTAGGTGAGTGTGACTCACTGTAGTTCAATAAGAAGATTTGTGCACCAAACATACCTGAGATCAAGAGTTTGATACTTCGGGAAGCACATGATACACCATACTATATTCATCCCGGAAGTATTAAGATGTACATGGATCTCAGAGACATATTCTGGTGGAACAACATAAATAGAGATATTGCCAAGTATGTGTCGGAATGTCACACATGTCAGAGGGTGAAGGCAGAACATCAAAGCCCGGCAGGACCACTACAACCTTTGGAGGTTCAGAATGGAAGTGGGAGGAGACTGGAATGGATTTCATTACTGGTCTACCGATGACCAAGTCACATAACGATATGATCTGGGTTATCATAGATCGATTGGTAGACCTATATCTTAAGTAGATAGTAAGTAAACATGGAGTACCTAAGAGAATAGTTTCAGATCGAGGAACTGTGTTTACTTCAGTATTGTGGAGGAAACTACATAAAGCTCTAGGATCACAATTGGATTTCAGTACTGCTCATCATCCACAAAATGGAGGGCAAACTTAAAGGACTAATAAAATCTTAGAAGACATGCTTCGGGCATGTGCTCTAGATTTTGGTGGATCGTGGGATGAACATCTACCATTAGTAGAGTTTTCATACAACAATAGCTATCAAAGAAGTTTGAAGGCCGCACCATTTGAAGTACTTTATGGTCGAAAGTGTATATCACCAATATGTTGCAATGAAGGTGGAGGCAAGTCTGAGTTTGAACCACACTATGTCAAGGATCTAGAAAACATCGTGGATATCATCAGGGATCGTTTGGACATTGCTCAAAGTCGTCAGAAAAGTTATGCTGAGCAGAAGAGAAGGACATGGGAACCTAAAATTGGAGATATGGTCTATCTCAGAGTTAGTTCGATGAAGGGTCTTAAGAGGTTCGGAGTTAAAGGAAAGTTAAGTCCTCGATACATTGGACCTTTCAAAATCCTTGCATAGAACAGGAATGTAGCTTACACTCTACAGCTACCAGAGAAATTGAAACAAGTCCATAATGTTTTCCATGTATCCCAACTCCGGAAGTGTTTGAAGGAGCCAGAAGATTCCATTACACATGAGGATCTGGACTTAGAATCAGATCTCACCTATGTAGAAGAACCAGAGAAGATTCTAGCAGAAGTCTGGAAAATACTCCGGAATAGAGCAATCAAGTACTGCAAAGTGCAATGGAACATCATCCTAAACGCGAAGATACCTGGGAGAAGGAAGAAGAACTACGACAAGAAACCCCGATCTCTTCAGGTACACTTGTTATAACTTTGGGACGAAGTTCTCATTAACGAGGGAAGTTTGTAATGTCCCGGCGTTTAGGAACTCACGGGGGGTAGAAATAGTATTATGTGCATCTGCATTCATGTGTTTGCAAAACCCAAATAATTTTTTCGCATAACTAAAACCCTGGAGTGAACGAGGTTCCATCGTCATCCTGACTTAGAGAGTAGAGTCGATACTTTGCAGTACTTCAGTATTCTGGAGGAACTACATGACGCTCTAGGCTCACAATTGGATTTCAGTACTGCTTATCATCCACAAACTAGAGGGCGAACTGAAAGGACTAATCAGATCTTAGAAGACATGCTTCGGGCATGCTCTCTAGATTTTAGTGCATCGTGGGATGAACATCTACCATTAGTAGAGTTTTCATACAATAATAGATATCAAAACAGTTTGAAGGCTGCATCATTTGAAGTACTTTATGGTTGGAAGTGTAGATCACCAATATGTTGGTATGAAGCCGGAGGCAAGTCTGAGTTTGAACCACACTATGTCAAGGATCAACAGAACATCGTAGATATCATGAGGGATCGTTTGAAGATTGCTCAAAGTCGTCAGAAAAGTTATGCTGAACAGAAGAGAAGGACATGGGAACCTAAAATTGGAGATATGGTCTATCTCAGAGTTAGTCCGATGAAGGGTCTTAAGAGGTTCAGAGTTAAAGTAAAGTTAAGTCCTCGATACATTGGACCTCTCAAAATCCTTGCACAGAACAGGAATGTAGCTTACACTCTACAGCTACCAGAGAAATTGAAACAAGTCCATAATGTTTTCCATGTATCCCAACTCCGAAAGTGTTTGAAGGATCCAGAAGATTCCATTACACATGAGGATCTGGAGTTAGAATCAGATCTCACCTATGTAGAAGAACCATAGAAGATTCTTGCAGAAGACTAGAAAATACTCCGGAATAGAGAAATCAAGTATTGCAAAGTGCAATGGAAACATCATCCTGAACACGAAGCTACCTGGGAGGAGGAAGAAGAACTACGACAAAAAAGACCCTGAGCTCTTCAGGTACACTTGTTATAAATTCGGGACGAAGTTCTCGTTAAGGAGGGAAGTCTTTAATGTCCCAGCGTTTAGGAACGCACGGGGCGTAGAAATAGTATTCTGTGCATCTGCATGCATGTGTTTGCAAAACCTGAATCAAATTTTCGCAAAACTAAAACCATGGAGTGATCGAGGTTCCATCGTCATACTGAATTAGAGAGTAGAGTCGATACTGGAAGAAGGTGGAATTTCTACATGACCTTTAGGGAATATTTGAATTGAGGGATTCAATTTAAATTTCTTTAAACAAAAGGTTGTTTGAATTTGAATTTGAGTTCAAATTAGTTTATAGGAAATTATAATCTTTACTTATCAATTAATTTGGAAACATCTAAGTAATGATAATTAGTATACAATTCTAAATAAATAGAGAATTAGAAAAATAAAAGATTAAAATTTATTAATTAATCACAATGTTACAAAGTCGTTACAATATTTCTCAAAATAGAATATTACAAGGATTTATTACAAAGGAAATAATACAAGATTAATTTCCTAAAGTAATTCCTACTAGCTTATCTAATCTTCTAGTCATCTTTTGAACCTGCAAAATAAAAAAAGAAACAAACAAAGGGGCGAGTGGGGGATTAGTACCCTCAGATAGGCAGTGAGATGCACTGCAAAATTCATCACTGGGTTAAGAAAACTTGTGTAGTATTTGATCAAATCAAGCTTAGCCTCAGACCAGCATGATAGGCATTCCAGGAAAGACAAGTGGCAGGTGAAAACAATTGTAAGTGCATGGATAAGACCAACACTAGTGCAAGCAAACAATCTCAAGACGCAGGGAAGCAGCCACACAACACACTAAGAGGCAAGCCTTTGTGCTCTCACCGCTGCAGGAGACAGATAAATAGCACAACAGCTGTGGGGTGAAAGAAAGCAACCTCACTTTCCCTTGTTTCAGCTCGAGCTATACCGATCCATCAAGAACAGCAAGCAGATCCTTTACACAACAATTCACCACAAATAAATCCACCACCAGATCTGTGAGAGCTTAGAGATTGTTTGCTTGCACTAGTGTGGGGTGAAAGGTATCAACAAGGACAAGCTAGAGGTGGAGGAGTACACGACTGGAAGCTCTTCACAAGGCCAAGTCTGAAGAGGAGGAGCAGGGCTGAGAGCAAGCATACCAGAAGCAAGACCACAAGCACAAATCCAGCAACCTCACCAAGGTGAACTCTACACACTATCCAACAAGTAAATTGCTAGATTATTTACAAAGTGGTTTAGGGATAATTTCCCTCAGTCTAGCATAGAAGTGGTACGCTATTCACATCCTAGGGACTAACTAAAATCAAGATAATATATGTTCTTATAAAGAGAGAGGCCTCAGGCTTTGCATCATTGGCCAGGGACAAAGCAAGCATAGATCTCTTCTTATCAGCTGTTGTGCTTAGGGGCAACCAGATCAAGCAAGAAAATGTTCTTATTAGTTTAAATAGCTACCAACAGCACAAATCTTTAGCAAATGGAATAAGACCAGGTTCCCAGCTCACAATCCCATCCACAGCAGTTGCTGGGCACCAGGACCCTGAGATTTGGTACGTCAAACACAACTCCCAAACAAGTGATTCATAGAAACACATATGGGGCTTGGTGGCACATCCTCTGAAACATATGTCTCACATTAGCACCTTCCATCAAGCATAAAAATAACAATCATGGATTGCGACATCTTAGCAGCACACATTGGATTGTGCTCTATTAGGAACAAAGCACAATAGGGCCTAAAGTAACTCAAGCACCTGGGAAAATCCCTAGTGAAATTTCATATATCACAGAAAGGACAACCTTCTGGATCCAATAGGCTGCAGGTATAAAAATCCTCTGGCTAGCAACCTTTAGATAATCCACACAATGGGAGAATTTCTCCAATTTCTAACAAGCAGCAGCAATTGCATCACAAGCAGGAGAGACACCACAGGCATAGCTTCAATCATGGCATGAACACAGGCTCGATGGCCTGGTTCCAGAGCAAGGTCAGAGAAGGGAGAGAGTGAGACAGAGAGAAGTGAGGAAGAGAGGGGAGGCAGAGAGAGCTTACAGGTTCTCTCCTGCGTCCAAGGGTGTTTACATCACGGGAGAAGCTCGGGAGAACATGAAGAACCTCGTCATTGGCGAGATCTACACCAACCTCGAAGGAGAGAAGATGGTGGACGATTTTGGCTGGGGGCCAGAGTCGGATCTGCTCGAATCCGGATCTGTCGTCACAATCGGCCGGGTCAACGTCTTCATCGGCATGGTACGTACGTCCGGCTCAATCCCTGATGATTTCGACTATGATTCTGTGTCAGGAGAAGCAACCTGCATACAGTCGGATAGAGAAGAATCGGTCGGAACGGTGGATCCGATTAAAGAGCCCACCACGAAGAGGGAACAACCGGAGGAGCCAGCATGGACCCCGCGTGGCCGGGTCATGAGAGAAGATGATACCGAGTCTATCCTGCACTTGTTGGAGGACCGGTACGAGGAGGATAGCTGTGATGAGGAGGAATACTAGTCTTCACCAGGCATCACGCGCCAGGTCGCGGTCTACACGGCCCCTGCAACCAATCTCAATAAGGGGGACGTGACTACGGCCGCGGTTGGAGCGGCGCGAGCGCTGGCCCAGCAGCAAAATCCGGTTGACGGAAATCCGGTTCTGACCCGGGTTGACGGAGAATCGGCCTCGGTCACCAGCCGGGCGACGGATAGCGAGTTGCAGGCGAATATGTTTGGCTTCATGACGAATAGAACGCCAGGGGCGGGTCCCTCAAACCCACAACACCCGGCCCTGTTCAGTAATAACTTGATCCTGGATCCCACGGTGCTAGCTATGGTGATAACCCCGGAGAACGCAGCAGCACGTGTTAGGGATCTGGATGTAGCCCGCCATGCATTAGAGAAGCAAAGGAGAGAAGTGGAAGCAGAAAAGCAAGGGGTGGCCACGCGTCGACACGAGCTGGAAGCGTTGGAGAACCGGCTCCGAGTTGAGTCAACTAGGATGCATCAGAGATACCAAACAAGGTTACCAGCCATGGGTGGAGTTCCGAACCCGGCTGCGCTATTCGTCACCCCCCAGGATCAGCCAATTCCGGCCGCGAACCAAGAAACTGTGCATCAGCCCGCGACCGGAGGAGGACAGCCGGCAAACGTACAGAACGGTTTACCCACATTACAGACTGGGGTTGCTGTTGGCAACACAGCACCACCACCACCACCATCACGATTTCGTACACCACCAGGTCACTTCAACAACCCCATGGACAATGTATACGCAGCAACACTGGCGCTGGATCGCATACCCGTAAGAGAGTCCCCCCACGCGGAGGAGACCCGGCGGGCAATAGATTTATTACGCACGGCAGTGGCTCAGCAAGTCAATTACCCGGATAATAGGAGTGGAATGCATGGAACACCGTATATCAGCCGACAACATGGCAATACCGGCAATATTCAGTCAAGTTCAGCACGACGGAGGGCAGAGCAGCAGCAAATGCCGCCTCCTCCCCGCGTCCAAGCAGCACCAGCAGCATCAGCAGCACAAGCTATTGTGGATAGTTCCAGAGCCAGGCGAGCCGCGTCCGGGTCTGCGGTTCACGGGCCCACAGCAGCTCCGCGCCCAGCCGTCCCCCCCGCAGGATCGCATGTTTCCCGAGTGAGGCCAGTACTGACTAATCTCGCTGGGCCTAAGTGCCTGTCGGATAATATTAGGGCTGAGCCTTACCCGGATAAATTCAAGGAACCGGGTAAAGTGGTGAATTATGAGCCGACTATGGATCCAGAAACATGGTTGAGCAGTTATGAGATGGCTATGTCGATTCGCAACGCGTCTGAAAATCTTCAAGCCAAGTTCATGTACTTAATGATGTCAGAAGGAGAAGCAAAGTTGTGGTTCAACAATTTACCTGAAGGATCTATCAAATTATGGAGTGAGTTGAAAACTACGTTTATCAAGCACTTTCACGGAACATGCAGGAAGTTGTTTACTATCGATGATCTAGAACGGTGTGTGCAAAAGAAGGGAGAGTCGGGCGTAGCTGGGTGCGCCGGGTTATGGAGATACTTCACTCATCCACGGATATTCAGCCAAAGGATGCGTTACAAGCTATGGCCAAGACATGGAAGTATACACCTTTAGTGCAGAAGTTAACTCGCATGAAATCTAGTCGGAATGCTTCAGAGGTTACGATGGGAGAGCTAATGGATGCATGCAACAAGCACGCTGCTACGGATACCACAGAAGAGGACGTTGATGACAAGAAAGCAAAAGCAAACACGAACAATAATGGAAGAGCCGGCAATGGATCTACGCCGGGTAACAATGGAGGAAATAATGGAAACAACCAGAATAAACGCCCGTTTGAGGGGAGTTCCGAGTTTGTCGCCAACACAGAAGTCGGGTCTTCGAGACCCAGAGCAGAAGGAAATTTCAACGGAGGAAACTTTAATGGAGGAAATTACCAATGTCCGCCAAGGCCGGGAAACCACTGGGATGTCTACAAGATGCCGTGCCCGCGACACAGCAGGAACGGTAGACCAGCTAACCATTCATTGGAGCAGTGCGTGGATTTACAGAGATGGAAAAATGAGGAAATACATAAAGCATTGCGAGGTGCAGGTCGGGGAGCAGGGCCGGGTCCAGGCGGTAACCCGGGTAATGGCCCACCCCCGGCAGGCAACCCAGGAGGTGGTAATCCGGGTAACAACCAGGGAGGAGCTGGAGGCTTCCAGGCCAATCCCAAGCAATTGGGCCAGTACCACGTTCACACCACGGGAACTTCAAACAAGGATAGAAAGATACTGAAAAAGGCAGTAAACTCGGTTTCCTCGGCTGTCCCGAGATACCTGAGGTGGTCGGAGCAAGATGTAACATGGAGCAGAAGAGATCACCCGGAAAGGATAGAACACCCGGGAGTCCTAGCATTGGTGGTTGCGCCACAGGTTAATGGTTATGAGCTGAAAAAGGTCTTAATGGACGGCGGAAGCAGCATCAACATCTTATATTGGGAAACTTTCTTGCGCATGGGCCTCAAGGAGTCTCAGTTACAGAAAAGTTCAACAGTTTTTCACGGGATTGTGCCAGGCCACTCGGCGTGCCCTGAGGGAAAGATTACCTTGGAGGTTGCTTTTGGAGAGTCAAAGGATAATTTCCGGGTGGAGTGGCTAACATTTGAGGTGGTAAAGCTGCGTAGCCCCTATCATGCGTTGTTTGGAAGGCCGTCTTACGCCAAGTTCATGGCCAGGAAGTGTTACGTATACCTACAGCTAAAAATTCCGGGTCCCAAGCAGACCATCACCATACATGGGAGCCGGGATATAGCGGCTGAGTGTGACGAAGGAGACGCGGCAATGGCGGAACAAGCTTGTAGAAAGGAGGAGCTCAAATACTATCGGTCTCAAGTAGACCCGGACGACAGGACAGCGTTAAAAAGGCCAAATACGGAGGATGAGAGAGCGAAATTCAAGGCAGCACAGGATACCAAGATGGTGGCCTTTGTCGAAGGCGATCCCTCCAAGCAGTTTGCTATAGGGTCCAACCTGGACAATGAGCAGGAAAAAGCACTCGTGGAGTTTATTCGTTCAAATCAAGATGTTTTTGCTTGGACGCCCAGCAATATGCCGGGTATCCCTACGGAGTTAGCGGAACATAGCTTGCACGTTGATCCCAAGTCTAGGCCCGTGAAGCAGGGCCTAAGAAAATAAACGAGGAAAGAAGAAGGGTTATAGGGGAAGAAATTGCTCGGCTGTTGACAGCCGGCTTTATCATGGAAGTATTTCACCCGGACTGGTTGGCAAATCCGGTTCTCGTGATGAAAAAGAGTAATGAGTGGAGGATGTGCATAGATTACACGAGTCTCAACAAGCACTGTCCAAAGGATCCGTTTGCCCTCCCAAGGATTGATCAGATTATAGATGCAGTGGATGGAAGTGACCTATTATGTTTCGTGGATGCATATTCCGGGTATCATCAGATCAAGCTCAAAAAGGAAGATTGGGAGAAAACATCGTTCATAACCCCTTTTGGGGCCTTCTGTTACAAAACCATGACTTTTGGGCTAAAGAATGCTGGCACAACTTATCATAGATGCATACAGGAGTGCTTTGAGGACCAGATTGGGCGCAATGTTCACGCCTATGTGGATGATGTGGTGATCAAGACCAGGAAAGCGGAAACGTTCATTGACGATCTAAAGGAAACATTCAAGAATTTGAGAAGGTATCAGATGAAACTTAACCCTACAAAGTGCGTGTTTGGAGTTCGAGCAGGAAAGTTACTCGGGTTTATTGTTTCCGAGAGAGGAATCGAGGCAAACCCGGACAAAATCAAAGCCATCCAGAGTCTGAAAAAGCCGGAAAACCTAAAGCATGTTCAGAAGCTTACAGGGTGCATAGCAGCGCTGAGCCGATTCATATCCAGACTGGGAGAGAAGGCAATACCCCTGTACCGGCTCTTGAGGAAATCTGATAAGTTTGTTTGGGACCAAGAGGCGGATGAAGCGTTCGAGGCACTAAAGAAGCAGTTATCTGAGGCACCATTTTTGGCAGCGCCGGGTCCCAAAGAGCCCATGTTGCTGTACAATGCGGCTGGGCCCCGGGCGGTTAGCGCAGTGGTTATTGTCGAGCGCAAAGAGGATGGAAAAGATCACCCGGTCCAGAGGCCTGTTTAGTATGTCAGCGAGGTACTATCGGAGGCAAAGCAGCGCTACCCACATTGGCAGAAGTTGGTTTTCGGGGTCTTCATGGCCAGTCGGAAATTGAAACCCTATTTTCAGGAACACCCCATAACAGTGGTTAGCTCTATACCAATGTCGGATATCATCAGAAACTCGGACGCAACAGGTAGAATAGCTAAGTGGGCCATCGAGATGGGAGATTATCATATCAACTACGAGCCCAGGTCAGCAATCAAGTCTCAAGCTTTAGTTGATTTCATTAATGATTGGACTCACACTAGCATGCCCACAATGACACCATGTTCCGAGTCTTGGGTAATGCACTTTGATGGTTCCAAGCAGTACGAGGGATCAGGAGCTGGAGTGGTACTTACATCACCTAAAGGAGATAAACTGAGCTACGTGTTGCAAATCCACTTTGATTGCTCCAACAACGTGGCCGAGTATGAGGCGTTATCGCATGGATTAAGAATAGCCAAGGAGATGAACATCAGGCGGATACGATGCTATGGAGATTCGGATCTTGTGGTGCAGCAGGTCTCAGGAACCTGGGACAGGAAGGATGCAACTATGGCAGCATATCGCAGAGAGGTCGACAGGGTTGCCGGGTGTTTTTCCGGGTATGAGGTGGAGCATATTGACAGGAGAAAGAACGAGGCAGCAGATGCACTCGCAAGACTCGGCTCGCGCAGAGAGCCGGTTCCACCCAATGTTTTCCTGGACGAGCTATGGCGGCCATCAGTTAAAACCGAGTCTGAGGAAGAGGTGGCTAACCAAGACCCGGATTTGGAGCTCGTGGCCACAATACGAGCCGTTCCCGAGTGGACAGAGCCGTTCCTGGCTTACCTATCACGGGGCGAGTTACCACAGCAGGAAGTACTAGCAAGGCAAATTCTGAGGCGAGCAAAAGGATATTCCATCATCAATGGGGAGTTATATAAAAGGAGTGCTGCAGGAGTATTTTTGCGCTGTGTAGCACCAGAAGAAGGCCGGCAGATCCTGAAAGAGATCCACGAAGGCGACTGTGGGCATCACGCATCCACAAGATCCCTTGTGGCCAAAGAATATAGACACGGTTTCTTCTGGCTCACAGCCTTAGCAGACGCGGAACGCTTGGTGGCAAGGTGCGATGGATGTCAAAGGTACGCTCGCCAAATCCATGTGCCGGCTATGGAGTTGCAAACAATTCCTTTAACCTGGCCGTTCGCCGTTTGGGGTATGGACATGGTTGGCCCCTTTCACATGTCACCTTGCAAAAAGACACATCTCTTGGTGGCTATTGATAAATTTACCAAGTGGGTTGAAGTTATGCCAGTTACCAATTGTGAAGCAATTACGGCAGTCAAGTTCTTGAAAAGGATTATCTATCGGTTTGGGTATCCTCACAGCATAATTACGGACAATGGAACCAACATGTCCTTAGGTGAGATGGAAAAATTCTGTGGGAACAATGGAATCCGGCTTGACATAGCTTCAGTAGCCCATCCACAAGCTAATGGACAAGTGGAAAGGGCAAATCAGGAATTACTTTGTGGATTAAAGCCACGACTGCGAGTCCCATGCATCAGAGCTGCTGGCGTATGGGTTGAGGAGTTACCTTCAGTGGTTTGGGGAATCAACACCACATCTAACAGATCTACTCAGATGACACCGTTTTTTATGGTTTATGGTGCAGAGGCGGTATTGCCGAGTGACATTATTCATGACTCACCTCGAGTGTCGGCTTATGTCGAGGTGGAGAACGAGAAGACCCGGCAGGAGACCGTGGATATGTTAGAAGAACACAAGGAACAAGCTTTGGAGAGATCAGCCATATATCAGCAGGATCTGAGGAGATATCATAGCCGGCGAGTCAAAACCCGGGTCTTCCAGGAAGGAGACCTGGTTCTGCGCCTGGTACAGTCAAAGGAAGGAAAACACAAGTTATCCCCACCATGGGAAGGATCGTTCCTTATAAGCCGGAATCTGCACAATGGATCGTACTACTTGGTAGATGCAAGGGAAGAGTCGGCTACTGTCAATGACACCGCTCATACAACTTCATCTATGCAACAAAGAGAAAGACCATGGAACGTGGCTCAGCTGCGTCCCTACTACACTTATGTAACACCCGGGGTTTTTCCCAAATAGAAAGTTGCCTGTTGTTTTCTTTTTCATCGCATAGCATCATGCATCAGATGCATTGCACTTGTTTTCAAACCAACCTAAAAATTCAAACCAATTGTAACTTCTCAAACAAAGCACCTTTGTTATCAACTCAAATAGTTTTCATTAAGAAATTGAGTTGGAATTAAAATTTGCTTGGTTAATAAAATCCCCTTTCATTAAAACCCTATTTGAAATTCAAATGACAAATTCAAATCACTTTGGCAAGTTGAAAAAAATAAAGTTCACTTACCTTTGAGCTTGCTGTTCTGTAATTCAATAAAAATTAATCCATTAAAAAATGAAACCCCTAACACCTCTTTCTTTCTCTCTCTCTCTCTCTTTCCTACAAAAAAAATAGAAGCAAAAAACAAAGAAAAAAAACAAAGGGGGAGAGGCAGGCCAGCCCAATTGGGCCAGCCCACCACACCCCTTCGAGCCCCCCCCCACCTTTATTCCTCCTCCGTACAGGAGTACATCATCCTCCCCCAACCGATCCCCATTTGCACGCACCTGCTCCCTCTCCCCCTCTCCCTTATCTACCCCAAGGAGACCACCAAACCCTAGCCTCTCCTCTATCTTCCCTCCTAGCCGCCGCCACCTTCTTCTTCCTCTCCTCCCCTCTCCTTTCTTCCTCCTCCTAGCTCTGAAAGTTTCTGAATCTCTTTCGGTTGCCTCCATGGCCGGAGATGGAGCTCCATGGCGCGGCCACCACGGGCTCCCTCGGCCCTCCCTCTCGACGGGAATGGAAAGAGGGCGGTGCCCTCTCCCTACTCGCCTCCTCGGCGAACTCCAGGAGGCCTTGGTTCGCCGCCGCCGTCGCCGCCAAGTCGCCGGACGCCACTGTCTGCTCCTCCTCGTCAGAACCGCACCACGATCCCCTTCTGCTTCGACGAGCCCGAGGTGAGCACGCCCTGCCTTCTCCTCCTCCTTGCATCCGTGGGAGGGCCACCGCCCCGTGCCTCGCGCAGCACGGCGCGCCCACGCCGGCCACAGCAGCGGCAGTTCGCCGTCCGCCATGATCTGTCCCGTGCGTGTGCAGTATCTGAACTTTCGTTCAGTTTCGGCAGAAGCCGAAAGCCCACCTCAAAACCTTACAGCTCTGTCCCTTTTCAACAAGCCGAGCACAGCCCACTGGTAGCACACCCTTGCGCGCGCCCAACAGGTCCTGGGTTCGAATCCCCCCCAAGGCAGAAACCCAACCCCCTTTTCTCTCTTTTTCTGTTTTTTCTCGAATTTCTTAAAAGCAGATCTGAAACCTTATTTGTAAAATCAATATAAAATTGAATATTGCTCCAAATTCAACGATTCAAGTTTCTGTGGATTCAAAATTTCATGCTCTTCCTGTTCATGTCAAGTTTGCAATATGTTTCTGTAATAATTTTTGCACTAAATAATTAATTACTGAAAATGCAATAAAAATTGGAAACTTTGCAATTTCATAACTTTAGTTCTGTTCATCCAATTTGAGAAAACTTGGGCTCTAAAAATTTGTATTAACAAACTCTACACATTGGAATTTTATTTGGCCACAATTGAATTAATTTTGAACATGTTTCCCTCTGTTTACTAAAAAGGGCAGAATAAAAATGGTTATGAAAAATTGCATAATAAATTCAATAATAACCCAAAAATTATGTTTAATAGCTCAAAATGTTCAGTGAAACATTTGCTACATGTTTTCAACCTTTTCAAGGCAATTTGTTTACTGTTTTCCCTAATTAAAAGTGGTGCAATAATTCAATGCTTTAATTAAGCCTTTTAAATTGCAAAATTCATAACTTGGGCAATTCAAAAGCAATTCCAACATGTAAAATATGTTTTCCATGCAAAATTGAACAAGCTTTCCAAATATCAACTTTGTTTTCTGTTTTGAATAATTTAAATTGCTGAAAACAACTATTTCTTAATTAATGCATTTAAAATTGTCAAATTAATAACTTGCTCATCTAAAATCCAAATTCAACAAATGAAATATGTATTCCATCTAAAATTTTGTGTTCTTTCCAAATATAAATGTTGTTATCTGTTTTGAACATTTAAAATTGGTGAAAACAAAAAATGCTTGTGTAACTCCTTTAAGAAGCCAAATTTCATAACTTAATAAATAAAATTCCAAACTTGGTAAACAACATATCAAATTGAAGCTATTGTTGTTTTCTTATTGTTTTCCTCATCCATGCATCATCCTAATCAACTTTCACATGATGGTTATTTGTAGATCATTTAATTCAACATTAATTCATGGGCTTTTCCATATGCAATCCAAATTGCATATGGGCCCATTAAAATATGTTTACCATGTCAACTAGTTTATCTTTGATGCATCCTTAAACTTGTCATGCATCCATATCTTGATCATGCTGGATCTTTTGCCGTAGTAGTAATTGTTGCATCCGGTGTTTGTTCGAGGTTCGTTGCTTCTTCGCGGATAGGACGTTGAGATGATGTGAGCAACGACAAGTTCTTCGGATGTACCTCTACTTGCTGGATCTCAGGCAAGTATACTCACTTGCTGCCAAATGGCTGCCTTTCATCACTTGTTACCGATTCTTCCCGTTGCCTTTATTCTAGCCTTATGATTCGATGCTTGTGTCTCGATCCTATCATATGTTTACCTTGCAGCCATGATATAGCATTCCTTCCACTTCCTATTAACTGTTGTTTGCTTACCTTGTTGGCCCTCGTGTCGTAGTTGCATGCTTAGTGTTGTTTGCGCTCAAGTCTTGTTGCCCGTCTTATCACCTGTTTAGTTTGATAGTTGGGTTACAATTCAATCAACAACATGTTAATGTTTGGGGTAATAATAATTTGATGATAAGGCACCGGCAGGAGGCCCGGCTTGGTTTTGAGGCCTGCTAGTGTCGACCTTAATTAGGAAAAGGGTCTTGTCTACTGATCCATGATGAGCGCACTAACCGCATGTGGGAAGCGAGTATGGGCGCCCCCCGCAATTCTGATTCGATTCGCATCTCGTCCAAATCGCCACACTTAGTTCGGGCTTTCCATTTGATGCATGCATATGCAGGTGCGAGCCCTTGGTGCCAGGGTGGAACTTTTGTAGTCGGCATTTAGGGCGGCGTGGTCTTAGAGTGCTATGAGGGTCCCCCTTTTCTTCGTGGGGGCTCGATTAGCCGCGCACGCACATCACATGGTTCTTTGGGCTTGATGCAAAGAAGAGTTGGGTTGTGTTGAGTGCCTCGCTTGGTGGAAGTGCATTTCCATCTGGCGGGTCATTCTTACGTGTACGGCCAAATTGGTGCATCCCTGCAGGGTTAAATCTTCTCGAGAAGCCGTGTTGTCCGCGGTTATGGATGACTTGGTGAAAGTGCTGGCTAACAAGTACTCAGACAACTTACACTTAACGATGATAACTTGACTAGTAATATAGATTACTTCCACCATCAGAATGAATGTCACCTTAATCAACAGTGTGAGTTTCCTTGGGTTGCTTCCTTAGTAGGGGGTAACATTGGATGGGTATTGTTTGGTGAGTAGTTGTAGTTGGTTCTGATACGCTATCTTATCCCCTTCCTTTTAGCCGGATGTTGTAGCGAGTCCCTGTAGTTAGTTAGTGCAGCCCGCTGCCGCTTCTTTGCAATAATCCCTTCCTTTCCGTTGTACCCAAAGTATTTGTATCTTGTGATGATTGGTTACGCCGGTATCTTGTGAGTATGGTTTATCCACTTGCCAGTACTTAACCGTACTGACCCACGAATCCTTTTCGTGGCTGTATATTCCAAATTGCAGTCAACAGGTTTGAAGTCTGACGATGTTAGCTTGGGAATCCCTCCGGCTTGGCCTGGGCAGGGATTGGACGCCATCGGTTATCTTCAGGACTCTTAGTCCAATTTGTATCTTGTTCGTAGTCGGACGCTATATTGTTTCTTCCGCTGTTATTTGGATCTTTGTATGGTATCAGTTGTATCCTTGACTCGTTTGAGTCGCCTTGTATATCTCTTTTCTGTTGTTGTTGCGGAATATTCATGAACTGTTGTAATGTTATCACAAGTGGCAACCTGGAATCGGTTATTATGTGGATTTTGGCGGGAATGCTGAAATCTGCATAGTGCCCGATCTCGGGGCGTCACAAATGGTATCATAGCATGGTTTCCGATTCCCGATATTGTTTCGATACGAATGGTTATCGAAGCAATGGGTCCGCAAAGCCTATAGGATAACCTCGCTAACGGTCGTGTTTCTAGAGTGTCAAAAACTATTTCTGCTAAACTATTTTCGAAACATCTCAATAGGATTCTTGTTTTCTCCTTACCTCTATTCTATTTCCCCTCCCATCTTATTTGTTTTGGAGTCTCCCCCTTGTCTATCTTTCAAAGTGTTAGGATCCTACGTGGGTGGACGTTTCTGAGCCTTTAACCTAATAGGTTCGATCATCGGAAGATTCCTGGTGGAATAACATCGTCATCAGCCCGAGCGAGATCCCCTTGTTAGTGGTGTCGAGAAGCCCTTGTTAGTGGTGTCGAGGAGATCAACTGGAAGCATGAAGAATCGATAGTCGAACTTCTTCTCCCTCCCGGGTTGTGAGTGGATTGCGAGGGCGCAATCCCCTTGTTAGTGGTGTCGGCTGTAACACCCGGGGTTTTTCCCAAATAGAAAGTTGCATGTTGTTTTCTTTTTCATCGCATAGCATCATCCATCATATGCATTGCACTTGTTTTCAAACCAACCTAAAAATTCAAACCAATTGTAACTTCTCAAACAAAGCACCTTTGTTATCAACTCAAATAGTTTTCATTAAGAAATTGAGTTGGAATTAAAATTTGCTTGGTTAATAAAATCCCCTTTCATTAAAACCCTATTTGAAATTCAAATGACAAATTCAAATCACTTTGGCAAGTTGAAAATTTTGAAAAATAAAGTTCACTTACCTTTGAGCTTGCTGTTCTGTAATTCAATAAAAATTAATCCATTAAAAAAAATGAAACCCCTAACACCTCTTTCTTTCTCTCTCTCTCTCTTTCCTAAAAAAAAAATAGAAGCAAAAAAAAAAAAAAAAAAACAAAGGGGGAGAGGCAGGCCAGCCCAATTGAGCCAGCCCACCACACCCCTTCGAGCCCCCCCCCCACCTTTCTTCCTCCTCCGTACAGGAGTACGTCATCCTCCCCCAACCGATCCCCATGTGCACGCACCTGCTCCCTCTCCCCCTCTCCCTTATCTACCCCAAGGAGACCACCAAACCCTAGCCTCTCCTCTATCTTCCCTCCTAGCCGCCGCCACCTTCTTCTTCCTCTCCTCCCCTCTCCTTTCTTCCTCCTCCTAGCTCTGAAAGTTTCTGAATCTCTTTCGGTTGCCTCCATGGCCGGAGATGGAGCTCCATGGCGCGGCCACCACGGGCTCCCTCGGCCCTCCCTCTCGACGGGAATGGAAAGAGGGCGGTGCCCTCTCCCTCCTCGCCTCCTCGGCGAACTCCGGGAGGCCTTGGTTCGCCGCCGCCGTCGCCTCCAAGTCGCCGGACGCCACTGTCTGCTCCTCCTCGTCAGAACCATACCACGATCCCCTTCTGCTTCGACGAGCCCGAGGTGAGCACGCCCTGCCTTCTCCTCCTCCTTGCATCCGTGGGAGGGCCACCACCCCGTGCCTCGCGCAGCACGGCGCGCCCACGCCGGCCACAGCAGCGGCAGTTCGCCGTCCGCCATGATTTGTCCCGTGCGTGTGCAGTATCTGAACTTTTGTTCAGTTTCGGCAGAAGCCGAAAGCCCACCTCAAAACCTTACAGCTCTGTCCCTTTTCAACAAGCCGAGCACAGCCCACTGGTAGCACACCCTTGCGCGCGCCCAACAGGTCCTGGGTTTGAATCCCCCCCCCCAAGGCAGAAAGCCAACCCCTTTTTCCCTCTTTTTTCTGTTTTTTCTCATATTTCAGAAAAGCAGATCTGAAACCTTATTTGTAAAATCAATATAAAATTAAATATTGCTCCAAATTCAACGATTCAAGTTTCTGTGGATTCAAAATTTCATGCTCTTCCTGTTCATCTCAAGTTTGCAATATGTTTCTGTAATAATTTTTGCACTAAATAATTAATTACTGAAAATGCAATAAAAATTGGAAACTTTGGAATTTCATAACTTTAGTTCTGTTCATCCAATTTGAGCAAACTTGGGCTCTAAAAATTTGTCTTAACAAACTCTACACATTGGTATTTTATTTGGCCACAATTGAATTAATTTTGAACATGTTTCCCTCTGTTTACTAAAAAGGGCAGAATAAAAATGGTTATGAAAAATTGCATAATAAATTCAATAATAACCCAAAAATTATGTTTAATAGCTCAAAATGTTCAGTGAAACATTTGCTACATGTTTTCAACCTTCTCAAGGCAGTTTTTTTTACTGTTTTCCCTAATTAAAAGTGGTGCAATAATTCAATGCTTTAATTAAGCCTTTTAAATTGCAAAATTCAAAACTTGGGCAATTCAAAACCAATTCCAACATGTAAAATATGTTTTCCATGCAAAATTGAACAAGATTTCCAAATATCAACTTTGTTTTCTGTTTTGAATAATTTAAATTGCTGAAAACAATTGTTTCTTAATTAATGCATTTAAAATTGTCAAATTAATAAATTGCTCATCTAAAATCCAAATTCAACAAATGAAATATGTATTCCATCTAAAATTTTGTGTTCTTTCCAAATATAAATGTTGTTATCTGTTTTGAACATTTAAAATTGGTGAAAACAACAAATGCTTGTGTAACTCCTTTAAGAAGCCAAATTTCATAACTTAATAAATAAAATTCCAAACTTGGTAAACAACATATCAAATTGAAGCTATTGTTGTTTTCTTATTGTTTTCCTCATCCATGCATCATCCTAATCAACTTTCACATGATGGTTATTTGTAGATCATTTAATTCAACATTAATTCATGGGCTTTTCCATATGCAATCCAAATTGCATATGGGCCCATTTAAATATGTTTACCATGTCAACTAGTTTATCTTTGATGCATCCTTAAACTTGTCATGCATCCATATCTTGATCATGCTGGATCTTTTGCCGTAGTAGTAATTGTTGCATCCGGTGTTTGTTCGAGGTTCGTTGCATCTTCGCGGATAGGACGTTGAGATGATGTGAGCAACGACAAGTTCTTCGGATGTACCTCTACTTGCTGGATCTCAGGCAAGTATACTCACTTGCTGCCAAATGGCTGCCTTTCATCACTTGTTACCGATTCTTCCCGTTGCCTTTATTCTAGCCTTATGATTCGATGCTTGTGTCTTGATCCTATTGTATGTTTACCTTGCAGCCATGATATAGCATTCCTTCCACTTCCTATTCACTGTTGTTTGTTTACCTTGTTGGCCCTCGTGTCGTAGTTGCATGCTTAGTGTTGTTTGCGCTCAAGTCTTGTTGCCCGTCTTATCACCTGTTTAGTTTGATAGTTGGGTTTCAATTCAATCAACAACATGTTAATGTTTGGGGTAATAATGATTTGATGATAAGGCACCGGCAGGAGGCCCGGCGTGGTTTTGAGGCCTGCTAGTGTCGACCTTAATTAGGAAAAGGGTCTTGTCTACTGATCCATGATGAGCGCACTAACCGCATGTGGGAAGCGAGTATGGGCGCCCCCCGCAATTCTGATTCGATTCGCATCTCGTCCAAATCACCACACTTAGTTCGGGCTTTCCATTTGATGCATGCATATGCAGGTGCGAGCCCTTGGCGCCAGGGTGCAACTTTTGTATTCGGCATTTAGGGCGGCGTGGTCTTAGAGTGCTATGAGGGTCCCCCTTTTCTTCGTGGGGACTCGATTAGCCGCGCACGCACAGCACATGGTTCTTTGGGCTTGATGCGAAGAAGAGTTGGGTTGTGTTGAGTGCCTCGCTTGGTGGAAGTGCATTTCCATCTAGCGGGTCATTCTTACGTGTACGACCAAATTGGTGCATCCCTGCAGGGTTAAATCTTCTCGAGAAGCCGTGTTGTCCGCGGTTATGGATGACTTGGTGAAAGTGCTGGCTAACAAGTACTCAGACAACTTACACTTAACGATGATAACTTGACTAGTAATATAGATTACTTCCACCATCAGAATGAATGTCACCTTAATCAACAGTGTGAGTTTCCTTGGGTTGCTTCCTTAGTAGGGGGTAACATTGGATGGGTATTGTTTGGTGAGTAGTTGTAGTTGGTTCTGATACGCTATCTTATCCACTTCCGTTTAGCCGGATGTTGTAGCGAGTCCCTGTAGTTAGTTAGTGCAGCCCGCTGCCGCTTCTTTGCAATAATCCCTTCCTTTCAGTTGTACCCAAAGTATTTGTATCTTGTGATGATTGGTTACGCCGGTATCTTGTGAGTATGGTTTATCCACTTGCCAGTACTTAACCGTACTGACCCACGAATCCTTTTCGTGGCTGCATATTCCAAATTGCAGTCAACAGGTTTGAAGTCTGACAATGTTAGCTTGGGAATCCCTCCGGCTTGGCCTGGGCAGGGATTGGACGCCATCGGTTATCTTCAGGACTCTTAGTCCAATTTGTATTTTGTCCGTAGTCGGACGCTATGTTGTTTCTCCCGCTGTTATTTGGATCTTTGTATGGTATCATTTGTATCCTTGACTCGTTTGAGTCGCCTTGTATATCTCTTTTCTGTTGTTGTTGCGGAATATTCGTGAACTGTTGTAATGTTATCACAAGTGGCAACCTGGAATCGGTTATCACAAGTAGAATTGCACGATGTAACAGGCAGCAGGTTTCAGACGCACTCTTTTCCTACCCAGGGTACCTAAGGGGACTGGAAGGTTTTTAATGAGGTGGCTTGCTGACCTAACTTTTCTCATATCAATAAAGAGATGGTTAAACAAGATATTCTTTTCTATGTGTTCTTTGTCAAGTTTTTATTTCTGTTGTTTTCTATTTCTTTTTCAGGTAAGTATTATTTATTGTTCTTAATATATTAGTTTTTCTAGTAAATTGCATATATCTAGGTCTTGGGGGCTGATTGCTTGAATAGCACAGTTGCAAACTCAAAGACCCGGCCGTGATGCCATTGAGTTATAAGGGCCGATTACTTGTAATAAGTACGGCTGCAAGCTTATAACCGGACAATAGAGCCAAATTTTCTTGACTTTTCTTGCTTAAGCTCGATGTGACTCGCACAAAAGTGGCATGCTTTGTTAGCGTATAATTACAATCAGCCATGACGCCCAATGGGACTTGTCTGACCCTGTCTTTATACAGCTATAGCAGCATTGATCATCCACGCGAAAGCCGGCTTATAGTAAAAGAAGGTCAAAAGGGTCATCTAAACCACAAGTTATGCAGAGTACAAGGCTAACACACGGAAACTCAAAATATATTAAGCATAACTTCAAACCTATGCGAGCAGCTCTAGGTTTTGGGCCTTAGCTAAACAATTTGTTCTTCTGACAAAAAACCAACACCCTAGACTCAGAAATTCGGGTCTTGGGGACTGGGGAGTTTGAAAAAAGACGCAAATTTTCTAGCTATTCAGCTCAAAAACCCAAAAATCCGAGTCTTGGGGACTTAGAAAAAGTCCACTTGTCAAAACCCACGAGACCCGAAAACCGAGTCTCACATGAGGAACCATAGCGAAAAGTCGGAAATCCAGGAACGAAAAAGCTCAAAGTTAAGAAATATCAAATGTACGCAAAGGCCAGAAGGGCCATGAAAGATATTAAGGTTTTAAACGTATTAGAAACCAGGATAGTAGTATCATACAGTGCACAGGCGCACTATCAAAAGAATAATTGTTTTAAAAGGCCCATTGGCCGAATGAAGTGTTTGAGACAGTAGCAGATAAAAATTCATCCGGCCTCCTGGGTCGAGTCGCCCATCTTGACCTTGCTCTTGGCAGCCGGGTCTTGGTCCTTGACTTGTTCTTCAACGGTCTTTGCGGCAGCAGCATCCGGGTCAGCAGCAGTACCGGCGCGCGCAGGAGGAGGAACAACCGGCGTGGAGGTAGTGGGCGCAGTATCGGCCTCAGCCTTCTTCTTCGCGGCCTCTTCCCTCGCCTGAGCAGCTTCCGCCTTCCACCGTGCCAGCATGTCATACGGCTTGGGAGGATCCGACTGAATGGGCTTATCTTCAGTGTCATAGGGGGTAACAATCCGACTGACATCCAGACTGTCGGCAATCAGGCTAGCCGAGTGTCGAACCTCTGTTTGGATGGCCTTGAAGTTCTTGGCTGAAAACCTGGAGCCATCAGTGTTGAACTCTGGAAACCCGCCAACGAGCTTTGCCGGCTCAAGCTTGGGAAAATACGCCTTGGCCAGAGCAAGCCCCCGGGTTACTCCAACCCGGCATGATGAGCGTTTCCAGTGCTCGATCCACTCGGGGATGGTAGAGCACGCATCAAGGAGCGTGCTCAAGCCACCACGCCAAGTACCTGGCCACTTCAACGCTTGAAGAATCCATTTGGTGCCGGCACAGAGTTGCCGGATGGTGCTCTTTATAGTCTTCAGCTTTGCTATATCATCTTCATTCGGCATTTCATCATCCGGCCCTACAGAAAAACAGAAAAGTGCAAATAAGAGATTCCGAGTGTTTACCAGAATGAAAATCCGGGTTACGATTAGTGAGTCGAGAATCCTTACCAATCAGCGCACGGTAAGTGTCGGCAATCCGGGCAGATAGCTGGTTCAGTTCATCCTCTGCAGTGTGGGCTCTCTTCCTATACTTTCTCGCAAGCTTCCCCAGTTTCTTGGCATCAGCCTCAACCGATTCACGCAGCTTCGTCTCCACCTCGAGGAGCTTGTTGGTTTTAGCCAACACTTCCTCAGAGCGGGTTACGTATGCCTGCGTAGGAAACATAAGGAAGTGTTATTCGGACAAAAAAGGAATTATCAGTCGGATATGCTATGAAAGTTCCAAGTAAATTATGCATAAGTTCACTCGGAACTTGGGGACTAGACAAATATCTGGGCAGTGTTAGTTGAGTTTACCTCGTGCTTGGCTATCAAGGCTTCCAGAATGTTTTCTTCATCAGCTCTCAGGGTGTGCAGAGCATCAAGCATCTCGGCAAAGCTCATGTCCTCAGGTTTGGTACCGGAAGAGCCGGCGGCCTGGTCATTCGGAGGAGGAGTCTTTTCCGGCTTTGGGGGAGAAACCCGGGTTGCCTGGGTGTCGGGATTGGGAGTACCCATCCTTGCGCCCAGGACCACGACATCGTCGTCTCCTGGTCCATCTGATAGCTTGGGAGACCCGGCTTCCTGCCTGGCCGAGTCTGTCAGTGGGTCTTGTCCTTGGTTTTCTTCTTCAGCACCGCCAGTTGCGGCGTTCATGTTATCAACCGGGTCTTCAGTCTCCCGGTTATCCATATCCATGTTGTCCGGGTCACTGATCGAGACCTAGGCGCTAAGCAAAGTAAAAGAAACAGTCAGCATTAATAAGTGAAGGGTATCGAAAGTACCAGTATGTCGTATAGCAAGAAATATAACTTAACCGGCATTTACCACGAAGTCCGGTGGAAGCTCGTTGCTAGATCCGGACGAGGCTGATAAAGATTGAGAAAGTGAGACTCGGAGTTTTCCGCGCACGGGGTGATTGGGAGAAGGATATCTTTGAAGTGAATCGAAAGGATAAGATTGGGAAGTACCGGCACGACAAACTGGGGACGTAGGGATACCCGGGTTGAGGGGATCCTCACCCGGGGAGTTCCGGGTTACCCTGCGCTTGGCTGGAGGTGGGTCCTTCAAGTGTGGTGAATTGGATAATTGTTGATTAATCTCACGCATATTAGCAAAAGAATACGGCTTTGAAGACATGGAGGAATAGGGAACCTTGAATACAACCCCTCGGGGTTTCCTCTTGGCCCCAACCACAGCTTCCGGTTCTGCCTCCTCCTCGTCACTCTCAGTTTCCTCCGGGTCTTCCTTGTCAGCCTTGTCCTCCCTATCCTCCATTCCTGAGAAGCATAGTACACAGTCGGAAAAAGAAATGTGTGGGAAAACAAGTTAACAGAAAGTAAAATGGGTGAAACCCGGGTGATACCTTCATCGGTGTCAGCCGGCTCTTCTTCCTCTTCCGGGTTTTCGGAGGTTGGGGGAGTCTCGATGTTCCAGAAGGCGCTGCCTGCCTAAAATAAAGATACGGTAGAAAAGGTTAGTGATTGCATCAAGTAAAAGCACAAAAGGAGAGGAGTAAGAGCCGGATCTTACCGCGGGAGCCGGATTTTCACGGGTGTATGGCTCTAACCCGGCTATATTCCGGATCACTTCCACTTTCTCAGTAAGGAAACTTTTGATGATCTTGTTCGTATCACCAGCCGGATAATTCCTCGAAGAGTAGCGGAGCGAGTCCGTAACGTGCCCCGAGTATTCGCACATCAACTTGGGCCGGATGGAATTAGGCTGGACCCGGAAATTCACCCAGGTCTTAACTAAATTAAGCCCGAGGAGACCCTGGGCGGAGAGGACAGCTAGTTTGGCTAGGAGAAGTTGGATGGACTCCCTATCCGACTCAGAGGTGAAGGCGTTGAAAGTGTCGGAGAGATCAAGGAGGCCCTCGGAGAAACCCGGCAATCTCTTTTCGCCGGGTGGGGAGGCATCCCGGCAATAGAAAAAGGATTTTTTCCAATGCTTGACATGGGAGTTTAAGCTCAGAGTCGGCATCGGCGAGTTTTTCCGCCTCTGGATCGACACTCCTGAAGGGGAACGTAGCATAGAAAACAAAAATTTTCCTACGCGAGAGATACCCGAAAGGCCAAGATCTAATCTATGAGACGAAGTGCAACGGGCAACAAGAGGGTTAAGGAGAACACATACCCTCGAAGACTCAAAGTGGTACGAGATCAAATCTCGTTGTTGGCGTAGTCGTACTCACACCGATCCCGATAGCGAGAAGATGGCACCGCAATCCGGCGGTGCATCCGTGATCGGTCACACGTACGGTTGATGACGACCTCCGTTCCCTCGTTCCAGCGGGGGCGGAAGTAGAGGATCCCTCGGAACTCCAGCAGCACGACGACGTGGTGGTGGTGAAGATCCCACGGTCAGGGCTTCGCCAAGCCGGAGACCATGAAATGGAGCAGCGGGTGGAGGGAAAGGGAAGTGGCAAAGTGTGTGGAGGAGGGAGAGCTCTCACCCTCCTTTTATAGGAGAGGGGGGAGGCAGCCCAAGGGGGGTGCGGCCAGCCCATGGGGGTGCCCCCACCTCTTCCCTCATCATGTGAGTGGAAGCTCCACTCACACCCACTCATGCTCCCATAATTTCCCACTTGGAAAATCCAAAGGTTTTCTTTTAATAAATAAATAAAACCTTTTTATTTCTTTATTTCAGCATTTGTTAATTCTATTAACAAACTTTTGCATATAGCACCTCGAATCATTTGTTAATTCTATTAACAACCATTCGACGAAAAACCCCTTGAACTATTTCAATTTTCCCCGAAACAATTTCGGTGCTGTCCAAAATATTCTTCGATATTCCGTATCCTCTCAATGCGTCATCGAACCTTAAGTGTGTCACCCTACGGTTCGCGAATAAGATAGACATGATCGAGACTCCTCTCCAATCAATAATCAACAGCGGGATCTGGAGATCCGTGATGACTCCTATATATTCAACGATGACTCTCGTGATCGTGTGAACCAACAACGCCGTGAACTATTCCCTTTGTCTCGCGATATTTTACTTGTCCGAGATTCGATCATTGGTATCAACATACCTTGTTCAATCTCGTTACCGACAAGTACTCTTTTCTCGTTCCCGTGATATAACATCCTTGTGATCATATCACGTGCTTGCAAGCGGTTTCGATGTGATATCACCGAGGGCCCAGAGTATATCTCTCCGTCATTTGGATGGACAAATCCCACTCTTGATCCATGATCCTCAACTAATACTTTCCGAATACTCAATGACACCTTTATAGTCACCCTGTTACGGTGTGATGTTTGATGCCATCAAAGCACTCTTCCGGTATCAGTGATTGACATGATCTCATGGTATAAGGAATAAGTTACTTCGTGTGTTTGATATAACAATGTAAACTAAATGACTTGATCGCATTGCTATATTCTCTTTGGGTATATGTTCATCACATCATTCTTCTAATGACATGACCCCGTTATTAATACACCGATGTTCATGATCAGGAAACCTTGATCATCTATTAATCAACGAGCTAGTTAAAAGAGAGGCTTTACTAGGAACCATTGTTTGTTTATTAAGCACACATGTATCAACGTTTCCGGTTAATACAATTCTAGCATGAGAAATAAACATTCATCATAAACAAGGAATAAGATAATAACCATTTTATTATTGCCTCTCGGGCTATTCCCTTCAGTCTCCCACTTGCACTAGAGTCAATAATCTAGTCTGTAAGCACTTAACACATATGGCGTACCAGTGTTATTACCATGCTTCGCATGTGGTAAATTATCAAAAAGATCTGAACTGTTCAGGTCCTATTGTATTTGCATGTTCTTTGCGTCTACACACATCACTCATTCTCTAATGAGATGGCTTTGTATATATATGGTCAATTGGTGAAAACTTAATTCCTCAGCTTAAACTGATGTCACTAACATTGTGAAAATGTAGCTTCATAGTGTTAGCATTCTTGGAAACTCACCAAGTTCCGGTGATACCTTAATTCCTCAGCTTAAACTGATGTTACTAACATTGTGAAAATGTAGCTTCATAGTTTCAGCATTCTTGGAAATTCACCAAGTTCAATAAAGAACTCCTTGACACAAAATACGCTTATTATCAGTTGTCACACAACGATATACTTTAGCCTTTGTTGTGTATCTGTCACAATATTTTAATTTTGAAACTCTTTCAAATCCAGCATGGAACTTTCTTCCATCCTATTGTGCTACCGTTCATCACATATTTTAATTGAGATAAAATACTTTAATAAATGACAAGACTATTAGTGTAACATATTACAACTAATATTTTGTCATTACTATATAGGAAAACATATCCTTAGCATTTCTAAAATGACACAAGGATCTCTCCCACTGTTGTCTAATCATCATATGAATTATCCTACTATAACATTTTATAGCATAGAACTCATCTGGTTGTGTACATAGCATGGAAACATGACTTAGAAATCTCAATTTCAATGATGCTCATCATGTGTCAAAACACATGAATCTTGCTCAATTATTTTCCATGTGACAAGAACTCCTTCTTATCAATTTTATTGACTTACTTCAATATTTCATCTATGTAATTTGGCTTCAATCATATCAGGCGCTTGAATCCATCTTTTATAGACATCGATGCCCAATATCTTCCAAGCCTTTCATCAATATGAAAATCTTAACCGTGTTAATTTAAAATACATATTTTCCAATCAACATATGTCATCTACATAAAGTATTGGAAATATGTCATAGCGCTCCAATTTTCTTGTAACTTTACAAGCATCTTTATCGTTCATGATGGAATCAAACTCTTTTGATAACTTCATTAAGGTAAAGATTTCAACTTCGTTATGCTCACTTCAACCATTGAAGTGTGCATACCTTTCTAGCAACCTTTTTGAATTTTACAAAACTCTCAGACAGTGTCAAGTACACATCCTTGATAAAACTTCCTTGAGAGGAGAGTTGGTTTTGTTATTCAACCGCCATATCATAATATGTAACCTTTTGCTAGAACTATCCGCAAAGACTAAAGCATCACTACGGAAGATCAAAATCTTGTAGTAGTTAACTCTTTGAACTTCGTCGAAAACACTTTTCGATAAGTACAACTTTCAAAGGATGTAAAATCCATGTCTTTGTCGTTATAGACCCTTTTTCTATCGTTAGGCATCATGCCTATCGAAAGGACTACCAAGTCACATACTTGATATTCATACAAGGATACTATGGCGGATATGACTCATAGTCAATTTTACGAAGCCAGGGCCATCATTTGCTTCCTTTATAAGGTTCAGGTCCTTTTGTTGTCAAAACAACACTTTTACACTTAAACCACAAGTTGTTCTAAGTACAAAGTTTTTGGACTTTCCTGGTACAGTTCGCAAACTCATTTGAAGTATCTACAACATTTGTAGTGTCTTCTACTTAGTCAAAATAGTAAACCCCGGAACAACTTCCAGTGCTGCGCTACTCTTGACATGATAAAGAAGATTCTCTAACCTCGTTGAGTTTGTACTGTGCTCCCACTCACTTGTTTCGCAAGAACTACTTTCTCGAGAAATCAACCCTTTCTGACAAACAACATTTGTCTTTTGGTTCAGTGATAGGAGAAATACCCAATGTTTTATTTGGGATAACCTTATAAACATATATTTATCCTATTTTGGTTGTAAACATTTTACACATGCTATGCATACCAAAACTTAAGAAAAATGACAATTCGGGTCATTACCCAAACCATATCTTATATGTTGTCAATTTCAACGGATCATGATGGTGCTCTTTTCAGTGTAAAAGCGGTTGTCCTTAATGTATAAACTACAAAATTATAATGGCATTTTTATTAATCTTACCGTGTCAAAACAGGGTTTGATTTTGTCTTTTGAATACTCCAATCTAATGTGGGGTATTCGAGAAGTATAAGTTGTAGAACAATTCTGCAACTTCTCAGATGTTTTGCTAAACTTGTAACTCAAACTTTATCCTTTATGATCCAATCATAAATACTTGATTATCTTGTTACATTGATTTTAACTTCATATTAACAACCTTTTGAACCAATTCAAAATGTCAAACTCTGTTCCCTTTAAATAGATATACTCACATATCTACTCAAGTCATCGACAAATTTATGAAGGAAAATTAATCCACCATACATGACTACACATAATGGACTATATACATCAATATGTATAATCTCCACTAAATTAGTCGTCCATTCTACTTTGGCCTAAGAACGGAATTCTAGTCATCTTTTGGAAGAGGTCTCACAAGCGTCAATAAAATGACTCCGGAAGTCCATCAATATGGAGTTCCTTCATGTTTTCCTTTCCGATATGAACTAAATGGTGGTGTCACAATTTAAGTGAAACACTTCAACGTCTTGCAACGTTTAGCATTTAGTCTTATAGATGTTTACTTTACCAACATGATTTATATTAACATATCCATCAATTATGGAATATGTTCATAGTTTGAACAATCTCATTTGTTCTCACAAAAGACTAGAACAAAATAACAAATTATTAAGTTCTTCAAATAAATCTTGACTGGTTGGTTCGATACAATGAACACAATAACACTTTATTTATGTTCTTGTCATAATCGATTCCACATCTATTACTAGTTCCTTTTAGGCCCTTGTATTTCTTTCATTGCGTTGCTTTGTATGACAACTCATACCAACCAATGTGGTATCAAAATACAAAAATACTTTGTTAACTAGTAATACATCTATATCTTGTATATCAAGTATATACTCCTGAGCTGGACTTTTCCAGTTATCTTCTTTTCTGCCATATATCTATTTGTAATTCTATTTTCAATATTCCCTTTCCTTTATAGAAGAATTCAAACATCAAACAATGCTAGTCTTACTAGCTCATTTTCTTTGGCGTGTTAGCCATATACTATCACCCATTGAGTCATACTTTGAGTTTGATTGTTCTACTAATATCACCATATTAATAGCATTCTTCTAGATTCCACTCTTAGCATTTTCCAAGTAAGGTAAACTACTTTACCCATACTTCTAATCCATCCCATCATAACAATTTTATGATTAAGCTATTATAGCTCGAAGGAAGGAATTTAGAGGATAATTTTTAGCATCCAATTTCTTGGAATATTCAAACGCCTAGCGTCTTCAATCATTGCATATATTCAGATAATATAAGCAAACATTTCACGCTAAATTTGCATATATTCAGATAATATAAGCAAACATTATCACGCTAATTATACTCAGTCATGTTGCTACAAATAAGTTTCTAGATATCAATATATCTTTCACTTGATTGTTTCTGAAAACAACTCTTTTCAGTTCCTAAATCACCTTGATCAACAAAACATTCTTTTGAAGATAAAGTAATACGGAAGCAACCATGACTCTGGATTCTAAGTAGGAATTATTTGCTCTCTAGATTAATCAATCATTAACCACATGGAGCTAGGTAGGAAATACCAAAAATCTACAATAGGACTTAATTTTAAATTTCACTAATACGGTACCAATCTTAAATGGTATTTGCCAGATCATAACAGTTATATCTCAATTAACAATCTAAGTGTAAGGTAGTTATGTGGATGCCAATGAATACTACAATTTGTGCAAATTCACTTTGATTTGTTGTTCATGATAAATAAGTTCAAGTTAATTCAAATTAAGCCATGAACTCCCACTCAAAAACAACATCCCTCTTAGTCGTCTTTAGTGATTACACGAACCAAATTCACTACAACAAAACCGATCATCACGTGAGATGATGTAGCTTCAAAGGCGAACATCGACATGTTCATCATATCATCCATATGACTCATGCTTTACCTTTCGGTTACGTGTTCCGAGGCCATGTCTGTACATGCTAGGCTCGCCAAGTAACCGTAGTATTGCGTGTGTTTCAAGGCCATGTCTGTACATGCTAGGCTTGAAAACACCGTTGTATGCGAACGTTGAGTCTATCACACCCGATCATCACGTGGTGTCTCGAAACGACGAACTTTCTTAACGGTGCATACTTAAGGAAGAACACATTATTATCTTGATATTAAGTGAGAGGGATCATCTTATAATGCTACCAACGTTATCTAAGCAAAACAAGATGCATAAAAGGATTAACATCACAAACATCACATGTGAGGATTACGTGATATGATATGGTCCTCCTTGCACTTGATCTCCATCATGTGCATTATGGTATGATCTCAATCATTCCACCGGCGTGGTACCAAGTACCATGGCACCCCAATCTTGATTGTCCATCAATAAGAAGACAATCATATGGATACCTTCCGGTATATCAATAATTTACAAAATAGATCATCTCATAATCAAATTTGTAATATTGACCATGTCACATCACATGCCCAGCAAAAACTAGTTAGACGCCTCTAATTTATTTTGCATATTTACGTGGCTTAGGGCTTTCGATGATAGAACCGTTCATACTACGAACATCAACCACAACATTGATAAAATATTTTTAGCAACCCTTTGTAGATTAGATCTTAACTATAGTAGAGAAAACAGACACCGCAAGCCACTTATGCAATACAAGTTGCATGTCAGTTGTGGAACAAGTCTCATGTACGTGGACATGTAAGGTTAGTCCGGGCCGCTTCATCCCACTATGCCACTAAGATCATAAAATAGTCAAGGAGGTAATAACATGATCATCAACGCCCACATACACCTATGTGTTCTACCCGTACAAAACATGTACGCATAGATCCGGCTCTGATACCACTGAAGGGGACGTAGCATAGAAAACAAAAATTTTCCTACGCGAGAGATACCCGAAAGGCCAAGATCTAATCTATGAGACGAAGTGCAACGGGCAACAAGAGGGTTAAGGAGAACACATACCCTCGAAGACTCAAAGTGGTACGAGATCAAATCTCGTTGTTGGCGTAGTCGTACTCACACCGATCCCGATAGCGAGAAGATGGCACCGCAATCGGCGGTGCATCCGTGATCGGTCACACGTACGGTTGATGACGACCTCCGTTCCCTCGTTCCAGCGGGGCGCGGAAGTAGAGGATCCCTCGGAACTCCAGCAGCACGACGACGTGGTGGTGGTGAAGAATCCCACGGTCAGGGCTTCGCCAAGCCGGAGACCATGAAATGGAGCAGCGGGTGGAGGGAAAGGGAAGTGGCAAAGTGTGTGGAGGAGGGAGAGCTCTCACCCTCCTTTTATAGGAGAGGGGGGAGGCAGCCCAAGGGGGGTGCGGCCAGCCCATGGGGGTGCCCCCACCTCTTCCCTCATCATGTGAGTGGAAGCTCCACTCACACCACTCATGCTCCCATAATTTCCCACTTGGAAAATCCAAAGGTTTTCTTTTAATAAATAAATAAAACCTTTTTATTTCTTTATTTCAGCATTTGTTAATTCTATTAACAAACTTTTGCATATAGCACCTCGAATCATTTGTTAATTCTATTAACAACCATTCGACGAAAAACCCCTTGAACTATTCAATTTTCCCCGAAACAATTTCGGTGCTGTCCAAAATATTCTTCGATATTCCGTATCCTCTCAAATGCGTCATCGAACCTTAAGTGTGTCACCCTACGGTTCGCGAATAAGATAGACATGATCGAGACTCCTCTCCAATCAATAATCAACAGCGGGATCTGGAGATCCGTGATGACTCCTATATATTCAACGATGACTCTCGTGATCGTGTGAACCAACAACGCCGTGAACTCCCTTTGTCTCGCGATATTTTACTTGTCCGAGATTCGATCATTGGTATCAACCATACCTTGTTCAATCTCGTTACCGACAAGTACTCTTTTCTCGTTCCCGTGATATAACATCCTTGTGATCATATCACGTGCTTGCAAGCGGTTTCGATGTGATATCACCGAGAGGGCCCAGAGTATATCTCTCCGTCATTTGGATGGACAAATCCCACTCTTGATCCATGATCCTCAACTAATACTTTCCGAATACTCAATGACACCTTTATAGTCACCCTGTTACGGTGTGATGTTTGATGCCATCAAAGCACTCTTCCGGTATCAGTGATTGACATGATCTCATGGTATAAGGAATAAGTTACTTCGTGTGTTTGATATAACAATGTAAACTAAATGACTTGATCGCATTGCTATATTCTCTTTGGGTATATGTTCATCACATCATTCTTCTAATGACATGACCCCGTTATTAATAACATCCGATGTTCATGATCAGGAAACCTTGATCATCTATTAATCAACGAGCTAGTTAAAAGAGAGGCTTTACTAGGAACCATTGTTTGTTTATTAAGCACACATGTATCAACGTTTCCGGTTAATACAATTCTAGCATGAGAAATAAACATTCATCATAAACAAGGAATAAGATAATAACCATTTTATTATTGCCTCTCGGGCATATTCCCTTCAACTCCGCCGCAAGCCAAAAGGGCCCCGTCACCGCTTTCGCGGCACGGTTTGCATTGGAACAACTCGATAAATAAAGCAAGGTTTGGTGGGACACATAAATAGGATTCGCAGAGGACGATGAAATGGGTGATGTTTAACATAGAGTTAGGCCCTATGTCAAAGACTCGGAGGCCATAATGGCTAAGAAGTTCGTGAAAAAAGGAGTGACCCGGGGGACGAAATCCCCGGATCACGTGCTCAACAAAGCAGATTACCTCGTTAGGACCAGGGGTGGGCCGGGTCTCATCACCCGGAACTCTCCAAAGGATGTCCTCCTGGGAAGGGAGGAAGCCGGACTCGGCAAGCTCATCTAGCTTCGCCTTGGTCACGGTGGACCGTGCCCAGTTGGCCGATATGGACTGAGTCGGCCTTGGCTTTGCCGGCTGTTTTCCCTTGTTCTTGGGCGCCATGGGTGCAGTCTACAAAACAAGAGATAAAAGGTGCAGAGTATGAGTAATTAAGACCCGGAAAGGGGTTGATTATCCGATTAACAAAAGAGCGGCTGAAAGACTCGGAATTTACAAGTTATCCGAGTATTAACAGACAGTTACAAATTTTTTGACAGATTGCATCTAGGCGAAGAAATTTACGGAGAAATCTACGAAGAAATTTATGACCACGAGTGACAGAACAGTCCTACCAAGCCTAGCTTAAGTGATTGAGTGAGAAAGAGCAAGGCCTGAGAGATACAAATCAATACAGAGCAAGGAGATCGCCTACGGGCGGACCTAGATCTAACCTGATTCGAGCAAAAGGCTTGAGAATAAATTTCATGGAGGAAGAAGGCTTACCGGCAAGGTCTGGAGGAGGTTGCGGCGGCGGCAAATGGCGCAGCCGCGGTGACCTGCGGGATCTTCCGGCGGGCAGCTCGCGGGCGCGGTGGCGGTGCTTGACGGTGGCGCGGCACGAGCGGAAGCGGAGCGCAGGCGGCGACGGCTCGCTTCCGGCTGCTCTCCGGTAGGCTCCGTGGCGGCGCAACGGCGAGCTCGAGCAAGGGGGTGCCAATGGAGGTTGAAGGCGAAAGGGGCGAGTGAGATGGGGGAAATGGAACGTTAGGGTTAGGTTATCCCCCAAGGCCCTTATTTGTAAGTGCAGGTGGGGAAACCTAGGCTGGTGAGCGGGAGCCAAAAATTTTGGGAGGAGAGATACCCGCCCGGATTTTTTGGGATAAGTGGTTAACTACCTGTGCGAGATATCCAGAAAAGATCGGAGCAAATCGCTTCCGTGATATCCGGACTAATTTGCGATAGAAAGTTAGCCGGGTCTTCTGTGTTTTCTTAGGAGTGTTGACCCGGGAAAATGAGGATGGATTCGGGGAAAGCCGGGTTAATATATGGACCACCAGTGGAGTTAGGCCTAGCTATTTATCAGAGCAATCTAACCCGGCCTTTTATGAACTTGTATGTTTGTTATTTTTGCAGGGAATAGCATGCGCTTCAAGGAGGATCTCGAGAAGCCCAAGCTATTCTGGGGACTACTGATGGAGGGATAATAACCCGGTAGGCTAACGCCAAGGTGTAATTCGGCCCAAAGGGAGCTGCGCAAGACCCGGCTTAGGGAAAAGGAGTTTCTAGAAGGCCCAAGAGTGTAGGCCTCGTAACCCGGATTGTGGGTTTCGATAAGGAAACTTAGGGTTTGTAAGCGGTGCCCAGGTAGGACTCCGAGTGTACCTTGGACAGGAAGCCAGGGGGTCCGGATATTATATAAGCCGGCTCCTAGGGTTAGATTAGACGAGACACACGAGATTCACCAGCTATTCAAGTATCCCCTGTAATATCAGAGTTGATTTAATAAGATCTAGATCGGAGACTCGGCGACTTGATTGCCGGCTACCAGATCGTTTCATCACCATGATTTCCCCTGAGCAAAACCCTCTCCCAAACACCAGAGTCGATTTACCCCAAGACAAGTTACCCCTGGTAACGCCTGCCGTGATTATCCCACGACAACCATCGTGGTGGCCACAGCCAGGCGGTGGAGCGTAGTCATGGGCGGCGACGTGTACGTAGTTGCTCGGCGGGAGACGTCCCAACGGCGCATCGCCTCGGCAGTGACAGCAACAACACAGCTCGAGGGCGGAGCGCCTGGGAACAACAGCAACACGCTAGGAGCAGCCAGGAGCTGGCCGGAGCAGAGGAGGGGCCACGAGTGCCAAAACCCTAAACCTAGGGTTGGGGTGCACACGGTCACCACCGCGAGGGAAACCCAAATCGAGGTAAAGGAGAAGATGGAGTCGAAGACAGCGCGTTGTTTGCGTCCAGGCGCAGCGACAGGAGAAATTCGGCGACGGCGGAAGCGATGCGATCGCCCGGGAGTCGCAAGAGCGAGGAGAGAACGAGAGGGGTGCGGGTGCGAGTGCGATTGAGGGTCGGGCTCGGGCTCTTCCCCTAGCCGGTTGGATTCAACCCACAGGTGGGCAGGCTCACCAGTCAGCCCAAAGGGCTAAATGGTCTTTTGACCATTTCCCTAAAAGAAAAAAAAGAAAAATCATATAAAAAATTAGGAAAAAGTTCATAAATGAATAAATAAAATTCTAAATAATAATACCAATACTCCAACAATTTAAATGAGTTAAATGATTTTTTTTTACCGTAAACTTATAATTTTAAAATAAAAACTTTGAGGAAAATAATAAAATTATTCTTAATTCCTTACTCATAAATGTCAACTTATATAATTTTTAGTGCCTAATTATCATAAACTTTATTATTCTTTGTTCACTAATTTTATCAAAATTCATTAAAGAAATTAAATTAAATAGAAAATATAAATTCTAAAATAATTAAAAACCACATTTGCTTGAATAATTAAAATCAATTCGAAGAAAAATACATACATGTCATTATAATGCTTAATAGCATCATTTGCTTCTTTAAACATTATCCTTACCAGACAATGATGGAATTTCGTAGAACAAGGAAGTCAGGAATTGCACCAAGCATCAGACTCCACTACCTATCCATATCAAGGCAAGTTCATGACTTGCTCATGTCCTCTGAAATATTTCCTAAGAACTATTTTCAAAAAACCTATCGTAATACCACTTATGCTCAAAAGAATGCATGATTCTATTTTTATATTAATATGACTAATTGAATGACTACACGAGTGGTAGTGTTATATTTGGTGGGCAGATGTGACCATGGTAATATGAATAGGTCAAAGGAAAGTTCCATCTGCATGGGAAAGTATTACCTATGAATTAACCACAAATGTCGTCATGATTCTTGCACCGTAAATACTGCGTTAACCATGGGTCTTGTATGGGGCGAGTAAGCGAAATGTGATCTTTCCGCATTCACATGTCAATGGGCTGCCAGAGACGTTCGCTATAGGTCTTGCACGACTACATGCACATGAGTGGGATCCCTTAATTCCCATAGACTCTGGGTTCTATGATGGTCTGCTCGGGGCGCCTAGATATCCATTGTGAGGGGTGGAATCAGGGGTTAAACCTGCGTGGCAGAAATGGGTGGGCATCTGTTGTGCAGAGAAGCATGATTTGGATTGGATCAATAACCGGGTCCCACACCTAAATGGTCGTGGGCAAGATCGCGCGCCTGGTTGAGCAACATGGTCTTGATCGCCTATGGGTAAAGTAACGCACCTCTGCAGAGTATAAAAGGATGTGGCATGTTACCCCATGTTCCGGGAAGGAGCTGCGAATGCCGTAGGAAAGGCAACTCCATGAAGTTCTAATCTTGTGAAGGCTTGGCGGGCATAGTTTTCCAAAGTAAAAGCAACCTCTTGAAGAAACGTTTTCACTCAAAACATGCATTAGTCTAGATTCTTCAGAATCGAGGACTGTACATAGTGCATCCACCACCCACCTTATTTAATGAAATTGTTGAGTAACGCTCGTTACTTTCATTTCCATTTGACCCCCTGCTTAGGATATGTGAACCTCGAGGAGGCACCATTCAACATCATCGGAGGCCAACAAGACATCTACTACGAGGAGCCAGATCTCTCCGTAGGAGTTGAAGGGGTGGATTACACCATCTAATATGGAGCCAGCCCAGATGGGGCTGAGTCTGACTATGTTTAGCCTGGTCTAGAAACCGATACCTACGCACGGATGAATCGCGCAGCCCTGAACTTCTATAATGGGTTGTTCAGTTCCCGTGTATGCACCTACTTTACATTTCAGTTGTTGTTTCGTCTTCAATAATGATGTGACCTCATCATGAGATCATTCTCTTGTATGGACACTATGTTCTGTAATATATGTTTGTATGACAATCAAGTCCCGCAATGTTTCTGATGTACCACCCTGAGGGATGTAATATTTGCGGAACGGTGTTCTTTGAGTGTTATGTCAACGACTTGCGTACTACAACATGCAGTGGTATGCTGGGTCACCGTAACCGCCATGTGGCCACGTCCACGGGTGGTTAAAGCTGGCCCACCTTCCAGCGGGTCACCAGCCCGCCGCCCCCGTAACCCCCCACGCGGCCACCTCACCTTCATTGCCCACCTCGTCTTCACAAACGCGCGCCACCTCGCCACTACGGCCCGACTGCCTCGTATTTACAACCGCCACCTCGCCTTCCCGCCCCCGCTACCTCGTTTTCCCCACCCCCGGTCCTTTATAATGGGACCCCTGGACAGCGATACCGCCTTCCCCAACCCTACACGGAGCCATGTCGCGGTGGTTCAAGAAGCCCAAGAACCAGCACGAGTCTAGTGGCCCCTCTAGCCAGAGAAGGCCACCGCGGGCCACGCTTCCTGCTCCCTCCTCCCCGCGCCGCTCTGTTCCGCCTCCACCGCTGGAGGCGTTCGGCATCACGCCGTGGGGCGCGCAGATGCAAGGACGACGTTCCACACCACCTCCGGCGCGGCAGAGCAAGCGGGTGCGCTGCTATGTTCGGGTCGCCGAGTGCGGGTGGCATTCAAACCTGAGTCCCCAACGGATTCCGGTGCCGCCGATCCCGGCCAGCAGACGAACCAGTGAGCTCGAGATCGCGCGCCACCGCCGCCTCCTCCCGGCGGACCTCCTCAACGACCTCGCCTACGCGCTAGAGTCCCCCTACTAGGACCAGTGGTTCACGGAGGAGCACGAAGACCGCCTCCGCGCTTTCTTCCTGTAACACCTGGGGTGTTCCCCCTTAGTAGATTTGGTTGCTTCCTTTTCCTTTTTGCATCACATGCATCACATAAGCATTGCATCCTGTTTTCAAAACAACTGGAAAACTCTAACCAAATTAAACTTTCAAACATTGTCCAAATTTCCAATTTAAAAAAATTGCAAACTAAAACAACTCAATTGTTTCCAATAGTTTTGAAGTTGAAATTATTTAAATTGCTTGTTAAATAAAACCTCCCTTTAATCAACACCCCAAATGATAAATTCAAATTCATTTCAAAAATCAATCATAATGGGCATGATCAAATTGTGGTTTAAAAAAAATTAACAACTTGCAAACTTTTAAGGTCACTAAGTTTTCATAGTGTTTGGGCTTATTAAATAAAATTTGTCTATTTTAAAAATCAAATGAAAACCCTATATGAATTTCAAATACCAAAATTCAAACTATTTGTCCTTTTTTTCAAATGGTTGAAAATAAGTGAACCTACCTTTGTTGTTGCTGTTTTGTAAGCCAAGTAAAAATAGTTTATAAAAATTAAAACCCTCAAACCCCAACCTATTCTCTTCTCTCTCCTTTTTCTTTCTTGCAAAAAAAAAGAAAAGGAAAATTAAAACAGCAAGGAGAGAGGCAGACCAGCCCTCTCCCCTTTTTCTTTCCCTCAGCCCACCCTAGCCAGCCCACCACTTAAGCCCGATACCGTTTCGGTCGCGGTCATCGTCCTCGCTGTCGTCACCCTCCGTACGAACCACTGCAGCGCCGTGCGATCCTCTCTCCCCCCTCCCGATGAGCTGCCGTACGAGCTCGACAGCTCCATTAAAACCCACCTCCCCTCCTGCGTGACCTAGCCACCCCCCTCCCATCTCCCTCCGCCGCCGATTCTTCTCTTCCTCCCACCTCTCTGTCCCCTTCCCCTCCGTTCTGTGCCGAGAGGGATTGGCAGCGCCGACCGCCGTCGCTGTGCCTCATCGTCACGGAGTTCCATCATCAGCGCCGGCCGCGGGAACGGAGCAGACACGAGTGCTGCTACCTCTACGACCCCGAGGACGAGCGCGTGCTTCCGCGGACGGCCGCCGGCGAGCGTTTCCCCGACGCGGTGTGAACCCCGACGCCGTTTTCTGGCCCTCTCTGTCGACGACAAGGGGTACCACAACGTCATCGGGCCCCCTCGAGGTGAGCTCCACCCCCGGATCCCCTTACCCTCCTCACTTTGTGCTCTGGATGCGCCGCCGTCGTGCGCCATCGTGTTCGCTGCCGGCGAGAGAAGCCATGTTTCCGTCAGGTTCAGATCGCTGTCAAAGTTCAGTTACAGCAGTCGTGTACATTACTTCCTTCGTCAGTCTCACATACCAACAGCAACGAGCCGAGCAGCGCAGCGGTACTGTCCCTCTCGCACGCGATGCAGGTCGCGGGTTCGACCCCCAGTGCGCCCAAGCTCCTGGCCCACGCGTCATTGGCGTTGGTGGCCACGGTGGATCCACCCCCGCACGCGTGGCTGCCCGCGTGGCGCCTGGCCCACGCGTCAGTGGCCCCAGGTGGCTGCTGCGCGGTGCAGACCCATTTTTTTTCTCTCTCTCGCACAGTATTCTCACACAAGCCCATGTCCCCCTGTTTTTCTTCACAGCACAGCCCCTGCCTTTTACAAATTGAACCCTAAAATTTCAAATGGCAATAACTTTCAAACCCCAACTCCAAATTTAAAATATGAAATATGTTTTTCAGTCAAAATTCAATGTACTTTCTGTTTATCAACCTTGTTTTGCAATTTGGGCAATTAAAATTAAGGTTATCTAATAATCCTTAAATTGGTTAATTAAATGGCATAATTAATAACTTTCTAATGGTTGCTCCAAATTAAATACTCAAAACATGAATTTCATCCAAAATCACATGCCACACTTGAATATCAACTTTCTTTTCTGGTTTTGCAACATTTAAATTGAATAATTGTTTCATCTCTTAATTAATGCATTTAAAATTGGTAATATGCTTAACTAAATCATTTGAAATTGTTTTCCAACAAATAAAATATGTTTTCCATGCTATTTTAAACCACCTTTTCAAATATAAATTTTGTTTCGTGATTTGAGTAATTAAAATTGCTTAAATAATTTTAAACCTTGTTTAAATCATTTAAATTTGCTAAATTCATAACTTGCTCAAATTAAATTATTTTTGAACTTATAAAATATGTTTTCAAACCAGAAAAACATAACCTTTTCAAATATGAATTTGAATTTATGTTTTGAACAGATAAAATTCAAATAATATTCACACTTGAATTAAATTCAATTAAATCTTGTTTAACTTGTTTAATTCATAATTAAATCATTGTAATTCCTTTTTCAATAATTGAAACATGTAATCCACCTAAAATTTTGTGATCTTCTCAAATATGAACTTTGTTATCTGTTTTGAACAATTTAACTTGATGAAAATAACAAATGCTTGTGTGACACCTTTAAGTAACCAAAATTCCAAAACTTAATAAGTGAATTTCAAAATGGGTAAACCTTCTCCCAATTGGTTCTATTGTTGTTATTTTGTTGTTTTCCTCATCCATGCATCATACTAAACCACTTTCACCTGTTGGTTAGTTGTAAAACAATTGTTTCAACCATAATTCATGGGCTTTTCATATGCAACTCAAATTGCATATGGGTCCATTTAAACATGTTATCATGTCAACTAGTTTATTTCTATGCATCCATTAAATTGTCATGCATCCCTATCTTGATCATGCTGGATCTTTTGCCGTAGTAGTAATTGTTGCATCCGGTGTTTGTTCGAGGTTTGTTGCTTCTTCCCGGATAGGACGTTGAGATGATGTGAGCAACGACAAGTTCTGTGGATGTACCTCTACTTGCTGGATTCCAGGCAAGTATACTCACTTGCTGCCAAATGGCTTCCTTTCATCACTTGTTACCGATTCTTTCCGTTGTTCTTATTCTAGCCTTTTGATTCGATGCTTGTGTCTCGATCCTATTATATGTTTACCTTGCAGCCATGATATAGCCTTCCTTCCACCTCCTATTAACTGTTGTTTGTTTACCCTGTTGGCCCTCGTGTCGTAGTTGCATGCTTAGTGTTGTTTGCGCTCAAGTCTTGTTGTTCCTTTCATATCACCTGTTTAGTTTGATAGTTGGGTTTCAATTCAATCAACAACATGTTAATGTTTTGGGAAATAATAATTTGATGATAAGGCACTGGCAGGAGGCCCGGCGTGGTTTTGAAGCCTGCTAGTGTCGACCCTAATTAGGAAAAGGGTCTTGTCTACTGATCCATGATGAGCGCACTAACCGCATGTGGGAAGCGAGTATGGGCGCCCCCCTCAACTTGATTCGATTCGCATCTCGTCCAAATCGCCACACTTAGTTCGGGCTTTCCATTTGATGCATGCATGTGCAGGTGCGAACCCTTGGCGCCAGGGTGGAACTTTTGTAGTCGGCATTTAGGGCGGCGTGGTCTTAGAGTGCTATGAGGGTACCCCTTTTCTTCGTGGGGGATCGATTAGCCGCGCACGCACAGCATGTGGTTCTTTGGGCTTGATGCGAAGAAGAGTTGGGTTGTGTTGAGTACCTCGCTTGGTGGGTTGATCCCCCGTCTGGCGGGTTATTCTTACGTCTACGGCCAAATTGGTGCATCCCTGCAGGGTTAAATCTTCTCGAGAAGCCGTGTTTTCCGCGGTTATGGATGACTTGGTGAAAGTACTGGCTAACAAGTACTCAGAACAACTTACACCCAACTAATGATAACTTGACTAGTAATAGTCTTATTGACACAATAATTTGAACCATCATTAATCCAACTGTGTGAGTTATCCTCGGATTGCTTCTTTGGATAAGAGGCGAGATCCAGGATGGGTTTGTTTGATGTTAGTTGTAGTTGGTTACGACACGCTATCTTATCCCCCTCTGTTAGCCGGATGTTGTAGTGAGTTTCTGTAGTTGGTTAGTACAGCCCGCTGCCGCTTAGTTGCAATAACCCCTTCCTTTCCGTTGAACCCAAAGTATTTGTATCTTGTGATGACTGGTTACGCCGGTATCTTGTGAGTATGGTTTATCCACTTGCCAGTACTTAACCGTACTGACCCACGAATCTCTTTCGTGGCTGCATATTCAATATTGCAGTCAACAGGTTTGAAGTCTGACGACGTTAGCTTGGGAATCCCTCCGGCTTGGCCTGGGCAGGGATTGGACGCTCACGGTTATCTTCAGGACTCTTAGTCCAATTTGTATCTTGTCCGTAGCCGGACGCTATGTTGTTTCTTCCGCTGTTATTTGGATCTTTGTATTGTATCAGTTGTATCCTTGGCTCGTTTGAGTCTTCTTGTATATATCTTTTCTGTTGTTGTTGCGGAATATTCGTGAACTGTTGTAATGTTATCACAAGTGGCAACCTGGAATCGGTTATTATGCGGATTTGGCGGGAATGCTGAAATCTGCATAGTGCCCGATCTCGGGGCGTCACACTTCCCTGCGGCCCCAACACCGCCGCCGGTCCCCGAGGCCTACCCCGCACCACAGCCCGACCACGAGGAGGGCATGTGGTTCAACGAGAAGGCCATTGACCACGAGGACTCGAAGATGCAGGCCGCCTACAAGGCCTCCAAGCGGTTCCTCGTCGACGACGAGATCAAGCGTTGGGAGCGCATGCTGGATGAGGCCCAGCCACCGCCTTTGGTGCTGCTCGTGGTGGCACAAGATGAACGCGGAGCTGGAGGACGTGGAGGAGGAGCAGGAGCCTGCTTCTCCCATACCAGCCGGCCTCCTTGGCTAGGGATGGGGCTGAACCGGCGGCAGCCTGTCGCCACCGCCAACGCCGCCTGTGGAGCTACCACCACCACGGGCCCAAGAGGAGCCGCAGCAGCCGGGTACACCGTCGGACCACCTCTGGACCAAGCCGGACTACGTCGTCCTCGAGTAGTCCTCGGCCACCGCCATCGGTGGCCCTTATATATATATATACTGCCGAAATAGTAATATATACTGCATACTGCACGTATATACTCTCCGGTATGATAGATACTACATACTTCATACCAAACACATGTGGGTGTAGCTACACCCGGGATTAGCATGAATTTGTCCTATATAGGGAAAATGGTTTCTACTCCCGGATGTAGTTACACCCACGTCTCATATACTGCCGTACGGAGGTATGTTTCATACTTTTTCGATATAAGTATGTTTATATACTATATCTAAGATACTCCAAAACAATTTACGTGAAAATTATAAAAATGAGCATGTAGTTTGCACTATATATTCAAAATATCAGTATATATGTACGTATAAAAGGAGTATGTAAAAAAATACACATACTACATAGAAAGTAGTATATATACTGCCGAAATAGTAATATATACTGCATACTGCACGTATATACTCTCCGGTATGATAGATACTACATACTTCATACCAAACACATGTGGGTGTAGCTACACCCGGGATTAGCATGAATTTGTCCTATATATATATTGTAAAAAATCCGTTTGTGGTCCGCCCCTTATGTTAGAACCGTTGTTAATTAGACCTATATAATATAAATATTTTTTATTATTACACTTGTCTTTATCGCCAGCGACGGCGCCGGTGAAAGCTCATGATCCCTCTAATGATTTTGGTGATGATAACAACGCGGGTATCATCTCTCTAACAATATTGTTTAAGTATATGCAGCTGGCCTCTCAGATGATTATTGATAAATGCAGTCAAAAAGTTCAAAGAGGAGTTTTGAATATTATCTCTACTAATACCGGATTATTCAGCTGCTATCCCCAGAATTTCCGGTCTATATGGGGCGGAATATCCGGCAGTTGCTTCGGAATATTCCGGTCCCTCTGGCCATTTCAAACCGACTAAGTATTTCTCCTAATGCCCGCGCACAGAAGGTGGGGCGGATATTTGTGACGCCCCGAGATCGGGCACTATGCAGATTTCAGCATTCCCGCCGAATCCGCATAATAACCGATTCCAGGTTGCCATTTATGATAACATTACAACAGTTCACGAATAATCCACAATTACAACAGGAACAGATAGATACAAGATGACTCACACGAGCCGGGGTTACAACTGATACAATACAAAGATCCAAATAACAGCGGAAGAAGCAAACGTCCATCTACGGACAAGATCCAAATTGGACTAAGAGTCCTGAAGATAACCGAAGGCGTCCAATCCCTGCCCAGGCCAAGCCGGAGGGATTCCCAAGCTAACGTCGTCAGACTTCAAACCTGTTGACTGCAATTTGGAATTTGCAGCCACGAAAGAGATTCGTGGGTCAGTACGGTTAAGTACTGGCAAGGGGGACAAAGCCCATACTCACAAGTTATACCGGCGTAGCCAATCATCACAAGATACAAATACTTTAGGATCAACGGAGAAAGAGGGGTTATGGCAAATAAGCGACAGCGGGCTGCACTAACCAACTACAGAGATTCTATTACTTCCAACTATCAGAAAGGAGATAAGATCGAGTGATAGTAACCAACTGAAAGATAACGTCAAACAAACCCATCCTGGATCTCGCCCCTTATCCGAAGAAGCAATCCGAGGATAACTCACACCGTGGTATTATAGATGAATCAAGTTATTGTGTGAATAACCTATTACTAGTCAAGTTATTAATCATTGGGTGAAACATGATTGATCATTATGTTGAAGTTTGTCCTGAGTACTTGTTAGCCAGTACTTTCACCAAGTAATCCATAACCGCGGAAAACACGGCTTCTCGAGAAGATTTACCCTGCAGGGATGCACCAAAGTAACCACACTCATGAATATCCCGCCAGATGGAATGCCTCCCACCAAGCGGGGCACTCAACACAATCCAACCCTTCTTCGCATCAAGCCCAAAGCACCTTGGCGCACGGCTACTCGGGCCCAGAAGAAAATGGACCCTCATAGCACTCTAAGACCGTGTCCCCCTATATGCCGACTACGAAAGTTCCACCCGGGATCCAAGGGCTCGCAAAATCATGCATGCAGCAAATGGAAAACCCGAACTAAATGAGGCGATTTGGACGAGATGCGAATCGGGTCAAACTGAGGGGGAGCCCATACTCCCCAAATGCGGGTAGTGCGCTCATCATGGATCAGTAGACAAGACCCTTTTCCTATTAGGGTCGACACTAGCAGCCTCAAAACCACAAAGGGCCTCCTGCCGGTGCCTTATCATCAAATTTATTATTAATAGTAACACTAGCATGATTGATTGATTGATTAAACATCGAGCCCCCAGAACATAAGGAAGTAATAACAGAAAGTAACGGGTAACAGACTCGAGCAAAACAACCCTAAGCAAGATAGTAAGACACAGGCTCAAGCAAAGGTTATAGGAGGGGAGGTGAGGCAATATCATTGGTTAAAGGATTCATGTGATAGGTTCGTAACAGAAACAACTACTACTAAGGCTAGCAGAAAAGAACAACGGAAGTATCGGTAACAAGTGATGAAAGGCAGCCATATGGCATGCAAGTGAGTATACTTGCCTGAGATCCCGCAAGGTAGCAGAACTTGTCGTTGCTCACATCATCTCAACGTCCTATCCGGGAAGAAGCAACGAACCTCGAACAAACACCGGGATGCAACAATTACTACTACGGCAAAAGATCCAGCATGATCAAGATATGGATGCATGACAATTTAATGGATGCATAGAAATAAACTAGTTGACAAGTTAAACAAATTTAAATGGACCCATATGCAATTTGAGTTGCATATGAAAAGCCCATGAATTATGGTTGAAACAATTGTTTTCCAATTAAGCAACAGGTGGAGGTGGATTAGCATGATGCATGCAAAAGGGAAACAGCAAAGTAACCACATTAGAAACAAATTAGAATAGGGTGTAGCAATTTAGAATTTTATTATTAATTTAGGGAATTTTTGGGTGCCTTAAAGGGAACACACAAGTACTTGTTGTTTTCAACCATTTAAAATGTTCAAAACAAATAACAAAGTTGATATTTGAAAAGAACATCAAATTTTTGTTGGATTACATGTTCACATTTTGAAATTGGACTTGGGTTATTTAATTATGAATTAAACAATATTGAACAACTTTAATTGCATTAAAACAAGTTTTAAATGGTTTAGGCAATTTTAATTATTCAAAACAGGAAACAACAATTATATTTGAATTGGTGGGATGAAATGGTATGGAAAACATATTTTATTTGCATTATTTGGAATTAGTATGAATTATTTATGAATTGTTGCAAATTACAATTGAATTAGTTGAATTCAAATTTGAATTGCATTTTGAAAGTTCAAAACAAAAACAGAAAGCATATTTGAAAAGTTCATGAGTTCTGACTGGGATACATATTTTGTTTGTGCAAAACAGAGTTGAAATGGCAAAGATATGATTTATAGAGGTTACACATTTTCTGAAATTTTTGGTAATTAGAAAAAGGCCTGGAACTTTCTCACCGAAGGAGAGCTAGCCACACTGAATGACAAGCGGGCCAGGAGGAAGCTCGCTGGGGGCCTCAGCTGATGGGACATGGACAGATGGGGACCACCCAGTGCGGGAAATTCACAAAAAGTTGGGGCATTGTGCTCAAACCGGGGTTCGAACCCACAACCCTGGGTGCACGCGGGAGGATGCGCAGCCACTGCGCTACTGCTGCTGGTGTTGATAGCCTAAGAAACTGAAGGAACTTATCCCTGTATCGACCGCTACTGAACTTTGCAGGGAAAACTTCAGACGAGATCGGAACAGAGTCTGGGCGAAACGATCATCGGAGCCATCGCACAGGGCGACCGGCGACCAGACCCAGCGACGGCGACGCGATGGGGCCACACCTCTCAGGAGGGAGGAGGGGCCCTAAGGCGGGAGGGAACGCTCACCTCGATTTGTTGCTGTCGCAGGAGAGGCGACAGACGACGCTGTCGACTGACAGCGACAGAAGGAGCAGCCGGCGGCGGAAACGGACGGCGCCGGCCATCGGGTCCTCCTCTCGCCGCTGCGCCTTCACGAAAGTTGGAGGTGGAACAACGACGATCCCATTCCCGGGGTTGGAGGAACCTCGAGGTGGCCGGTGGCAGGGCTAGGGGAGGAAGGTGGCGTCTCGGGATGGTTTAGTCTGTCGAAGTTCAGAAAACAGATGAACAGAAGGTGAACTCGGGGGGGAAGAGAGGGAAACGGCGCTAGGGTTAGGGAGATGGCGGCTCTAGGGTTCCTAGCTAGCAGCAGAGGGGGAAGGTAGGTACTTAACAGGGGGATGACCTTGTACGGCAGTGAATCAAACGGAGGAGGGGATGATCCTGTGGCTCTGCAGGTGATCGTACAATTGGGGAAGAAGACAAACAGAGAGAGAGATGGGCCAGAAAGAAGTGGGCTGGGGGAGAAAAGTAATGGGCTGTGGGCTGCTCTCTCTCCTTGGCTGTTATCTCCTTTTAATTTTTTTTTTTTTTTTTTTTTTTTTTTGCAAAGGAAAGAAAGGGAGAGATAGAAAGGATTTTTGGGGATTTTAGGGTTTGTTTTCATTAAATAATTTGATTATTTTTTCCAAAACAGGAAGATGAAAGCAAAGTTAGCATTATTTTCACAAGGTGGGAAGTTTAATTAAATTAAAGTTGTTTAGTTGAAAATTTTCCAAAATAGGGTTTGAGGTTTGCATTTTTATAATTTTATTAGGTTGCAAAACAATAAACAAAGCAAAGGTTAGTTTAATGATTTCAAAAGTGGTATATTAGTTTGATTTAAGTGGTTAGTGGAATTTCAAATAATGTTTTTGATTTTGGGAATTTTGGAAACAACAAGGTTTATTTAACAAGTTCAAGCAACAATACCAACCTTATTGAATTCAAATTGTTTTGAAAAAAAAAAAACAGAATGCAATGCTCATGAATGCATATGATGCAAGCAAAAAGAAAACAAACACTCTCTAATAGGGTAACACCCCAGGTGTTACAGACGACACCACTAACAAGGGATTGCGCCCTCGCAATCCACCTGCTAACCCGGGAGGGAAAGAAGTTTTAACTATCGATTCTTCGCGCTTCCGTTGATCTCCTCGACACCACTAACAAGGGATTCTTGCTCGGTGACGACGATGTTCTTCCACCAGGAATCTTCCGATGATCGAACCTATTAGGTTAAAGGCTCAGAAAACGTCCACCCGCGTAGGATCCTAAACACTTTGAAAGGTAGATAGGAAGAGAGACTCCAAATACAAATAAGATGGGAGGGGAAATAGAATAGAGGTAAGGAGAAAACAAGAATCCTATTGAGATGCCTTTCCCAAAATAGTTTAGCAGAACTAGTTTTTGACACTCTAGAAACAACGACCGTTAGCGAGGTTAACCTACAGGCTTTGTGGACCCGTTGCTTCGATAACCATTCGTATCGAAACAATATCGGGAATCGGAACCAAGGCTCTGATACCATTTGTGACGCCCCGAGATCGGGCACTATGCAGATTTCAGCATTCCCGCCGAATCCGCATAATAACCGATTCCAGGTTGCCATTTATGATAACATTACAACAGTTCACGAATAATCCACAATTACAACAGGAACAGATAGATACAAGATGACTCACACGCCGGGGTTACAACTGATACAATACAAAGATCCAAATAACAGCGAAGAAGCAAACGTCCATCTACGGACAAGATCCAAATTGGACTAAGAGTCCTGAAGATAACCGAAGGCGTCCAATCCCTGCCCAGGCCAAGCCGGAGGGATTCCAAGCTAACGTCGTCAGACTTCAAACCTGTTGACTGCAATTTGGAATTTGCAGCCACGAAAGAGATTCGTGGGTCAGTACGGTTAAGTACTGGCAAGGGGGACAAAGCCCATACTCACAAGTTATACCGGCGTAGCCAATCATCACAAGATACAAATACTTTAGGATCAACGGAGAAAGAGGGGTTATGGCAAATAAGACAGCGGGCTGCACTAACCAACTACAGAGATTCTATTACTTCCAACTATCAGAAAGGAGATAAGATCGAGTGATAGTAACCAACTGAAAGATAACGTCAAACAAACCCATCCTGGATCTCGCCCCTTATCCGAAGAAGCAATCCGAGGATAACTCACACCGTGGTATTATAGATGAATCAAGTTATTGTGTGAATAACCTATTACTAGTCAAGTTATTAATCATTGGGTGAAACATGATTGATCATTATGTTGAAGTTGTCCTGAGTACTTGTTAGCCAGTACTTTCACCAAGTAATCCATAACCGCGGAAAACACGGCTTCTCGAGAAGATTTACCCTGCAGGGATGCACCAAAGTAACCACACTCATGAATATCCCGCCAGATGGAATGCCTCCCACCAAGCGGGGCACTCAACACAATCCAACCCTTCTTCGCATCAAGCCCAAAGCACCTTGGGCGCACGGCTACTCGGGCCCAGAAGAAATGGACCCTCATAGCACTCTAAGACCGTGTCCCCCTATATGCCGACTACGAAAGTTCCACCCGGGATCCAAGGGCTCGCAAAATCATGCATGCAGCAAATGGAAAACCCGAACTAAATGAGGCGATTTGGACGAGATGCGAATCGGGTCAAACTGAGGGGGAGCCCATACTCCCCAAATGCGGGTAGTGCGCTCATCATGGATCAGTAGACAAGACCCTTTTCCTATTAGGGTCGACACTAGCAGGCCTCAAAACCACAAAGGGCCTCCTGCCGGTGCCTTATCATCAAATTTATTATTAATAGTAACACTAGCATGATTGATTGATTGATTAAACATCGAGCCCCAGAACATAAGGAAGTAATAACAGAAAGTAACGGGTAACAGACTCGAGCAAAACAACCCTAAGCAAGATAGTAAGACACAGGCTCAAGCAAAGGTTATAGGAGGGGAGGTGAGGCAATATCATTGGTTAAAGGATTCATGTGATAGGTTCGTAACAGAAACAACTACTACTAAGGCTAGCAGAAAAGAACAACGGAAGTATCGGTAACAAGTGATGAAAGGCAGCCATATGGCATGCAAGTGAGTATACTTGCTGAGATCCCGCAAGGTAGCAGAACTTGTCGTTGCTCACATCATCTCAACGTCCTATCCGGGAAGAAGCAACGAACCTCGAACAAACACCGGGATGCAACAATTACTACTACGGCAAAAGATCCAGCATGATCAAGATATGGATGCATGACAATTTAATGGATGCATAGAAATAAACTAGTTGACAAGTTAAACAAATTTAAATGGACCCATATGCAATTTGAGTTGCATATGAAAAGCCCATGAATTATGGTTGAAACAATTGTTTTCCAATTAAGCAACAGGTGGAGGTGGATTAGCATGATGCATGCAAAAGGGAAACAGCAAAGTAACCACATTAGAAACAAATTAGAATAGGGTGTAGCAATTTAGAATTTTATTATTAATTTAGGAATTTTTGGGTGCCTTAAAGGGAACACACAAGTACTTGTTGTTTTCAACCATTTAAAATGTTCAAAACAAATAACAAAGTTGATATTTGAAAAGAACATCAAATTTTTGTTGGATTACATGTTTCACATTTTGAATTGGACTTGGGTTATTTAATTATGAATTAAACAATATTGAACAACTTTTAATTGCATTAAACAAGTTTTAAATGGTTTAGGCAATTTTAATTATTCAAAACAGGAAACAACAATTATATTTGAATTGGTGGGATGAAATGGTATGGAAAACATATTTTATTTGCATTATTTGGAATTAGTATGAATTATTATGAATTGTTGCAAATTACAATTGAATTAGTTGAATTCAAATTTGAATTGCATTTGAAAGTTCAAAACAGAAAACAGAAAGCATATTTGAAAAGTTCATGAGTTTCTGACTGGGATACATATTTTGTTTGTGCAAAACAGAGTTGAAATGGCAAAGATATGATTTATAGAGGTTACACACATTTTCTGAAATTTTTGGTAATTAGAAAAGGCCTGGAACTATTCTCACCGAAGGAGAGCTAGCCACACTGAATGACAAGGGCCAGGAGGAAGCTCGCTGGGCCTCAGCTGATGGGACATGGACAGATGGGGACCACCCAGTGCGGGAAATTCACAAAAAGTTGGGGCATTGTGCTCAAACCGGGTTCGAACCCACAACCCTGGGTGCACGCGGGAGGATGCGCAGCCACTGCGCTACTGCTGCTGGTGTTGATAGCCTAAGAAACTGAAGGAACTTATCCCTGTATCGACCGCTACTGAACTTTGCAGGGAAAACTTCAGACGAGATCGGAACAGAGTCTGGGCGAAACGATCATCGGAGCCATCGCACAGGGGCGACCGGCGACCAGACCCAGCGACGGCGACGCGATGGTTGGGCCACACCTCTCAGAGCAGGAGGGAGGAGGGGCCCTAAGGCGGGAGGGAACGCTCACCTCGATTTGTTGCTGTCGCAGGAGAGGCGACAGACGACGCTGTCGACTGACAGCGACAGAAGGAGCAGCCGGCGGCGGAAAACGGACGGCCGGCCATCGGGTCCTCCTCTCGCCGCTGCGCCTTCACGAAAGTTGGAGGTGGAACAACGACGATCCCATTCCGGGGTTGGAGGAACCTCGAGGTGGCCGGTGGTGGCAGGGCTAGGGGAGAAGGTGGCGTCTCGGGATGGTTTAGTCTGTCGAAGTTCAGAAGAACAGATGAACAGAAGGTGAACTCGGGGGGGAAGAGAGGGAAACGGCGCTAGGGTTAGGGAGATGGCGGCTCTAGGGTTCCTAGCTAGCAGCAGAGGGGGAAGGTAGGTACTTAAGCAGGGGGATGACCTTGTACGGCAGTGAATCAAACGGAGGAGGGGATGATCCTGTGGCTCTGCAGGTGATCGTACAATTGGGGAAGAAGACAAACAGAGAGAGAGATGGGCCAGAAAGAAGTGGGCTGGGGGAGAAAAGTAATGGGCTGTGGGCTGCTCTCTCTCCTTGGCTGTTATCTCCTTTTAATTTTTTTTTTTTTTTTTTTTTTTTTTTTTTTTTTGCAAAGGAAAGAAAGGGAGAGATAGAAAGGATTTTTGGGGATTTTAGGGTGGTTTGTTTTCATTAAATAATTTGATTATTTTTTCCAAAACAGGAAGATGAAAGCAAAGTTAGCATTATTTTCACAAGGTGGGAAGTTTAATTAAATTAAAGTTGTTTAGTTGAAAATTTTCCAAAATAGGGTTTGAGGTTTGCATTTTTATAATTAATTTTATTAGGTTGCAAAACAATAAACAAAGCAAAGGTTAGTTTAATGATTTCAAAAGTGGTATATTAGTTTGATGTTTAAGTGGTTAGTGGAATTTCAAATAATGTTTTGATTTTGGGAATTTTGGAAACAACAAGGTTTTATTTAACAAGTTCAAGCAACAATACCAACCTTATTGAATTCAAATTGTTTTGAAAAAAAAAAAAACAGAATGCAATGCTCATGAATGCATATGATGCAAGCAAAAAGAAAACAAACACTCTCTAATAGGGTAACACCCCAGGTGTTACAATATTTGCCCGGAATAATCCGGGGCAAATTTCCGGCCCTCTGGTCCTTAGCAGTTTTCGGAGATTCCTCAGGTGACCGCGCACAGAGATGGGGGCAGAATTTTCCGGCCCCGGAATATTCAAATTTCCGCCCCCCGGATTATTCAAATGTCCGGCCTGGTCCTTGGCAGTTTTTCGGCGCGGTGCTGCGGCCCGCACACAGAGATGGGGCGGAATTTTCCGGTCCCGGAATATTCAAAATTTTGCCCCCCCCCCCCCGGACATTTCAAATATCCGGCCTTGCTGGACCGGAAATTTCCGGTGCTTACCCCAGAATATTCCGGCCCTGGCACACTGCAACGGTCAGAAATTGCAGGAGCCTATAAATAGTTGTCTTCTTCCTCTAGATAGCTAGTTCGTCCATTCCTCTCTCTCCTCCATTGTTGAAGAGCTCAAAACGCCCCGATATCCCTCCTCCTCCAAGCAAACTCGATGCCCTTCAAGGATCTCATGGAGGAGGACTAGATCTACCTTTCTACCAAGCCAAAAATTGTATTCCCACACCATACCTCTTGGGATCTTGTAATCTCTTGGTTGCTTTGTCATCCAAGGGAAACCCTAGTGCTTGTAGCTTCCACCTTGTAGCAAGAAGCTTCGGATTGTTGAGAGCCTGCATCTCACTTGTGGAGTAGCCTGAACCATTTGTAAAGGTTTGGTCAACGCCTTCAAGTCGACCTCATAGTGGAAACGAGAATCTCCCTCACCGGAGAAGCTCAAGGAGAACAAGGTGTGCACATTCGTGCTATTGAGGAGCGCCTAGGTGGCTCCCCACCTCTCCAACGTAGACCTACTTCTTTTAAGAAGGAACTACGGGAAACATATCCTTGTCTCCGTGTTTTTCACTTGTGGTTATATTGTGCCTTGCATTTACTTCCGTTGCTACTCGTTATTTGACACATAGGGTGTCTACTTAGTTTCACATCTAGATAACCAAGTTATTAACTTTCCAAAGCCCCCACTAAAATTGAAAAAGGCTTAAAATTTGTAGGTCACCTATTCACGCCCCCCCTCTAGTTGACCTTTGTGTACTTTCAATTGGTATCAGAGCCTTGGCTCTTTTATCAGGCTTAACCGCCTAAGAGTATCATGGTCAACGGAGATGATCCCGAATCTTCAAAGGAGGAGCTCTCCAAAATGGCAGACACTATAGCTAACCTAGAGACAACGGTTTGTACTATCCAAACCCAATTGTCCAAGGTTAGCTCTAGTGTAGGCTCAGAGGTTTCCTCCATCAAGAAGATGTTGGGGAACATGATGGGTAAACCTCAGGGGTCGTCGAACTCTCCCCACGTCTCCGAGGAGGATAGTTCGAAAGAGGAAACGATTCCGGACGATTCCCAAGTCGAAGAGAACATTGCCAAAGCTAAGGCTAAAGCCGCACAAAAGGCTAAAGCCAAGGCAAAGGAGAGTTCCGGTGGCTCCAAGTCTCAAACGGCTAATGGTTCTGGGGTCCACGCACAAGTTCCACCTCCTCAAAATTATGACTCCATTCACCCAATTGTTTCCATGCCACACATTCTTAATGTTGGACTTCCTCCCATGCTTAACACTAATGAATTATCTTCTTGGAAGTTTGAAATGGAGTCACATATTTCTGGATCATGCACTGCATTGTGGAGGAGTGTGATTCATGGGTTTCATCCGCCCCGAGCAACTTGACTCCAAGGGAGGATGTGGAATCTCAACTCAACAAGACTGCTCTCGCTATCATCCAGACGGCTCTCCCAAGGGAGCATCTCACTCACATTCGTGGTTGCAAGACCACCAAGGAGGCTTGGGACAAGCTTGACACCTTGTTTCAAGGAAATGCTAGCATCCAATCTTCCAAGTATGATGTGGCCATTGACAACTCCGAGAACATTGTTATGTAAGAGGATGAGACTCCTGAAGGGCTATATAGAAGAGTTGTCACTCTTGCCAATCAATTGAGAGACTTTGGAAAGGAAGAGATCTCCGATGAGTGGATAAAGAGGAAATTTGTCAAAGCCAATACACCATTTGAGAAGAATCTCTCCACTAGCATCCAGACAAGAGCGGACTATAATGCTCTCAACTCCATTGGTGTGCTTAGTGAGTTCATCGCCATCTCTCTATCACACAAAAGTGCGGATGATGCTCTAGCTCGCTCTAGAGGAATGGGAAAGTCACCCAACCTCGCATTGAAGTCAAAGGCAATGGCTCGAGTTGAAGAAAGTGAAGAAGAGGATGATGATGAGGAAGACTATGAAGAGACCTACACGGGAGCTCACAAGTGCATCGCTCTCGCTATGCATGGATATTGGAAGAGATGGGAATCTCACAAGGCCGGCTCTCCAAGACCTCCATGAACCAAGAACTACAAGAAGAAGGGGGCGTCTGAGGACATGCTACAACTGTGGTAGCGCAAACCATTTCGTCAAGTAGTGCCCCTTTTAGCCAAGAGAAGAAAATGAAGGCAAGCTTGTTTGCAAAAACAATGCCAAGGCTCCACAAAAGAAGAACTTCGCTAGAAGAGTGCTGATGGAGGGATAATAACCCGGTAGGCCAAACTCCAAGGAGTAACCCGGCCCAAAGGACGCTGTGTAGGATCCGGCTAAGGATAAAGAAACTTTTGGAAGGCCCAAGTTTGTAGGCCCAGTAACCCGGATTGTGGGTTATGGTAAAGGAAAGATAGGGTTTGTGCGCCGTGTCCGGTTAGGATCCAGGGTGCGCCTTGGAGGGTAAGCCAGGGGGTACGGGTACTTTATAAACCGACCCCCAGAAGTAGTTGTTAGAGATCTAAGAACCCTAGCAATATCGTTCGGTATCGAGCATCTAGTGTAACCCCAGAGTTGAGTTATTATATCAAGATCGGAGACTCGGCGACTTTGATTGCCGGCTACCAGATCGAGTTGCATCATGTTTTCCTCTGAGCTAAACCCTCTCCCAAACGCCTGTGTCGTCTTGCCCCAAGATCAGTTACCCCCGGTAACGTCTGCCGTGATTATCCCACGACAGTTGGCGCCCACCGTGGGGCCTGCGTCCAAAGGTGTTTACATCACGGGAGAAGCTCGGAAGAACGTGGAGAATCTTGTCGTCGGCGAGATCTACATCGACCACAAAGGAGAAAAGACGGTGGACGATTCCGGCTGGGGGCCAGAATCGGATTACCTCGAATCCGGATCTGTCGGGACAATCGGCCGGATCAGCGTCTTCATTGGTATGGTATGTACTTCCGGTTCGATCCCTGACAATTTTGGATCTGATTCTGTGTCAGGGGAAGCCACTTCTATCCGATCAGATGATGAAGAATCGATCGGAACGACATATCCGGCGGAAGAACCCATCGCGAAGTGGGAACAGCCGGAGGAGCCGGCATGGACCCCGCGCGACCGGGTCGAGAGAGAGGATGATACCGAGTCTATCCTGGATCTGCTGGAGAACCGGTACGAGGAGAATAACACCGGAGAAGAACAGCATGAATTTACACCGAGTATCATACGCCGAGTTGCGGTCTACACCGCTCCCGCGGCCAATCTCAACCAAGAGAACGCAACCGCAGCAGCAGTCGGGGCGGCTCAGGCATTGGCCCAGCAGCAGGACGCGGCTAACGGAGACCCGGTTCTGGCCCGGGTTGATGGAGAGTCGGCATCAGTGACCAGCCGCGCAGCAGACGAGGAGTTGCGCGCAAATACGTTCGGATTCCTGGGAAACCGGACACCAGGGGCGGGTCCTTCAAACCCGCGTCACCCGGCCTTATTCGATAATAATCTGATTCTAGACCCCACGGTTCTTGCAACGGTTATCACTCCAGAAAATGCAGCGGAACGTGTCAGGGATCTGGATGTGGCTCGTCGTGCGCTGGAACAACAAAGAAGGCAAGTAGAGGCAGAAAGGCAAGGGATGGCCACGCGGCAGCGTGAGCTGGATGCGCTGGAAACCCGGCTCCGGGAGGAAACATCTAGAGCACATCAAAGGCATCAAACTAGGTTACCAGCAACGGGCGGGGTTATTAATCCGGCTACTTTATTTATCACACCTCAGGATCAGCCGATACCAGTGGTGAACCAGGGAACCGCACCCCAACCGGCGACAGCGGGGACACATCCGGCAAATGAGCGGGCCGGGTTACCCCCACCACAGACTAGAGTCATAACCGGCAACGATCTACCACCACCGCCACCATCACGATTTCGCACACCAGCCGGTCACTACAATAATCCCATGGACAATGTGTATGCGGCGACACTCGCGTTAAATCAAATCCCTGTGGGAGAGTCACCCCATGCAGAGAAGACCCGGCAAGCCATCGATCTGTTGCACGCTGCGGTGGCACAGCAAGCCAATTATCCGGATCATAGAAGCGGGATGCACGGGACGCCATACGTCAGTCAACAACAAGGGAATATCCAAACAAGTTCAGCACGGCGGAGGGAAGAGCAGCAGCAAATGCCGCCTCCTCCCCGCGTTCAGGCAGCATCAGCAGCACAGGCTGTTGTGGACAGTTCCAGAGCTCGGAGGGCCGCGGCCGGGTCTGCAGCACATGGACTTCCCGCAGCGCCGCGCCCAGCCGCGCCCCCCGCTGTATCACACGTTTCTAGAGCAAGGCCGGCCTCGACCGTTCTTGCGGGACCCAAGTGTCTCTCGGACAATATCAGAGCTGAACCTTACCCGGAAAAATTCAAAGAGCCAGGAAAAGTAGTGAATTACGAGCCAACTATGGATCCAGAAACATGGCTAAGCAGTTATGAGATGGCAATGTCAATTCGCAACGCATCTGAGAATCTCCAAGCCAAGTTCATGTACTTAATGATGTCAGAAGGAGCAGCAAAGTTGTGGTTCACCAACTTGCCGGAAGGATCGATCAAGTCCTGGGAGGAACTGAAGACCGCGTTTGTCAAGCACTTTCATGGGCCGTGCAGAAAATTGTTCACTATTGATGATCTAGAGCGATGCGTCCAGAAGAAGGGAGAATCGGCACGCAGTTGGGTGCGCCGGGTTATCGAGATACTTCACTCGTCCACGGACATTCAGCCCAAGGATGCACTACAAGCCATGGCAAAAACATGCAAGTATATACCTTTAGTGCAAAAGTTAACTCGTATGAAATCTAGTCGAAATGCGTCGGAAGTTACAATGGGAGAATTGATGGATGCGTGCAACAAACACGCTGCGACAGATACTACAGAAGAGGAAGTTGATGACAAGAAGGTAAAAGCAAACACAAGTAATAACGGAAGAACCGGCAATGGATCAGCACCGGGTAATAACGGAAATAGCCAGAACAAGCGCCCGTTTGAAGGAGGCTCCGAGTTTGTCGTCAACACAGAAGCCGGGTCTCCGAGACCCAGAGCAGAAGGAAATTTCAACGGAGGTAATCACAATGGAGGAAACTATCAAGGACCACCAAGGCCGGGTAACAATTGGGACATATTTAGGATGGCATGCCCGAAGCACAGCAGGAACGGCATGCCAGCTAACCACTCCTTGGAGCAGTGCGCCGACTTACAAAGATGGAAAAATGAGGAAGTGAACAGAGCTATGCGAGGTGCAGGACGGGGAGGAGGACCGGGTCCAGGGAGAAACCCGGGCAACGGCCCACCCCCAGCTGGTAACCCGGCGGCTGGAAATCAGGGTAATAACCAAGGGGGGGCAGGAGGTTTCCAGGCTAACCCCAAACAATTGGGTCAATATCATGTGCATACCACAGGAGGCTCTAACAAGGACAAAAAGATACTGAAGCAAGCGGTCAACTCAGTTTCGTCAGCTGTCCCGAGATACTTGAGATGGTCAGAACAGGAGGTAACATGGAGCAGAAGGGATCACCCAGAAAGAGTGGAACACCCGGGAGTCTTGGCATTAGTAGTCGCACCACAGGTCAATGGGTATGAGCTGAAAAAGGTTTTGATGGATGGTGGAAGCAGCATCAATATACTGTATTGGGAAACCATCCTACGCATGGGCCTCAAGGAGTCTCAGCTACAAAAAAGCTCAACAGTTTTTCATGGGATAGTGCCGGGTCATTCAGCGTGCCCCGAGGGAAAAATCGCATTGGAAGTAGCTTTTGGGGAGTCAAAGGATAACTATCGAGTTGAGTGGCTCACCTTTGAGGTAGTCAAATTGCGCAGCCCTTATCACGCGTTATTCGGAAGGCCGGCTTACGCCAAATTCATGGCTAGGCCGTGTTACGTGTATCTACAGCTAAAAATCCCGGGTCCCAAGAAGACCATTACCATACATGGAAATCGAGACATAGCAGCTGAATGCGATGAAGGAGACGCAGCAATGGCCGAGCAAGCCTGTAGAAAAGAAGAACTCAAGCACTACCGGTCTCAAGCAGACCCGGAGGACAGAACCACATCAAAAAGGCCGAGTACTGAAGGCGAAAGAGCAAAGTCCAAGGTAGCACAAGATACTAAAATGGTGGCTTTTATCGAGGATGACTCCCACAAACAATCCGCTATAAAAGAAGAAACTGCACGGCCGCTCACAACCAGCCACGTCATGGAAACACCTCACCCGGGTTGGCTAGTAAACTCGGTACTCATCATGAAAAAGTCCAACATGTGGAGAATGTGCATCGGTCACGCCAGCCCGGGACCGGTGCCCACGAAGAACTAAACAATGTAACGGGCAGCAGGTTTCAGACGCGCTCTTTTCCTACCCAGGGTACCTAAGGGGACTGGAAGGTTTTTAATGAGGCGGCCTGCTGATCCAAAACTTTCTCGCATCAATAAAGAGATGATTATCAAGTCCTATCTCGTTACAGCCTGATTACAAGTAAGTAGTATCCATGTGACATCAATACTTCAGTATCATTAAGAACGTTGAGTGTATATAGGTCTCGGGGGCTGGTTGCTCAAGTAGCGCAGCCACAAACCCAAAGACCCGGCCTTGATGCCTATAAGTTATAAGGGCCGATTATTCGCAAACGAGTACGGCTGCAATCTTATAACTGGACAAAGGAGCCAAATTTTCTTGACTTTTCTTACTTAAGCTCGATGTGACTCGCACTAAAGTGGCATGATTTGTTCGCTTACGATTACAATCAGCCATGAAGCCCAATGGGACTTGCCTGACCCTGTTTTCGTATAGATGTAACAACATGGTATCCACGCGAAAGCCGGCTTACAGTACAAGATAGTCAAAAGGGTCATCTAAACCACAAGTTTATGCAGAGTACAAGGCTAATAGCCGGAAACTCAACGACTATCAAGCATAACTTCAGTACCTACACGGAATGGCTTTAGGTTTTCGACTCGGTAAAAAACAATTTGTTCTCTGAGAAAGGCCACACCCCCATGACTCGGACTTTGGGTCATGGGGACTGGGGACTTCGAAACAGAAACAAACTACTTGGCTATCGAAGTTCGAAAGACCCTACCATCCGAGTCTTGGGGACTTAAAGAAAAGTCCACTTATCAAAGCCCCTGATACTCGGAAAACCGAGTCTTACGAAGGGAGCCAAAAAGAGAGTCGGGTATCGAGAAGAAGTTCAAAGAATAGACAAGTAGCACGATTATCAAAAGGCCAGGAAAGCCGCAAAGTATATCACGGACTAAAAGTACGTTACAAATTACGACATCAGTATCAGGGGTGCACAGGCGCACCATCAAAAGCATACTAGTTTGAATACAAAGCATCACGTGATCAAGGTATTATGATGGCATTGCCCTATTCGGCCTCCTGAGTACGGTCTTCCGGGTCTTGGTCCTGGGCTTGCTGCTTAGCTTTCCCGGCAGCATTACCCGGACTCACCGCACCAGGGCGGACAGGCGGAGGGACAGCTGGTGTAGAGGCAGACGGCCCTGATCCTAACTCGGCCTCTCTCTTGCAGTTGCCTCCCTCTTCCTGGCCGAGTTAGCAACCCACTTCTCCAAGATGTCAAAGGGCGGGGGTGCTTCCTCCGTAACAATTTTGCCTTCAGCGTCGTATGCACTCATGATCGTGTTTAGATCCAAACTATCGGCTAAAGTGGTAGCCGAGGGACGCACTGCGGACTGTATGGCCTTGAAATCCTTGGGTGTAAATTTGGAACCGTCCGCCTTGAATTCTGGAAACCCGGATATTACCTTTGCCGGGTCAAGCTTCGGAAAGAAAGCCTTGGCCAGGGTAAAGGCCCGGGTCATACCGATCCGGCATAACGAGCGTTTCCATATTTCAATCCAGCCAGGCACAGTGGAGCAGGCTTGAATGAGATTTTCTTCACCCGGATATACCTCCGTAGGCCACTTCACGGCATCCAGTATAAATTTTGTGCCGGCAAAAAAAGTCCGGAGCACGGTCTTTAGGGTTCTAGCCTTGACAATGGCATCCTCCTCTGGGGCCGCAAGGTTGGCACCTACAGTTGAAACAAAAGAAAGAACGTATCAGTAATCCCGAGTATCATATAATAAAGCAAAGACATGAAGCCAATCGGCAGCAAAAACTTACTAAGCAAGATCTGATAAGTATCGGCGACCTGGTCCGATAGTTTCTTCAGTGCGGTCTGAGCGTTATTGCACTTCTTCTTGTATTTAGAAACATCCTTCTTCAAAGTTTTCATGTCATCCTCAAGGGTTTCCCTTCGCTTTACCTCGGCAAGAAGAAGTTGTTCGGTCTTGAGTAAAATTTCATCAGACCGGGTTATCTGCGCCTGTAAGTAGCAAGGAACACAAGTATCAGTTGGATATTATGGTAAGCTGAATATTGCGTAAAGTACCAAGCATAACTTTAGCAAGTCATGCTCGGAACTTGGGGACTAGGTATGCACTAAGAGATATCAAGTGTCATTACCTGGTGCTCTGCGGCCATGCGCTCCAAGATCTTGCTCTCCGAAGTCTTCATAGTGAGGAGAGTGTTCATCAATTGATCAAAAGTGTCTTTACCCGTATCAGAGGACCCGGGGCCTTGGAAATTCCGAGAAGGAGCTTTCTTCTTAGTGGGAGGCGGCACCCGGGTCATTTGTATGTCGGAATCCGATGCTCCTTCTTCTGCACCCAAGGTTGTGGCTCTGTTCTTCTTGCTTGCATGGGAGGCAATCGGATACTCGGCTTCTTGTATGTCCGGGTTTATCGGCGACGCTTGTCCTTCGCCGCTAGACGCGGCTGTAGTCTTATCAGCCGGACTCCCCTTACCCGGGCCCTCGGTTTCCATATCCTCTTGGTCGCTGGTAACGACCGTGGCCCTATAGATGTTATGAGTGAGCAGCTAGTGTACAATCAGGAAAGGGTGATGAAGCGTGGTAGAGCATCAGGAAAGGGATTTTACCCGGTATTCACCGCGAAATCCGCAGGAAATCCGTCGCTGGACCCGGGAGAGGCTGGAAAGTATCAAGTAAGATTTCATAAGGGAATGGTTCAAGGAGAATGTTTCGTCCGAGAAAGGATAGGGTAAATACCAGCCCGCCGAGTCGAAGTCGATGAAATACCCGGGTTAAGAGCACCATCACCCGGGTGATTTCGAGTTGACCTGCGCTTGGTCATGGGTGACTCCTTCAAGCATGGCCAGTGGAACAACGTCAAGGTAGCTCATGTATATCATTAAAGGAATACGAATTGAATGCGAGGAGGTGATATGAAACCTTGGAGGTGGCCTCTTGAGATTTTCTCTTTGATCCGACTTTGACTGTCGGCTCCAATTCCTCCTCGTCGCTGGCGGATTCTACTTTGTCGTCGGTGTCTTCTTCTTCGTCATCCTCTTGTTCTGGATATCATCAAAGTTATAGTTGGAAAATGAAGGGGTTATGATGAGTTTAAGGGAACCAAATAAAATCCGGAGAGCACCTTCGTCCGAGTTAACGGCTTCTTCTTGCTCCTCTGGACTTTCGGAGCTAGGAGAAGTGTTGATCTTCCAAAAATCATCATCATCCTGAAAAGTATCAGTACAAGGGTTATCAACTGTATCGAGTGGAAAGAGCGAAGGTAAAGACATCGAAATGGGGCTTTCACCTTGGGGGTTGGGTTCTCGAGTGTGAAGGGCTCTAATCCGGATATGTTCCGGATTACCTCAAGCTTTTCCGTCAGAAAACCCTTGATAGTTTTATGAGTGTCGCCAGCCGCGAAGATGTTGTCAGAGTACCGGAGCGGGTCTGTAGATTGCCCCAAATACTCGCACATCAACTTTGTGCGGATGGAATTGGGTTGAATCCGGAAGTCGACCCAAGTCTTCACCAGGTTGAGCCCGATGAGACCTTGGGCCGTGAGAGTGGTGATTTTGGCTAACAGAGGTTGAATTGCCTCCCTGTCCGAGTCAGGGGCAAAGGCACTAAATTTTTCGGAGATGTCAAGAAGGCCCTCTGAGTAACCCGGCAGTTTCTTTTGGCCGGGTGGGGAGGTGTCTTGGCAGTAAAAGTATGAGAGCTGCCAGTGCTTGACATGGGAGTTAAGAGTGAGGGGTGGCATCAGAGAATTCTTGCGGCGCTGGATAGAAACCCCGCCGCAAGCAAGAAGCGCCCCGTCACTGCTTTCGCGGCACGGTTTGCACTGAAAAAGCTCAACGAAAAGAGCCAGACTTGGCGGAGTGCACAAGTATGACTCGGAAAGGACGATGAAATGGGAAATATTTAATATAGAATTAGGCCCGATGTCAGAAACGCGAAGGCCGTAATGGCTTAGGACATCACGGAAGAAAGGGTGACCCGGCGGACGGAAGCCCCGGGTCACATGTTCCACGAAACAGATTACCTCGTCTTTCGTCGGGGTAGGCCGGGTCTCCTTGCCCGGCACCCTCCACTGGATATCCTCTTGAGGAGGAAGAACTCCCAGCTCGACCAGCTCCTCCAACTTGCCCTTGGTGACCGTAGACCGCGCCCAGTTGGCGGATATGGAGTTGGTGGCTTTGGCTTTAGTCGGAGTTTTTCCCTGCTTCTTGGGAGCCATGTGGTTGACCTGCAAAGCACAAGGTAGAAGGATAAAAGGAATAAGACACGGAAGCTGTGAGCCGGCCAAGTATCGGCAGGGTAATGTCGAGACACGAAAATTGCGTATTATCCGGGTGTCAGTTTGCAGAGTGAGGTTCGAACTATCCGGGTATCGAGTATTATAGCAAAAATTATGGGGGTCTAAGCGTTGAAGGAGCTTTTGAGGACGATGGATGGCTGCACAGGCACTTAGTGCGAATAAAAGGAACTGGAAAGGGGAGGATTAGCTGGGTGATTGAGGCGAAGGCGGAAATTTTGAGTGGTTCGAGCCCAGATTGGAAATTCCATCTTCAGATTTGTGGCGAAATTAATGATTGCGGGTAGTAGGAGAGTGAATTGGAGTCTATATCTTATCTATTGGGCGAGCTAGAAGGAATACTAGCAACCTAATTCGGCATGGCCGAGAAATCATTGGCGGGTTGATTTGGATCTAATCTGAGGAGAAATCAAGAAATTGCAAGGACAAATTAATGGATGCAAGAGGCTTACTGGAGGAGATCTGAGTGAAGCCTTGCGGAGGCAGATGGCGCAAGCCTGGTGTCCTTTTGCGGTTCCTGACGGGCCGGATGGAGATTTGCCGGTGGATTTTGGCGGCGGCGCGGGGTGAGCTGTGGCGGAGCGTAGCCTCCGGCCAATGGGCTCCGGTGATGCGCGCGGGATTTCCGTGGTGGTGCTCGGTGAGGATGAGCACGGAGGGAGAAAGGAAGAAGAGTGGGGGGAAATGAGCCGTTAAGGCTCGGGTTACCCCCAAGGAGCCTATTTATAGCGCGAGTGGATAAGCCCGGTTCAGCGAGCGGGAGCCGGGAGTTGCAGAGTAAACGGCTATCTATTTGATTTTTTGCGAGATGCGCTTTAAATGTTGAGCAAAGTGTCTGAATGAAAAGGAGAAAGAGATCCATCCCGTGATATCAGGGTCAATTATCAAGTATAGAATCTTGACATTCTGGAGTTTAGACCTGGAAAGGTAAATTAGGTATTTGGGGAAGAGCCGGGTTACTATATGGCCACCATGGAGTAGGGCCTAGCTATCTATCAAGGCACCCTAACCCGGCCTCCACGTACTTGTGTGTTTGATATCCTTGCAGGGAATAGCGAGCGCTTCAAGGAAGGATCCGTGAAGCCCAGGCTATTCTGGGGACTACTGATGGAGGGATAATAACCCGGTAGGCCAAACTCCAAGGAGTAACCCGGCCCAAAGGACGCTGTGCAGGATCCGGCTAAGGATAAAGAAACTTTTGGAAGGCCCAAGTTTGTAGGCCCAGTAACCCGGATTGTGGGTTATGGTAAAGGAAAGTTAGGGTTTGTGCGCCGTGTCCGGGTAGGATCCAGGGTGCGCCTTGGAGGGTAAGCCAGGGGGTACGGGTACTTTATAAACCGACCCCCAGGAGTAGTTGTTAGAGATCTAAGAACCCTAGCAATATCATTCGGTATCGAGCATCTAGTGTAACCCCAGAGTTGAGTTATTATATCAAGATCGGAGACTCGGCGACTTTGATTGCCGGCTACCAGATCGAGTTGCATCATGTTTTCCTCTGAGCTAAACCCTCTCCCAAACGCCTGTGTCGTCTTGCCCCAAGATCAGTTACCCCCGGTAACGTCTGCCGTGATTATCCCACGACAAGTGCCAAGGGCCCTCTACGTTCAAGAAGGGGCGGTTCTAGAAACCTACATCTCTGGAGATGAAGGAGAAGATGAAGTGGTAGGAGTGGCCCACGTCGCCATTGCCACCGCGTCATCTCCATCGATCTCTCTATTTGAATCCCCCAATGAGATTGTGGCTACCCGACCTACATGTCTTATGGCAAAAGCCACTTCGGGAAGTGCTTCCGAATCGAGTAAATGGACGGTGGATAGTGGTGCATCCCAACATATGACCAGAAGCAATGACGCAATGAGTGATCTTCAATCCCAGTTACCTCATCTCAATTGCGTTACTATTTGTTATAACTCCGAACTAAAGGTATTGGGACGAGGCAAGGTGGCCATCTCAAATGACTTGTCAATTGAGAATGTTCTCCTAGTCGAGTCCCTTGGCTATAATCTCATCTCGGTTCTTCATCTTGCTAAAAGTGGTTTTACCTCGTTCTTTAATAAAGAGAATGTGATTGTCACTTGGGAGACGACTCTTAAAGTAGCTTTTGTTGGGCATGTCGAGAACGACATGTATGTAGTGGACTTCTCTAAAGGAGACACGTGTGCCGCGACATGCCTAATGGCTAAAGTTGATGTGGTTTGGCTATGGCATCGCCGGTTAGCCCACACCAATATGAGGACGTTGCATGACCTTCAAAGTGGCAATCATGTTCTAGGACTAACGAATGCTAAGTTTTCCAAAGATCGTGTGTGTAGCTCTTGCGTTCTTGGAAAGCAACATGGAGAAGCTCACCCCACCAAGACCAACATCACCACCTCAATAATCCTCGAGCTCATTCACTTGGACCTATTTGGTCCCCTATCATATGATAGTCTTGGAGGCAAAAAATATTGCTTGGTGATTTTGGATGACTATTCGAGTTATTGTTGGGTGTACTTCTTCAAGAGGAAGAGTGAGACTCAAAAGCGGGTCATCGAGTTCATCACTTTGGTGGAACGCCAACATAATACGAGCATAATGGCTATCCAAAGTGACAATGGCTCCGAGTTCAAGAACTACACCGTGGAGGGATTTCTTAGCGAGGAAGAAATTGCTCATCAATATTCCACTCCCTACACCCCTCAACAAAATGGTGTGGCGGAGAGAAAGAATCGGACACTAATGGATGCGGCTCGAACTATGATTGCGGAGTTCTCTTCTCCTTATAACTTTTGGGCCGAGGCCGTCTCCACCGCTTGTCACGCTAGCAACCGATTGTATCTTCGCAAGATCTTGAACAAGACCCCTTATGAGATTCTCACGGGCAAGAAGACGGATGTTTCATACTTCAAGGTGTTTGGGTGCAAGTGCTTCATTCATAAGAGAGGAAAACGCTTGTCGAAATTCGAGACTAAATCTTATGAGGGCATCTTTGTTGGTTATGCCACAAATGCTCACGCCTATAGAGTCTACAACAAGTCCACCGGACAAGTTGAAGAAGCTATCGATGTGGTGTTTGATGAGGAGAATGGGTCCCAAGGGGGCCGTATAGATCATGGTGTTGTAGGAGATGCAATTCCTCCCATCGTCATAAGAAGAATGGGGGTTGGTGAAATAATCCCCATTGAGGGTTACCGGATGACGGAGGGAGAAGGACTATGCTCCACTCAAGTGGAGCCATTGACTACACCCATTGATACTCAAGCTACCCAACAAGATGCACCAAGCCCTCATGCTTCAAATCAAGGCCAAGCTAACGATCAAGATCATTCTATCAATCAAGTACAAGCTCATGATGAAGGCCAAGGTCACAATGAAGGACAAGAACAAGATACTCATGGTGATGATACAACTCTACACATAAGGGATCCACCTCCCGTTGATGAACAAAATCAAGGTGGACAAGAATCCGATGATGAAGGTGATGATTAAGTGCTATCCAAGGAAACTTTGGAGGAGATGCTAGCTCGTAGGGCTAAGAAAAGGCTAGATAATCTTGCTCGTGCCGGTCACACGGAGGACATGATTCTTGGACAAGTTCATGGAATGGTCGTCACAAGAAGGCAATTGGCGGATTTTAGCAAGGTTCATGCTTTCGTATCTCATATTGAGCCCAAGAAGGTCTATGAAGCTCTTGAAGATCAAGATTGGCTTGAAGCTATGCACGATGAACTCAACAACTTCAAGCGCAACAAAGTGTGGAAATTGGTGCCAAGACACAAAGATTGCAAGAACGTCATCGGCACCAAGTGGATCTTCAAGAACAGGCAAGACAAGGATGGCATCGTCATTCGCAACAAGGCGAGATTGGTAGCTCAAGGTTTCTCTCAAGTCGAAGGCATCGATTTCGGTGAAACTTTCGCTCCCGTAGCTCGTCTTGAATCAATTCGTATCTTGCTTGCATATGCTTCTCATCATAACTTCAAACTACAACAAATGGATGTTAAAAGTGCATTTTAAATGGTCCCATCCACGAGTTGGTCTTTGTCAAGCAACCTCCGGGTTTCGAGGATCCCAACCACCCCGATTATGTCTACAAACTCGATAAGGCACTCTATGGACTTAAACAAGCTCCACGTGCGTGGTACGAGCACCTTAAAGAGTTTTTGGTAGATCGTGGGTTCAATGTTGGTTTAATCGATCCCACCCTTTTCACAAAAAAGGTTGTATGTGACTTGTTCATATGCCAACTCTATGTGGATGATATCATTTTTGGGTCTACTAACATTGCATTCAATGATGAGTTTTGCAAGCTTATGACGGATAAATTCGAGATGTCTATGATGGGCGAATTGGAGTATTTTCTTGGCTTCGAGATCAAGCAACACCCCGAAGGCACATTCATCAAGCAAGCCAAGTATACTCAAGATATGCTCAACCGGTTCAACATGCATGACGCCAAGCCTATGAAGACTCCCATGTCCACGACTATTGACTTGAAACCCGACCCAAATGGTAAAGAGGTAGATCAAAAGGTATACCGTTCCATGATTGGCTCTTTGCTCTACCTTTGTGCATCTAGACCCGATATCATGTATAGCGTAGGTAAATGTGCATGGTTTCAAGCCTCTCCAAGACAAAGTCATTTTGAAGCGGTTTAGCGCATCTTTCGTTATTTAGTTCATACCCCAAACTTTGGTCTTTGGTATCCCAAGGGTTCAAGCTTTCAGCTCATTGTGTATTCGGATGCGGACTATGCGGGCGAGTATACGAATAGGTAATCTACATCCGGAGGTTGTGAATTTCTTGGTCGCTCATTGGTATGTTGGTCTTCCAAGAAGCAAAATTGCATCGCCCTCTCTACCACCGAGGCTGAATACATCTCCGCGGCTAGTTGTTGTGCTCAACTAATCTGGATGCGGCAAACATTGAGAGATTATGGCATCGACTTCGACAAAGTTCCTCTCTTGTGTGACAATGAGAGTGCCATCAAGATCGCCTACAATCCCTTTCTTCACTCCAAGACAAAGCACATTGAGATACGACATCATTTCATTCGGGATCATGTTGAGAAGGGTGATATTGATCTTTCCTATGTGCCGACCAAGGATCAACTCGCGGACATCTTCACGAAGGCCCTTGATGAACGAAGATTTCAGGGTTTGAGGAATGAACTAATTGTTATCGATGCGCCTAACTTCTCTTGAACCCTTGCATGATTACCTTCACTATATGTGCTATCTAGTGTAGATGTAGGCATGGACATAGGGGAAGCGTATTTCAATTCATGAACCAACACTCCACCTATAATGCGCAAAACAATCAAAACTTCACGCATATCTAGTCATTTTGTGACTTATTGTGCTTAATCGTGAGTCATACTTTTGGGCCCAAGATACATCTTCGCGGCTCCTCGGTATACACTCAAACATGGTGGCTTTGGCCACCAACATTTCTCTTTGTATTGAGTTTTGCTTTTCGTTCGTGTTTTGTGTGTTCATCGTCTTTGATTCATGTTTTGTTTTGTAGGCTCGCTTCTTGTATCCTTTTTCCACAAAAACCTCGGAAGGCACGGGAACCCCGGAAATTCCGGCCTCCAGAAATTTGCCTCTGAATTTTTCACCCATTTTCACGGTGCCCGCTCACAGAAGGCACCCCGGAAATTTGGGCGGAAATTTCTGGTGCAAATATCCGGGGGGCCGGAATATTCCGTGTCTTAAGCCCCGAAAATTTCCGGGGCTCGAGATTGACCAGAAAAATCCCCCAAACATCCAGCGTGCTCGCTCGTAGAAGGTACACCGGATATTTGGGGCGGATATTCCGGCCCAAATCTCCGGCCCCCGGAATATTCTGGTCCTAATACCGGAATAATCCGGTCTGCGCGGCTGGGGGCTATAAATAGGCAACGGGAGGGGCAGTTCCTGACTATTTCCCCTCCCTTTGCCTCCACTCGCCCCAACCGCACTCGCCGCCTCCGAGACGTCCGGGAGGCCCTCTCGCCTCCCCTCCTCATCCTCCGGTTGCCTTTTGCGGATCAAGAGACCGCACATCCCCTCCTCCACCATGGATCCCGATATGTGCTTCATTTTCTCCGCAATCTAGGGTTACCAGATGAGTTGATCTCATGTTCTTCCATATTCCTTGTGTTTCTGGGAGGAACATCCATATACTAGTATCACACATCCCCTAGTGTTCCCCACATTGCACTTCCTTGTTGTTTTAGATTCGTGGCAAGCCTTAGATTTAGATCTGGTGCGAAATCTCGAGGGCCGGAAATTTCCGCCCCAGGACCGGAATTTCCGCCCCCCGGAAATTTCACCTGCGGTCGGAATTTCCACCCCTCCGGAATTTCCGCCCCAGACCGGAATATCCGGCCTGCCCCGAATCTCTAACTAAGATCCACTATTCCACTTCCACAAGTTGTGCGCCACCGTTTTGATCGTTTTCTGTTTGTTTTCTTTGCGTTTTCTCCTGCTTTTCTCGCAGGTGGTTCAAGCTCTAGGCCTCCTAAGGTGACTAGCTCGCGAAAGAGGTACCGACACTTTAGGGAAGATGATGAGGGCACTTTAGTGGATGAGGAGGAGACTCACCGTCGTGAGAGGGATGCTGAGAAGGAATATGCGCATGAACGTGATGCTTCCAGGGCAGCTCGCAAGGCCAACAAGCAGCAGGGGAAGACAACTCTCAAGTTGGCCACCATGTCTACCTTTGAATTCAAGACATGGCGGGCCAAGGCCTGGTACACTGAGGGTCCACAAGACCCAACCATTGACTCATGTTTCTGGCACGTTGAGCAGGAGACTCTCTTCAGGCAAGTCTACACCGTGATGAGCAAGCCAGTTTGCCCCATGAAGTTCATCAATTTTGCACACATGGCTGCCAATCCCGCATACTTCAACAACTCTGTCCAGCTGGCTGAACTTCTGGGTCTACGTCATCTCATGGAGACCTCATGCTCCTACAACATCACTTTCATCCAGCAGTTCTTCTCCACTCTGGTCTTCGATGAGTCTGAGGATATTGGGATGTCATGGATGTCTGGCCCCTACCTGCTCACCGCCAACTTCCATGACTTTGCTGCCAAGCTTGGATACCCCTTTGCTGGTCTCAACACTCCTCAGAGAAGAACATGCTTCCTGAGTTGTATGGTTCTACTGGTGTTGTGGGCTCTGCGAAGGGTATCTTCCCCATTTATGACATCCTGTTGCGCATGTTTAGAGCGACTATTTCCCCGAGCGCGGGCAATAATGATGAGATTCTGGGTGGCTTGGTTAATCTCATGCACCATGTCTATCTGACCTTCACTGAGGGCGACATGACTGATACGGAGCGTCACAAGATTGATGTGATGGATTTCATCTTCAACGATATCCACTTTGCTCTCTTCCACCGCAAGGTGCCCCCATATGCTCCATACATCATCAGGCTCATCAAGTCTCTCTACCCCTCTGAACTCCGCGCTGATCTGGAGTTAGATTGTGATGACCACACGGATGTCAAGTTATACAAGAAGGTCGCCCACGTTCAGCAGGCTGCTCATGATGTTGGCGCCACAGGCCAGGGTCACCGTGATCCTTGCATGCGTCCACCTCCTCCAGGAACCAAGAAGCGCTCATGGCTCGCTCGTGCCATTGAGAAGGTGATGTGCATGAATGTGTGCATCCACAAGGAGAACTACAATGCCTATGTTGAGCGTCGCAACATCCAGGAGAATCAGCGCACAATCATGACTGCCCTCAACATTCCCAATGTGCCAGCTCCTCTTCCTGACAGGATTCCATGCTAGAACTGGAACAACCGCGACGTCGAATGGGATCTGGGAGTGGATGATGATGAGGACATTGCGTCTGCTAGCGAGGAGGAAAGATACCCAGGCCTAGAGTTTGCTCCATGGGACGTCCTGCTCTCTTTTCTCTTTTTGGTATCGTGATACCAAAGGGAGAGAAGATCTAGTGATCGCGGGGATTTGCTAGGGTGGGTTTCGTTCTTTATCGTTTCGTGCGTCTTTTCGAACTTCATCTCATCGTGCTCGTTATTCGTGGATTTGGTTGTGTGAACTATTATTATTAGGAGGCATGTCTCCTATATATGCTATATGTGATGTTTTACTTTCTATCGTATTGTTAGTTTATCCCTATGCAAATACCCGTGTTGTCATCACTCACCAAAAAGGGGGAGATTGAAAGCTCATGATCCCTCTAATGATTTTGGTGATGATAACAATACAGGTATCATCTCTCTAACAATATTGTTTAAGTATATGCAGCTGGCCTCTCAGATGATTATTGATAAATGCACTCAAAAAGTTCAAAGAGGAGTTCTGAAAATTATCTCTACTGATACCGGATTATTCAGCTGCTATCCCTAGAATTTCCGGTGTATATGGGGCGGAATATCTGGCCCTTGCCCCGGAATATTCCGATCCCTCTGGCCACTTCAAAACAACTAAGTATTTCTCCTACTGCCCGCGCACAGAAGGTGGGGCAGGTATTTGCCCGGAATATTCCGTGGCAAATTTCTGGCCCTCTGGTTCTTAGTAGTTTTCGGAGATTCCTCAGGTGCCCGCGCACAGAGATGGGGGCGGAATTTTACGGCCCCGGAATATTCAAATTTCCGCCCCCCGGATTATTCAATTGTTTGGGCTGATCCTTAGCAGTTTTTCGGCGCGGTGCTGCTGCCCGCGCACAGAGATGTCGGCGGAATATCGGGCGGAATTTTCCGGCCCAGGAATATTCAAATTTCTGCCCCCTGGACATTTCAAATATCCGGCCTTGCTGGACCGGAAATTTCCGGTGCTTACCCCGGAATATTCCGGCCCTGGCACACTGCAACGGTCAGAAATTGGAGGAGCCTATAAATATCTATCTTCTTCCTCTAGGTAGCTAGTTCGTCCATTCCTCTCTCTCCTCCATTGTTGAAGAGCTCAAAACGCTCCGATCTCCCTCCTCCTCCAACCAAACTCGATGCCCTTCAAGGATCTCATGGAGGAGGACTAGATCAACCTTTCTACCAAGCCAAAAATTGTATTCCCACACCATACCTCTTGGGATCTTGTAATCTCTTGGTTGCTTTGTCATCCAAGGGAAACCCTATTGCTTGTAGCTTCCACCTTGTAGCAAGAAGCTTTGGATTGTTGAGAGCCTCCATCTCACTTGTGGAGTAGCCTCAACAACTTGTAAAGGTTTGGTCAACACCTTCAAGTCGACCTCATAGTGGAAACGAGAATGTCCCTCACCGGAGAAGCTCAAGGAGAACAAGGTGTGCACGTCCGTGCTATTGAGGAGCACCTAGGTGGCTCCCCACCTCTCCAACGTAGACGTACTTCTTTTAAGAAAGAACTACGGGAAACATATCCTTGTCTCCGTGTTTTTCACTTGTGGTTATCTTGTGCCTTGCATTTACTTCCGTTGCTACTCGTTATTTGTCACATAGGGTGTCTACTTAGTTGCACATCTAGATAACCAAGTTATTAACTTTTCAAAGGCCCCACTAAAATTGAAAAAGGCTTAAAATTTGTAGGTCACCTATTCACCCCCCCCCCTCTAGTTGATGTAACATCCCAAGTCTGAAAAATAGCCTTTAGAATGTTTGCTATCTGTTATTTTATGTTTTGCATCATGGCATCATGTTGATTGCATTTGTTTGTTTGTTTGTTTTTCATTTGTTTTCCTTTGTTTTCTATTTGAATTTCAAACCAAAATTTAACCTTTTGTTTCATCCTTGTGATGTTACAATTCTAAAAAGATATTTCAAAATAAAACAATTGTTTGTTTCTATTAAAGTGTGATTCCAAACTATTGTTTTATTTCTATAAAAATGCATCCAATAATCAAACTCTTTTCAAATTCAATTTGTTTTCCACTGTTTTCACAACTCAAATTCAAACCTTTTTCAAACAATGTTTTCATACTTGCTCTGTTACAACTATTGGAACCAAAATAACAAATAAAAACAACCCTTTTATTCCTTGTTTTTCACTTCTCAAATTGTTGCTTTAATCAAACCAATTATCAAATCAATTAATTAAATCATTAACTACCAAATCATTTTCCATTTCAAACCAAGTTTCAAATCAGCACTCTTTTGAAAACATAACAATTCACCACATGTTTTTATTCTTAAAATCATATTTTAAACCTAGGGGTAACCCTATTTAAATTGTTGTTTCCAAATGGTGTTTTAATAATAAAAATTGGTTCTATTTGGTTTCAAACACAAGCTACCATTTTAAAACCAAAATTTTGAAAACCAAGCATGCAATGTGGTTTCTATTTACCTAAAAGGCTTAACTAATTTTTTTCAAATTTTCCTATAGACAAAACCCTAACTCTTTCTTCCAAAAGCAAAGTTACAAAAAAAAAATAATAAAACAGAAATAGGAAAATAGAAAGAGAGAGAGGAGAAGCCACCAGCCCAGCCCGTTTACTATCCAGCCCAGTACCCCTGTCGCTTTCTCCTTCCCCTCGATGGCGTCACCTCCAGTACGAACATGTCGATCACCGTGCGATTCCTTCTCCCCCCGTGGATGCCCAGCCGTACTGTCACCCCCTTCCCCTTAAGTACCTACCCACTCCCGAGCCCCTGCCTAACCCTAGCCCAACCCTAGCGCCTCCATTCTTCCATCGCTTCCCCTTCACCTGTTCCTCTGAATCTCTGAACCACCGTGGTGCTCCCGTCAGACCACCTGCCTCCTCACCGCGCCGACGTTCTGGCCGCCTCGAGGAGCACCTGAGTCGTGGGATGGAATCGTGGTTGACCACTGGTGCTCGCCGACTCTTCGCCCGCTGCCGTTAGCCCCCGAGATGGCCACGCCGTCGCCGGGAAATCCTCCTCGCCGTGACTGCCTCGACGACGAACAACAGCAGCAGCAGGTTCTCTCCTCTGCCCTTCCTTTCTTGATTCCGCACCTGCACGCAAACGAGGCCCGCACTGCCCGCACCGGCAGCCGCGCACGGCATCGATCAGCAGCCGCAGCAGCGCGGGCTGGCCACCGCGAGCTGCCCATCGCTCCTGCAGATAGGTTCAGAGATCGGCCTGTCAAGTTTCAGTTAAACTTCTTAACAGAAGCATAACTTCCCCCCGTACCATTCCCTGTCACCAAACGCAGCGAGCCGCAGTGGCTAGGCCCCGTGCGCGCAACCCGTGCTTCGCGGGATCGAATCCCAGGGGAGGCAATTGCCTCCCCAACTTTTTTTCCCTGCGCGCAATCCCTCTGGGGCCACCCGTCAGGGACTCCCTAGGCCACGTCAGCCTCCACCCGCGCCCGTGGCGCCTACGTGGCCCCTGGCCCACGCGGCAGTGCTGCGGGTAGCTGCCACTCGGTAACAAAAGTTTTGCCTCTCTGTTTTCCAAATTAAAATCCTTTTAATTAACAGATTTAAACCTAAACTTTAAAATTTAATATCTTTTAATCTATAAGCCCAATAATTACAAGTTTTATATGTTTATTGTTCCAAATTTCCTAATCTTTCCAAATAACCTATTTGTATACTGTTTTGAAAACTTCAAATGCATTTAAAATTCAAATTTAAATAATTCAAATGCAATTTGTAATAATTCATAAATAATTCATCCCAATTCCAAATAATGCAAATAAAATATGTTTTCCATACCATTTCATCTCACCTTTTCAAATATAATTTTTGTTTTCTGTTTTGAATAATTAAATTTGCCTAAACAATTTAAAACTTGTTTAATTCAATTAAAACTTGTTTAATATTGTTTAATTCATAATTAAATAATCCTAAGCCCAATTTCAAAATGTGAAACATGTATTCCAACTAAAATTTGATAAACTTTTCAAATATCAACTTTGTTATTTGTTTTGAACATTTTAAATGGGTGAAAACAACAAATACTTGTGTGTCACCTTAATGCACCCAAAAATTTTCCCTAAATTAAATAATAAAATTCTAAATTGCTACACCCTATTCTAATTTGGTTCTATTGTTGTTATTTTGCTGTTTTCCTCATCCATGCATCATGCTAATTCACCTACACATGATGACTAGTTGTAAAACAATTAATTCAACCATAATTCATGGGCTTTCCATATGCAATCCAATTGCATATGGGTCCATTTAATCCTGTTTCTATCTTGTCAACTATTTCCTTTTGGATGCATCAATTAAACTGTCATGCATCATCTTTGGTTGTGCACCTATGCCATGATAATGATTGTTTATCTTTCTGCATTGCCTGTTTGCTTCTTCTCGGATACACGACGACGTTGAGACCGACGATACTTACGACATCCCTTCTAAGGATTTAGCTCAGTACCAGGCTACTGGGTTTTGCAGGCAAGTTATCACTCACATGAACCACTGTGTTCCTTTCAACATTGGTTGCCGATACTTTCCGTTGTTCTTTTCTGCTAGCCTTAGTAGTAGTTGTTTCTGTTGCGAACCTATCACATGTATCCTTTAACCCTGATATTGCCTCACCTCCACACCTATAACCATTGCCTGAGCCCGTGTCTTACTAGCATGCTTAGGTTGTTTTGCTCGAGTCTGTTACCCGTTACTTTCAGTTACTATTTCATTATGTTCTGGGGGCTCGATGTTAATCAATCAATCATGCTAATGATATTGTTAAATAATAAAGTTGATGATAAGGCACCGGCAGGAGGCCCATGAGAGGTTTTGAAGCCTGCTAGTGTCGACCCTAATAGGAAAAGGGTCTTGTCTACTGATCCATGATGAGCGCACTACCCGCATTTGGGAAGCGAGTATGGGCGCCCCCCTCAACTTGACCTGATTCGCATCTCGTCCAAATCGCCTCATTTAGTTCGTGTTTTCCATTTGCCGCATCATGTTTTTGCGAGCCCAGGCCAGGGTGGAACTTTCGTAGTCGGCATATAGGGGGACACGTTCTTAGAGTGCTATGAGGGTCCATTTTCTTCTGGGCTCGATTAGCCGTGCGCCCAAGGTGCTTTGGGCTTGATGCGAGGAATGGTTGGTTGTGTTGAGTACCCCGCTTGGTGGAAGGGCCTTTCCATCTGGCGGGTTATTCATGAGTGTACGGCCAAATTGGTGCAACCCTGCAGGGATAATCTTCTCGAGAAGCCGTGTTTTCCGCGGTTATGGATTACTTGGTGAAAGTACTGGCTAACAAGTACTCAGGACAACTTAAACCTAATGATCAAACATGTTACACCCCATGATTAATAATTTGACTAGTAATAGGCTTATTGACACAATTTGAACCATCACTATTACAACTGTGTGAGTTATCCTCGGATTGCTTCTTTGGATAAGGGGCGAGATCCAGGATGGGTTTGTTTGAAGTTATCTTTCAGTTGGTCACAATCCTCGATCTTATCTCCTTTCTGTTAGCCGGCAGTGGTAGTATGTTTCTGTAGTTGTGTAGAGCAGCCAGTTGCAGCATCTTTTATATCCCCTTCCTCTCCGTTGAACCCAAGACATCTGTGCTTGGTGTTGACGGGTTACACTTTGGTGAACTGTGAGTCTTGCTTGCCAGTACGTTTATGTACTGACCCCTTTGGGGCTGTGGTTTACGCAGACGACGTTTCCGAGGATCTACATGGTGGCTACTACGTGGAGTATGACGACGAGACTGCTGACGAGTAGATAGAGGACCCGGGCAGGATCCGAGACTACGTGGATGGGCTCCGTCTGTTTGTTTCCGGCCTCTTAGGCCTATTTGGTTCTTGTCTGTACTCAGACATGTTGAATGCTTCCGCTGTATTGTAATGATGTATTGTTGGGGCATGTGCCCTCTGAATGATTGTATTTGCTATCTCTGCTCTAATGAGAGCCATTTGCACCTTATTTCAATCTTTTGTGTCGTAGAGATCTGTTGTGATATCACTTGTTAAATGCCGTTGACGTACCATGTGTGTATGGTTTGAAGTACGTCGACGGAAGTGCCTTTGATCTCTAGTGGATAGTTTACATCGACGATGGAGTAGCAGGGCTTGTGTTGTCGCGCATAAGCGCAGGCCTACCAGGAAGCTGGGACGTGGGAGCAGTTATGCCCCATAATCCAAGCACCTGCTATCCAGTTCGTACGGTGAGTATCCCCTAGAAATCAGGGTGCGACAAATGGTATCAGAGCCTGTCTGCCTGTAGGATCCCTTTTTACTGGTCGCAGTTGAGTCTAGAAACTATTTTGTAGCTATATAGGAAAAATGAAACGCGAGAGTAGGAATTCAGCCATTTTTCTTCTTTCCCCACCCACCCACCCTTTTCTGGTAAGGAAGTGCAACGTTGTTTTTCTTTTCTCACCTAAACTTTCAAGTTAGGATTTCACGAATTCTGGTTTCTCTAGGATGGTTATATCTACTAGACCATAGGAATGGAGGTGGTTGTGACATGATTTATCATGTTGCCTACTCATGATTGAGAACGGAGGCGTGTAAGCCCCGGAAACAGATCCTCTATTCCTTAAGCAGTAGATATTGATCCTTTAGAAGCCCGGATGGGTTTTTCTGTAGTACCTCAGGAGTTTTGTTCTCGTTTTCCCGGAGTTGCTTCATTATCCTGTTCTTCTCAACATCCTTTTCGTCCGTTGAAATCTTGTTGTTGTTTTCCACTTCAAATCTTCTACCGGCGTCTAATCAAAACTTCCTCGTAAACTCTTATCCAGTTAAAGTGTTATTTGATACCGGAGCATCACATTCCTTTGTGTCAACAAACTTTCCACAACATACAACCCAATTCTGGTTCCACTAAGCAATCAAAACTCTGTTCACTCCCCGGGATCTAAAATGTTGACTTCCAAGATAAGTAAGAACAATCCAATTCTAATGGGAGGCCACATTTTCCTCGTTACTCTCATGTTGATGATTCTGACATTGATGATTATTCTTGGTGTTCCATTGATGTCAATAACTCTGTTCCACCATTCTAGCCAGATAGTCTATTCTCCAAATGAATCAAATTCTATCCAGTTTTACACCCTTGGTGCAAAATCTCTCCCCTTTACTTGAAATGTTCCCGTGGTTTCCAAATTCCCTGATATCTTTCCAGAAGAGTTGCAAGAAATTCCTATTGTTTTGAACTTCCAGTTAAACTACCCAATGTGCACGATGTGTTTCACGTGTCACAGCTCAAGTGGATCTTCCCAAGAAGATTCCGGACCTTCTCTTTTCTCAGTAGGAATCTCGGGGCGCGATTCCTTCAAGGGGGGGCGTTTTGTAACATCCCAAGTCTGAAAAATAGCCTTTAGAATGTTTGCTATCTGTTATTTTATGTTTTGCATCATGGCATCATGTTGATTGCATTTGTTTGTTTGTTTGTTTTTCATTTGTTTTCCTTTGTTTTCTATTTGAATTTCAAACCAAAATTTAACCTTTTGTTTCATCCTTGTGATGTTACAATTCTAAAAAGATATTTCAAAATAAAACAATTGTTTGTTTCTATTAAAGTGTGATTCCAAACTATTGTTTTATTTCTATAAAAATGCATCCAATAATCAAACTCTTTTCAAATTCAATTTGTTTTCCACTGTTTTCACAACTCAAATTCAAACCTTTTTCAAACAATGTTTTCATACTTGCTCTGTTACAACTATTGGAACCAAAATAACAAATAAAAACAACCCTTTTATTCCTTGTTTTTCACTTCTCAAATTGTTGCTTTAATCAAACCAATATCAAATCAATTAATTAAATCATTAACTACCAAATCATTTTCCATTTCAAACCAAGTTTCAAATCAGCACTCTTTTGAAAACATAACAATTCACCACATGTTTATTCTTAAAATCATATTTTAAACCTAGGGGTAACCCTATTTAAATTGTTGTTTCCAAATGGTGTTTTAATAATAAAAATTGGTTCTATTTGGTTTCAAACACAAGCTACCATTTTAAAACCAAAATTTGAAAACCAAGCATGCAATGTGGTTTCTATTTACCTAAAAGGCTTAACTAATTTTTTTCAAATTTTCCTATAGACAAAACCCTAACTCTTTCTTCCAAAAGCAAAGTTACAAAAAAAAAATAATAAAACAGAAATAGGAAAATAGAAAGAGAGAGGGAGAAAGCCACCAGCCCAGCCCGTTTACTATCCAGCCCAGTACCCCTGTCGCTTTCTCCTTCCCCTCGATGGCGTCACCTCCAGTACGAACATGTCGATCACCGTGCGATTCCTTCTCCCCCCGGATGCCCAGCCGTACTGTCACCCCCTTCCCCTTAAGTACCTACCCACTCCCGAGCCCCTGCCTAACCCTAGCCCAACCCTAGCGCCTCCATTCTTCCATCGCTTCCCCTTCACCTGTTCCTCTGAATCTCTGAACCACCGTGGTGCTCCCGTCAGACCACCTGCCTCCTCACCGCGCCGACGTTCTGGCCGCCTCGAGGAGCACCTGAGTCGTGGGATGGAATCGTGGTTGACCACTGGTGCTCGCCGACTCTTCGCCCGCTGCCGTTAGCCCCCGAGATGGCCACGCCGTCGCCGGGAAATCCTCCTCGCCGTGACTGCCTCGACGACGAACAACAGCAGCAGCAGGTTCTCTCCTCTGCCCTTCCTTTCTTGATTCCGCACCTGCACGCAAACGAGGCCCGCACTGCCCGCACCGGCAGCCGCGCAAGGCATCGATCAGCAGCCGCAGCAGCGCGGGCTGGCCACCGCGAGCTGCCCATCGCTCCTGCAGATAGGTTCAGAGATCGGCCTGTCAAGTTTCAGTTAAACTTCTTAACAGAAGCATAACTTCCCCCCGTACCATTCCCTGTCACCAAACGCAGCGAGCCGCAGTGGCTAGGCCCCGTGCGCGCAACCCGTGCTTCACGGGATCGAATCCCAGGGGAGGCAATTGCCTCCCCAACTTTTTTTCCCTGCGCGCAATCCCTCTGGGGCCACCCGTCAGGGACTCCCTAGGCCACGTCAGCCTCCACCCGCGCCCGTGGCGCCTACGTGGCCCCTGGCCCACGCGGCAGTGCTGCGGGTAGCTGCCACTCGGTAACAAAAGTTTTGCCTCTCTGTTTTCCAAATTAAAATCCTTTTAATTAACAGATTTAAACCTAAACTTTAAAATTTAATATCTTTTAATCTATAAGCCCAATAATTACAAGTTTTATATGTTTATTGTTCCAAATTTCCTAATCTTTCCAAATAACCTATTTGTATACTGTTTGAAAACTTCAAATGCATTTAAAATTCAAATTTAAATAATTCAAATGCAATTTGTAATAATTCATAAATAATTCATCCCAATTCCAAATAATGCAAAAATATGTTTTCCATACCATTTCATCTCACCTTTTCAAATATAATTTTTGTTTTCTGTTTTGAATAATTAAAATTGCCTAAACAATTTAAAACTTGTTTAATTCAATTAAAACTTGTTTAATATTGTTTAATTCATAATTAAATAATCCTAAGCCCAATTTCAAAATGTGAAACATGTATTCCAACTAAAATTTGATAACCTTTTCAAATATCAACTTTGTTATTTGTTTTGAACATTTTAAATGGGTGAAAACAACAAATACTTGTGTGTCACCTTAATGCACCCAAAAATTTTCCCTAAATTAAATAATAAAATTCTAAATTGCTACACCCTATTCTAATTTGGTTCTATTGTTGTTATTTTGCTGTTTTCCTCATCCATGCATCATGCTAATTCACCTACACATGATGACTAGTTGTAAAACAATTAATTCAACCATAATTCATGGGCTTTCCATATGCAATCCAATTGCATATGGGTCCATTTAATCCTGTTTCTATCTTGTCAACTATTTCCTTTTGGATGCATCAATTAAACTGTCATGCATCATCTTTGGTTGTGCACCTATGACATGATAATGATTGTTTATCTTTCTGCATTGCCTGTTTGCTTCTTCTCGGATACACGACGACGTTGAGACCGACGATACTTACGACATCCCTTCTAAGGATTTAGCTCAGTACCAGGCTACTAGGTTTTGCAGGCAAGTTATCACTCACATGAACCACTGTTCCTTTCAACATTGGTTGCCGATACTTTCCGTTGTTCTTTTCTGCTAGCCTTAGTAGTAGTTGTTTCTGTTGCGAACCTATCACATGTATCCTTTAACCCTGATATTGCCTCACCTCCACACCTATAACCATTGCCTGAGCCCGTGTCTTACTAGCATGCTTAGGTTGTTTTGCTCGAGTCTGTTACCCGTTACTTTCAGTTACTATTTCATTATGTTCTGGGGGCTCGATGTTAATCAATCAATCATGCTAATGATATTGTTAAATAATAAAGTTGATGATAAGGCACCGGCAGGAGGCCCATGAGAGGTTTTGAAGCCTGCTAGTGTCGACCCTAATAGGAAAAGGGTCTTGTCTACTGATCCATGATGAGCGCACTACCCGCATTTGGGAAGCGAGTATGGGCGCCCCCCTCAACTTGACCTGATTCGCATCTCGTCCAAATCGCCTCATTTAGTTCGTGTTTTCCATTTGCCGCATCATGTTTTTGCGAGCCCAGGCCAGGGTGGAACTTTCGTAGTCGGCATATAGGGGGACACGTTCTTAGAGTGCTATGAGGGTCCATTTTCTTCTGGGCTCGATTAGCCGTGCGCCCAAGGTGCTTTGGGCTTGATGCGAGGAATGGTTGGTTGTGTTGAGTACCCCGCTTGGTGGAAGGGCCTTTCCATCTGGCGGGTTATTCATGAGTGTACGGCCAAATTGGTGCAACCCTGCAGGGATAATCTTCTCGAGAAGCCGTGTTTTCCGCGGTTATGGATTACTTGGTGAAAGTACTGGCTAACAAGTACTCAGGACAACTTAAACCTAATGATCAAACATGTTACACCCCATGATTAATAATTTGACTAGTAATAGGCTTATTGACACAATAATTTGAACCATCACTATTACAACTGTGTGAGTTATCCTCGGATTGCTTCTTTGGATAAGGGGCGAGATCCAGGATGGGTTTGTTTGAAGTTATCTTTCAGTTTGGTCACAATCCTCGATCTTATCTCCTTTCTGTTAGCCGGCAGTGGTAGTATGTTTCTGTAGTTGTGTAGAGCAGCCAGTTGCAGCATCTTTTATATCCCCTTCCTCTCCGTTGAACCCAAGACATCTGTGCTTGGTGTTGACGGGTTACACTTTGGTGAACTGTGAGTCTTGCTTGCCAGTACGTTTATGTACTGACCCCTTTGGGGCTGTGGTTTACGCAGACGACGTTTCCGAGGATCTACATGGTGGCTACTACGTGGAGTATGACGACGAGACTGCTGACGAGTAGATAGAGGACCCGGGCAGGATCCGAGACTACGTGGATGGGCTCCGTCTGTTTGTTTCTGGCCTCTTAGGCCTATTTGGTTCTTGTCTGTACTCAGACATGTTGAATGCTTCCGCTGTATTGTAATGATGTATTGTTGGGGCATGTGCCCTCTGAATGATTGTATTTGCTATCTCTGCTCTAATGAGAGCCATTTGCACCTTATTTCAATCTTTTGTGTCGTAGAGATCTGTTGTGATATCACTTGTTAAATGCCGTTGACGTACCATGTGTGTATGGTTTGAAGTACGTCGACGGAAGTGCCTTTGATCTCTAGTGGATAGTTTACATCGACGATGGAGTAGCAGGGCTTGTGTTGTCGCGCATAAGCGCAGGCCTACCAGGAAGCTGGGACGTGGGAGCAGTTATGCCCCATAATCCAAGCACCTGCTATCCAGTTCGTACGGTGAGTATCCCCTAGAAATCAGGGTGCGACAGTTGACCTTTGTGTACTTTCAGCCGGTGCCACCATTGTTCCATCCCCGAGAGGACAGAGAGGAGCGCGGACGACGGAAAGGAAGGAGCGAGGAGAGCTGTAGATCTACTCGGGGATGGTGGCCTTAGCATGGAGAGTCGTTGATGTACTCGAGGACGGCTTCCCAGACCGGCCGCACAGCCGGAGCCTGAAGGAGTATTCTTCTTGGGAGTGAATAGACAATTGGGGACGATCAGAGGAAGGGGGTGACTTATAAAACCCCTAAACCACCTTTAGTACCGGTTCCAGCAACGGACCGGGACTATAGGACCATTTTTTTGGGTCGCTGCGAAATGGTCCGTCAAATACAAACTTTAGTACCAGTTCCAGCCACAGATCGGGACTAAAGGGCCATATTTTGGGCCACTGCAAAATTTGCCGCCAAATACAAACTTTAGAACCGGTTCCGGCCACAAACCTGGACTAATACCATATTTAGTACCCGTTCCAGCCATGAACCGGGACGCCGCTACGAAATTTGGTGCCAAAGACCACCTTCAGTACCGGTTCCAGCCACGGACCGGGACTAATGTTCTATGTTTTTGAGCCGCTGCAAAATTTATGGCGCCAATGGCTAAATTCATTCCAAACATTCAAATAGATGTTTATACATGATAAACCTTTTTGTGAAGAAATTTTGTGAACTATTTGTTGAAAATAAAGTTTATCATTTTTCACAGAAACTAGTACGCATAAAAGGACTCCATGCTAGAGGATATCTTTTTTTGAGTTTTTGTTTTTGATTTATTGGATTTTTTTCGGAAAACGGTCGAAATGGCCACCACTATTTGCCTTAGGATATATTTTTTCGTCGAAAGAGGTCAAGATCTATAGAAATATCGATGTTTCTATGATACAACCACTGATTGTGTACCTTAAAATGATTTTTAAAAACTAGACCAAACTATCAAACACTTGTAGTTTAAATTTGTATCATTTTTGACAATTCCTAAAATCGGCATAGAAAAATTCCAAAAAATTCAAACAAAAAACTCGAAATGATGCAATACCTACGAGTGGTGTCATTATATGTGTCCTAGTATTCATAAAAAGTAATAAACTTGGAATACGACAATAGAGTTGAAAAGGTTTTCACATAAATGAGCTATCTCCTTCGAACATTGTAGGGTTTCGGGCCAAATGACGGGTGTTATGGACAAATCCATGACATAGTTTGTTTAAATGTTCCCATATTACACACAAACATGAACCATGGAAGCACGAACAATGTTGAGGGAGAAAATTTTCCTTTTCATTGAATAAAAAAACTAGTTTCCATTTTTCGGGTGTGAAAAATGGGTATTTTGTGAAGGATCAACCACAAATATGTGGCAAATCTTGAGAAACTGCATTTTACGAAAATACTAGACCATGTTATATGAACAAATAACCATTTTGTTGCCTCTGAAAAGGTTTGAATCCACCTCTTTCGAAAAACGCAAGTTTCTGCCGATTCAGTTAGAAACGGGTCAAATTTGAACTATAGGGGCCTCGTAGTTTGCTCATGATTTTTTTCGAAAAAATCATTTTTAGGTACACAACTACCTATATCATCACAGATACACAATTATTTATCCCCTAGCTATGAACGGTCATGCACGCCGTCTTGACTTCTTCCTGAAATCGGCATAGAATTCCAGAAAATTGAAAAAAAAACTCAAAATGATGCAAGACCTTCGCGTGGTGTCATTATATCTGTACTAGTATCTACCAAAAATAATAAAATTGGAGTACCAAAATTGGGTTGAAAAGGTGTTCACAGAAATGAGCTATCTCCTGCGAACATTCTAGGGTTGCGGGCCAAATGACGGGTGTTATGGCCAAATCCATGACATGGTTTGTTGAAATGTTGCCCATATTCCACACAAACATGCACCTTGGAAGCACATACAATGTTGACAGACAAAGTTTTCCGTTTCATTTAATAAAAAACCATTTTCCATTTTTTGGGTGTGAAAATGGTTTTTTTTGTGAAGGATCAACCACAAATATGTTGCAAAATTTGAGAACTGCATTTTATGAAAATACTAGACCATGTTACATGCACAAATAACCATTTTGTTGCCTCTGAAAAGGTTTCCATCCATCTCTTTTAAAAAATGCAAGTTTCTGCCGATTCAGTTGGAAACGGGTCAAATTTGAACTACAGGTGCCTCGTAGTTTGCTCATGATTTTTGCAAATAAACATTTTAGGTACACAACTACCTATTTCATCAAAGATACACCAAGAGTTTCTCAATATTCATCCCTAGCTACGAACGGTCATGCTCGCCTCTTGACTTGCTGAAATCGGCATCGAAATTTCCAGAAAATTCAAAAAAATTTAAATGATGCAAATCCTTCGCGTGGTGTCATTATATGTCCTAATATCCACCAAAAATAATAAACTTGGAATACAACACTTCAGTTGAAAATGTGTTCACAGAAATAAGCTATCTCCTCCGAACATTCTAGAGTTTCGGCCAAATGACGGGTGTTATGGCCAAATTCATGACATGGTTTATTGAAATGTTGCCCATATTCCACACAAACATGCACCTTGTAAGCACAGACAATATTGACGGAGAAAGTTTTCCTTTTCATTGAATAAAAAAACCATTTTCCATTTTTTGGGTGTGAAATGGGTTTTTGTGAAGGATCAACCACAAATATGTTGCAAAACTTGAGAAGTGCATTTTATGAAAATACTAGACCATGTTATATGCACAAATAACCATTTTGTTGCCTCTTAAAAGGTTTCCATCCATCTCTTTTGAAATATGCAAGTTTTTGCCGATTTAGTTGGAAACGGGTCAAATTTGAACTACATGTGCCTTGTAGTTTGCTCATGATTTTTGGAAAAAAATATTTTTAGGTACCCAACTACCTATTTCATCACAGATACACCAAGAGTTTCTCAATATTCACCCCCTAGCTACGAACGGTCATGCCCGCCGTCTTGACTTCTTCTTGAAATCGACATAGAAAATTCCATAAAATTCAAAAAAACTCAAAATAATGCAAAACCTTCGCGTGGTGTCATTATATGTCCTAGTATCCACCAAAAACAATAAACTTGGAATACAACAGTTCATTTGAAAAGGTGTTCACCGAAATGAGCTATCTACTCCAAACATTCTAGAGTTTCGGGCCAAATGACGGGTGTTATTGCCAAATCCATGACATAGTTTGTTGAAATGTTCACATATTCCACACAAACATGCACCTTGGAAGCACGGACGATTTTGACGGATAAAGTTTTCCTTTTCATGGAATAAAAAACATTTTCCATTTTCCGGGTGTGAAAAATGGGTTTTTTTTGTGAAGGATCAACCACAAATATGTTGCAAAACCCGAGAACAGTATTCTATGAAAATACTAGACCATGTTATATGCAAAAATAACTGTTTTGTTACCTCTGAAAATGTTCCCATCCACCTCTTTTGAAAAACGCAAGTTTCTGTCGATTCAGTTGGAAACAGGTCAAATTTGAACTACATGTGCCTCGTAGTTTGCTCATGATTTTTTTGGAAAAAAGCATTTTTAGGTACACAATTACCTATTTCAACACAGATACACAAAGAGTTTCTCAATATTCATCTGCTAGCTATGAACGGGCATGCCCGCCGGCTTGACTTCTTCCTGAAATCGGCATAGAAAATTCTAGAAAAATCAAAAAAGTCAAAATGATTTAAGACCTTCGCCAACACAGTTACATAATTAAAAGGTTTCAGAATACATTATTACACATCACCAACAACATCCCTATCTAGTGTTCTGGTATAAACTTTTTCTTCCTCTGTTTCCCTTTCTTCTGATTGCGACGTAACCATGGACAATCTTCATCATTTACCACATTTCTTGGTTCAGTTTTCACTGTGAAGGGTGGAATTTCATAAAACTTATTATAATCTTCTGACCTGTCTGTCTGGTCCTCCACTCCCACCTATTTCTTTTACTTGAAAGAATTATGTGGCGCTTTGGCTCATCGTATGATCTATTCGCTTGCCTTCCTTTCTTTTTTCGGTTTGGTAGACATAGCCTTCACATAGAAAACCTGAGCCATTTCAATGGCTAGAATGAATGGTTCAGTGTCGTACCCTATATTCTTGAGATCCACTATAGTCATTCTATACTGCGGCTCTACCTGTACCCCTCCTTTCAGGTTGAACCATTTGCACCAGAACAAAGGGATCTTAAAAAAAGGTCCAAAGTCAAGTTCCCATATGTGCTCTATGTAACCATAATGTGTGTCGTTTTGGCCATTGTTGTTTATTGCATCAAAACGGACACCACTATTCTAGTTGGTGCTCTTTTTATCTTGGTCGACCGTGTAAAATGTTTTCCCATTTATCTCATATCCTCGAAAAGTCATTATAGTCGAAGATGGTTGCTTGTCCCACAAGCATAGTTGTTCTCCAATAGTGGTGTCATTAATGAGACGTGTTTGTAACCAACCGCCGAAAGTGTTCATGTGTTCTCCATCAATCCAATCTTCACGTTGCTCTGGGTATGTAGAACTGTGTAATGTGCTTGAGTGAATGAATGTACGTCCATACATATTGTTGCTTTCTTTCCCAGCGTGCCTCTTCCATGCAGTCTCCCCTCATGGCATGATCAGAAACACCGATCGGGTTATGTTCAGGAATAAACTCAACACAAAACTCAATAATATCCTCTGTTACATAGCCCTCGGAGCTGCTTCCTTCTGGCCTAACATGGTTATGAAAATATTTCTTTAAGACTCCCATGAATCTCTCGAAGGGGAACACGTTGTGTAGAAAGACATGACCGAGAACGCCAATATCTTCGACTAGGTGAACTATGAGATGCGTCATAATATTGAAGAAGGATGGTGTGAACACCTACTCAAAGCTGGCAAGACATTGCACCACATCCTTCTGTAACTTGAGTTAGTGGATTGATCACCTTCTAAGAAATTGCATTGAGGAATACACATAGCTTTACAATGGGTATTCGAACATTTTACGACAGAAGCCCCTTCAATGCGATCGGAAGTAATTGTGTCATAATCACGTGGCATTCATGAGACTTTAGGTTTTGAAATTTTTTCTCTACCATGTTTATTGTTCTATGTATATTCCACGAGAACCCAGACGGGACCTTGATACTGCTCAGGACTTCAAAAAAGATCTCCTTCTCTTATTTGGTAAGAGCGTAGCTGGCAGTACCTTGATACTTCTCTGGATTCAGGTTGTCTTGTTCGTACATATGTTGTCGGTCCTGCTTGCATCCGGTGTATCTTTGGTCTTCTCATACACGGCTAAAAAGTGTAGTAGGTTCACGCAAAGATTTTTTTTCACGTGCATCACGTCGATTGGAGAGTGAACCTCTAAGATTTTCCAATAGGGTAGCTCCCAAAATATAGATTTCTTCTTCCACATGGGTACGTGTCCGTCAGCATCATTCGAAAAAGATTGTCCGCCAAGACCCTTTCCAGAGATTACTTTTAGATCCTTCACCATATCATATATAGCATCCCCTATAGGGCCGGTAGGCTTCGTCCGATGATCTACCTCACCTTTGAAATGCTTTCCTTTCTTTCTTAAGGGGTGTAGTTTTGGAAGAAATCTACGATGAACCATGTACACAATCTTGTTGGTAAAATATATACTTTCAATCCCAGCTAAACAGTGTGTGCATGCATTGTATCCCTTGTTTGATTGTCCTGAAATTTTACTAAGAGAAGGCCAATCATTGATGGTTACAAGCAACAACGCTCGTAGGAATTTTTTGTTGTTGTTCATGCTCATCCCACACAGGTACACCATCTTCACACCACAACTGTAAAAGTTCTTCAAACAATGGCATCAGGTACACATCAACGTCGTTGCCGGGATTCTTCGGGCCTTGGATGAGCATTGTCATCATAATAAACTTCTGCTTCATGCACAACCAAGGAGGAAGTTTATAGATACATAGATTCACAGGCCAGGTGCTATGACTAGAGCTCTGCTCCCTGAATGGATTAAAGCCATCTATACTTAGACCAAATCTTAAGTTTCTTGCGTCCTCTGAAAATGTCGAGAAGTCACTGTCAATTTTTCTCCACTGCGACCCATCAGCGGGGTGTCTCAGCATCATGTCTTTCTTTCGGTCTTCTTTGTGCCATTGCAACAACTTGGCATGCTCTTTGTTTTGGAACAAACGTTTCAACCGTGGTATTATAGGAGCATACCACATCACCTTGGTAGGAACCCTCTTCTTGGGGCGTGGCTTCCCCTCAATATCACCAGGGTTATCTCGCCTGATCTTATACCGCAATGCACCGCATACCGGACATGCATTCAAATTCTCGTACTCCTTTCCGCGGTAGAGCTTGCAGTCATTGATGCATGCATGTATTTTCTGCACCTCTAATCCTAGAGGGCAGATAACTTTCTTTGCTTAGTATGTACTGGTTAGCAACACGTTATCCCTTGGAAGCATGTTCTTCATCCTTTTCAGCAACTTTTAAAACTCTTGTCATCTACACCACACTCTGCCTTCCATTGGAGCAATTCTAGTGTGGTACCTAGCTTTTTATTGCCATCTTTGCGATTTGGGTACCGATACGTCCATTCTGCATCACTATTTTATATCATAATTTTCTGTTATTCGTCGATATATTTCACGTTATGATGCATCTCTTATGTTATTTTATCTTATTTTGCATGTTTTATAATTTGGGAGAATAAACACCGGGACCAGGAATCTGATGGAAAAAAGCACCGTCGGGATACCATATTTCAGAAGATCAGAAGAAGAAGAGGGACACCGGGGGTGTCCTAAAAGTGCAGAGGAGGAACACAGCCAGAAGGAGAGCCAGAGGGGGGCCACCATGGGCCCACACCATGGGGTGGCGCGGCCCCCCCTTGGCCGCGCCACCTATAGGTGTGGCCACCTTGGCCCACCTCTGGGGCATTTCTTTTGCATGACTATCCCCTAGGAAACCCTAAGCCTCATTCCATCATCGAAGAATTATTCTGCCGCCGCCTCGAGGAGGAAAACACCCAAGAGATAAAAGCTCTCTGGCAGGGAGAAATCTGCCGGGGAAATTCCTCTTCGGAGAGGGGAAATCACCGCCATCGTCACCGTCATCACTCTGGGCATCATCAAGATCGTCATCATCATCATCATTACCACCAGCACCATCACCCTCATCATCCACCTTCATCCCGCTGTAACAATTAGCGGCCTCTATCGTTGTTTTGCATCAGATCTCTCTCCCGGTGTGGATTATTTGTTAGTAGTTGAGGCTTGTGAGATTTATCGGTGTTTGCACTTTATGACCAGATTGTTATCATCCATTGTATCACCTCTTATCATGATCTATATGATGTGTTGTGAGTAGCTCGTGCTGTTCTTGAGGACATGGGAGAAGTCAAGTTGTTAGTAGTGAAGTAATGTTGAGTAATATTTAATGTTTGATATTTAAGTTGTGGTGTTATTCTTCTAGTGGTGTGAACATCGACTACGTGATACTTCACCATTTATGGGCCTAGGGGAATGCATCGTGTATTTGGCTACTAATTGTGGGGTTGCCGGAGTGACAGAAACCTAAACCACCGTTAGGAAACCTTCACACGAGGGAGCGAAGGATCCCAGAGTTTAAAGCTGTGGTTAGATTTATTTCTTAATTACTTTCTTGTAGTTGCGGATGCTTGCAAGGGGTATAATCACAAGTATGTATTAGTCCTGGATGGGATGGTACATTAGCAAAGGTTCACCCACACAACACTTATCAAAACTCCTAACATTATTCAGGTATATGGAACAAAAGCACTTGACAGAAACCTCCCGTGTGTCCTCGAGAACGTTTGTTAATCATAAGTAAACTCACCGGCTTGTCCTTTGCTGAAGAAAGGATTGGGTCACTCACTGCAATTATTACTACTGCATTATATTTACTCGCACTTTATTTATCTGCAATATCAAAAACCCCTACAAATCTATTTTCCAGTATTTACAGTTATTCCTTCATCGAAACCGCTTGTCAACACCTTCTTCTCCTCGTTGGGTTCGACAATCTTATTTATCGAAAGTACTACGATACACCCCTATACTTGTGGTTCATCAGGTACTTCAATTTGTTGTTATCCTCTAACATTCTCTACAACTTCAACCTCTCATTGTCACTTCCGCAATTTCTTTTCGGATCAAGAATGGCTCGATGAAGATCATCATCAGGCTCATCAACAGTGGGCTCTTCTTCAGCTTCGTCTTCCCCTATTATAGTACCACCATGTTTAGTGAACATAGGATATTTTTCGTTCTCTTCTTCTTCATTGTTTTCCATTATAACCCCTCTTTCTCGGTGCTTGGTCGAACAGCTATAACCGGGGATGAAACCGTTATGAAGCAGGTGGACGTGAAGGGTTTTTGAGGTAGACTAATCCATTGTATTATTACAGGAAGTACATGGACACCAAATAAAACCATTCAACCACTTGGTTGCCTCACCCACATGGAGAAAATCATACATTCAACTAATGAACTCGGGACTCCGTCGGTCATCGTACATCCATTGTCGGTTCATCTGGATTGTGGAAAAATGTCAAAACCATGTTACTATATATAACGAACAATTATACAAGTAATAATTATGCATCTAAATCATACAAATAAGTTTTTTAATAAAATAAAAGATAAAAGTAGAAGAGGCTCACCGAGGTGGTGCCGGTGACGGGACAACGCGGGCGATCAACGGCGATGAGGCGGTTGACGGGACGACACTAAAACCCACAAATCATACTTTATTTGAGTTCAAAATGCATAAAAAAGTAATGAACTCCCTAACTTAGGCATTTCATCAAACACCTTTCTAGAACTACAAAAATGGAATGAGCTAAACTTGCAATGGAATTAGCTAAATTAGGACATCGGAAGAAAGGATGATGTTGCTAACCCTTGAATAGATGGGTGCCGCCAATCTTGACAAATTGTGGAGAAAAATGGGATAAATTTGAGTTTGGGAGAATAAAACCAAAATGAAAAATGGAGATGAACTTGAAAGGGAAAAAATGGAGAGCCGCCCCGGGCTAGAGATCATATAGGGGAACCTTTAGTACTGGTTCCTGATAAGAACTGGTCCTAAAGGTGCCAGCACCGGCCCCACTCTCGGCCGCAACCGTGCCGCATCCCTTCCCTTTAGGAACAGTTCCTATCACGAACCGATAATAAAGATCCCTCAAGAAACGGGACTAAGAGTTTCCGACGCCCTATGAAATGGAACCGGGACTAATGGAACCTTTAGTCCTGGTTCATAATGGAACCTAGACCAAAGGTTTGAACCTATGGCTCATTTTTTACTAGTATTGAGATCGAGAAAGATGGAGGTCGTGAACATCAGGGCGAAGTCTCTTCGAGATCTCCTTACGTTGAAGACTAATTCTGGGCACTTGCTAGTGACGAGGAAGACTCGGAGAGTTTCGACAAAGAGGGATCTGTGGGAACACATGAATCATGGTCAAGGTCTAATGGAAAATCCATGGAGTGGATGTGTGTGATGCCATCTCCTATGCTAGGAGAATCACTAGGATCTGAAGAAACTAGGGGAGAAAAGAGGATGCAAAAGTGGATTGCCCAGAGGTACGCTGCTAAACTCCTTGTTCGTTTTCTTCTCCGGTCATAATGAGTTCAAATTTGACCTCGCTGGAGGTGAAATTGAGGCAATTCCATCGAAAAATACTGGTAATCGAACCGTTGGTGTTTGTTTTATCTGGGAATGATGATGAGGATTCATGGATGGTGGTTCAGGGTCGTCGGAGATTGCAGTGTCTGCCTCGCCGGGGATCCGGTTGTCCTGGATCGCGTCATCAGCGGGGTTCGAAATTTCAAAATCAACAATCGTTGGATCGTGGACGGTTGGAGAAGAAATTCGGCTTGGGGTTTTCCCGTGTTGGCTTGGGCCACCGGGAGCCATCCTGCACGTGCATTGATCGGGTACGAATCCCGGCGGATGCAGTCCTATGTGCATTCTAGGGCTCTCCTGGATACGAGCCGCCAACAAGCTGTCGAGCTTTGCTCCTGGGCAAACGATGGCGTACCATAGTGGTGGCCATGGAGGTGCGGCCAACCGTGGAAATCGAGGTGCTGGCCGGGGAGGAGGCCCGCTGGGAAACCAAGTCCAAGCCGGACCAAGCGGCACGACGGGGGATGCAGGTGGTGCAGCGGGCTAACCTAGTCAGCGAAATGGCAGCGAGTTCTCCTTCAATGCGGCCGCCGGCGCTCATGGATAGGGAGGTGGTCATCAGGGTCATGCTAGGTATCGCGGAAGGCAGAGATTCGATAACTCTGCATGTGGCAACTTTTCATGAAGAGGAGGTCATGGCAATGGGTATAGGCCCTATAATCGCAATGGAGGGGGGTGTACTTGGTATGCACATGTCGTGCCCCCGTAGGCCAGCTCGTCTTTAGGTGATGCGGGTGCTACTTTGCTTCCTAGGGGGATGCAAGGTCCGATGGTGGAGGTTCACCAGGGCCAGGTAGTGATGCCACAACAACAACAAGTCGTAGCTATGACACTGGTTCAGCAGGTGGTGCAGATAGGGACTGGCCCGTCAGCTTCTCCGGGGGGTGCCGGTGGAGGAGCCACACGGGGAGAACCGGGTGTCCGCAGACCTGTTGGCAGTAGTGGTAGTTGGCGTTGATACTACATAAACGTATCCTTAATTTCTGATGTTCCATGTTGTTTTCATGCCATTTTCTACATGTTTTCCATACACTTTATGTCATTTTTATCGATTTCCCGGGACTAACCTATTGACAAGATGCCACAGAGCCAGTTCCCGTTTTCTGCTGTTTTTAGTTTTAGAAAAGTGGTTCTGGAAATATTCTCGGAATCGTAAAATTCAAAGCCCGGAAGTCTTAGAATTCCCAAAGGTTCCACGGAGTCCCGAAGAGGCCCGGAGGGGGGCACGCCATAGGGCGGCGCGCCCCTGGCCGCGCCTGGGGTGGTGTGGGCCCCTCGGGCACCCACTGCCATCGCCCTTTCGCCTATATAATCCCCCCTATGCGTGAACCCTAAAGATATACCACTTTCCCTTGAAAAACACCCGAGGCCGCCGTCATCGTCAACCCGAGATCGGGAGGGTTCTAGAGTTCTCCCTGGCACCCTTCCGGGAGGGAAAATCATCACCGGAGGGGTCTACACCACCATGCCCACCTCCGGAATGATGCGTGAGTAGTTCATCCTTGGACTACAGGGCCATGGCAGTAGCTAGATGGTTGTCCTCTCCTCTTTATGCCTAATGTTTGGATCTCATGAGCTGCCTCACATGATCGAGATCATCTTATTGTAATTCTACATGTTGTGTTTGTCGGGATCCAATGATTATTGAATGCTATGTCTCTTGATTACCAATCTATCATGTTGTTTTCATGTGTATGTTATTTATGATCTTGCATGCTCTCCGTTATTAGTAGATGCTCTGGCCAAGTAGATGATAGTGACTACAAGAGGGAGTATTTATGCTCGATAGGGGGTTCATGCCTCCTTGGCATCTATGCTCGAGTGACAGAAACGTGACGGATGGAGGATGTGTTGTTGCCATTAGGGAGAAAATAACGATGTTTACTTTGTTTACATTACACACTTTTCTTACTGCGATAATCTGTTGCTTGCAACTTAATACCCAACGTTTTTTCGGATGATATTCGGAGGGTGCATTATTAGTCATAGATGCAGTTGGATGATGATATGTGTATTTTGTTGTAATGCCCGCATGAATCTCATAGTAATCATCATATCATGCATGTTTCATTATCTAACAATTGCTCAGATGTAATTTGTTCACTACGCATTCTAGCTATCTTTTATGGAGATACACCTCTAGTAAACGGTGGACCCCGATCCATTTTCTCATACTGATAATACACACACTACTTCCACTATTTTCACACTTCTTCCACTATTTTCACACTACTACTGCTGTTTTCATATTTTTCTCATACTATTTTCCACACCATACGTTTAACCTCTTTGTGTTTAGCAAAAACGGTGAGATTGATAACCTCACTGCTTCGTTGGGGCAAAGTGAATTGATTGTGTTGTGTAGGTTCCACGTTGCTGCTGAACCTGTAGTGCGCCCTGCCACCTCAGCTGCATCAACCTTCGGAAGTTACTTCTTTCTCCTACTAGTTGATTCAACCTTGGTTTCTTTTCTGAGGGTAACTTGCTGAGGTGCTCATCAAACCTTCCTCTTGGGGTCTCCCAACGAGTGCAAGATCTGCACCATCAAGCACTTCTTTGGCGCCGTTGCCGAGGAGGAAGTGAATTTCTGCAAGGGGAGTCTCTCACTTCCAATCTATTTACTTTGTTTTTGTTTTTCTTAGTTTATTTTATTTTTTCTTGTTTGCTTCTCTTTATCAAAAAAAAAATATATTTTGTTCTTATTCTAGTTGTTGTTTTTATCATGTTTTTAGTCTTGCTAAAATGAGTGTTCCTGAAGTTGAAGTTCGTTCTTTTAAACAACAAGGGGGAGAAAGTTTGAAAGATGCTTGGTATAGAATAAGTGATGCTCATCATAGATGCACTAAGAAATATTCCACTTTATCCTTCTTAGAAATTTTTATGTTGGCATTACTAGCTGGTATAGGTATGTTCTAGACACTCTTATAGGCGGTAATTTTCTGGGAACACCTGCTTTGGAAGCCTGTAATTTGATTGAAAGTTTAGTTGGAACACCACCTACTAAGGTTGTTAAAACTGATATCACTTTGTATGATGTTATTAAAAATTTAAACTCTATGGAGAGAAATTTGCCAAATTTCCTTGACAATTCTAGCAAAGTTAATGAATCAATAGTAAGTATCAACAAGAGAACTACTGTTTTAGAAGCTAGCAATATCCATGATAGTCAAAATATGAGGATCGGTAAATTAGAGGAGGTTATGGAAACTTTAAGATAAACTTTTTATTCTCTTAAGTTTAATATGGAGAAACCTTCTATGGGAGAGGAGAAACAAATTCATGTATGTCCCTAAGGTGCCTAAACCAAAATCCCCTAATGTGCTTAAAATTAATAAAACTTTTAGTGAAACCAAAAGTGATTTGCATGTTGAATCATCCTCGGAGGTACCCAAAGTACCAATTGCTACAAGTGGTGTTTTGGAGGAAATTATTGATTTGTATGCTTCTTCTCGTGAAAACACTAGATTCCACTTTTCTGGGCCTATCTAAAAGGCGTTAAAGAAAAACACTTCTTGGGAGATAACCCATGGTTTAATTTTAGCTTTGTTTTTCTCTGTTTTCTTTGAGTCAAGGGGTTTTATACTTCTGTAGCAACTCCTTTGTATATTTATTTTCATGTTTTAGTTGTGCCAAGTAAAGTTTCTAGCGAAAGTTGGAGTTAGTTTTGGATTTCTGCGCAGGAAACAGATTTCTGTTGTCCACCATAAAAAACCGTATAAATTCCAAAAAGATCAAAATGACCTGAAAATTATTGTGCTTATTTCTCAGCTAATTACAAAACTTTTTTGTTCTTTACGTTTTTCGATCTGAGCAACGCAAGTGCCCCTAAAGAACCGTCTTTACAAACTGTTTTTGTTTTGGCAGATTCTGCCATTTCTCTTGCATTTGCTCTTTTACGATGTTAAGTGGATTTCTTTGCTTAAAGAAACATCAGTGGCTGTAGCTAATGTTTAGAAGTATCAATAGCACTTGTGCCCATGCAGAACCCATGGATTTTTTATTGTTGCACTAACCCTCCAATGCGAATTACTTTGAGTGTGGTGTGAAGGAAGTTTTCAAGGGTCAAGAGAAGAGGGTGATATAATGTGATCAAGAATAGTGCAAGGTCAAAGCTTGGGGATGCCTCCATGGTTCATCCAAGAAAATTCTCACAAGACTCAAGCATCTAATCTTGGGTATGCCCAAGGCATCCCCTTCTTCATCAAGAATTTATTAGGTCACTTCTAGTGAAACTATATTTTTATTCGGCCACATCATATGAAGTTTACTTGGAGCGTCTGTTTATTTTTATTTTGTTTTCATTTATGCAATAATATAGTTGGAACCTATAATTCTTTTGTGGGAGAGAGACACGCTCCTCTTTTTCTTTTGAATACTGGTTATGCTCGTATTCTTAGTTTTTCTTCTAGGTGGTGCAAAATTCCTGTTTAGCTCCTGTTTTTCTTGCATCTCTTATTTAGAGTTGTTAGATTGAGTAGAGTTGTTCTAGTACTATCTTGTTTCATTGCTGAATCTCTTGGAGAGTTTTTGTTTAGTATGAAATGCTTGGTGTTGGAAAGCAGTAGTACAGTTTTCGTGCTTATAACGATGCAATTAGAAGCTTGTGTAAACTGTGGTTAGACTTTTTCATGTCATGCTAGATGTTATTTTAATTCTAAATCCTAGTAGTTATTTTTGTAGAATGATTTTCTCAAATAGCTGATAGTGTTTAATGTGCCTTTGAAAGAATCATGAGTTGTTCTTGCCATATTGAAGCGTAAATTTGTGGTGTTCTCCTTTGAATGTTTTATTTGGTTGACTTGGCACATGCTCACACCATGTTTATGACTACAAACCAGTCACGTATAGCCTCTATGATCATTTAGTTTTTTGAGCTTGTAGTACCACTTATGCTATGATTAATGATGATTTTGTCGCTATGCATGATTATGGTCATTATTGCTGTCTTGATTTGTCGCTCACAGTATTTTGCTAGCCTCCACCTGTACTGAGTATGAGTTCTACTCGTGCATCCAACTCCAAAAACCAAATTTTGCCAAATGTGTCCACCATACAAACCTACATGTGGTATTTAACTGCCACTCCAAAGTAAATTTCTCATATGTTACCTTTAAAACTTTCAAAATTACTCCTGTTTTGTGCTCCTGTTTGGCCTCATGAGGACGTAAATAGACAATCTTTATCTCACTTGTTGATTGGACTTTCACGCCCTGGAATAGTGGCTTCATCGTCATATCCAATTGATAGAAGAGCTGGCAGCGGGGTGTCTAGCCCCATATTAATAAAACAAATTCTCTTCACTATTTTAGCCCCTGATTTATCAGTCAAAGAATAATTGTGTAAACAAAAGAAAAAGAGGGATGACCTTCTACCTAGATGTGTCCTTCTATGGGAGCCGCTCTTGTGAAGTCTAGTTGTCTTGTGACGTACTGTATTTTTTGTTTACTATTTGTTGACATAAGCATACACCTCTCTAAAAAATGTTTTCAATGACTTTGTTTAACAAAATTAAAGCTCTAGCACATGAGTGATCCCTGCTTCCCTCAGCGAAGGGCCTTTGTTTAATTTTATCTTGAGTCTCAATCTTCTAACTTTATGCACAATTGAGAGAGCACGGTTTCCATTCTGAGTTTAATATGCATTTGTCCCAGAAACATTATTAATTGTTTCATGATGTGTTATTGTGTGTTCTCAAATTATTGGTTCTTGTCTTCCTCTTATACTTGGAAAGTGTCCTGGCATTTATGTTTTGCCCCACTCTTAAGGACAAGTGAAATATCACTTTTCTATGTTATCTTTATGCTTGAAAGAAACGTATAGCTTTCGAGTGCATTATTATTCATGATCTCTTGTTTGCGTTACTTTTCATGATGCAAGGTGATTACTATGTTTTACTGTTAGAATTATATCTATCATGCTTGTGTTAAAGTTCTATGATGTCAACTATGCTTATACTTTTACAATTTAGATGATCAAGTTTATGTTGGTAGCATGTCACCTCATAAATTATGTGTTTTTATCGTTTACCTACTCGAGGACGAGTAGGAACTAAGCTTGGGGATGTTGATACGTCATAAACGTATCCTTAATTTCTGACGTTCCATGTTGTTTTCATGCCATATGCTATATGTTTTCCTTACACTTTATGTCATTTTTATCGATTTCCCGGGACTAACCTATTGACAAGAAGCCACAGAGTCAGTTCCTGTTTTGTGCTGTTTTTAGTTTCACGAAAGTTGTTCTGGAAATATTCTCGGAATTGGAAAATTCAAAGCCCAGAAGTCTTAGAATCCCGAAGGTTCCACGAAGTTCCGAAGAGGCCCGGAGGGGGGCCACACCATAGGATGGCGCGCCCCTCGCCGCTCCTGGCGGTGGTGTGGGCCCCTTGGGCGCCCACCACCATTGCCCTTTCGCCAATATAATCTCCCTGATGCATGAACCCTAAAGATATACCAGTTTTCCACGAAAAACACCCGAGGCTGCCTTCATTGTCAACCCGAGATCGGGAGGGTTCTAGAGTTCTCCCTGGCACCCTGCCGGGAGGGAAAATCATCACCCGAGGGGTCTACACCACCATGCCCGCATCCAGAGTGATGCGTGAGTAGTTCATCCTTGGACTACGGGTCCATAGCAGTAGCTAGAAGGTTGCCCTCTCCTCTTTATGCCACATGTTTGGATCTCTTACATCTTATTGTAATGCTACGTGTTGTGTTTGCTGGGATCCGATGATTATTGAATCCTATGTCTCTTGATTATCAATCTATCATGTTGTTTTCATGTGTATGTTATTTATGATCTTGCATGCTCTCCGTTGTTAGTAGATGCTTTGGCCAAGTAGATTATAGTGACTCCAAGAGGGAGTATTTATGCTCGATAGTGGGTTCATGCCTCCTTTCTGTGCTCAAGTGACGAAAACATGATGGATGGAGGATGTGATGTTCCCATTAGGGAGAAAACAACGATGTTTACACTGTTTATATTACACACTTTGCTTACTGCGATAATCTGTTACTTGCAACTAAATACCCAATGTTTGTTCAGATGATATTCCGAGGGTGGATTATTAGTCATAGATGCAGTTGGATGACGATTTGTGTATTTTGTTGTAATGCCCGCATGAATCTCATAGTAATCATCATGTCATGCATGTTTCATTATCTATCAACTTCCCAGCTGTAATTTGTTCACCACGCATATTTGCTATCTTTTATGGAGAGACACCTCCAGTGAACCGTGGACCCCGGTCCATTTTCTCATACTGATAATACACACACTGCTTCCACTGTTTTCACACTACTACTGTTGTTTTCATATTGTTCTCATACTATTTTCCACACTATACGTTTAACCTCTTTGTTTTCAGCAAAACCGGTGAGATTGACAACCTCACTGCTTCGTTGGGGACAAGTGAATTGATTGTGTTGTGTAGGTTCCACGTTGTTGCTGAACTAGTAGTGCGCCCTGCCACCTCAACTGCATCAACCTTCGGAAGTTACTTCTTTCTCCTACTGGTCAATTCAACCTTGGTTTCTTTTCTAAGGGAAACTTGCTGCTGTGCTCATCAGACCTTACTCTTGGGGTCTCCCAACGAGTGCAAGATCTGCACCATCAGGCGCTATGCATAAGAAGGTAAAGAAGGTGAACAAATTAAAGTGTTTTCGGTGCGGGGTTGCTGGACACTTTTTGGCTGAATGTCCTGCGTCGTTTTGCTTGTTGTGTTGAGGTTCTATTCATGTTAACGGTCCATGCCCGCTGGTGGTAGCACCTAAGCTGCATTCGATAATGTATGGATACATTCACGATGAGCTCATGTTCACCGTGTACTCCTTCTTCTTGGATGGCGGGACCTGACCCATGATCACTGTGTACTATTTCTTCTTTGAGTCCTGCAAAAAAAACTCTAGCGAAAATGGTAAACTATGGCTAAATATGACCTCATCTATTAGATTACAACATTGCTTGTCCAGGTATTAGAAGTAAAGGATCAAGAAACATGGACAACACTTGAACAAGTCACAAGATCATTTACACGAACACATGAACTGCTAGGCCACATAGTTATATTATTGGCCAGAAGACTCATAAAAACATGCCTCATAAAAAGACTCATCAATACATGCCTCATAAAAATGACTCATCAAAACATGCCTCATAAAAACAATCATGCAAACATGCCAGGAGATGACTATTGCAAGATCAAGAGTATTGCACAAGAAATATGGTTGTAAAATGCTCAAGTTACTACAAGGTCACCTCCTTACACCGTTAATGTGCCAATATGTAATCATCGACAATGTGCAAGATCTCACTGATCATGGACAAGTAAAAGGCATAACAAGATTTGCGCCAACATACTAGCCAACGAAAGCAATTAGATTCCACTACTAATGACTTCTTACTGCTTTTGATAACTGTGTGTTGGCACTGTCGACCACATCTTCATTAACCAGAAGTAAAATCTCAACTTGCCGTCATAAAAACAGTAACCAAAACAGAAATAGGCCTCATAAAGAACAAACACAGTCATCTGAAGGTGATGATTTTTTTAGGAAACAGAGAGATACATAAGAAAGTGAAGGGCAGGTTTGGTAGCCTACAATTACCACAACTATAAGGTTCTACATTGCGCAAAGTCTTGAATAATCACCTCCTAGTAATTATGTTGTGCTACAATGTAATCATTGGCCACGTTCATCATCATAAAGAAGATCATAACAAGCATGGAAAAGTACTGACTCAACTATGTTGTGCCACATTGTGTCATCAACTTCAATCAAAGTACATAACAATGAACATGAATGCAGTAGACGAATTAGCCTCACTTGTTGGAACTAGTCATTGTTTCCATGTGTGTGAACTAAAGGACCAAGTGAAATGGACATCATAGTTGATCAGACCATAAGGTCACTTAGTCCAACACTTGGACTTGGATGCTCCAGGCTTTCATCATTGGCACAAAAAGGCCCGCAGTCTACCAAATAACGGTCTCAGAACACCAATTTGAGGAAAAGAGACCACCAACAATACCATGTCGTTATACAATCACCTCCTGTATACACTACAAGATATTGTTGGAATCTCCTTTCCCCAATTTTCTTCATCACTGGCCGAACATAACCCCTAATCTTACCCATGTAGTCGAAAAAATACCCAAATCTACGAACCATAACCCTAAAACATGCAAATCGGATGAAACAGTAGATAACACTCAACGTAAATGATATTGAAAGGAAAGCATCCGGCAAAGAAATGCATGAACTAAGACCAAATCGTCAAAAACGCTAACATTTTGTGGCCTACACGTAGATAACGCCCTAAAACAACCTAGATCTACTCTGCATGTCTCTCTACCGCGAAGAAACAACGCTGATCTAAAGATCTACGGTGCATACAAGTGCGGGAGAAGTTGGAGATGCTCTTACCGCCATTGCACTGTCAATGGAGCGCTGTCGACGATGACGCCGAGGAGAAGGAGACACCCGGCTGTCCACTTCCGCCACCACCCACGATGCGGGCCGCCGTGTTCCGCTACTGCCGGAGATGGGGGAACCGCCGACGGTGAGAGGTGGGAGAAGGAGCGAGTGGAGTGAGTGGGCAGAGAGAGCGGTGAGGGGATTTATGGCGTGTGTTCCCGAAGGGATGCGGCGTTGATACGTCTCAAACGTATCTATAATTTTTAATGCTCCATGCTTGTTTTCTATCAAATGACTTTATGTTTTCCACATGTTTTCACATGTTTTCCTTCGTTTTCTAGATGTTTTCTAGACTAATCTATTGACAAGATGCCACCGTGCTAGTTCCTGTTTTTTGTAGTTTTTGGTTTAGAAAAGTTGTTCTGGAAATATTCTCGGAATTGGACGAAACAAAATCCCTGGGTCCTATTTTTTCTGACACGTCAAAGGAGTCCAAGGAAGAGACGGAGGAGGGCACCGAGGTGGCCACACCACCGGGTGGCGCGCCCCACTGGTCACGCCACCACATGGTGTGGGCCCCCCGGGGACCCACAGACATCGCCCTTTCGCCTATTTATTACCCCCGACGGAAAAACCGTAAAACATTGAGCTTCCATCTACGAAAAGTTCCATAGCTCCACCGCCATCGAAGACAAGATTCGGGGGACATAAATCTATGTTCTGGCACCCTGCCGAGACGGGAAATTGCCCTCGGAGCCATCTCCATCGACTCCACCGCCATCTTCATCGTCGTTGCTGACTCCCATGATGAGGAGGAAGTAGTTGTCCCCCGAGGCTGAGGCCTCTACTGGTAGCTATGTGTTTCATCTCTGTCTCCCAGGGTGTGATCTTTATGCGATCATGAGCTTTCTAATCTAGTTGAATAAGTAGATGTTACTCTTCATATGTTATGTTACTCAAGTGGTTTTGTTAATGTGATCTCTGGAGACACCTTTGTCCCACGGCGTAAAGGTGACACTGTGTGCACCGTGCGTGTGTAGCTTATCATGATTTATATATTTTGTGTTGGATGACCCTATGAAATTGTGGTGTTTGTCTGGAACCATCTAGGGACCCAGGTGACAGTGTGGGGTTACCTAGTGGGGAATGCAACTTTAAGGCGTACTGTTGTAGCCCTACGCAATGGATTGGTGTTCGTTATCCAACCGGAGAGTGGTTCATTGTAGCATAGTAAAGAGATGATATTTATGTATTCAATTATGTTATTACCATTGAGAGTTTCCACTAGTAAAAGTATGATCCCTAGACCTTGTTTCTAAGCATTAAAACACCGTTTACAATCAGTTATGCTACATGTTTGTTTCCTGCCATTTTTATTTGAGATTGCTATTATCACTTATAATCATCCATATTACTTGTATTTCACTATCTCTTCGCCGAACTGACAATTGTATTATGTGTGTTGGGCACACAAGAGAATTCTTGTATCATAATTGCAGGATTGCTAGAGGGATATCTTTGACCTCTACCTCCCTGAGTTCGATAAACCTTGGGTGATCCACTTAAGGGAAACTTGCTGTTGTTCTACAAACCTCTACACTTGGAGTCCAAACACTGTCTACAAGAATAGAAGCGTGCGTAGACATCAAGCTCTTTTCTGGCGCAGTTGCCCGGGAGCTAAGGTAAAAGGTACTCACATCCTAGTACTGTTGTTGTTGTGTGATTTCTCGAAGTTATTTCCTTTAGATTTGCAATTCTATCTTTTTTGTTTCTTGTTTTTATTTTCACTAGTTATGCTTATTTTTACTTGTTCCTTGTTTTTACCTTTAGGCTTAATAGAAAAGAACAAAAAATATGAGAGAGCTTTATAATCTTTATCTTGAGTTAGGACACGAAGTGTTTGAAGAGAAAATTAAAAAACCTATGGAGCTTTATTTGCATGCTAGTAGTAATGTTATTAGTATGAATTATTTGAACACCATTATTGCTAATGGTGTGGAAAATTCTAAGCTTGGGGAAGCTAGTTTTTATGAAATGATCTTTTTAGTTCCCTATCTTTAGAGGAGAAAATTTGCTCTAGTGATACTTTATCTCCCATATGTGATAATTCTAATGATTGTGATATTTTAAATCCACCCACTAAAATTATTCCTTTTAAAATACCTATGAAAATAGTTGAATGTGTTATGAATAACCGCTATTTTGGAGATGGAACTGCCCATCCTGGCGATGATTTACTCTTTATACATGAATTATGTGAGTTGTTCAAGTGTGCAGGTATTTTAATGGACCAAGTCAAGAGTAATCTATTCTCTTTGTCACTTAGGGACAAAGCAAGGGAGTGGTATAAGCTACTAGATGATCCTCATCATTCGGAGTGGAAGGAGCTTAAAAATCTCTTTTACTCTAAATTTTATCCTCCTCATAAAATGCATTTAGATAGGAATGACATTTATAATTTTCTTCCTTGTGATGGAGAAAGCATTGCTAAGCTTGGGGGAGACTGAAAATGTTAATACTCAAATGTCCTAACCATGAGATTCCTGAGCAAATAATTGCTACTAATTTCTATGCAAGGCTATCAGGACATTGCAAGGATTATCTAGATGCCTGTTCAAAGGGTTCTGTCACAAGTAAGAAGGTTGAAGCTAAGTAGAATCTTCTTGAAAGAATTCAAAACAATACTGAAGATTGGGATAACGACAAAGGTAAAGAATCAAGTATAAACTATGAGTATGATTGCATTAAGTCTTTCGCTGAAACTGCTGATTTTCAAGAGCTTAGTGCTAAATATAGTCTTGATTCTCAAATTATTGTTGATTACTGTAGAGCCTTTGATTCTCATATCAATGTTCCTAAAGAAAATTGGGACATGTATCATGAACCTTGTACAGACACTTGCATGCAAAATGAAATTTTATTCATGATTGTAATGAACATGCTCAAACTTATGAAAGTACTATTTCTTATAAGCATGTTATTTTGTGTGGAGCACTTAGACCTTGTGAAGAGAATCAAATCGAAGAAGAATATTGTACCCATCACATGAATGAAAAAACTAGAACGTGGGACAGGGCTCTAAACGATCTTGGTGAAAAAGTGTGTGCCCGCTATCCTTTTATTTGTGAACTTTGCTATAAAGTGGGCGATTTCAATTTTCAATGCTCGGGCTATGATAATAGCCTTTCAAATCCAATGTGTACTACAAGTTTGTATTGTGATGACATGATCACTCCTAATCAGCATGATGAACTTACATTATTTTTGGGGCGTGAAGAGTTATCAAGAAAAACTTCTTTAGTAGATATGAGTGCTTTTGATATGAATAGCGTTGATACGTCCATTTTGCATCACTATTTTATATCATAATTTTCTGTTATTCGTTGATATATTTCATGTTATGATGCATCCCTTATGTTATTTTATCTTATTTTGCATGTTTCATATTTTTTTGAGAATAAACACCGGGATCAGAAATCTGATGGAAAAAGCATCGTCGAGACACCATATTTCAGAAGATCAGAAGAAGAAGGGGGACACCGGGGTGTCTTAGAAGTTCAGAGGAGGAGTCCAGCCAGAAGGGGAGCCAGAGGGGGGCCACCAAGGTCCCACACCATGAGGTGTATGATTGCATTAAGTCTTTCGCTGAAACTGCTGATTTTCAAGAGCTTAGTGCTAAATATGGTCTTGATTCTCAAATTATTGTTGATTACTGTAGAGCCTTTGATTCTCATATCAATGTTCCTAAAGAAAATTGGGACATGTATCATGAACCTTTTACAGACACTTGCATGCAAAATGAAATTGTTATTCATGATTGTAATGAACATGCTCAAACTTCTGAAAGTACTATTTCTTATAAGCATGTTATTTTGTGACTTAGACCTTGTGAAGAGAATCAAATCGAAGAAGAATATTGTACCCATCACATGAATGAAAAAACTAGAACGTGGGACAGGGCTCTAAACGATCTTGGTGAAAAAGTGTGTGCCTGCTATCCTTTTATTTGTGAACTTTGCTATAAAGTGGGCGATTTCAATTTTCAATGCTCGGGCTATGATAATAGCCTTTCAAATCCAATGTGTACTACAAGTTTGTATTGTGATGACATGATCACTCCTAATCAGCATGATGAACTTACATTATTTTTGGGGCGTGAAGAGTTATCAAGAAAAACTTCTTTAGTAGATATGAGTGCTTTTGATATGAATAGCGTTGATACGTCCATTTTGCATCACTATTTTATATCATAATTTTCTGTTATTCGTTGATATATTTCATGTTATGATGCATCCCTTATGTTATTTTATCTTATTTTGCATGTTTCATATTTTTTGGAGAATAAACATCGGGATCAGAAATCTGATGGAAAAAGCATCGTCGAGACACCATATTTTAGAAGATCAGAAGAAGAAGGGGGACACCGGGGTGTCTTAGAAGTTCAGAGGAGGAGTCCAGCCAGAAGGGGAGCCAGAGGGGGGCCACCAAGGGCCCACACCATGAGGTGGCGCGCCCCCTGGCCGCGCTACCAGGTCGTGTGGCCACCCTGGCCCACCTCTAGGGATATCTTTCGCTTACTGGGCCCACAGGGAACCCTAAGCCTCATACCATCATCGAAGAATTATTCCGCCGCCTCCTCGGGGCGGAAAACACCCGAGAGAGAAAAGCTCTCTGGCAGGGAGAATCCTCTCCGGAGAGGGGAAATCACCGCCATCGTCACCGTCATCACTCTGGGCATCATCAAGATCGTCATCATCATCATCGTCACCACCAGCACAATTTCCCTCATCATCCACCGTCATCCCATTGTAACAATTAGGGGCCTCTATCGTTGTTTTACATTAGATCTCTCTCCCGGTGTGGATTACTTGTTAGTAGTTGATTCTTGTGAGATTTATCGGTGTTTGCACTTTATGACCAGATTGTTATCATCCATTATATCACCTCTGAATTTGATCCATATGATTCTTTGTGAGTAGTTCGTGTTGTTCTTGAGGACATGGGAGAAGTCAAGTTGTTAGTAGTGAAGTGATGTTGAGTAATATTTAATGGTTTGATATTTAAGTTGTGGTGTTATTCTTCTAGTGGTGTCATGTGAACGTCGACTACATGATACTTCACCATTTATGGGCCTAGGGGAATGCATTGTGTATTTAGCACCTAATTTTGGGGTTGCTGGAGTGACAGAAACCTAAACCCCCGTTAGGAAACCTTACACGAGAGAGCGTAGGATCCCGGAGTTTAAAGCTGTGGTTAGATTTATTCTTAATTACTTTCTTGTAGTTGCGGATGCTTGCAAGGGGTATAATCAGACGTATGTATTAGTCTTTGATGGGACAGTACATTAGCATAGGTTCACCCACACAACACTTATCAAAACGGTAAAGATTTATTCAGCGGCATGAAACAAAAGCACTTGACAGAAACCTCCCGTGTGTCCTCGAGAACGATTCTTAATCATAAGAAAACCCACTGGCTTGTCCTTTGCTAAAGAAAGGATTGGGCCACTTGCTGCAATTATTATTACTGCATTTTATTTACTCGAACTTTATTTATCTCCAATATCAAAAACCCCTACAAATCTATCTTTCAGTATTTACAGTTATTCCTTCATCGAAACTGCTTGTCAACACCTTCTGCTGCTCGTTGGGTTCGATACTCTTATTTATCGAAAGTACTACGATACACCCCCTATACTTTTGGGTCATCAAGACTATTTTCTCGCGCTGTTGCCAGGGAGTGAAGCGCTATTGGGAATTGGAATTGATAAAGGAAGCTTCCGCTTTAAGTGTTGTTTTTATTACTGTCTACTGCTGCCACTGCTAGGATAGTAAGTGACCCACCGTCTGATGATTTGGATCCTTATAAAATACCTATAAAGATTGTTAAACATGTTATGAATAACTTCTATTTTGGAGATGGAACTGTCCATCCTGGTGATCATTTGCTCTTTTTACATGAATTATGTGAGTTGTTCAAGTGTGCAGGTATTACAATGGGCCAAGTGAAGAGGAAATTATTCTCTATATCATTGACAGGCCGAGCAGCTGAATGGTTCAAACTGCTGAAAAATAGCCAGACTATTGGATGGGAGGAAATTGTGCCTCTCTTTTACTCTAAATTCTACCCCCCAGTGAAATTCATATAGATCGGAATTATATATATAATTTTTGGCCTCATAACGGAGAGAGTATTTCCCAAGCATGGGGGAGATTGAAGTTACTAATGCTCAAATGCCCCATTCATGAGCTCCCTAGTAATATTGTTATTAATAATTTCTATGGAAGGCTTTCTCTCCATGGTAATGATTTATTGGATGCTTCTTGTTCTGGATTATTTACACGTATGAAGGATGCAGCTAAATGGGATCTTCTTGACCGTATTCAAGAAAACACTGAAGGATGGGAGAATGACAAAGGTAGAAAGTTAGATATAAATTATGATTATGAATGCATTAAACCTTTTATGTCATCCGATGATTTTCATAATGTTAGTATTGTTTATGGTCTTGATTCTCAAGTTGCTGCAAACTTATATAAGGCGTTTTCTTCTTATATTGATATTCCCAAAAAGGAATGGGATAAGTACCATGCACCTTATAAAGATACTGTTAATTGTGTTCCTGTTAGACATATACAAGTTCATACGTTGATTCTGTTGTGCCTGAACCTTATATTGAGAAAATTCTTTTCCCTGCTAAGGTAAAAGACCATTCTATGTTATCTAGTGTGGTTAATAAAAGTGCAAGGAAACCTATAGAACCCGCGGAACAAATAATTGTAGAACCTACAGTAGCAATAGTTAAGGACCTTGTTTCTGAAAATGTAGAAGAGGGACACATTATATTTCGTGAAGATGCTTCTAATATTGTCTCGCATCCTAGTAAATCTAGGAAACCTAGTGTTCCTATGCTATCTGTTAGGATAGGTGATCATTGCTATTATGGTTTGTGTTATATTGGTGCTAGTTCTAGTGCTATTCCTTATGAGCTTTATAAAGAAATCATGCATGAAATTGGTTCTTGTGAACTTGAAGACATTGATGTGATTATTCAACTTGGTAATAGGGAAACTATTTCTCCGATTGGTATTGTTAGAGATGTGGAGGTCTTATGTGGTAAAACTAAATATCATGCTGATTTTCTAGTACTAGGCACTTCTGCTAGTGATACTTGTCCTATTATAATTGGTAGAACTTTCTTAAACACTTGTGGTGCTGTTATAGATTGTAAAAAGGAGAAAATCCTTACAAATTTTGACGAAAATTCTTATGAATTTAATTTCTCCAAATTTGCTAAAGCACCTTATTAAGCAGAATTACCTAATGATAATTATAGAGTTGAACAATTGGCTTCTATTGCTCTTGCTCCTAACAATCCTTTGCAGCAATACATGGAAGACCACATTAGTGATGTCTTTATGGAAGAAAGAAATGAAATTGATGACATTTTCTACATCAGCCAGCGATGCTGAAACATAATTTAACGGTGGAAGACTTGGGTATGACATTACTACCCAAGGAGGATCCTGTTTTTGATTTAAAGCCTTTGCCTGACAATATTAAATATTCTCATATTGATGATAAGAAATTATATCCTGTTATTATTTTTTCTAAACTTTGTGGTAAAGAAGAGGAGATATTATTGGGAATATTGAGGAAACACAGAGGTGCTATTGGTTATATTTTTGATGATTTGAAGGGGATTTCTCCTGCTATATGTCAGCATGCTATTAATATTGAACCTGATGCAAAGCCAGTTGTTGAACATCAACGTCGTTTAAATCCTAAGATGAAGGATGTGGTAAGAAATGAGGTATTAAAACTCCTTGATGCTGGTATTATTTATCCTTTTGCTGATAGTAGATGGGTTAGTCATGTGCATTGTGTCCCTAATAAAGGCGGGATGACTATTGTGCCAAATGAAAATAATGAACTTATTCCTCAAAGAGTAGTGGTTGGTTATAGGATGTGTATTGATTTTAGGAAAGTTAATAAGGTTACTAAGAAAGATTTATCATTTGCCTTTTATTGATCAAAGGTTGGAGAGGTTTTCTACGAAAACTCATTTCTGCTTTCTTGATGGTTATTTTGGGTTCTCCCAAATTGCTGTTAGAAAGCCTGATCAAGAGAAAACAACTTCCACTTGTCCTTATGGAACCTATGCTTATAGATGTATGCCTTTCTGTTTATGTAATGCTCCTGCTACTTTTCAAACATGCATGTATGCTATATGTCATGGTTTTTGTGAAGAAATTGTGGAAGTCTTCATGGACGATTTCTCCGTCTATGGAACTTCTTTTGATAATTGTTTGCAGAATATTTATAAAGTTTTGCAGAGATGTGAGGAGACTAATCTTGTTCTTAATTGGGAGAAATGCTATTTTATGGTTAATGGAGGAATTGTTATTGGACATAAAATTTCTGAAAGAGGTATTGAAGTTGATAGGTCTAAAGTTGAAGCCATTGAGAAAATGCCCTGTCCCAGGGAAGTCAAAGGTATTCGTCGTATTCTTGGTCATGCTGGTTTCTATAGAAGGTTTATGTAACATCCCTGTTTTGCTACAATAGGGTGGTGGTGTGTTGTTGGCATCTCATACATGCATGAAAACATTGGTTAAAATTTAGCATTTGAAAATAACAAATGAAATGACCAAAACCACTTACAGTGGTCACCCAAAATTTGTTTTAAAAACATTTTCAAATTTGGAAAACAAAAACATGGTTTGGTTTGAAATTTTACAAGGTTTCCAAAACTATTTTTGCCAATTTTTCTGTTTGCAAAAATGTCCTCAAAATTTTCTTTTCTTTCCTATTTTAAAAGAGAAAAGGACCTATTGTTGTTTTCAGAAAGCTCCAGGGGATTTGTGCAAAAAGGTTGTCTTCAACCTTTGACAGTAGGAGCTCCTGCGTGGCAGAGTCGTCGTATGCCACCTCATGCTCCCCTTCAGCAGAGGAATAAGGCCACCACGGAGACCCCGTGTCTCCCTGCTTCATATCCCTCTCGAAGTCCCGCTCTTTGTGCCTCCCAAGGACCCAAAAACCCTAACCCTAGCCATGACGGGATCCGGCGAGCGCTGTCGCCTCGAGCAGCCCTGCGGCCCTCCGTTTGTCCCTAAAGCTCCGTATGGTCCTCCTCTCCCTCCTCGTCAAATCTCTGGAGCCAAGACGATGTGAGCCGCTCGAATTTCATCTCCGTCTTCAGCTACGACCGGAGGCAGCTTTGGACGATTCCGGTGCCACCGCCGCTCCTCCAGCTTCCCCGACGACCTCCTCCGGTTCCTGGTGTGTCGAGGAGCACCCCGGTGCCCTCATCTCATTTTTTCTATGGCCATTTGCACCATCGCCGCCTCAAAATATAAGTCATAAAAATATAATAAAAACATGGAAATGTTCAGAAAAATGTAACCTATCTGAATATATAATTTTCACACATGTTTGACAAAGTTCAAATATGAGCATTATTTAATGTTGTTTAATTCATTTAAAAAAGGAAAAATAAGTTTTTATTCACTAAAATTAGAAAATTAAAAGTCATATACAGAATTGCTCAAAATGACAAATGCAATCCATTTAAGGTGTTTTCAAACTCATATGAGCAGTTTAAATTGGACACACTTTCAGAATTGTCCGAAGTGCCCCTCTGGGGTTCATTTCGGGCTAATTTATGTTAAACTGCATAACTGACATCCGAACCCTAGCAACCCATCGAACATGTCTTGGGCTTTATCTCAGTGCATTAACTTGCTCATGCATACATATTGCGCATTGCATGGATGCCATGTGTTGATCGTTGTTCTTCTTGTTTCGGTGTTTGTTCCCCCTCGGTAGAACGTGACTCCGAAGAGAAGGCCAACCACCCCAATGGCGAATACTTGATCCTAGCCAACAAGTCAAGCACTTATTCCAGAAGATATTTATCTGGTTTTCTTAACCAAGGCAAGCATAACCTCTTATCTGCTCATATGTGGTTTCACAGTGTTTTGAATCTCGTACTTTGCATTCGGTTCCAAACTATTTGATGTCAGTACATAGAGTTCTCCTATATACTGCATAGCCAACATATCCTGATCCACTGCTCCTAGCAGCTATAGGTTTGTTTGTGCACGCTCCGTTAAACCCTGTGACTCTTGCTTAGCCATGCCTAGTTGTGATCTGATCCATCCGGTTGATGAATCTGGTCAGTGCGTGAATCTACTATGTTAGGTTGTTGTGATTTTAATTATCTTTGATAACCTGACTAATCATGGCATGGGTGTGAGGCCATAATGGGTTGTGGCGTTTTGTCCTGTTCATTCCCCTAGGAGCGAGTTCTCGCCTTCGAGCCAAGATTGAGCGTACAGCCGCACGTGGGACGATGAACCCCGCCCGGCTAACTAACTTGTTTAACCTTATCCATGAGACACGTAGTTTGAGCTTTCCATCTGCGTGTGAGTCAGATTTTTTTTTGAAGAAAATTAGGTCGTGACCGGGACAAGTGATGGACGTACATGGATCTTGATCCCGACTCACAGAACATGTGCCATCAGGAGGTGGCCAACTCCCTGTTGACGGGGTGGCCATGTTTAGGTTGACTCATGGATATGGTTCGACAAGGTAAAGGCTAGGAATCGACCATCCTCTGCCGGCACTTCCCGGGCTAGTGCTAACCTAGTGGCAGTAAGAGTCGGTTGGTACGTGTGGGTAAAGTTGTATACCCCTGCAGGGTTAAATCTTTTTGAAAAGCCGTGTCTGTGGTTAAAGACGACTTGGTGACGGATTCTGTGATCATAGATAACTTAAACGGAATGATTAAAACTTGTTGATAACGAATGAAGGATGCCTCCTCGGAGATGCCAAGAGGGGTTACCTTGTAGCATGAGATGTGTGGGAATGAGAAGGACTTGGTGGAATACAACAAGATGTTGATATCAGTAGTTGAGTAGCTTTCTCATCTGTTTTCAAAAGACTCCATGAGATGTGTTATTCCTTCCTCAACTTGGAAAACAAAGATAACTTTACGCAAAATAACCTTCATAACTCTTTCTAAAAGAAGCATATAAAATAGTTTAACTAAGTCTTGTTGAGTACCTTCTATACTCCGGTTTGCTTAATTTTGGTTCAGGTGAAGATCTCACATCGGTGGTGATTCAACGTGGACATCAACGAGTACTTTGGGGTTCCCAGGTAGCAGCCTGGAATCTATGGGCTGGGACGTCGCCTTATGTTGCGGCCTCTTAGGCATTTTTGGTTCTTGTTGATTAGCAATATAATTTTCCTTCCGTTGTCTGATGTAATGTTGGGTCGTGTGACCTTTGTTTGTAAAGCTATACTCTAGAAACACCTGTTTAATATAGCTTCCATGTCTAGAGTGCTGCTTTGATCGGTTGTTGGTTTCGAGCTCATTGTTATAGAGTTTTGGCTATGCCTGCATAGTTTTCGCAGTCGAGGGGTCGTGGAGCCGATGATCCATTTCCGAGCACGCCTGCTGATGTGATTCGGCCTAGGTCTTGGTAACCCTAGTAACCCTCGATTGTTGTTGCACTTTCTGGACACATAGCATCTCTGTATAGCTTTGGTCCCGTTCCTTCAGTTTTATGCGATTCGTGGACGCTTTGATATGCATAGTTGGTTATGACTAGCATGGACAAAAGGAGTAGTAGAACCGTGGTGATCCGGGCTGCGTGCCGATGAATCCGGTCTGCCTGCCGTTGTTTGTTGCGGCCGGGCCTGGTAACCCTGAAGCCCTTGTGGGTCCATGACTAGGAGCTCATAACAGTATGTATACAATTGGGTCCAGGGTCGTGACAGTTTATTAAATATTTCTCTAAAATATCAAAGCCTCTTACTAATCTTCTTCAAAAGGATATACCATTTGTTTTTTATGAAGATTGTAAAGAAGCTTTTGAAATTCTAAAGAAGGCTTTAATATCTCCCCCTATTGTTCAACCCCCTAATTGGAATTTACCATTTGAAATTATTTGTGATGCTAGTGATTATGATGTAGGTGCTGTTCTTGGACAGCGGGTAGATAAGAAGTTAAATTTTATTCATTATGCTAGTAAAACTCTTGATGCTGATCAAAAGAATTATGCTACCAATGAGAAAGAGTTCCTAGCTGTAGTTTTTGCTTGTGATAAATTTAGGCAGTATATTGTAGATTCTAAAGTTACTATTCATACTTATCATGCTGCTATTAAGTACCTTACGGAAAATAAAGATGTTAAGCCTAGGCTTATTAGATGGGTGCTTCTTTTTCAAGAGTTTGATTTGCATATTGTGGATAGGAAGGGTGCTGAAAATCCTGTTGCTGATAATTTGTCTAGATTAGAAAATATCTCTGATGACCTTGTTCATGTCAATGATAGTTTTCCTAATGAACAGTTGGCTGCAATAAAAGTGAGCTCTCAAGAGAGTCCATGGTATGCTGATTATGCTAACTTTATTGTTTCCAAGTATTTTCCTCCTACCTTTACAGGTCAGGAAAGAAGAAAATTCTTGTATGATTTGAGGCATTATTTTTGGGATGACCCACACTTATATAAAGAAGGTGTTGATGGTATTATGGAAGATATGTTCCTGAAAATGAACAACGAGAGATATTGAGAAAATGTCATAGTAGTGCTTATGGAGGACATCACGCTGGAGATAGAACTGCACATAAGGTTTTTATTGGCCTACTCTTTTTAAACATGCTAGAAAGTTTGTTTTATCTTGTGATCAATGTCAAAGGGTTGGAAATATTTCTAGGCGTAATGAAATGCCTATGAATTATTTTCTTGTTATTGAATCGTTTGATTGTTGGGCATTTGACTTTATCGGTCCTTTCCCTCCTTCACAAGGCTACACTCATATTCTTGTTGTTGTTGATTATGTTACTAAATGGGTAGAAGCCATGCCTACTAAAAGTGCTGATGATGAAGCCTCATTAAAAATGCTTAAATACATTATTTTCCCTAGGTTTGGTGTGCCTAGATATCTTATGACTGATGGGGGTTCTCATTTTATTCATGGTGGTTGTAGTAAGACTCTTGCTAAATATGATGTTAATCATAGAATTTCCTCACCCTATCATCCTCAAACTAGTGGGAAAGTAGAATTATCAAATAGAGAGATAAAATCTATCTTGCAAAAGACTGTTAACAAATCTAGAAAAAATTGGGCCAGGAAATTAAATGATTCTCTGTGGGCTTATAGAACTTCTTATAAAAATCCCATGGGCACGTCTCCTTATAAAATGGTTTATGGAAAAGCTTGTCTCTTGCCCCTAGAATTAGAACACAAAGCTTATTGGGCAGTGAAATACCTAAATAGAGATTTTAAACTTGCTGGTGACAAAGGGTTGCTTGACTTAAGTTCTTTAGATGAATGGAGGAGTGAAGCATATGAAAATGCTAAGCTCTTTAAATAGAAAGTTAAAAGGTGGCACGATAAGAGAATTATTAAAAGAGAATTTCATGTTGGTGATAAAGTGCTATTGTATAGGTCACGTCTCAGATTTTTTGCAGGAAAATTACTCTCGAGATGGGAAGGACCTTTTGTTATCGAAGAGGTATATCGTTCGGGGGCAATTAAAATTATTTCCCTTGAAGACAACACTTCACAAGTGGTGAATGGCCAAAGACTCAAGCATTATATTTCTAGATATCCTTGTAATGAAAATGTTGATTGTATTTTGGAAGCATATTTCAGAAACTACAGAGTCAGTTTTGAATAGGTATCAGTTTTGGTAAGAAAATGTTCGCTAAACATCTTCCAACTTTTATTTTTACTGTTTTTTGGAAAATATGAAAAATTATGAGCCCGAAACGAGGCGGAGACGAAGCCCGGAGGCTCCACACCATGGGGTGGAACGGGCCCACCCCTGGCCGCGCTAGCCTATGGTGTGGGCGCTCGGAATCCCCTCTCCGACTCGTTTTCGACCTGGACTTTCCTTTCATTATGAATTTTTTTGCTATATAATCCCCCGGACCCCCCGAGGTCCGTATATCCTTTTCTCGTCGTGTTTCTGTTTAGAGCTGTTTCTACTAGGATCTGTTTTCAGTTTTAGAAGCATCATGGTCTCCGCAGAACAACAACAAGGGGAAGGGACCAAAGGAAGATGATCCCCAAGACCAGGAGCAGATCGGGAGTGGAGCTGAAGGAGATGTAGAAAGAGGAATTTTCCGATTAGCTCATCAACTTAGTATTCACAAGTTAAGATTGCTTGGGCTTTCGATGAAGATTGCATGATTGGTTTCATCATATGTATATTTGTTTGTTTTCCCTCAACTCTTATGCTTGCTACCCAGCCTTGCTAGCCAAAAACTATGTACTCAGAGGTAATGCTTCTCAAGCGTCCAAACCTTGAGCCCCAAAACCTTGCCATTTTCATCCACCATACCTTCCTACATGTGGTATTTCACCGCCAGTCCAAGTAAATTGCTCATGTGTTACCTTTAAAACCTTCAAACTTATCCCTGTCTTGTGTTCCTGTTTTAGCTCATGAGGACGCACATAGAGAATCTTTATCTCACTTGTTGAATGGACTCACACACCTAGACTAGTGGCTTCATCTGCTTATCCAAATGCTAGAAGAGCTGGTAGCGGGGTTCCCAGCCCCAAATAATAATACAAATTCTCTTCACTATTTTTGCCCCTGATTTATCAGTCAATGCATAATTGTGTAAACAAAAGGGAAAGAGGGATGACCTTCTATACTAGTTGTGTCCTTCAATGGGAGCCTCTCTTGTGAAGTCTAGTTAGCTTGTGACGTACTGTATTTTCTGTTTGCTATTCGTTGACATAAACATACACCTCTCTCAAAATTAGACACTCCTCCACGGTATGTGATTGTTGGCAGACACCCGAGGATTCGGTTAGCCATGGTTTTTGTAAGAAAGGTTGGGAGGAGTGTCAACCATTTTATACCTATGTTTATTAAAATAAAAGATCTAGCACATGAGTGATCAATGCTTCCCTCTGCGAAGGGCCTATCTTTTACATTTATGTTGAGTCAGTAAACCCATTCCTTTCTGTCTCCAGCAAGAATTTGAGTTGTTGTGATCCCACCATCTATATGTTGATTTATTTAATCATGTTTTCTATCCTTCTTTGTTTAGCACATGCTTTATTATCTGAATGAATATCACTTTGGAATCTATGAATCACTGTAAAAGGATTTTTATAATTAAACATGTTAAGCTCTACAATATAAGCCTTGTTATTAAGACTTCACCAAAGATAAGTATGATATCATTAAATGTTCTCTAATCAGGAACGAAGTTTGCCATCACCAATTTTGATTCTCTCTTTTGCATCTTTGTTTGTGACTCCCATTACACGTTTCAAGTTAGGTTATATAAGAGGAAGTTGCTTTCTATATTGATTGGTGCATAGATAAATGTGATGCTTCTTGTCCGTATTTTATTTATCAACTCTTCACTCCATAAGCATGTGGTCATGTTTAGTGAGTTCAGTTTCGATTGGCGACAAGCGAGGTCTAAGCTTGGGGGAGTTGATATGTCCATTTTGCATCACTATTTTATATCATAATTTTCTGTTATTCGTTGATATATTCCACGTTATGATGCATCCATTATGTTATTTTATCTTATTTTGCATGTTTCATAATTTTTTCAGAATAAACACCGGGACCAGAAATCTGATGGAAAAAGCACCATCGAGATACCATATTTCAGAAGATCATAAAAAGAAGGGGGACACCGGGGGTATCTTATAAGTTCAGAGGCCATCCAGAAGGGGAGCTAGAGGGGGCCACCAGGGGCCCACACCATGAGGTGGTGCGCCCCCTGGCCGTGCCACCAGGTGGTGTGTCCATCCTGGCCCACCTCTGGGGATATCTTTCGCGTACTTGGCCCCCAGGGAACCCTAAGCCTCATACCTTCATAGAAGAATTATTCCTCCGCCGCCTCGGGGCGGAAAACACCCGAGAGAGAAAAGCTCTCTGGCAGGGAGAAATCTGCCGGGGAAATTCCTCTCCAGAGAGGGAAAATCACCGCCATCGTCACCGTCATCACTCCGGGCATCATCAAGATCGTCAACATCATCGTCGTCACTACCAGCACCATCACCCTCATCATCTATTGCCATCCCGCTGTAACAATTATGGGCCTCTATCGTTTTTTACATTAGATCTCTCTCCCGGTGTGGATTACTTGTTAGTAGTTGATGCTTGTGATATTTATCGGTGTTTGCACTTTATGACCAGATTGTTATCATCCATTATATCACCTCTCATTATGATCCATATGATGCTTTGTGAGTAGTTCGTGTTGTTCTTCAGGATATGGGAGAAGCCAAGTTGTTATTACTGAAGTAATGTTGAGTAATATTTAATGGTTTGATATTTAAGTTGTGGTGTTTTTCTTCTAGTGGTGTCATGCGAACATCGACTACATGATACTTCACCATTTATGGGCCTATGGGAATGCATCGTGTATTTGGCTACTAATTGTGGGGTTGCCGGAGTGACAGAAACCTAAACCCCCCGTTAGGAAACCATTACACGAGGGAGCGTAGGATCCCGGATTTTAAAGTTGTGGTTAGATTTATTTCTTAATTACTTTCTTGTAGTTGCGGATGCTTGCAAGGGGTATAATCACAAGTATGTATTAGTATTGGATGGGACTGTACATTAGCATAGGTTCACCCACACAACACTTATCAAAACGCTTTAGATTATTCAGCGGGATGAAACAAAAGCACTTGACAGAAACCTCCCGTGTGTCCTCGAGAACGTTTGTTAATCATAAGCAAACCCACCGGCTTGTCCTTTGCTGAAGAAAGGATTGGGCCACTTGCTGCAATTATTATTACTTCATTTTATTTACCCGCACTTTATTCATCTGCAATATCAAAAACCCCTACAAATCTATCTTTCAGTATTTACAGTTATTCCTTCATTGAAACTGCTTGTCAACACCTTCTGCTCCTCGTTGGGCTCGACACTCTTATTTAGCGAAAGTACTACGATACACCCCCTATACTTGTGGGTCATCAAGACTATTTTCTGCCGCCGTTGCCGGGGAGTGAAGCCCTACTGGGAAGTGGAATTGATAAAGGAAGCTTCTGCTGTAAGTGTTGTTTTTATTACTGTCTAGTGCTTTATTACACTATGTTTGGATCTCATTTTGAGTCCTTATTTGTGGGCACTGCTGCCACTGCTAGGGTAGTAAGTGACCCACCGCCTGATGATTTGGATCCTTATAAAATACCTATAAAGATTGTTAAAAACGTTATGAACAACTGGTATTCAGGTGATGGAACTGTCCATCCTGCTGATCATTTGCACTTTTTACATGAATAATGCGAGTTGTTCAAGTGTGCAGGTATTACAATGGGCCAAGTGAATAGGAAATTATTCTCTATATCATTGACAGGCCGAGCCGCTGAATGGTTCAAACTACTGAAAAATAGCTAGACTATTGGATGGGAGGAAATTGTGCCTCTCTTTTACTCTAAATTCTATCATCCGAGTGAAATTCATAGAGACCGGAACTATATATATAATTTTTGGCCTCATAACGGAGAGAGTATTTCCCAAGCATGGGGGAGATTGAAGTTAGTAATGCTCAAATGCCCCATTCATGAGCTCTCCGGTAACATTGTTATTCATAATTTATATGCAAGGCTTTCTATTCATGATAAGGATGTACTGGATGCTTCTTATTCTGGATTATTTACACGTATGAAGGATGAAGCTAAATGGGATCTTTTTGACCGTATTCATGAAAACACTGAAGGATGGGAGAATGGCAAAGGTAGAAAGTTAGGTATAAATTATGATTATGAATGCATTAAAACTTTTATGTCATCCGATGATTTTCATAATGTTAGTGTTGTTTATGGTCTTGATTCTCAAGTTGCTGCAAAATTATATAAGGATTTTGCTTCTTATATTGATATTACCAAATTATCGTGCCTAGCTAAAAGTCTTTAAAGAAAAGCATTTATGGGAGACAACCCAATATTTTATTTCTGAAATGTTTCTTTGCTTTTGAGTCTTGGAAGTTGTTACCTCTTTAGCAACCTCTCCTTGTCCTTATTATTTTTTATGTGCCTGATACGTCCATTTGGCATCACTGTTTTATATTGTTATTTTCGTGTTATGATGCATCACTTATGTTATTTTATCTTATTTTGAATATTTTATAATTTTTAGAGAATAAACACCGGAACCAGAAATCTGATGGAAAAAGTACTGTCGAGATACCCTATTTTAGAATTTCATAAGAAGAGGGGGGACACCGAATATGTCTTAGAAGTTCAGAGGAGGAGGCTAGCCAGAAGGGGAGCCAGAGGGGGCCACCAGGGGCCCACACCATGGGGTGGCACGCCCCCCTGGCCGCGCCGTCAGGTGGTGTGGCCACCCTGGCCCACCTCTGGTCGATCCCTTTCGCGTACTTGACCCCTAGGGAACCTTAAGCCCCAGAACATCATCAAAGAATTATTTCGCCGCCTCCTCCGGGCGAAAAACACCAGATAGAGAAAATCTCTCTGGCAGGGAGAAATCTGCCGGGGAAATTCCTCTCCGGAGAGTCGAAATCATCGCCATCGTCACCGGCATCTCTTCGGGCATGATCAAGATCGTCATCGTCAACATCATCACCACCAGCACCATCACCCTCATCATTCACCTTCATCCCGCTCTAACAACTAGGGTTGTATCGTTGTTTTACATTAGATCTTTCTCGCAGTGTGGATTACTAGTTAGTAGTTGATGCTTGTGAGATTTATCGGTGTTAGCACTTTATGACCAGATTGTTATCATCCATTATATCACCTCGGATTATGATCCATATGATGTCTTGTCAGTAGTTTGTTGAGTTCTTGAGGACATGGGAGAAGTCATGATGTTAGTAGTGAAGTTATGTTGAAGTAATATCTCGTTGTTCTGTATTTAAGATGTGGTTCTATTCTTCTAGTGGTGTCATGTGAACGCATGATACTTCACCTTTATGGTCCTAGGAGGATGCATTGTGTATTTAGCTACTAATTTTGGGGTTGCCGGAGTGACAGAAACCTAAACCCCCGTTAGGAAACAAGTGCACGAGGGAGCGTGGAATCCCAGAGTTTTAAAGTTTTGGTTAGATTTATCATAATTACTTTATTGTATTTGCGGATGCTTACAAGGGGTATAATCACAAGTATGTATTAGTCCTAGTTGGCCGGTGCATTAGCATAGGTTCACTCATACAGCACTTCACGAACCAATTGATATTAATCAATCATAGTAAAGCGAAATCACTTGACAAAATTCCGATGTGTCCTCGAGAACGTTTGGTAATCATAAGTAGAAAAACCGGCTTGTCCTTTGCTCTAAAAAGGATTGGGACACTGGCTGCAATTTTAATTATTGCACTTTATTTACTCGCACTTTATTTATCTTCTATATCAAAAACCTCCAAAAACCCGTTTGCTAGTGTTTACACTGAATCCTCTATCCAACCTGCTTATCAACACCTTCTGCTCCTCATTGGGTTCGACACTCTTATTTATCGAAAGTACTACGATACACCCCCTATACTTGTGGGTCATCAAGACTATTTTATGGCGTCGTTGTCGGGGAGTAAAGCACTATTGGTAAGTGGAATTGGTAAGAGAAACCTTTACTGTGAGTGTTGTTTTATTTCTGTCTGCTGCTTTATTTCATTATGGAGAATACTTTTGGTTCTCTGTTTAGGCGTACTTCTACGATCACTTCATGGGTACTAGGTGACCCGTTATCTGCTTAATTAGGTCCTTATAAAATACCTATGAAAATTGTTGGATGTGTTATGGATAACTGCTATTATGGAGATGGAACTGTCCATCCCGGTGATCATTTGCTCTTTATACATGAATTATACGAGTTATTCAGGTGTGCAGGTATTACAATGGATCAAGTTAAAAGGAAATCATTCTCTTTATCGCTGAAAGGAAGAGCCGATGAATGGTTCAAATTGCTGAAGAATGGTGAATCTATTGGATGGGAGGAAATTGTTCCTCTCTTTTATTCTAAATTCTATCCTCCCAGTGAGATCATAAAGACCAGAATCAAATATATAATTTCTAGCCTCATGATGGAGAGAGTATTGCTCAAGCGTGGGGGATAATGAAGTTATTAATGCTTAAATGTCCCGTTCATGAGCTCTCGAGTAATATTGTTATCAATAATTTTTATGCAAGGCTTTCTCTCCATGATAAGGATTTATTGGATTCTGCTTGTTCTGGATCATTCACACGTATGAAGGAAGAAGCTAAATGGGATCTTCTTGACTGTATCCAAAAAACACTAAAGGATGGGAGAATGACAAAGGTAGAAAGTCATGTATAAAGTATGATTATGAATGCATTAAATATTTTATGGGAACCAATGATTTCTATAATGTTAGTATTGTTTGTGGTCTTGATTCTCAAATCTTTGCAAACTATCTTAAAGCTTTTGCCTCCTATCTTGATATTCCTAAAAACGATTATCACAAATATCATGCACCTTATAAACATATTGTTCCTGCTAGTAATATAGAAGTGCATGTTATTAATCCTGCTGTTCCTGAGCCTTGTGTTGAAAAAATGCCTTTCCCTGTTAAGGTGAAAGAGCACTCTATTGTGGCTAGTGTGGTTAATAAGAGTAATCAGAAATCTATTGAAACTGATGAACAAATAACTCTTGAACCTGTTGTAGCAATAGTAAAAGATCTTGTTTGTGGAAATGTAGAGGATGAACACATTGTCTTCTGTGAGGATGCTTCTAATATCGTTTCCCATCCTCATAGACCTAAGAAAACTAGTGTTGTTGTGCTTTCTGTTAAGATTGGTGATCATTGTTATTATGGTTTGTGTGATATTGGTGCTAGTTCTAGTGCTATACCTTATAAGATTTATAAAGAAATTATGCATGAAATTGGTTCTTGTGAGCTTGAAGATATTGATGTGGTTATTCAGCTTCCTAATAGATAAACTATCTTTCCGATTGGTATTATTAGAGATGTGGAAGTTTTATGTGGTAAGATTAAATATCCCACTGATTTTCTAGTACTTGGTAAGGCTGCTAGTAAACTTGTCCTACAATTTTTGGTAGACCTTTCTTGAACACTTGGGGTGCTATTATAGATTGTAAGAGGGATAAGATATTGACTAAATTTGATGGAAAAGCTTATGAGTTCAAGTTCTCCAAATTTGCTAGAGCACCTTATGAATCTAAATTGCCTGATGAGAATTTTAGAGTTGAACAACTTGCTTCTATTGCTCTTGATCCTAACAATGCTTTGCAACAATATATGGAGTACCATGAGAGTGAGGTCTTTATGGAAGAGAGAAATGAGATTGACGATATTCTTCTTCGTCAGCCGGTGATACTGAAACATAATTTACCTGTGGAAGACTTGGGTACCACATAACCACCCAAGGAGGACCTGTTTTTGATTTAAAACCTTTGCCTCATGATCTTAAATATGCGTATATTGATGGGAAAATATATCATGTTATTATTAGTGCTAAACTTTCAGGTGAACAAGAGGAAAGATTATTGGGAATTCTGAAGAAACACCGTGGAGCTATTAGATATACTCTTGATGATTTGAAGGGAATTTCTCCTACTATATGTCAGCATGCTATTAATATTGAACCTGATGCAAAGTCATTAGTTGAACATCAACGCCGTTTAATTCCTAAGATGAAGGAAGTGGTAAGAAATGAGGTATTAAAACTCCTCGATGCTAGTATTATTTTTCCTATTGCTGATAGTAGATGGGTGAGCCATGTGCATTGTGTCCCTAAGAAGGGAGGAATGACTGTTGTGTCTAATGAAAACAATGAGCTTATTCGGCAAAGAGTAGTAGTTGGTTATAGAATGTGCATTGATTTTAGAAAGGTTAATAAAGTTACTAAGAAAGATCATTAGCCTTTGCCCTTTATTGATCAAATGCTAGAGAGGTTATCTAAGAAAACTCACTTTTGTTTTCTTGATGGTTATTCTGGGTTTTCTAAAATTGCTGTTAGGAAGCAAGATCAAGAGAAAACAACCTTTACTTGTCCTTATGGTACTTATGCTTATAGACATATGCCTTTTGGTTTGTGTAATGCCCCTGCTACTTTTCAAAGATGCATGTCTGCTATTTTTCATGGTTTTTGTGAAGAAATTGTGGAAGTATTCATGGACGATTTTTTTCGTATATGGAAATTCTTTTGATAATTGTTTGCGCAACCTTGATAAAGTTTTGCAGAGATGCGGGGAAACTAATCTGGTTCTTAATTGGGAGAAATGCCACTTTATGATGAATGAAGGAATTGGTCTTTGACATAAAATTTCTGAAAGAGGTATTGAAGTTGACAGAGCTAAAGTGGAAGCAATAGAGAAAATGCCCTATCCTACGGATGTTAAAGTTATTCGTAGTGTTCTTGGTCATGCTGATTTTTATAGGAGGTTTATTAAAGATTTCTCTAAAATATCAAAGCCTCTTACTAATCTTCTTCAAAAATATGTACCATTTGTTTTTTATGACGATTGTAAGGAAGCTTTTGAAACTTTAAAGAAGGCTTTAACTACTGCTCCTATTGTTCAACCACCTAAATGGAATTTACCTTTTGAAATTATGCTAGTGATTTTGCTATAGGTGTTGTTCTTGGACAGCGCGTAGATAAGAAGTTGAATGTTATTCATTATGCTAGTAAGACTCTTGATGCTGCTCAAAAGAATTATGCTAATACTTAAAAAGAGTTCTTAACTATAGTTTTGCATGTGATATGTTTAGACCTTATATTGTTGACTCAAAGGTTACTATTCATACTGATCATGCTGCTATTAGATACCTTATGGAAAACAAAGATGCTAAGCCTAGGCTTATTAGATGGGTGTTTCTTTTACAAGAGTTTGATTTGCATATTGTGGATAGGAAGGGTGCTAAAAACCCTATTGCTGATAACTTGTCTAGATTGGAAAACATTACTTTTGACCCTATTCCTGTTAATGATAGTTTTCCAAATGGACAGTTGGCTGCAATAAAGGTAAAATCCCAAGATAGTCCATGGTATGCTGATTATGCTAACTTTATTGTTTCAAAGTATTTGCCTCCAACATTTACAGCTCAACAAAGAAGAAAATTCTTCTATGATTTGAGGCATTATTTTTGGTATGACCCACAGTTATATAAAGAAGGAGTAGATGGTATTATGAGAAGATGTGTTCCAGATCATGAACAACGTGAAATATTGAAGAAGTGCCATGGTAGATCTTATGGAGAACATCACGCTGGAGATAGAAGCACACAGAAGGTTCCACAATCAGGTTTCTATTGGCCTACTCTTTTTAAAGATGCACGCAAATTTATTTTATCATGTGATGAATGTCAAAGAGTAGGAAATATTTCTAGACGCAATGAAATGCCTATGAGTTATTCTCTTGTTATTGAACCTTTTGATTGTTGGGGATTTGACTTTATGGGTCTTTTTCTCCTTCGAATGGTTATAGTCACATTCTTGTTGTTGCTGATTATGTTACTAAGTGGGTAGAAGCTGTACCTACAAAAAGTGCTGATGGTGAGACCTCTTTAAAAATGCTTAAAGATGTTATTTTCCCTAGGTTTGGTGTGCCTAGATATCTTATAACTGATGGAGATTCTCATTTTATTCATGGTGGTATTAGAAAAACCCTTGCTAAATATGATGTTAATCATAGAATTGCCTCAGCTTATCATCCTCAAACCAGTGGGAAAGTAGAATTATCAAATAGAGAAATTAAAACAATCTCGCAAAAGACTGTTAATAAATCTAGGAAGAATTGGTCTGATAAGCTGAATGATGCTTTATGGGCTTATATAACTTCTTACAAAAAACCTATGAGTATGTCTCCTGATAAAATGGTTTATGGAAAAAGCTTGTCACTTGCCTTTAGAATTAGAACACAAAGCTTATTGGGCAGCGAAGGAACTTAATAAATATTTTAAACTTGTTGGGAAGAAAAGATTGCTTGATTTGAATCATCTAGATGAATGGAGTTGTGAAGCTTATGAAAATGCTAAGCTCTTCAAAGAGAAAGCTAAAAAATGGCATGATAAAAGAATCCTTAAAAGAGAGTTTCATGTTGGTGAGAAAGTTCTATTGTATCGGCCTCGACTCAGATTCTTTGTAGGAAAATTACTCTCCAGATGGGAAGGACCTTATATTGTTGAAGAAGTGTATCGTTCCGGTGCAATCAAAATTGCTTCCCTCAAAGGTAACACTACACAAGTGGTAAATGGGCAAAGACTCAAACATTATATTTCTGGGGATTCTTATGATGAAGATGTTGATGTTATTCAAGTAGTGACTCCGGAGAAGTTCATTAGAGGGAAGATTCCAAAATCTACAGAGTCTATTTTGGAATAGGTAACAGTTCTGTTAAGAAAAAGTTCACGCCATACTTTCCAAGTTATAATTTATTGGTTTTTGGAAAATATGAAAAATACTAAGCCGAAGAGGAGTTGGAGAAGGTGCCCGGAGGCACCACACCACCTGGGACCTCGGGCCCACCCCTAGCCGCGCCATCCTATGGTGTGGGCGTCTCGGAGCCCCTCTCCAACTCGTTTTCTACCTGGACTTTCGTTTTGTTGTGCATATTTTTGCTATATAACCCCCGGACCCACTGAGGTCCGTATATCTTTTCTCGTCGCGTTTCTGTTTCGAGTTGTTTCTGCCAGGATCTGTTTTCAGTTTTAGAAGCATCATGGTCTCCGCCAACAACAACAAGGGGAAGAGACTGAAGGAAGATGATGTCCAAAACTAGAAGCTGGAGGAGGAGATCGAGAGTGGAGCTTGAGGAGATATAGAAGAAAACCCATGAGTGCGTCCACGCGCTACCATTGCATGTATTGGAGTGGTTGCAAAACCTTCCAAGCAAATAGCAATGATGAGCACCGAAGGGAAGGCCCCACGCCACTTCTTGGCTTCAAGGACACCACTTTCAGGCATAAATAAACATTTCCATACTTTAATTCATGAGTATCAATCTAGGAGGTTACCCGATGCAAAGTTGCCTTCTTGCTGGGATATGGATCATTCTAACCGTGCAGATGAAGAAATCTCTCGACCTAAGGAAGTGTGGGGGGAAAATCTTGATGGCTAGAATTCACCATCTAACAAGCATGCAAACCATAGTGATCACAATACGGAGATGATGTGTATGCTTATGTTCGCAATTGAAGATCTGAAAAAATAAATTGATAGGCTCATTGAGAAGGATTCACCACCACCACCGAAGAATTGATCCGTCAGTGGCATTGGAATCCCCTTGGCTTGTTCCAAGCTTGGGGGAGTGTCGCAGTATCACACCTTTATCATTCACCCTTTTACCTTTTAGTAAAGTCATATCGTGACTAGAGAAAATAACATATAGGATGGTTTGCAGCATGGAAGTGTCGCTCTGTAGTTGGTTATCGTTGTATCCCTTGGTTTGAGTTGCCATAATGAAATATTAATGAGAATTTTCATCATCTACTTGCTCTACTTTATTTTAGTTTGCAATTTTTGTTATGTGGTTGATCTTTTTATTAGTATTGGTATTAAGTTTGGAGCTTCAAGTTAATATAGTTGGTCTTGGAAAACTTAGCATTGGTCAGTAGCAACAATACGTTGAGACTTGAGTAGAAAAGAGGGAGTTGCATGTAGATATATTATTCCATGATCTTTCTTTCTTGTTAGCCCATAAGCTTAGTATTCTCAAAAAAGTGTGTTTTTACCTTCAAGGAAGATTGCATGATTGGCTTTATCATATATGTTTTTGTTTTTTTTACCTCAATTCGTATGCTTGCTACCCAACCTTGCTAGCCAAAAACTTGTACTGAGAGGGAATGCTTCTCGTGCATCCAAACCTTGAGCCCCAAAACCTTGCCATTTGTGTCCACCATACCTACCTATATGTGGTATTTCACTGCCACTCCAAGTAAATTGCTTGTGTGCTACCTTTAAATCTTCAAAATTACACCTGTTTTGTGCCCCTGTTTTAGCTCACGAGGACGCAAATATAGAATCTTTATCTCATTTGTTGATTGGATTTCACACCCTGGACTAGTGGCTTCATCCGCTTATCCAAATGCTAAAAGAGCTGGCAGCGGGGTTCCCAGCCCCAAATAATAATACAAATTATCTTTACTATTTTTGCCCCTGATTTATCAGTCAAAACATAATTGTGTAAACAAAAGAGAAAGAGGGATGACCTCTATACCAGTTGCGTCCTTCAATGGGAGCCGCTCTTGTGAAGTCTAGTTGGCTTGTGACGTACTGTATTTTTTGTTTGCCATTCGTTGACATAAACATACACCGCTCTCAAAATTATACACTCCTCCATGGTTTGTGATTGTTGGCAGGCACCTGAGGATTCGGTTAGCCATGGTTTGTGGATGATGATAATAATTTCTGCACTATTTGTACTATCCATATTCCTTCCAATGATGATATAGAAAGCTCTAGGCTTGTGGATGATGTGTTTGAAAATCCTTTTGCTTCTAATGTTTATATGTTTGATACATCTCCTTCTAGTAAAAATGATGGTATATTTACAAATGAACATACTTTGGAAGATAACTCTTCTATTTCTAATGATGATAATATGCCCCTAGTCTTTGATAACTATTATAAAGAATATTATGACATAGGCTATAATTACAATCATTCTTCTGAAACTTGTCATGGTTGTGGAGGGATTACCCAAAGCCATCTCCCTAATATACAACTTGTAAATCTTGTTCGAGTTCTTTATGATGATGAAAATGTTTAATATGATATTTTCAGTCCACCTACTATTGAGGAGAATATTTATTATGATTACAATATGCCTCCTATATTTGATAATTATGGTGATAAGAATAATAATGATAGCTATTTTGTTGAATTTTCTCCCACTACTATTAATGAGAATGACTATGCTTATGTGGAGAGTATTAATTCTTTATGCATGTGGCTCATGATAAGAATGTTTTATGTCATAGTTATATTGTTAATTTTATTCATGATTCTACTGAAAGTTATTATGAGAGAGGGAAAACTGGTTTTATGTATCTCAACAATATTAAGTTTCCTTTCTTTATTATGAAATTTTTGAAGTTTCACTTGTTTTGATTTCCTATGATTGTTGCTTGTGCTTTCATGACTTGTTTCTTTACAAGATTCTTTTGCATAGGAAGTGGGTTAGACTTAAATTTGTTTTATATTTGCTTCTTGATGCTCCCTTCTGCTTCAATTCATATTTCTTATGTGAGCATCTTCTCAAATTATCGTGCCTAACTAAAAGGCTTTAAAGAAAAGCGCTTATGGGAGACAACCCAATATTTTATTTCCGAAATTTTTGTTTGCTTTTGAGTCTTGGAAGTTGTTACCTCTGTAGCAACTTCTCCTTCTCCTTTTTATTTTTTTATGTGCCTGATACGTCCATTTTGGATCACTATTTATATTGTTATTTTCTGTTATTCATCGATATATTTCATGTTATGATGCATCACTTATGTTATTTTTATCTTATTTTGCATGTTTTATAATTTTTGGAGAATAAACACCGGAACTAGAAATCTCATGGAAAAAAGCACCATCAAGATACACTATTTCTGAAGTTCAGAAGAAGAGGGGGGACACCGGAGATGTCTTAGAAGTTCAGAGGAGGAGACTAGCCAGAAGGGGAGCCATAGGCAGGCCACCAGGGGCCCACACCATGGGGTGGCGCGCCCCCTGGCCGCGCCGCCAGGTGGTGTGGCCACCCTGGCCCACCTCTGGTCGATCCCTTTCTCGTACTTGACCCCCAGAAAATCCTAATCCCGAGAACATCATCGAAGAATTATTCCGCCGCCGCCTCGGGGCGGAAAACACCAGAGAGAGAAAAGCTCTCCGGTATGGAGAAATCAGCTGGGGAAATTCCTCTCCGGAGAGGTTAAATCATCACCATCATCACCGTCATCGCTCCGGGCATCATCAAGATCATCATCTTCATCAACATCACCACCGCACCATCACCCTCATCATCCACCTTCATCCCGTTGTAACAATTAGGGGACTCTATCATTGTTTTACATTAGATCTCTCTCCTGGTGTGGATTACTTGTTAGTAGTTGATCCTTGTGAGATTTATCGGTGTTAGCATTTTATGACCAGATTGTTATCATCCATTATATCACCTCTGATTATGATCCATATGATGTCTTGTGAGTAGTTCGTTTAGTTCTTGAGAACATGGGAGAAGTCATGATGTTAGTAGTAAAGTTATGTTGAAGTAATATCTCGTGGTTCGGTATTTAAGTTGTGGTGCTATTCTTCTAGTGGTGTCATGTGAACATCGACTACATGATATTTCACCATTATGGTCCTAGGAGGATGCATTGTGTATTTGGCTACTAATTGTGGGGTTGCCGAAGTGACAGAAATCTAAACCCCCGTTAGGAAACCAATGCACGAGGGAGCGTAGAATCCCGGAGTTTTAAAGTTGTGGTTAGATTTATCTTAATTACTTTCTTGTATTTGCGGATGCTTACGAGGGGTATAATCACAAGTATTTATTAGTCCTAGTTGGGTGGTGCATTAGCATAGCTTCACCCACACAACACTTCAGGAACCAATTGATATTAATCAACCGTAGTGAAGCGAATGCACTTGAAGAAATTCCCATGTGTCCTCGAGAACGTTTGCTAATCATAATTAGAACAATCGGCTTGTCCTTTGCTCTAAAAAGTATTGCACCACTCGCTGCAATATTATTTACTGCACTTTATTTATCTTCTATATCAAAAACCTCCAAAAACCCGTTTGCTAGTGTTTACAGTGAATCCTCTATCCAACCTGCTTGTCAACACCTTCTGCTCCTCGTTGGGTTCGACACTTATTTATCAAAAGTACTACGATACACCCCCTATACTTGTGGGTCATCAGTGCTAAGAGTAGCCTCTAATATGGAGTAAGTAAGATTTGGGGAAGTTGATGTCCTGAAATAGATTCTGTGCTGCAACCAAAAACATTACTCTCAGCCAGAACGTCGAATTGATCTGAAAATTTTTGTGCACATGCCCCAGTTTATTATCTAAATTTCATTACTTTTGCACATTTTTATTTTAGCAAAATAATATTTTGGAAAAAATCGATCTTTACCTGATGTTCTGTTTTGACAGATTTCTGCCAATATTTGCACTTGCCTCTTAATCTTTTTTTTTTGGTGTTCTTTTGAGGGGAAGATTTAAAAAAAAGTTGTGAAAATAGCTAATGCTTTAATAGGTGTTATACTTGTGTTGAAACTGAACCAAAGTGGATTTATTATTTTTATTACACTAACGTTGCTAATGAAAATTGTGAGAAGTTTTGTGTGGAGGAAGTTTTCAAGTGCAGGGAGGGAAGAATGATATGATGAGATGAAGGATGGACAAAAGCTCAAGCTTGGGGATGCCCATGTCACCCCCAAGATATATCCAAAAATTAAAGGGCGTCAAATCTTGGGGATTCCCAAGGCATCCCCTTCTTCATCGACAAAAATGTCAGGTCCTCTTTCAAGACACTATATTTTTATTGCTTCATATGATATGTGTTATTCTTGGAGCGTCAGTTATTTTTGCTTTCACTTTGTTTGGTTTTATTTGTTGTAGTATATGGTTGGATCCTATCATATTTGTTTTGGTTAGAGACACGCTCCATTTTTATTGCTTGGAACAGACTAGTTTTCACTCTTATTGTTCTGTGAGTGTTTAGCTTTTGCTAGTACTGTGTTTAGCTCTTCTTTTCCACTCACATTTTGTTTATAAATTGTTGGTTTTCTTCAGTTTTATATGATTATCTCTCTGGTCTTTGATAAATATTATCTTTGAACGTTGTTTCAAACAAGTTAATTGGTGTTGGAGAAGAGTAAAATATTTCATGCTTATAGTGGTGCAATGGGAATCTTGTTTAGACTGTGGCTTACACTTTAACATGTCATGTTAGATATTATTTTAATTCTATGCTTAGTAGTTATTGATGTAGCATGACTTGTCTCAAATATCTAAGAGTGCTTAATGTGCTATTGAAAGAAATCATGAGTTGTTTTTATCATATCAAAGCCTATTATTGTGGTATTCTCCTTTGAATGTTTTATTTGGTTGACTTGGAGCATTCTTACACCGTGTTATGACTACAAACCAGTCACATCTAGCCTCTATGATCATTTAGTTTTTTACTTTTAATACCATTTATGCTTAATTAATAATATTTTTGTCGCTATGCATGATTATGGCCATTATTGCTCTCTCAATTTGTCGCTCCCAGTCTCTTGCTAGCCTTCACCTGTACTGAGTATGATCTCTACTCGTGCATCCAACTCCCGAAAACCTAAAAGTTTGCCACATGTGTCCACCATACCTACCTATATGTGGCATTTAACCGCTACTCCAAAGTAAATTTCTCATGTGCTACCTTTAAAACCTTCAAAATTATACCCGTTTTGTGCTCTGGTTTAACTCATGAGTACATAAGTAGACGATCTTTATTTCACTTGTTGATTGGACTTTACACACCTGGACTAGTGGCACATCCGCTTATCCAGTTGGCTAGAAGAGCTGGCAACGACGTGCCCAACCCCAAATTTGGTTACTTCACAATTCTCTTCACTCTTTTTACCCCTGATTTATCAGTTAAGTATAATTGTGTAAACAAAAGAGAAGAGGGATGATCTACTGACCCTAGTAGAAAGAACGTCCTTCAATGGGAGCCGCTCTTGTAAAGTCTACTTAACTTGTGACGTAATGTATTGTTTATTTACCACTCGTTGACATAGACATACACCTCTCTTAAAAATTGTTTTTAATACCTCTGTTTTAATCAAATAAAAAGCTCTAGCATGATTAATCCCTTCTTCCCTCTACGAAGGGGCTTTCTTTTACTTTTATGTTGATTCTTCATCTTCTAAATTTATGCACTAATTAAGAGAGCATAGTTGTCATTCTGAGTATAATGTGCATCAGTCCCAAACATTATTATTGATTGATTCATGATATGTTATTACTTGTTCTTAAATTACTTGCATCTAGTTACCAATATAACTTTGAAGGTGTCCTGGCATTTATGTTTTGCTACCACTTTAAGGACAACTGAAATACCACTTTTCTATGTTTTCTTTATGATAGAAACAAACGTATAGCTTTCAGTGCATTATTATTCATGATCTTTTTTTGTGTTACTTTTCATGTTGCAACATAGTTGCTAAGTCACATTGTTAGAATTATAGCGATCATACCTATGTTTAGAGTACTTTGATCCCATCTTGCAATGCTTTTACAATAATGTTGATCAAGATTATGTTGGCTGCATGTCACCTCAAAAATTATTTTTTTATCACTTACCTACTCGAGGACGAGCAGAAGTTAAGCTTGGGGACGCTTGATACGTCTCAAACATATCTATAATTTTCGATGCCCCATGCTTGTTTTTTATCCAACGCCTTTATTTTTTTCCACATGTTTTCACATGGTTTCCTTCCTTTTACGGATGTTTTCTAGACTAACGTATTGACAAGATGCCACAATGCAGTTCCTGTTTTCTATTGTTTTTTATTTCAGAAAAGTTGTTCTGGAAATATTCTCGGAATTGGACGAAACAAAATCCCAGGGTCCTATTTTTCGCAACACATCAACGGAGTCCAAAGAAGAGACGGAGGAGGGCACCGAGGTGACCACACCACCTGGTCGCACGCCCCTGGCCGCGCCACCACATGGTGTGGGCCCCCCGGCGCCCACCGACATCGCCCTTTCGCCTACTTATTCCCCCCGACGCAAAAACCCTAAAACATCCAACCTCCATCCACAAAAAATTCCGTAGCTCCACCGCCATCGAAGACAAGATTCGGGGGACATAAATCTTTGTCCCGGCACCCTGTCGGGGTGGGGAATTGCCCCTGGGCCATCTCCATTGTCGTTGCTGACTCCCATGATGAGGTGGGAGTAGTTCTCCCTCGAGACTGAGGGCTCTCCCATGATGTGATCTTTATGTTATGATGAGCTTTTTAATCTAATTGAATAAGTAGATGTTACTCTTCATCTGTTATGTTACTCAAGTGGTTTTTATAATGTGATCTCTAGAGACACCTTTGTCCCATGGTGTAAAGGTGAAAGTGTGTGCACCATGTGTGGCTTATCATGATTTATATATTTTTTGCTGGATGACCCTATGAAATTGTGGTGTTTGTCTGGAACCATCTAGGGCCCAAGGTGACAGTGTGGGCTTACCTAGTGACAAATGCAACTTTAAGGCGTGATGTGGTATACCTATGCAATGGATTGGTGTTCGTTATCCAACCTGAGAGTGGTTCAGAGTAGCATAGTGAAGAGATGATATTTATGTATTCAGTTATGTTATTATTGTTGAGAGTGTACACTAGTGAAAGTATGATCCCTAAGTCTTGTTTCTAAGCATTGAAACACTGTTTACAACCAGTTCTGCGACATGTTTTTTTGCTGCCATTTTCAGATTGCTATTATCACTTATAATCATCCATATTACTTATGTTGCATTATCTCTTCGCCAAACTAGTGCACCTATACAACTGACAATTGTATTAGGTGTGTGTTGGGGAGACAAGAGACTTCTTGTATCGTAATTGCAGGGTTTCTTGAGAGGGATATCTTTGACCTCTACCACCTTGAGTTCGATAAACCTTGGGTGATCCAATTAAGGGAAACTTGCTGATGTTCTACAAATCTCTCCACTTGGAGGCTGATGCATGTAAAATGCATAGATGAATTTTGCATATTTTCACATGGTTTTCTATTACATATTGCATCATATAAGGGTATAATTCAATGTTTTATAGTATTTTGGGGTTAAATTACAAAGTCCCCCAACTTTTATGGAATTAACCCTGCCTGTCAGAAACCCTGTTTTCTATATTTTTGACGTTTCAGGGGGCAAACTTCCGCGAAATCACCTGAAAATCTGCGGGGGTCATTTTTTTGGAAGGAGAAGACTTGCGGGCGAAGGATCCACGAGAATTGGGCAAGGAGGCCCAAAAGAGGACCCTCCACGCGGCCAGATTCCTTGGTCGCGTGAGAGGCCCCCTTTTGGCCCCTGTGGCCCCAATTCCTTCCATCTTCGACTTACCGACTCCGTCTTGACCTAAAACCGACTAAAAAAAGGGTCCCCCGTACCCTTACGGAGGAGAGCGCCGCCGAAACACCGAAACAGAGACCTGGAGTTCTAGATTGGAGGGCGAAAACTCCGGCGGGGCGCCGCCGGTGTGATCTCCTACCCCTCCAACGTCATCTCCATCGACATCTCCATGAAGAGGGAGTAGTCCACCCCAGGGCTATGGGTTTGTGGAAGTAGCACTTGTATCTCTCTCTATGTGCTTCACTAATTAGATCCGTATGAGCTGCCTCACATGATTACGGGCACCGTTGTAATTCCTATGTGGTGGATCTTTTCTATGAGTTATTGAATCTGACATTGCAATTGTTTCTCTTGAGTTATTTGAGTAGATGTATCTTATGTACCCTGTTCTTATTTGCTAGCTTTGATCAATCTAGTTCCTGAAAGCGTGTGTGGGGTGATGGGTGCATTAGTTGGAGTAACGGGGGATGGCTAGTGTTGTGAAAGTGACAGAAGTTCAGCGATCCACTTAGGTTTTGTTAAACCTTTCTTAGTTACCTCACTAGGGATAAAAAGGAGTACCTTGTTACCGGGGATTTGAAGTGACACTAATCAATCTCCATGACTAGATCTAGCAAATTCTTACTTCAACTTCATGTCACATTGCTTAAAGTTATACTCTGGTTTTTCCTTAATTATCGAGGTGTTATGATTTATTTCGCATCTTGGTGGAGTATAAGAGGGATCAATATGACCGTAGAGATCTCTATGCTAGGACGTGATGCCCATATGAAAGTACTCAATGTTAAACATGTTATTGTAATCTCACATGTAATTCTTTATGTCCACCGTCTACCACTTTATTTCAGAGAATGCAAGTGTGAAACCATGAACCCCGGTCCTATTTTAATTATAAGAAAACACTCTAGTTACTTTGCTGCAATTTACTTTACTTGCACTTTACTTTACTTGCATCTCCAATTCGAATTTACATTATCTCCATCACCACTTGCATCACAAAAATACAAAAACAATCCATTGCATATTTATTTTCTCATTTGCATTTAGTAGTAGATTTAATTATTGCACATTTATTTTCAGTTTTGCATTGCAATTTAGAAGTCTCACACCTTGTGTTTGACAACCACTTGGTGAGGTTGAGGGCACAAAATTCTCTACTTGTTTGCAGGATCCTGGAGGAAGCTTGGAAGACAACTGCTGAAATACTGGCTCCCCAAGAGTTCGATATAAACCCTTGAGTCACCCTCGTGGGGAAGAAGGCTTGCCACTAGCTACACACTCTGCACTTGGAGTCTCAACCTAGCCATCAGAGGCCCAACACTGCCTACAAGAATAGAAGCATCCGTAGAAATCAGGCATCTCTCGCGTGTACGGGTGCGTGCGTGCTTGCGTTCCACTCAGCCTGGCCTTGGAAAAACTGCCGATTCGGCCGTTTTCTGGGGCCTGGCCCAACATGCTTTAAAGTTCGTGCGGGTCAAAGATTCTCCTCGCATGCAATTAAATGATGGGCTTGTTTTGCACCCAGCGGGCCTGGTCTGGGCTCCTGCAGGATACCAAACGCGCCCTTGGTAACCCAACATGTGTATTTTGTGTGTGGAGAGACACCACTAGTGAAACTATGGCAGTAGGTCCATACTTTTACATTGATTACAACCTTATTTACGTGATTTCCATCATCACTTTCTTGTTGTTCCGTTTTACTTTCATCTCAAAACAAACAATACGTTTATACTGTCGTTTACAGCAAGACAACGAGCTTGACAACATCCCTGGAAGTTGGGAACGGGGGGAGTTTGTGTTTGTGTGAAGGTCCACGCTTGTTGACGCACCAGACAACAAGCAACTTGGTTTAAAGACATTGAAATCCTACTACATCTGTAACCTTGGTTCTTCAACGGGGGAAATTGCCGAGTGCTTCCAAATGCATAGTGGTGCATACTACCTGAAGTATCTGCTTTGGGAATCTTAGTTCCTGTTATCAACCAATAATTTATCGGACAAGCAGATAGCTGGTTTACTGAACATCATAAGTTATAGCAGAAGGCAATAGGAATTTTGCATTTTTCTGTTTTCTTTCATAGGCTTATCATAGACTTCGAACGAGTTGTTAAATACGAGCTAGGCCATGCTGATCCCAACACCAATAAAATGATGAACGATAAAAAGCAGTCACTGTTAATGTCACGGAAACTCACTGAGCTCGAGAATTTTATTTAGGAACCTTGCTAGTGTGATTCTTCAATCTCGACTATAAATACTTTCTATGTACTTTCCCAAGTTGCTTTCGGCAATGAGAAAAATAATCATCGTCAGTTACGCCTTTTCTTTGATGCTTTGTGTTGATGATCCACAAGAAATGTTTGGAGAATGTTGGAAACATGATAAGCTTATGTTCTCTACTCATTTACATTATGTGATAATGGTTTGGTCGTCTTACTAAATTTTCAAGTTGTTATCACATCGATTACGATTGATTTGAATATCTGCAAAAAGGGGAAAAATCAAGGAGTGTCTTCTCCAAACTGTTGTGTTTATATGTTGAATGAAATAAATAATTATAGACAAGCTACCATTTGTATTCCTTTGTAGATGAACCGAAGTGCACAGAGAGCATTAAGAATATACTTTTAAAAACCCTGGCACAAATCCATTCGGAGAGCTAACCCATTCCATTATCCAAAAATGACTATAGGCTAAGAAAGATATGTTCTCTACATGATTCATTTTGCAACTTACAACATAAATCATTTACTTGTTATTTTTCTTGAAAGATAATATCTGAATCATGATGTACCCTTTCTATCTATGGCCATTTATTTTAATAGAGGGAGTACACATGGTTTTCTTAGGTCCATTGCAGCTGATATACTAAAAGGCAACTAGTGTGTGCCTAAGCTGTGTGCGTTTGTTTGCTTTTAAATATATATTTTTTAGGTGATTCCTAAAAATTAATTGGAACCGTTACAGAATTTCTACTCCCTCTGTCCTGGTGTATAAGGCACACTTAGCAAAAATCTTGGACCAAGGTGCTATTTGATTGGGGATAAAACCTTGCATGCATTGGTGGGGAATGCATCCAGCCACTAATTGAGAGGGAGTTAATGCGATTTGTGCCTAGGAGGAGGAGGGTTATGGGACAAAATGGTTTTGGGATTATGCCCTATACACTAGGACGGAGAGAGTAGTAATCATCGGAGTTCATGCACATATAAGAAGTTGCGGCAAAGGTTGCTACTTCTTATTGATGAGCTGGATTTAAAGGCAGAAACTACTCCTCTTTCGGAGGCCGAAAAAAATGCCAAGAGGGAAGCTGATATTTATCCGGCTAAACTTAGACAGGATGAAGAGTCCAAGTGGGCTCAACGTGCTAAGGTATGCTATGTTCAGGAAGGAGGTAATAATACTAGGTATTTTCACCTCATGGCCAATGGAAAACATCGCAAGAAAAAGATATTTCAATTAGAGCAGGATGAGGGTACCATCATAGGGCAAGAAAATTTGAAAGTATTCATTTCTGAATACTACAAAAAGTTATTTGGGGCACCGGTACCGAATTCTTTTAGGCTAGATGAATTAAGAAAGGAGGATTTATCTCAAGTTTCTGATGGTGAGAATAATATCTTATCGTCACCTTTTTGGGCGGAGGAAGTGTATGATGCGATAACTCAGATGGAACTCAATAAAGCTCCGGGTCCGGATGGGTTCCCAACGGAGTTTTATAAGAGATTTTGGGATATTATTAAGGTAGACTTAATGGCATTATTTGCTCAGTTGCATTCGGGTGACTTACAACTGTTCAAGTTGAACTTCGGTGTGATTACCCTACTTCCTAAGAAGGAAGATGCATGTATAATTGAGCAATATCGGCCTATTTGTCTGCTTAATGTTAGTTTCAAGATTTTCACTAAGGTGGGGACAAACAGAGTGACATCTATTGCGCAGCGTGTGATTAGACCTACTCAGTCTGCATTTCTCCCAGGGAGGAATATTTTAGAAGGAGTGGTTGTTTTGCATGAGACGATTCATGAGTTGAAGCAGCAGAAATTGGACGGGGGTTATCTTAAAAATTGATTTCGAGAAAGCATATGATAAAGTTAATTGGTCATTCATTCAACAAACACTTCGTATGAAAGGATTTACACCTCAGTGGTGTGAGTGGGTGGCGAGGTTTGTCCAGGGAGGGAGTGTGGGGATCAAAGTTAATGATGATATTGGTCATTATTTTCAAACTTTAAAGGGATTGAGACAGGATTAGCCATTATCTCCTATTCTTTTCAACTTGGTTGCTGATATGTTGGCAGTCCTTATTGCTAGGGCAAAAGAGGACGGCCAAGTTGGGGGCTTAGTGCCTCACCTAGTGGAGGGCGGGGTGTCTATCCTACAATATGCAGATGATAAGATCCTTTTTCTGGAACATGATTTAGACAAAGCTATCAATATGAAGCTTTTGCTTTCTATTTTTAGCAGTTATCTGGATTAAAGATTAATTTTCATAAGAGCGAGATCTTTTGGTTTGGGGGGCCGTGGAGTTGCAGGAAGAATACCGACACATCTTTGGATGTGAGGTCGGGTACCTTCCTTTTAAATATCTCGGTATTCCTATTCATTATCGTAAGCTTTTAAATAGAGAATGGAAAACGATAGAGGATCGTTTTGAACAAAAACTGAGCTCTTGGATTGGGAAGATGCTCTCATATGGAGATCGTTTAGTCCTTATTAACTCGGTTTTGACTAGCTTACCCATGTTTTTCTTATCTTTCTTTGAATTACTTGTGGGGGTAAGGAAAAGCTTAGATTTTTATAGATCTCGTTTCTTTTTGGCAAAGTGATCAAATAAAAAGGAACTATCGTCTAACCAAATGGAATATTTTGTGTCGACCTAAGGACCAAGGGGGCCTTGGGATCGAAGTTTTAGAGGGAAAAAAATAAGTGTTTACTTAGCAAATGGCTATTTAAATTACTAAAGGAAAAAAGGAGTGTGGGATGAGTTGCTACACAATAAGTACATCAAAGGAAAACCATTAGCTCAGGTGGAGGCTAAACCGACAGACTCTCCCTTTTGGAAGGGAGTGATGAAGGTAAAAGGAGAATTTTTTTCCCGCACATTAGGTGTACTCTTGGCGATGGCAAAGTGTGCGTTTTTGGGAGGACGTTTGGTTAGGCGAGACACCTTTAGCCGCTCAATATCCTTCATTATTTAATATTGTGAGACATAAGAATGTTCTAGTCTCTCATGTGCTTGAGGGGGAACATCCGAATTTAACCTTCAGGAGACCATTGTTGGGCGACAAATGGGAAGCATGGCTTCATCTCGTGGAGGGATTGATGGCTATTTCCTTATCGGACAGCCCAGACATTTTTAGTTGGCAGTTAACTTCATCTGGGGGTTTACTGTTAAGTCGTTATATGAGAATCTAATGTATGGTAACAATAGATTCTTACGTAAGTACTTATGGAGGTTAAAGGTGCCTTTAAAAATTAGGATTTTTATGTGGTTCCTTCATCGGAGGGAACTGTTAACGAAGGATAATCTCGCTAAGAGACGTTGGACCGGATACACGAAGTGTGTCTTCTGTGCTGAGGAGGAAACAACTGATCATTTATTTATCTCATGTGACTTTGCTCGGAAAATTTGGCGGTTGGTTCATTTCACTTTTAGTATAACCCCACCTACGTCTATAACCAATTTGTTTGGTTGTTGGTTAAACGGGGTTGATAAAGAAACTAAAGCAAGTATACGCATCGGTGTATGTGCTTTTCTTTGGGCAATTTGGAATTGCAGAAATGATGTCATTTTTAACAAGTTGGAAGCTAGACATTTTTTGCAGGTTGTTCACCGGGCTATGCACTGGATTCACACGTGGTCGCTCCTACTACCAGAAGGCCAACGTGGACGTTTGGATTCTGGATGCGCTCGACTCTTGGCGGTCGTGCGAGCTATTTTCAACCAGGCTGGTTGGTTGCACAATAGGAGATTACATGACGTGTAGTTCTCCGTCTCGGACTATCTTTAGATGGTGATTTTTGTAGCCACTTTGCATTTTCGATGAGTTGTAATAATTATACTATTGCACGCTGGCCGTTGGCTACTTTAATAAAATCAGCTGTGTGCATCGTCTAGATGCAGAGGCTGGGATTTCCCATTTCAAAAAAAAAAGTGGTGCTTTAATGCAGAAAACTGGTTTCGCAAGATAAGAAGTGCTTAATGCGTCTCAGTGCAAACTTGAGGTGCTGTTACAAATGTGTTCGTCTTCTCGCTGCATTGGCTGGAAATAGATGTACAAAATCTTCTTGTTGCCCTGTTTTGCCCCATCTCATTATTTTCTCGGAGTCCACATATTTCTATCACAAGAGTGATGTATTTTATCACCTAGCAGCTCCGCATTTCCTTATTTTATTTCTTTTTGTAAACCCAGGGTAATGGCAACTGACTACGATGACTCTCGTTTTGGATACTTGAGGTGTGCTGAGCAGTGAAAGTTACAATGGGGTTATCTTGATTTCACAATCGCTTTTTATTATAGAATTTTATACATATTTGAATGTCTTCATTTGTGCTCTAGCTAAATTTCCTTGTGGGCGAAGACTGCGAGAACTTTGACCATTGTATCGGGCTTCATGACGTCAGATTTCTTTGTCCATTTTCTTGTCTTTTTTTTCTCTGCAATGGTTGCTCCTGCAAACTCTTTTGTTTGTGAGATAAAACATTGACTTAGATTGTATCATGCTCTTCAGATAATATACATACAGGTCGACAAACGTATAGAATATATTGAGATTTATCCAATGCTATAAAATTAAAATTGGACCGTGATTGTGCCGCCACTGTATGGCTAGGAGGCGCCCAAAGGGGCGCCCCAGCCTCTAGTGTTTGTCAAATCGGCACATGGCACGCACTGGATGGAAAATGTACCCCTTAAACCTAGCAATAGCCTTCAATACAGTTTGAAATTAGTATCTTTTCATTACGGTTTGTCGATATGACTTCAGTACACAAAATTTGAGCCCTTAAAGACGGAATCCCATTGCAGTTGAAGGCACAAAAAGATAAAAGCGTTCAAGTAGGCCCCAGCGGACAAATTTCAGATCCCTATATCACTAAAGCGAGCCGTAAAAATAACAAGATTAGCACTTAGCAGCGATCTAAGTTAACAACAAAAATACTGGCGCTTAGCAAATCCCGATAATTAAACCCTGTCACATATAGGGATCGAACTCGTGCGGGCCTATATCCTTTTGCCCTTCCTCCAGCAAGTCGTACTTCCAGCTATCACGTCCGTTGACGCTGTCCTCGTAGTGGCGTCCCTCGACGGCGGCACGCCGGCGCTTTGTGACTCTGTCGACGACGGCTTCCACAGCGACGTCGAACGCATCCTTGAACACCACGCCCTTCGCCATCGGGTCCCTGTACATGACCCTCGGTATGAGTCGGATCACCTCCTCCCGCATCTGCGCCACCTTCGTCCGCGGTATATTTCTCAGAACCTCCTCGATGCTGGTGTTCCGCTTGGCCACATGGATCCGGGGTATGAACACTGAGTAGCTCCTGTAGTCCCGGGGCAGGTACCACGTGTACTGCGCGTACGCCGCCACCGGATGGAAGAAGACCGGGATGCAGCCGGCGAGGATGGCGTCGAAGGTGGACTTGCGGGTGAGCGAGTCGCCAGTCGGCTCGACGCAGAACTCGGCGCTCTCCAGCAGCCGCATGATCCCTCCCGCCGAGCTGTGGTTGCCCCACGCGCTGCCGAACATGGCGCAGCTGCTCGAGTTGCGGCACTGCTCTATAATCTGGGGACGCACCGTTGAATTGCCATCGCGTGGCCCGCCGGCGAAGCCCCAGAGCCACCTGCGCTCCTGCCGGCGCATGCGGTTCTGCCAGCGGAGTACGTCAGCGTCGGAGGAAGGGTGGAAGTGCGACGGATATGGCACACCGAAGTCGTAGCCGAGCGTCGGGCTGGCCTCCATGGTGAGAACCGTCGTGTTGTGGATGGCCGGGTACGTCATGAAGGCGTTGCCCCAGCCGGGGTCTTGGCCGCGGACGAAGTCCCACGTGGGACGTCCGGCGACCAGAAAGTGGTCGCGGCCCCCCATGGCGAGCCACTCGGGCCGCCGCATAAGCCAGTCCACCATGTCCCGCGAGACGGCGTCACGGGCCGAGACGTTGCTCTTCCACAGGTTCAGTGACTCGTCGAACCCGGCATAGAACGGCACGTACACAGCGGCGGCGGCGGAGGGGTCGGCGGTGAGGCACTCGTACTGCCTCATCCGAGCGTGGAAGATGAACGCCAGCATGTACTGGTCGGTGTCGTAGGCACCCTTCTGAGGCAGGGAGTCGCCGGGCGGGAGCGGCGGGCCAAACCCGTCGTTCTCCATGGTGTGGTTCCGGTCGGTGAGCGAGAACTTGAGGTAGTCGCGCGCGAGGTCGGTGTTGAACCGTGGCGGCAGGTCGTACATGTAGATGTACCGGCCGACGCACGGGTCGCGGCCGAAGCGGAAGGCCGGGTGCTTGAGCAGAAGGGACGCCATGTTGTCTTGTATGTTGGAGAGGTAGTAGACTATCGAACAAAATGCGATGGAGAGCATCACGACGGAGAATTTCTGCGGCGGCCGGAGCAAGCTGCTGGCGACGCCGCTGCTTTCGCCAGCAGTGTGCTTGGCGTCAGAGGCATCCTGCTCAATGCTCAGCGCGCTACATGGATTCATTGGTGTGCTGTGTGCAGTGTCACACAGTATGTGGGCTATGGGCATGAGCGCAGCCTCCTCGCCATGAGATCTCCATAAGAAGCAAATCAACTAGATTTTTTTTTTGCGGGCTAGTGACGTCAGGGTGAAGTTTTTCGTTTCTTTGAGATTACGTCAGTGTGAAGTTGACTCCATTAATGGTAGATCGGCCGGCTTTGGTTCGCGTGCATGCATACTAGTATAGTAGTACTTTCAGAAAAGACAGAACGTTTTATATCATTTTGTGGAGTTGACATTATTAATGGAGGCGATAGGCCCGAGCGAAAGAAAAACTGCGTGCCAAATAGTAGTACTGTAGTATGTGTAGGAAAATTCTCAACGGGGAAAATGTGTCAGGACCTCTGGCGATTTGTGAAATAAAATTAGGTGCTAGAGGGCCAAGTAAACGTGCCGTGCTCCGATTGCTTGGGACTTCTTTCAGAGCTTCACGTGCTTGATAATCTTTTATGTCACACAACTGACACAAGTACAGATAAGAAATGGCATGTTGCAGAAAATCGGGTATTGCTGACTCTGTATAGCAGTTAAAGCGTTCAGTAGGCCTCCACAGATCAGCGGCTTTTGAATCGATCGAGTTACTTTAGATAGCTTGAGACGGACAGAAGAACGAGTCACGACTGAACTAGTTGGCCAAAATATTTCTCGATCCTGTACAAAAAAAAAAAATATATTTCTCGATGCAAGGACCGTGGTACAAGAAATCGTGGTGTTGAACGTGGAATTTTACATAAATAACCTTTTGGCGTAGCAAATTCATAATCTAATCTCTCAAACCAAAAAGTCGAAGCGTTATGGTCTATACGTGGCAGGCTGCATAATGCCCCACGCGGGTGCGTTATGCGTCTTAACGCCTTGGACGGTGGCGTTATGCACCTTAACGCCCTGGTCGGGGGCGTTATACGGCAGAATAAGTCAAACTGCTCGTCCCGCGCCCCTCCCACTTCCAAACTGTTTCCTCTCCTCACTATTCCTCCTCCCTCTTCTCTTCTCCCTATTCCCTCTCCAATCCATCCCCAAATCAAGCAAATCGGAGGAGTTTGGCTAGAGATTTGGTTCCCTTTGGAGTTCTAAAGGTATGCCCCCCTCTTTTCCCTTTTTTGGTGGTTCAAATGTGCTTCTAGGAATTCCCCTATCTTTTTTCATCCTAGTTCATCCCTTAGTTCATCTTCCATATGTTAGTTCATCCTCTTCTATTATGTATTTGAAACCCTAGTTCATCACACCCATCAAACCCTAGTTCATCAAACCTTAATTCATCAAACCTATGGAAATCACTCACCCTAGTTCATGTTAGGGGGTGCAATCCACAGTTCTTGAAATGTTAAATTCTTTTGGTCCAATTGTAGGTCATCAATAAATTATAGTTGAAACTTGGATAAATTTTGGTCAATTAATTTTTTTTGTTAACGATGAATTTTGGATAATGATACATTTTGGTTACTAGAGGATTGTAAACCTAATATGGTAAATGAATTATCTTGTTGTTTATTTAGTTACCAATTACAATTAAATAGATTTAGCTTGTGTTTGGTGATTGTGTAGTAGTAGAAGTACTAGTTTTACATTGTATTTATGAATTTTGCACTTTAAACTTATTGTTATTATTAGGTGCCAAGTTTGGAAATTTATAGTTAATACTTACTAGTCATATTAAGATGTTCTAGTACTTACTAGTCTTAAGATGTTTGCACTTAAGATTAACTAGTTATATTAACTAGGTTGCAATTTTGTAATTTTAAATAACTAGTTACTAAGATGTTTGCAATTTTATAATTTAAACAACTAGTTATATTTGCACTTAAGATGTTTGCAATTTAAATAACTAGTTATATTTTGTAATATAAATAACTAGTTACTAAAATATCCGCACTTAACCATGTTAAATTTTTAACTATTTATAGTCATTGGCGAGAGCTCCCCGTCAACGTGGAGGGCGTGGACGTGGGCGTGGGCTCCCCGTCGAAGATGAAGTTGTTGTACCACGTGGTCGTGGACGTGGAGCGCGTGGACCTGGAGGTGGTGGTCGCGGAGCCATCAACGAGAAGGAGGAAGCGGCTCCAGCGCGTGGGCATTGACGCGGAGGACGTGGGCGTGGAGCACGTGGACGTGGAGGGCGTGGGCGCGGCGCTGGTGCTGCGGAGGAGGCTGCTCCCTTTGCTGTTGCGACTGAGTGGCTAGATTATTCCCCTTAACATACATATAAGGAGTAAATCTTGGCTCCCTCCTTGGACGATTCTGCTCGTTGCGCTCGAAAGGACTACGGTAATGCTTACGAGGAGTTGGGTTTGGTGCATCTAGCATCTACGAGGTGTTCATCTACTCATGGACGTCGTCATCTCCGCCGTCATCGTCTTCGTCACCCTCTTCGTTATGCCCATGGCTTGAAGAGGCACCGTGGGGATGGCTTGAAGAGGCACATCTTCCCCGTGAGCCCTGTCCGCCGCTCGCCGATGAGTGATGCCCACTTGACCGAGAGGTAGACCTCGAGGGAACCACGTCGTCTGTGAAACGACAACCCAACAGAGCACAAAGGCCACATGTGAAATCACGGGTTTTCTGTTGTTTGACACGAGAAGAACGATCGCGGGGGCTGCTAGAACGCGATGGCTAGTGTAGCGTGTTTCTCTCATGCGCCGGGTAAAAGAAAAGAAGTGCGGGCGTGCCAGTGTACCGTAGTACACAAAAGAAAGAAAAGATAGGGAAACATGTATTTCATTAATCTCTCTTGGAGAAACAAATTACAAGGTCCCTAATACAATGCGCTCCGTGGCCTGCTAGCGCGGCCATCCTAACTGTGGCGATTGCGATCTCCGGTTCCCGGGGCCTCGGAAGGCACCCGGTTAATTACTCCCGCGGGTTACGCCGCGAGACACCTCCGATTAAGTCGTGTGGTCGTCTTCGTCGTCTTCGCTTCACGTTCTCCATGCATGATGTGGGGGTGATGTGTGTATGGGCAGCGGCAGAGCCCGTGTCCTCGTCGGTACACGCGTCGCAAATAGTGTGGCCTTAGCTCCGGCCACACCCGCCCTCGCCGTCGAGCTTCGTCGGTCTTGACGGCGTTATTGTAGTCGGAGTTGAAGTAGCATGGATCCGCTCAGCTGGGACATCTGGACGATCAATAGGTCCGTCGGGGTGTGCAAGGGGTACGCCTCGCGGGAGTATGTTGGTGGAGATTGGCATCGGTGTCAAACCGACGCACGCACACAGGTAGGTTTAGCCGATGTGGTCGGTTCCTCGTCTTGGCCAACGCCAAGTTCATGGCTGTTGGCGTAGACAAGTACGCCGCCTCACGAGGTCGCAGGGTACTATGGTAGAGATCGGCGCCGGTGCGAAACCGACGCACATGTGCCAGTAGGCATAGCCGATGTGGTCGGCACCTCGCCTTGGCCAACGCCAAGGCCATGGCTGTCGGCGTAGACAAGAACGCCGTCTCACGTGCCGGATGTAAGTGAAGGTGAAGATGACGTTGAGCTGCACGGCGGCCATGGAGGTGAAGATGGCGTTCGGCTGCACGCCGGACATGGAGTCGAAGATAGCCGCGCCCTGCACGCTGCCGATGTAGAGACGAAGACGGCGCCAGGACACACGCCGCTGACATGAAGATGAAGACGGCGTCTCAATGCACGCCACCGACGTGAAGAGGAAACTGGCGCCGGATGGCACACCGCCGACGTGGAGATGTACATGGCGCCGGGCTGCACGCCAGCCGCCTCGTCGTAGCTGTGGACATGCAAACCGCACCGTGTTGCACGCCGGCCGCCCGTCGATGTCATCGTGGAGGTGCACATGGTATTGGGCTACACGCCCACATGGAGATGAAGATGACACGTGCGCTGCACGCCGCCGACGTCAAGATGAAGACGGCGTCTGATGGCACACCGCCGACGTGGAGGTGAAGATGGCATGAGCGCTGAACGCCGCCGACGTGGATATGTACATGGCGTCGGGCCGCACGGAGGCCGCCCTGCCGACGTCATTGTGGAGATGAAGATGGCGCCGGATGCACTCCGGCTGCCCCGCCGTGGTGATGACGATGATGTTGGGCTGCACGCGGGCATCCCCGACGTCGTCATGGAGATGCGGGCTGCCCTCCGGCCACCTCGCCGACGTCGTCTTGGAGATGCGGGCTGCACGCCAGCCGCCCTGCCATCCCCGTGGATATGTAAATGACGCCAGACTGCAAACGCCGGCCGCCTCGTCGACATCGTCATGGAGATGAGCATGGCGCCGGGCTGTACTCCGTGCGCCCCGCCGACATCGTCATGGAGATGCGCAAGGCATCGGGCTGCACGCCGGCCGCCCCGCCGACGTCGTGATGGAGATGCGCATAGTGTTGTCGCGCACGCCGGCCACCCCGCTGATGCCGGCATGGAAATGAAGATGGCGCCGGTCTGTACGCCGGCCGCCTTGCCGACGTAAAGATGAAGATGGCGCCGGATGGCACACCGCCGCCGTGGAGATGGACATGGCGTCGAGCTGCACGGAGGCCGCCCCGCCGACGTCGTTGTGGAGATGCGCATGGCGCCGGGCTGCACGGAGGCCGCCCCGCGGACGTCGTTGTGGAGATGCGCATGGCGCCGGGCTGCACGGAGGCCGCCCCGCGGACGTCGTCATGGTAATGTAGATGGCGCCGATCTCGACGCCGGCCGCCTCGCCTATGCCGACATGGAGATGAAGACGGCGCCAGGCTCGACAGCGGCCGCCTCGCCGATGCCGACATGGAGATGAAGATGGCGCCAGGCTCGACGCCGGCCGCCTCGTCGACATGGACATGAAGGTGCAGACGACGCCGGACTGCACGCCGGCCGCCTCGCCGATGAAGCCATGCGAGATACAGGTGTGCGCGTACATGTTACCTGTTGAAGAGAGAGAGGGACGAGAGATTTAACCATGATCCTCACCGTTTAGTCGTAGCCGGTTTGCCTCCATAGCCTCCTCTTCCTTGCTCCTGATACGTGTGCCTCTAATATATGGCTAGTGCTTAGTGGATGGTAATTGTAGTTCGTTTGAGGGCTAAGAGAGCTGTCTATGGCGTGTTGGTGCTGATGAATATATGGAGGTTGTGCTGATGAATATATGAAGGTTGGATGGATGGGTTCTGGCCGTGAGAGTTGTGTGGGGATGTATCGATGGATGAGCTGTGTGACGCTTTGTGCGTGTTCGTTCTCTTCCTCCTTCCGTGGAAGAGGATAACTACGTCTAGCTGATCAATCGCCAGAGCGACGTGATCTTCAGCGTGAGTTATCCCATCGCTCACCCGCACGCGTTATCAGTTCCCAGAGATCCGGTATCCATATCGTCATCTCAGGTTGAACTAGTACAATAGAAGCCGTGCACATACGGCCGGTATACGGTAAATATACGAGCCGATCAACTATGTTGCGTACGAGACACCTTGACCTGGTCTAACCATGCATGCTGCATGCATCCACGATCTTGGTCAGTCGGCACATGCATGCACACGAGTTGATCCATGCATGCCATAGCTAGCTAGCTTAGCTACATGCTCGTAAATGGATCGATGAGTGGCAAACTAGCTGCACGTACGTACATGCTTTAGTACTAGCTCTGCAGCCTCTAAACTTTGCGCCCACCATCGTGTTAGGCTCGTAACTCTGCACGAATTTGCGTCGAACAAATGCCCCTCGCCGAGGCGAGCAAAGAGGCCTTGGCTTGGCGAAAATCTGACCAACTGAAATTCGTGCAGCCTCATATGTAATTGTTCCGTCTCCACAGTCGTTCATATCCCAAGCTCCAGGTCCTTCGGAGGTTACCATCCTTGCCTCTTGACTTCTACACGACGCAGCTGGGGCCAGCACCAACGGGGTGCCCCTGCTGATGGTGTGATTGCGACGCCGTGGTAGTGGCGGCGCGCCTGTAAGCACGGTTTGTTGGACGGCTCTGGTTTAGCCCCCCAGTGTTGGAGTCTGGTTGATGGAGGCGATCTTTCGGCTTTAGGTGCTCGCCGTGGATGCCGAATGCCGATGTCGAATGCCGCGGGGATGAGGATAGCTAGTTGGGACCATGTATGGTGCAGGCCAACCGGCTAATCCCGTCGCATCTTCATTTCATGGCGAAAGAAGTTGCCATGTTTTGAAGGTGATTTTATCAATCAAGTTGGGACCGCACATTGCGGTGCCAGCCAACTGGATTGAAGGGTTTCACAGATTCGCGCTCGCCGCACTGGCGCGCTGCACTGCTCCCATATCTTGACGTGTTGGTGTAGGTGAGACGCCGGGAGGACCGTCGGCATAAACTCCGTCATATAGAGCCTCCACACAAGGTGGATGGCATAGGTGAGGTGATGATGAATCGTCGATGACGTAGACACGACGCCCCAGTGTTGTAGACGACCAAGGACATGTTGCCCTTGGTGTTGCCGATTTAGGTTGGAGTAGGCGCCTCCTCGAGGTTGAGGAAAAAAGGAACCAAGAGCAAGAAATCACGAATGAAGAAAACAAAATTTTGTTGGTTGTGTTTTTAAAAATGTTGGCTTTCCCGTTATACCCCAGCTATATGTGTGATATTTGAAAAGGCCGCCGAAGGATTTGTCATCGGGAATCGTCGAAAGACCATGACGATCACAACTTTTCCTTCCGTGTACGTGTATGGAGACGCCGTCTTTAGGGATGCTTCCGAAGGCAGTAGAGAGTCATACCCTAGCCCATCATGGTACCGAGGGGACCCACGGCTCAACCATGACCCCTGCGAGATACCCCACGAACCCAGAGACTTGGGCATGGTAGGATGAGGGTAGATGGTTTTGGGACAACGGCTTGAAACTTCCGTGCCTATTGAGGGGTGGTGAACAGCTACCTCCCGCCTTCTTTCCAATGGTGCCCTCGATGTTTGGGACCTTCGGATCTGCCTTTTGGACTTCAGAGTATTTGTCCGCTGCTGGGGACTGCTTGTTGGGGCCACTTGAACGGCCATGGACTTCATGAGCTTGCTTGAACTCTCTTTTTTTTTTTTTTTGCTTGAACTTCTTTGGACTTCTTCTGCGTTTTCTTGGGGAAACACCTTGAGAACTTGGAAGGCAACCATTCACCTTGGTGGACTAAGGAACCCTCAGGCACTTTATCGGGAGCTTCTGATGGCACACCCCAAGGTTGTCACGCGGCTACGCACCAAGTTGGGCAGCCCTTTCATGATCTTTTCCTATGGTCTCCCCTGGGGCATGAGCCTCTATGAGCGTGTGGCCCACCAGGAAGCATGAGTGGCGCGGACCCTCAGCCGAAGTGCCCAAGTAGTCATCTCTACTGCCTCTGCAAGCATACACTTGGGACGTGTCGTGCTTTGTGGGTGTAGGAGCCGATCCACCTGCCACTTGGCACTTTGTGCCACCCTCCGACAAGTTCTAAGGAAGCCCAATCTCCAATCAGCAGCGTGGTGTGATAAGGGAAAGCCATTTTGTTTTGTTAGATGAGGAAACAAGTATCCACATTATGCAAAGTGAAATGCATTATGGATCCAAGCCGACAGAAAAAGTTTCCTTATTGGCAAAAAGAAGCAAACAAAATGGCAATGGAAGAACCAAAATTTTAGCAAAAGTATTTTTTGAGAAATCTTCCGTTGATCGGTGGCATAGGCCGGGATCCTTGATGGTCAACCAGCTGGTAGGCACCTCCATCATATACCTGCTCGATGACGTAGGGTCCTTCCCACTTCGGCTCAAACTTCCCCTTCGTCTTGTGCGTGACGATGATGGGACGCCTTAGTACAAGGACTAGTTCGCCTTTCCGAAATACGCGCGGCCTGACAAGGTTGTCGTAAGCTCTCACCATGTTCTGACGGTAGATCTCCAAGTTCTGCAGGGCATTAAGGCGCTCTTCCTCAAGAGCATCCAGCTCCTGAAAGCGCAGCTGTACCTGTTCGTCCTTGGTGAGTTCTTCTTGGATGGCCACCCTTAGCGAGGGCAGTTCGACCTCGAGTGGTAGTACCGCCTCACTCCCGTAGACGACGGAGTAAGGAGTAGCTTGAGTTGGGGTACGGACTGTAACACGGTACGCCCATAAAGACTCGAAGAGACGCTCGGGCCAGTCTCTTTTGTGTCTTGTCACCGTCTTCTTGAGTATCTTGCCAAGCGTCTTGTTGAAGGCTTCGATTGCTCCATTGGCTTGGGGGTAGTAGCCGGTGGAGTAGTTCCACTTGATCTTGTACTTCGCCATAAACCTGTGCATCTTACTAGATTTGAAGGCTTTGGCATTGTTGGAGGTGATGCGATGTGGTATCCCAAAGCGATATATGATATTTCGCTCTAGGAAGTTGATGACGTTGTCGCTCTTCACCTCTCGTAGGGGAACGGCCTCCGCCCACTTGGAGAAGTAGTCCATCGCAGCAAGAATGAAACGATGACCCCTAGAAGATGGCGGATCAATGGGGCCGATAACATCAATTCCCCAGGCGTCGAATGGCCAGGAGGGAATTGTGGGGTGTGGAGGGACCGGCGGTTGGTGCTTGAAGTCGCCATGAATTTGGCAGCCATGGCATGACCTGGACACCTGCACGCAGTCCCTCGCAATTCCTGGCCAGTAGTACCCGGATAGACGTACGCTATGATACATCTTGGCACCGCCTTTGTGACCGCCACAGACCCCATGGTGCACTTCCTGCAAAATCTCATCAGCCTCACCTCGGTTGACGCACCTTAGCAGGATCTCCTGCCCATGAGACCGCTTATACAAGACACCAGCCTTATAGATGTAGGATGGAAGTCGCCGTTGCAGTTGGCGCCTCTTGACGGGGTCGTCGGGGAGGCTGTCGTGCTTGAAGTAGTCGAGGAAGGGTCGCCGCCAATCATCCTCCTCCACGGCATTTGCCATGATGGTATTGACTTCATACTCCGCCGGGATGAGCTCCAGAACGGCGGGTAGAAGCCACCTTTCTTCAACGGTCACCTGCATAGGATTCTCACTTGGGAGCACCAATGCCGCCGCCAGTTTTGCCAAGGCGTCGGCAGGTGCATTCCTGCTTCGTGGAACATGGAGAATGTCAACTTGCCGGAACTTGTCCATGAGATTCCGGGCCGCGTTGTAGTACGGCACCAGCTCGGGCTTACGCACCTCATAGATGTTGTTGACCTGCCGGACGATGAGTTGGGAATCTCCATAGGCCTGTAAGGAACGGACTTCCATGGAGAGAGCCAAGAGAAGGCCTAAGATGCGTGCCTCGTACTCCGCCTCATTGTTGGAGCACTCCTCCTTCATCAGGGAGAATGAGTGATACATCACCCCACCTTGTGGATTCTTGAACACCAAGCCGGCGCCCGCCCTCCTCCTAGGGGCGCCATCGGGGTCAGTTTCAGTGCGCGAGGCGCCGTCGAAGTAGAGCTCCCAGGTGCTTCAGGCTCGATGGTGAAGACTTCCTCGTCGGGGAGGTCGGTGATGAGCGGGGAGTCATCAGGGACAGGGTGAGCTGCGAGGAACTCCGCCAAAGCTTGACCTTTTATCGCCTTCTGTGGCACAAAGGCGAGGTCGTACTCCATCATGAGAAGAGACCATTTTCCAAGTCGCCCAATGAGTGCAGGCTGACTTAGCACGTACCTTATAGGATCCGCTCTTGCAACAAGCTGGATTTCGTGATTTAGCATGTAGTGCCTCAGCTTCTTGAGGGAGAACATTAGGGCCAAGCACAACTTCTCTATTGGAGAGTAGTTGCGCTCGGCACCCACCATGGTGCGGCTCAAGTAATAGCATGCCACCTCTTTGCCTTCCTCATTGTGTTGGGCAAGAAAATCACCCAATGAACTGGGCAGGGCTGCAATATAGAGTATGAGTGGCCGCCCTTTTACAGGGGCTGCCAAGACAGGAGGATAAAGCAAGTACCTTTTGATATCATCAAAGCCATTTTGACAGGCCTCATCCCGCACGAATGGAGCTCCTTTCTTCATGAGGTGTGAGAATGGTTGAATGCGTCCGGAGAGATTGGAGATGAAGCGTCGGATATACGCCAACTTCCCCTGCAAAGTCCTCAACTCCTTGAGGTTTTGAGGCGCAGGCATATCCAGGATGGCCTTGATCTTCTTTGGTTCGACCTCGATGCCTCGATGGCGAACCACGAAGCCAAGGAAGAGACCAGATTGCACGGCGAATGCGCACTTGAGTGGATTCATCTTGAGTTGGTGTTGACGTAGCCGTTCGAAGACCACACGTAGGTCTTCTTTGTGGTCTTGGCGATCTTTGGTCTTCACCACCATGTCATCGACATAGAACTCCACTTTATGGTGGATCAAGTCGCCGAGAACCCGTGTCATGGCGCGCTGATACGTGGCACCAGAGTTCTTCAACCCAAAGGGCATGACGGTGTAGTAGTAGTTGCCCCTTGGGGTTCTGAACGCGGTGTTGATGGCATCATCTGGGTCCATCTTGATTTGGTTGTAGCCAGACGAGCCATCCATAAAGGATAGCGCACCATGCCCCGTGGTGGAGTCCACGATGATTTCCGTGATCGGAATAGGGAAGTCGTCCTTGGGGCACGCACGATTCAGGTCGCGGAAGTCCACGCAGATGCGCACCTGGCCAGTCTTCTTCTCCACAGGAACGATGTTGGCCAGCCACTCAGTATATTGAGCCTCCTTGATGAAACCTGCAAGGATCGATTTGTCTACCTCGGCGATGACCCGGTCTTCAAATTCTGGCCTCAAGTGTCGTGGTGCTTGCTTCACGGGACGACACCGTGGGTCGATTGCTAGCTTGTGTGTAGCAACACGAGGGTCCAGCCCCGGCATCTCCTTATAGCTCCAGGCGAAGCAATCCTGGTACTCCATCAGGAAGCTTCGATAGCCTTCACGCTCCTCCTCCGTCGTGGCGCTAACGAAAGTGGGGCGTGGATGCTCCTCCGTCCCAAGGTTAACTTCAACGAGGTCATCGATGGTGGGTTGCCCACCATCTTCAAGCTCTTGCGGAGCTGGAGTGGTGTCCTGCCCCACGTCCACCTCGGCGGGCTCGTTCTCGATGGAGTTGTGTTGACGACGACCGCGATGAGAAGGTTCAATGTCGTCTCCCGAAGAGACAGAAGTCGCATGGCAAGGGACTCGTGGAACACCATCGAGTTCCTCTCCTTCATCGTCCGAGTCTTCAATGTTGACGTAGCCGAGCCCGAACCTGAGTCGAGTCTTGTACTTGTTCTTGATGAGATCTTCAGCTTGCCTCCACCACTCTTCGCATACAGCGGGTGGTGGCGGCACCCTATTGTTCCGCCAAAGAGTGAAGCCAGCATTTTCCATCAAGCGAGCCAGCTTGGGCTCAGCCTTCATAGTGGATAGGGCTTCTTCTGTATCACCGCGAGGTCGTCGGAGTTCAAATATAGAATCACAATGTTGTACCTATGGAACCTTATAAAAAATGGTTTGGGATCGAGACCCTGATGAATTTGGGATAGCCCAAACCTCTAATGGGGAAGTCACAGATATGTAGAGGGACGGGGGCTGCACGAAGATCTGGCACCAACATGAGTGCATCATGCACACTCAGAAGGGCAGGAATCCGCTTGAGGTGGGCAATGATGTTGTAGTCGACGTCGTGGGACTTCACCTTGCCCTCGGCCTGAGCTTTAGATGACTCCTCCTGTGAGGGTATCTCCTTCTGCGCCACTGTCTTGTCCACCCTGGTTTGCTTGGGCTTCACGAGATCAGGTAGAACCTTGCCTCCGCGAAAGTTCATGTTCACCTCTTCTACCCGCAATTTCTTCATCGCCTCTTCAACATCAAGTGCTTCATGTTCTTGAGTGGTGAAAATGTCATCTAAGTCAGAGCTAGGCTCTTCCTTGTAGTCGAGAACGACCTTGCAACTCTCAATAACCGGTGGCTGAGAGGGGCTAGTTTTATCTTCTCCTTCCTTTGCATCTTTCTTTAGTCTTGACTCCCACTTACATGGCATGAATTGCCCCACGGGTGGAAGTACGCGTCTATGTCGGGGAAATGACTCATCCCCCTCAGACTTGGGGACAAATCTCGGTGGAGGACGTCGTTGACTTGGGTCAACTCGCTTTAGGATTGTCGGGGAAGAGTGTGTTGATGATGACGTCCGAGGAGGTCGAGGTGGCAGGTTCCTCGGGTACAGCCTTCGTCGGACCATGTTCCAAGGTTCCTCCTTGCACATGGCTGGAGTCACCTCGCGTCGCAGGATGGGCGTTGATGTCGTGGAGAGCACAAGATTGGACAACTTGTCCTCCACTTGTGAGAGCGGCACCCATGAATCTTCACGCCCCACACCTTGCCTTGGTGCAGAGGGTGATGTTACGCACACCATGTTCACTGCACGGTAGTCTGGGTTGATAGCTTCTGGGTCCAAGTTGATCCTCTTCTCATTAACAGCCCTTTGGAGCCATTCTTTGAAGGCGATGCAATCCTCAATGGTGTGACCCACGTACCTGTGATATTTGCAGAATAATGCATTATTAGTCATGCCCACCTGATCAGGCCTTCGAGGTTCTGGCAGATTTAAGGCTCGATGTTGCATCAGCTGCTCGAACATGTCCTTCACCAGCTCCCTACAAAAAATGTATTGCTTCTTGAGGAGCTCTTGTATCGAGGGGCGTTGACTTCCATCAGCTTGTTCACCTCTTGCACCTAGGAAGGGCACATTGCCTTGCGGAGTGGATGAGAAAACTCTGGTGGCGTTCGCCTCTGCTGATGCCTTCATCTTGCCACCATTATTGATTGGCTTGGATGTAGAGGCAAAGCTCTTGCTGGGGTCGAATGCGCTTGCATTTTTGTAGAGCTCCATGATTTGTGGTGACTTACCAAACTCTAGCTTCGTGGCTGCCACCGCTGTGCCCAGAGCACTAAAGTTCTTTGGTTCGCACCGAGAGACTTCAAGTGACCAGTGTTGTTGCATCCCATGAACGCACATCTCAATGGCATCCTCAAGGTGCATCTCCCGAGCGAGACGCACAAAGCTATTGCGGAAACGAATGATGTAGTCATCGATGGACTCATCTCGTCGCTGTCGAACTTGTGCCAGTTCAACGACGGAGAAGTCCTTCTTCATGGCCACGAAGTGCTTCTTGAAGACATCCTTCATGCCTGCCCAACTTCCAATGGAACCAACCGGCAAGCGGCTGTACCAATGGAAGGCGGGGCCGGTTAACGACCCTGAGAACTGGCGAAGAAGAAGTGACAAGTTGTTCGCTGTGTCGCCGCATGCCGCCTCGAAGTACGCTAGGTGCTCCCTTGCATCACCAGTTCCGTCGAATTGACGGAACTTTGGTGGGTGCCACCCTGCAGGAAATGACATAAGGTCATGCCATGCCTCGTATGGTTTTTCTAGCTCGCTCTCTGAAGTGTGAGGAGCTCGATCCACCGCCATCTGCTTCAGCTTCTTTGCTACCATATCTTCGACAATGTCGTGGTAGCCTTTCAGCATGCTTGGTTGTGGTGCCGCGTTGGAGGCACCAGCAGGCGTAGCCCACTGATGTGCATGAGCTCTTGATTCCTGGCGCCCCTCGTCGTGTTGCGTTCTTATTAATATGCCGGCCTGCAACTCCTCCTCTTGCGGGTCTTCTACTCGATGCGGCCCGCCATGTGGCGGAGGGCCCTTATTGCTGTTTGTCATGAGCTCGATGAACTGATCAAGCTTCGTCGAAAGTTCTGCAATCTTCTCGCGTTGCTCTCTCATTTGTTCCTCAAGGGCAGCTCCACGTGTCGTCGATGCGCTCGCCTCTGCAGTCGAATCCTCATTGCTTCCCAAACCGTCCACCGCCATGTGGGCTGGTGCAGTATGGAGGTCTTCAATGCCATCTTGTCCATCTGATGGTACAGAAGGAGCGAGCTCGGTGTATCGAGGAGATCGTGGAAGTTTCTCCAACGAAGACGAGGAAGATGTGTCAGAGAAGCTTTCTTCGTCGCTGTTGTCCTCTCCGTGCTCCCCCTCGCTGGTCAATCCATCTTCCAGACTTTGGCGTGCGATGTTCCTTAGCCGTGTATTGACTCCGGCTCGGCTTGCAACCTGCAAAATCACGTTTGGATCCCGAGGGAGCCTTGAGTGAATGTCAGTGTAGCGGCGCGGCGAGATGTCCGAATGTTGCGCCGCATCTCCATCGGAGAGTGAAGCCTTTCCCGCTGTGATAGGAAGACATGGGGAATTAGATCTTGCTCCCTCCTGTGATGTGGAAGTGTTGGACTTGGGCTCTTCATCGTTGCCCTTGAACCATGAACGTACATGTCCTAGGCGTGGCAGGAAGGCTTTCTTAAAGTTAGCCTTCGGGTTTGGCACAATTTCCTCATCTGAGGGATAGCCAAACTCATGGGTGACTTGAGGAGGTTGCCATCCCTTGATGTCCTCGAGCCTAGGGCGCACCGCAAGAGTGCCGCATAAGGCGAGGTTCTTTTCCTTTGGCTCCTTCCTTCCCTCGGCCTCCTGTTGAAGGATGGCTCCGTCTTGCTCTACCCCGGAGGGGAAACAAGAGGGGGCCCATCAATTTGCATCGCGTTTTGCCCCGGTGCAGCGATGGTTGGCGTTGCAGCTTCCGCACTAGGGTTGGAGGAGTCCGAAGGAGGAGTTTCTTCGACGCCTTCCATTGGCGTGGTTGTCGGTGTTGGCTCCCTTTGCTCTTGCAAGGATGGGGGAGTCGTGGTGGGTGTTGATTGTTCACCGTCTTGCCGTGGCGTTGCTAGAGGCTGCGAAGCTGCACCTGCCTCGCTCTTCTCTTCTGCAACTCCTATCGCCTTCCGTGGCTTTGGAGCGAGGCGGTTGAGCAGGTAGTTATACCGCTCGTGCCGCTCCAAGTTGGGGGAGATGCGGAAACCGATCCTATCATTTTCTTGAACCACGCCTCCATCGGGCCGTAGTCTAACCTGGGTGTGGCACAGCACCAAGTCCTCCAGTTCTTGGTACAGAACTCGGCGATTCCTCCGTCGCCTCTCACGCTTACGTTGATTCTCCGTAGCAGCCCTTGAGGCTTTAGGAGATACATGCGTGGTGGGAAGAGGTGGTGGCACAACTTGTCGAGTGGACGAAGTAGTTTCTTGTCTTTGTGATTGTTCCTTAAGATGGACTCCCCGTCTAGGAGGAGATGAAGGTCGAGGCGGAAGCAGAGCTCGCGGAGGGTCCCTTGGTCGCCACTGTTGAGTGGGACGAGCGCTCCTCTCTTCCCTTGATGACGTGACCACCGATTCCAGCGTGGGGGCACGTTGGGATGCCCTCTTTGCAGTGGGCGGGTTGGTGACGCTTGTCGTCGAGGCTCCAAAGCTTGGCGCTCATGTTGAGGTCGATATGTAGGGGTTGGGCGTCTCATCCCGCCCCTTTCATGTGTCGATGATGTACTTGGCGCCCCTTGTCCATGGAGCCGCCTCTGGATGTTGTTCATCTGCTCCTGGAGCTGGCGAAACTCCTGACGCAGGTCTTCTCCGCGTGGTGCAGGCGTCTCGTCCCGAAGAACGGCGAACATGTTGTCGTTGCGAATGTCGTCAGCTGCCGAAATGTGAAGGCATGGTGCCCACATACCCCGCGGAGTATCTTCAGAGTTGATGGAGACCGTAGGGCCTGACAAAACAGGCTCCTTGCGAGAGCGCCGCTTCCAGAACTCCTTCATGATTTCTCGTCTCACCGGGTGCTTGACTTTGCACGGCTCGTTCGCCCATTCATCGGGGAACAAGTCGTAAGGAGGGGATAAGGTGCTCATATACGTGAACACCTTGTCCGCAAGGACCTGAGTGCCGAGAGACCAGTCCTCCACCGGCACCGCGCTTTGAGCGATGCGCGAGCTTATTTGTTGATGGAGCCGTTGCACCTTCCGGTACTTCCTCCTATAGTTGCGTAGTGGGTGCGGGCTGTCAGACGAACGTGCATTCGTCATAAGCCTCCACAAGTTGGAGGAGATAGCCTCCAAGCCTTCCAGAAGCTCGACTTCCATGCGCCTAATTTCAGTTTTAGGCATCTCCGGAAACGAAGCAGGTGTATGGGCATGAAGTGACGCCGCACCAGCTTTCATGTTGGTGGCCTTTGCACGGGGGCGTTGAGCAGCCTCCATGTCTCCTTGGATGTCCGCATTGCTGATTCCTTCAACAGGGCGCGCGCCTCGAGCATTAGCTCGCGGCGCTCCCTCTTGGCCTTGGCGGATGCCCGCCTTTGTGCCTTCCTGGATTGCACAGTTTCAAACTGCGCTGGCTCCTGGGCTTGATGGACGTACGTCTTGTCGCCGAGCTCGATGACAACCATGGGCGGCAGCGATCCAAATTGGATCATCACAGGCTCCGAGTTGTCGACGTGAGCGAGTCCTCCTGCATGAAGAGGATCCTTGATCAGCGGGGCTCCTCACCAGTGGCTTGTCATGCAGGATGCTGTGTGGATCGGATGAACGGGCGAAGACGATTTTGACGACCACACCGAAGCGAAGATGGGAGGAGAACCGGGTCCCACCGGGCGTGCCAATTTGTTTGACACGAGAAAAACGATCGCGGGGGCTGCTAGAACGCGATGGCTAGTGTAGCGTGTTTCTCTCATGCGCCGGGTAAAAGAAAAGAAGTGCGGGCGTGCCAGTGTACCGTAGTACACAAAAGAAAGAAAGATAGGAAACATGTATTTCATTAATCTCTCTTGGAGAAACAAATTACAAGGTCCCTAATACAATGCGCTCCGTGGCCTGCTAGCGCGGCCATCCAAACTGTGGCGATTGCGATCTCCGGTTCCCGGGGCGTCGGAAGGCACCCAGTTAATTACTCCCGCGGGTTACGCCGCGAGACACCTCCGATTAAGCCGTGTGGTCGTCTTCGTCGTCTTCGCTTCACGTTCTCCATGCATGATGTGGGGGTGATGTGTGTATGGGCAGCGGCAGAGCCCGTGTCCTCGTCGGTACACGCGCCGCAAATAGTGTGGCCTTAGCTCCGGCCACACCCGCCCTCGCCGTCGAGCCTCGTCGGTCTTGACGGCGTTATTGTAGTCGGAGTTGAAGTAGCATGGATCCGCTCAGCTGGGACATCTGGACGATCAATAGGTCCGTCGGGGTGTGCAAGGGGTACGCCTTGCGGGAGTATGTTGGTGGAGATTGGCATCGGTGTCAAACCGATGCACGCACACAGGTAGGTTTAGCCGATGTGGTCGGTTCCTCGTCTTGGCCAACGCCAAGTTCATGGCTGTTGGCGTAGACAAGTACGCCGCCTCACGAGGTCGCAGGGTACTATGGTAGAGATCGGCGCCGGTGCGAAACCGACGCACATGTGCCAGTAGGCATAGCCGATGTGGTCGGCACCTCGCCTTGGCCAACGCCAAGGCCATGGCTGTCGGCGTAGACAAGAACGCCGTCTCACGTGCCGGATGTAAGTGGAGGTGAAGATGACGTTGAGCTGCACGCCGGCCATGGAGGTGAAGATGGCGTTCGGCTGCACGCCGGACATGGAGTCGAAGATAGCCGCGCGCTGCACGCTGCCAATGTAGAGACGAAGACGGCGCCGGGACACACGCCGCTGACATGAAGATGAAGACGGCGTCTCAATGCACGCCACGACGTGAAGAGGAAGCTGGCGCCGGATGCCACACCGCCGACGTGGAGATGTACATGGCGCCGGGCTGCACGCCATGTGGGCTGGCTGGTGCAGTATGGAGGTCTTCAATGCCATCTTGTCCATCTGATGGTACAGAAGGAGCGAGCTCGGTGTATCGAGGAGATCGTGGAAGTTTCTCCAACGAAGACGAGGAAGATGTGTCAGAGAAGCTTTCTTCGTCGCTGTTGTCCTCTCCGTGCTCCCCCTCGCTGGTCAATCCATCTTCCAGACTTTGGCGTGCGATGTTCCTTAGCCGTGTATTGACTCCGGCTCGGCTTGCAACCTGCAAAATCACGTTTGGATCCCGAGGGAGCCTTGAGTGAATGTCAGTGTAGCGGCGCGGCGAGATGTCCGAATGTTGCGCCGCATCTCCATCGGAGAGTGAAGCCTTTCCCGCTGTGATAGGAAGACATGGGGAATTAGATCTTGCTCCCTCCTGTGATGTGGAAGTGTTGGACTTGGGCTCTTCATCGTTGCCCTTGAACCATGAACGTACATGTCCTAGGCGTGGCAGGAAGGCTTTCTTAAAGTTAGCCTTCGGGTTTGGCACAATTTCCTCATCTGAGGGATAGCCAAACTCATGGGTGACTTGAGGAGGTTGCCATCCCTTGATGTCCTCGAGCCTAGGGCGCACCGCAAGAGTGCCGCATAAGGCGAGGTTCTTTTCCTTTGGCTCCTTCCTTCCCTCGGCCTCCTGTTGAAGGATGGCTCCGTCTTGCTCTACCCCCGGAGGGGAAACAAGAGGGGGCCCATCAATTTGCATCGCGTTTTGCCCCGGTGCAGCGATGGTTGGCGTTGCAGCTTCCGCACTAGGGTTGGAGGAGTCCGAAGGAGGAGTTTCTTCGACGCCTTCCATTGGCGTGGTTGTCGGTGTTGGCTCCCTTTGCTCTTGCAAGGATGGGGGAGTCGTGGTGGGTGTTGATTGTTCACCGTCTTGCCGTGGCGTTGCTAGAGGCTGCGAAGCTGCACCTGCCTCGCTCTTCTCTTCTGCAACTCCTACGGTCGCCTTCCGTGGCTTTGGAGCGAGGCGGTTGAGCAGGTAGTTATACCGCTCGTGCCGCTCCAAGTTGGGGGAGATGCGGAAACCGATCCTATCATTTTCTTGAACCACGCCTCCATCGGGCCGTAGTCTAACCTGGGTGTGGCACAGCACCAAGTCCTCCAGTTCTTGGTACAGAACTCGGCGATTCCTCCGTCGCCTCTCACGCTTACGTTGATTCTCCGTAGCAGCCCTTGAGGCTTTAGGAGATACATGCGTGGTGGGTAGAGGTGGTGGCACAACTTGTCGAGTGGACGAAGTAGTTTCTTGTCTTTGTGATTCACTACAAGAAATATGTTGATACATGACGCTCTATTTTCGTCACCAAATCGTCATCATATTTCATCCATGACGATCCTATGACGAAAAACAAATCGTTGAAAACCGAGCGTCAGTAATTAACCACAACGACGATTTTTTTGGAAACGTCATGGATATCCACGACGATATAGGAACGTCATGAATCTATGACGATCCAAAATCGTCGTGAGTAGTCTGAGCAGGACACATCAGCTCTGACGTGGCTAGTCCTACGTGGCAAAATCATGACGATTTGAAAACGTCGTGGACCAAATACAGCCCGGTCCATTTCTGTGATCTTCGTGGGCCTAGCCCAATTATTCTATCATTTTCCTGTTTTAATATTTGGCCTTTTCTGGTCCTTTTTTATCTTGGGCCTTGGCCTTTTCTGGTTCTTTTTTATCTTGGGACTTGACTTTTGTGGCCTATTTGGTTTTATTTTAAAATTGCATTTCTGTTAATCAAATTTGGGCCATAGCCTTATTAGAGCCCATGTATTATTTGGTCCAGTCCACTATTCGGCCAACTTATGAAAATATCACAGGCAAGGAAACAGAAACAAAGGCATGCACCACCCACACAACAAATAACATTAATTCAGTAGAAACAGGAGTTTGTTTCACAAAGACATGGACCAGCCACACACGACAATCTTACATCGCACCAACATTATGTCGAGAAAAAAAAAAGCTAGGAAATGGCGCCTACTGTATTCACCAATCAAACAAAAAGAACACAGATTCAAAAATCTCTTCCAGCCAATGGAAACAAGACCCTCAGATGCGCATCCATCTTAACAGTTTGCCTCGCCAACACGCTTCACATCTTCACATCCTTACTGATGGTATGCTGCAACAAGAACCAATAACTATGATCAGACTTTCCACCATGCTCCTTGCATGATTAACCTTTCCACCATGAATAGCTGGTAGTTGTTCTCAATAATTGGCTTCAGTATGCTACTGAAATTAGATGAGTATGCTAACTTGTACCTGTCCCAAATAATAGGAACACAGATTAATCTTTAAACAGATTGTCTCTTGAAACTACATGCACATTTTGTAACAAAACATAGCATCGCCAATGGTCAAATACATAAGCTTGAGAGAGAAAACATGCAATAAATTAAATCACCACAGTTCCAAATGCGGAGATGGATTACTAAAGTACTACGGCTTCTAGTTGATTCACTTAAGAATGCTCAGTTCCTGAAGTAACTGACAACAAAAGAGAAGAATCATTCTGCCATCGTTGCTTGCTCAAGCCAACACAGATCACTCAGTTGTGCTTAACTTTTTGCAGAAACAAACTCTAACGTGATCATATCCGAGATCCGAACTCCGAATTAAGCAGTTGGCAAGGCGTTAATTTACCTGTCTGATAGAGGTGAGAAGAAGCCTGGTGTCCTTTCATTTGAAGCAATGAAAAGAGTTCGACCTTTAGGAATCCACCTTGCGATCCTTTTCTTGATAAACTCAGGACGGGTATCTCTGTCCAGATGAGGATGAAGGCTCCGCTCGACGCCAAATCTATCCTTCCTATTCTTCAGTAGATCACCCCGTCTTACATGAATAGCATCATAATCACCTAGCATCTCTTTCATCTGAAGAGAGCACACCAGTTTAGTGGAAAGATAAGACTTGCCATATTACTGAACATGAACAGAAAATAAGTTTTTCATAAAGGAGATACTATGATGTTCTGTCTGACCAACCATAAAAAACCTACAAAGACCAAAAAGAAGTTTGTTCTACCAGATTCATTGGGCAGAGCAGTATCTAGCACGAGTTACAACTTCAATAGGTTCCTAAGTTCTTTTAACACAAGCATAATATAGCAAACATATGCACAGTTGAATTGCCAGATAAAGTAAGGACTGTACGAGTGATAGCACATGAAGAATAAATGTAGCAAGCATGGAGCTCTGGAGGACTGGGAAGAGTACATAAACAAAACCCCATGATGATATACTACATAATAGTGGCTAGAGAATTAACATTCAATAGGTGAGCACACACTGCCACCCTGCTTGTGATATGTGTTCAAATGAAATAACCATAACAGCATATGATATATCTTGCTTATTGGAGCTTTTGACTAGGAATCTGGCACGAGACAGGCATGGTTAATCTGGTAACTACACATCAAGTTTCAGGGATTTTAGGTGTCAGATTATATTGCTTTCATCAGGCATCAGTTATAGGAGATGGATTTCCACATTCCACGGCTTATGACAGATCAACAAAATACACATGATTTCTTTTGAAAGAAAATTGTAAGGGAAGCTCCAGCAGTAAATAGGAACCCATACTTGCTTTCGCTCAGGTAGTGGAATTGTACATTCACTTGATCTAGGCTCACTTACTGCACCCACAAGATTTAACGAATCAAAGGTGTCTGCAGAGGTAAGCATTCAAGAAAAGAAAATCTGCTCTGACTAGCATTGCAGTAGGATGTACATAATCCTTGCACCGTAAGCATGTCCGAGTCTGACAGTATAACCAATGAATTCCAGACATTCAGACTGCTCTAACAGATCATCGTAGCAACCGATTCTTCTGACGGGAATGAACCCGTGATAGACACTAATAACTAAATAATGGCGTAGAATGTAAATGATTCAGTAGCAACATATCGGTATACACTAACTGTGGCAAGAATCCCAACATGAATACACCAACCAGTACGTGAGGTAAGTACTCCTAGAACCATACGAAGAGTCCAATCTGCTCCGGTATGCAAATCTGGCATTAGGGGGCTACACCATTTTACATCCTCGCGAAATAGCTAGAGTAATCGACACAAATGACAGCGGCTTCCAGGCATGCTATACTATGCATATTTGTGTTCCGGAACAAAGAGAGTGAAAATAAAAAGGTAGCCGTCCATGCCCAGCCGAACACAATAGAGACAGATATCAGGCCTGACAGATATATACTATCGTGCGACAGTTCAAAAAAAAAATTACTGTTGTGCGAGGTAAGGAGACAGCTAGCGCGCAGCACGTCGTGGCGCGACCGAAAGGCCGGAGCTCGCAGCTGGGGCAACGAGCGGAACCGCCGGTATTCCTCGGGTCACCTTCTACTCGGCCGCTAGCTAGCGGGGAACTGGACTGGCCTGGTGGCCGCCAGAATCTATCTACCCAGATGGTCGGTCTACTCTGGCCACTAGCCGCGCCGCTAGTCCAGGAGGATCGCGGGGAGGAGAAAGAGGGGGAGTGGATGGCTTACGGTGCAGCAGCCATAGCGGAGCCAGACGCCGAGCGGCGGGAGGAGGATGGCGATGAGGATCTCGAGGAAGGTGCAGCCGGACGCCATCGCTGGATCTCGCGGGGGATTCTGACGGGATCGAGGATGGGGAGCGAATCTCAGTTGTCGTCCCACGCGGCCGCGTGCTTGATGATCCATGCCCCCGCAACAGCCGCGTCGTTGTGGGAGACGGAGACGGGAGCGGGGGAGAAAGATGGATCGAAGGACGGGTGGTGCCGCCGCCGTTGGTCACGAAGGAGGCGGTGGGAGCCGGGGGAGGTGGGGATCTGGCTCGGGGCGGTGCGAACTAGGGGGCGGCGGGAGCTCAAAGAGGACGGGAAGGCGGCGATGGGAACGGAGGGATCCGTGTGGTTCTCTGTGGAGCAGTGATGGAGGGGAGTGTGTGCGGTGCGAACTAGGGGGCGGCGGCGCAAGAAGGGAAAGGAGGGGGTAGAGACTAGAGAGAGGGGGCCTTAGGGTTTCTGCCGGTTGAGTTTCTGAAAAATTAACATCGCGCGCGTTTCTGAAAAATTCCCGCTCCTGTCTTCTTACTTTAGGCACTTGCTCCACCCCTAGAGTGGCTGCAGCTGGGACCTAGATCCTCATGGACCCACCGAACAGTGACCAGTTAGGTGGGCTGGTGGTAATATAACTAGTTTAGATGATAACACATTTTTTTTAAATAGCTCTTTTTCTCTACTTAATGGCTAAAATCTACAAGTTATAAAGTTAATTAATAGTTTCATTGCCACATATAATTTTTATAGCATATGCTTTATTATAATAATGTGACTTTATTTTTCGTTGAATAAAAATACCATTTTCCATTTCCGGAGTGTCAAAACTGGGTTTTTTTGTGAAGCACATACACAAAATATGTTGCAAAAATGTACAAAGTAAAATTCTAAATATATTATGTCATATTTTATCTACAAATAACAAACTTACTAACTTTCAATACCTCAAAATACACCTCTTTTGAAAAAGACAAATTTCTGCCGATTCAGCTGGAAACGGGCCAAATTTGAACTACAGGTGCCTCATATGTATCTGATGATTTTTTGTAAAAATAATTTTTAGATACAAAACTACCTATTTCAATATAGATGTACCAAGAGTTCATCAATATTCAACACCTAGGTACGAACGGTCATGCCCCCCGTTCTGACCGTTTTCCGAAACCGGCTTTGGAAATTCCAGAAAATTCAAAAAAAACTCGAAACGATGCAAGATCTTCGCGTGGTGTTGTTATATATGTCATAGTATCCACCAAAAATAATAAACTTGAAATACGACATTTGGGTTGAAAATGTGTTCACAAAAATGAGCAATCTCGTACGAAGATTCTTGGGTTTCGGGCGAAATGACGGATGTTTTGGCCACATCCATGGCATAGTTTGTTGAAATGTGACCATATTCCACACAAAGATGCATATTGGTACAACTAACAATGTTCACGAAGAAAGTTTTATTTGTCGTTGAATAAAAATACCATTTTCCATTTCCGGAGTGTCAAAACTAGGTTTTTTTGTGAAGCACATACACAAAATATGTTGCAAAAATGTACAAAGTAAAATTCTAAATATATTATGTCATATTTTATCTACAAATAACAAACTTACTAACTTTCAATAGCTCTAAATACACCTCTTTTGAAAAAGACAAATTTCTGCCGATTCAGCTGGAAACGGGCCAAATTTGAACTACAGGTGCCTCATATGTATCTGATGATTTTTTGTAAAAATCATTTTTAGATACACAAGTACCTATTTCAATATAGATGTACCAAGAGTTCATCAATATTCAACACCTAGGTACGAACGGTCATGTCCCCCGTTCTGACCGTTTTTCGAAACCGGCTTTGGAAATTCCAGAAAATTCAAAAAAACTCGAAACGATGCAAGATCTTCGCGTGGTGTTGTTATATATGTCATAGTATCCACCAAAAATAATAAACTTGAAATACGACATTTGGGTTGAAAATGTGTTCACAAAAATGAGCTATCTCGTACGAAGATTCTTGGGTTTCGGGCGAAATGACGGATGTTTTGGCCACATCCATGGCATAGTTTGTTGAAATGTGACCATATTCCACACAAAGATGCATATTGGTACAACTAACAATGTTCACGAAGAAAGTTTTATTTTTCGTTGAATAAAAATACCATTTTCCATCTCCGGAGTGTCAAAACTAGGTTTTTTTGTGAAGCACATACACAAAATATGTTGCAAAAATGTACAAATAAAAATTCTAAATATATTATGTCATATTTGATCTACAAATAAAAATTTTTATACCTCTCAATAGCTCTAAATACACCTCTTTTGAAAAAGACAAATTTCTGCCGATTCAGCTGGAAACGGGCCAAATTTGAACTACAGGTGCCTCATATGTTGCTCATGATTTTTTGTAAAAATCATTTTTATATACACAAGTACCTATTTCAATAGAGATGTACCAAGATTTCATCAAGATTCAACACCTAGGTACGAACGGTCATGTCCCCCGTTCTGACCGTTTTCCGAAACCGGCTTTGGAAATTCCAGAAAATTCAAAAAAACTCGAAACGATGCAAGATCTTCGCGTGGTGTTGTTATATATGTCCTAGTATCCACCAAAAATAATAAACTTGAAATACGACATTTGGGTTGAAAATGTGTTCACAAAAATGAGCTATCTCGTACGAAGATTCTTGGGTTTCGGGCGAAATGACGGATGTTTTGGCCACATCCATGGCATAGTTTGTTGAAATGTGACCATATTCCAGACAAAGATGCATATTAGTGCAACTAACAATGTTCACGAAGAAAGTTTTATTTTTCGTTGAATAAAAATACCATTTTCCATCTCCGGAGTGTCAAAACTAGGTTTTTTTGTGAAGCACATACACAAAATATGTTGCAAAAATGTACAAATAAAAATTCTAAATATATTATGTCATATTTGATCTACAAATAACAAATTTTATACCTCTCAATAGCTCTAAATACACCTTTTTTGAAAAAGACAAATTTCTGCCGATTCAGCTGGAAACGGGCCAAATTTGAACTACAGGTGCCTCATATGTTGCTCATGATTTTTTGTAAAAATCATTTTTAGATACACAAGTACCTATTTCAATAGAGATGTACCAAGAGTTCATCAAGATTCAACACCTAGATACGAACGGTCATGTCCCCCGTTCTGACCGTTTTCCGAAACCGGCTTTGGAAATTCCAGAAAATTCAAAAAAACTCGAAACGATGCAAGATCTTCGCGTGTTGTTGTTATATATGTCCTACTATCCACCAAAAATAATAAACTTTGAATAACACAATTTGGTGGAAAATGTGTTCACAAAAATGAGCTATCTCGTACGAAGATTAATGGCTTTCGGGCGAAATGACGGATGTTTTGGCCATATCCATCGCATAGTTTGTTTAAATGTGACCATATTCCAGACAAAGATGCATATTAGTGCAACTAACAATGTTCACGAAGAAAGTTTTATTTTTCGTTGAATAAAAATACCATTTTCCATCTCCGGAGTGTCAAAACTGGGTTTTTTTGTGAAGCACATACACAAAATATGTTGCAAAAATGTACAAAGTAAAATTCTAAATATATTATGTCATATTTTATCTACAAATAACAAACTTACTACCTCTCAATAGCTCAAAATACACCTCTTTCGAAAAAGACAAATTTCTGCCGATTCCGCTGAAACCGGGCCAAATTTGAACTACAGGTGCCTCATATGTTGCTCATGATTTTTTGTAAAAATCATTTTTAGATCAACAACTACCTATTTCAATAGAGATATATCTAGTGTTTTACAACCACTACAATGAACAAACATGGAGATGATTTTGACCGCGAAACCGTAATTCGAAATCCCATATAGTCTCTATTAAAGAAATAAACGCTCATGGAAATGATTGTATTTTTGTTTTGTACTAAAATGGTTCTAAATTTTCTATAATAACTAGGAATAGTTTTATAAATATTTTCAAAATTAATTTTGGACAATTTAGATGTCAAATTCAATTTCTACAAATGAAAACAGAAAAAATAAAAAAAACGAGCTAACCAGGGCCAGCTGCTGCAGCGTGCATCTCATAAGCTGACTTTCGGCCTGTTACACGGGCACAAGCCCAAGCCCAAGGCTGAGCCTAAACGTTTCCTCCTGAAAAAAATGGTGGGCTTGTTCCACCGTAGCCCAAGCCAAATTTATCACATGATAAAAAGGCCTATTGCGCTGTGTGTTCACGAGTGGTGGCTTGCCCCGATGGTTAGCTTGTACCCGGGCGCGGTGGAGGCCGCGGGATCGATTCCCACGAGCCACAATTTTTGCACTTAATTCAGAAATTTGGTGCTTGCTGTGTGGGTCGGTTGTGGGGCCTGGTGCGGTGTGCCTGGTGCGTGCGTGGCCGGTTGTGCTGTGTGCGAATTGTGTGCGTGCGTGGCTGGTGGGGTTGTGGGTTTGGGTGTCCTACTCTAATACGGAGTACAAGATAAAGTTAATTACAATGTTGCAACCACCACACATTCTACTCAGACCATAATTAGATGGATTTTGTTCATCTGCTCCCAGCACACACCGACAGCGTGCACACTTGTTAAGTGCAATCAAATGGAGCGTGTTGTTGACACTGTAGCTACCCTGTGATTGATCCGCTACGGAATACTCGCTGATTAGTGGCTGATGCTCGGTGTGCCGTAATGGCGCCGAGCGTGACTGATTACCCGACGATCCATCGTCGAGTAGGTGACCACGTTACGTGCGTACGGGTGCGGGCAGAGCAGACGGAGTGGTCAGCAGCTGCTCCGTGTCCGAGTGCGAGCGTAGAAGAAATTATATGACACGTAGACCTGACACGTAGAAGAAATTGACGATATGACCAAGACACGTAGGCGAAATCCGTCCATTTATATGAATGCATCCCGTCGTGACGATTTGAATTCGTCGTGATAAGCTAACAATAAGCCCATATTTCACGTGGCCTCACTTGTGACGATTTCCTCTTATGTGGGCATGACGTTCTTGACTCTAATCGTCGTTATTTTATGGGGTTTTGATGCCATCAAACGACTTAAGACGATCTTGTCTGAAATCGTCATAACTTTATGACAATTTCATCTATCGTCACTGTGAGAACGTCATGTATCAACACATTTCTTGTAGTGATTGTTCCTGAAGATGGACTCCCCGTCTAGGAGGAGATGAAGGTCGATGCGGAAGCAGAGCTCGCGGAGGGTCCCGTGGTCGCCACTGTTGAGTGGGACGAGCGCTCCTCTCTTCCCTTGATGACGTGACCACCGATTCCAGCGTGGGGGCACGTTGGGATGCCCCCTTTGCAGTGGGCGGGTTGGTGACGCTTGTCGTCGAGGCGCCAAAGCTTGGCGCTCATGTTGAGGTCGATATGTAGGGGTTGGGCGTCTCATCCCGCCCCTTTCATGTGTCGATGATGTACTTGGCGCCCCTTGTCCATGGAGCCGCCTCTGGATGTTGTTCATCTGCTCCTGGAGCTGGCGAAACTCCTGACGCAGGTCTTCTCCGCGTGGTGCAGGCGTCTCGTCCCGAAGAACGGCGAACATGTTGTCGTTGCGAATGTCGTCAGCTGCCGAAATGTGAAAGCATGGTGCCCACATACCCCGCGGAGTATCTTCAGAGTTGATGGAGACCGTAGGGCCTGACAAAACAGGCTCCTTGCGAGAGCGCCGCTTCCAGAACTCCTTCATGATTTCTCGTCTCACCGGGTGCTTGACTTTGCACGGCTCGTTCGCCCATTCATCGGGGAACAAGTCGTAAGGAGGGGATAAGGTGTATACGTGAACACCTTGTCCGCAAGGACCTGAGTGCCGAGAGACCAGTCCTCCACCGGCACCGCGCTTTGAGCGATGCGCGAGCTTATTTGTTGATGGAGCCGTTGCACCTTCCGGTACTTCCTCCTATAGTTGCGTAGTGGGTGCGGGCTGTCAGACGAACGTGCATTCGTCATAAGCCTCCACAAGTTGGAGGAGATAGCCTCCAAGCCTTCCAGAAGCTCGACTTCCATGCGCCTAATTTCAGTTTTAGGCATCTCCGGAAACGAAGCAGGTGTATGGGCATGAAGTGACGCCGCACCAGCTTTCATGTTGGTGGCCTTTGCACGGAGGCGTTGAGCAGCCTCCATGTCTCCTTGGATGTCCGCAGTGCTGATTCCTTCAACAGGGCGCGCGCCTCGAGCATTAGCTCGCGGCGCTCCCTCTTGGCCTTGGCGGATGCCCGCCTTTGTGCCTTCCTGGATTGCACAGTTTCAAACTGCGCTGGCTCCTGGGCTTGATGGACGTACGTCTTGTCGCCGAGCTCGATGACAACCATGGGCGGCAGCGATCCAAATTGGATCATCACAGGCTCCGAGTTGTCGACGTGAGCGAGTCCTCCTGCATGAAGAGGATCCTTGATCAGCGGGGCTCCTCACCAGTGGCTTGTCATGCAGGATGCTGTGTGGATCGGATGAACGGGCGAAGACGATTTTGACGACCACACCGAAGCGAAGATGGGAGGAGAACCGGGTCCCACCGGGCGTGCCAATTTGTTTGACACGAGAAAAACGATCGCGGGGGCTGCTAGAACGCGATGGCTAGTGTAGCGTGTTTCTCTCATGCGCCGGGTAAAAGAAAAGAAGTGCGGGCGTGCCAGTGTACCGTAGTACACAAAAGAAAGAAAAGATAGGGAAACATGTATTTCATTAATCTCTCTTGGAGAAACAAATTACAAGGTCCCTAATACAATGCGCTCCGTGGCCTGCTAGCGCGGCCATCCAAACTGTGGCGATTGCGATCTCCGGTTCCCGGGGCGTCGGAAGGCACCCGGTTAATTACTCCCGCGGGTTACGCCGCGAGACACCTCCGATTAAGCCGTGTGGTCGTCTTCGTCGTCTTCGCTTCACGTTCTCCACGCATGATGTGGGGGTGATGTGTGTATGGGCAGCGGCAGAGCCCGTGTCCTCGTCGGTACACGCGCCGCAAATAGTGTGGCCTTAGCTCCGGCCACACCCGCCCTCGCCGTCGAGCCTCGTCGGTCTTGACGGCGTTATTGTAGTCGGAGTTGAAGTAGCATGGATCCGCTCAGCTGGGACATCTGGACGATCAATAGGTCCGTCGGGGTGTGCAAGGGGTACGCCTTGCGGGAGTATGTTGGTGGAGATTGGCATCGGTGTCAAACCGACGCACGCACACAGGTAGGTTTAGCCGATGTGGTCGGTTCCTCGTCTTGGCCAACGCCAAGTTCATGGCTGTTGGCGTAGACAAGTACGCCGCCTCACGAGGTCGCAGGGTACTATGGTAGAGATCGGCGCCGGTGCGAAACCGACGCACATGTGCCAGTAGGCATAGCCGATGTGGTCGGCACCTCGCCTTGGCCAACGCCAAGGCCATGGCTGTCGGCGTAGACAAGAACGCCGTCTCACGTGCCGGATGTAAGTGGAGGTGAAGATGATGTTGAGCTGCACGCCGGCCATGGAGGTGAAGATGGCGTTCGGCTGCACGCCGGACATGGAGTCGAAGATAGCCGCGCGCTGCACGCTGCCAATGTAGAGACGAAGACGGCGCCGGGACACACGCCGCTGACATGAAGATGAAGACGGCGTCTCAATGCACGCCACGACGTGAAGAGGAAGCTGGCGCCGGATGCCACACCACCGACGTGGAGATGTACATGGCGCCGGGCTGCACGCCAGCCGCCTCGTCGTAGCTGTGGACATGCAAACCGCACCGTGCTGCACGCCGGCCGCACGTCGATGTCATCGTGGAGGTGCACATGGTGTTGGGCTACACGCCCACATGGAGATGAAGATGATACGTGCGCCGCACGCCGCCGACGTCAAGATGAAGACGGCGTCTGATGGCACACCGCCGACGTGGAGGTGAAGATGGCATGAGCGCTGAACGCCGCCGACGTGGATATGTACATGGCGTCGGGCCGCACGGAGGCCGCCCCGCCGACGTCATTGTGGAGATGAAGATGGCGCCGGATGCACTCCGGCTGCCCCGCCGTGGTGATGACGATGATGTTGGGCTGCACGCGGGCATCCCCGACGTCGTCATGGGGATGCGGGCTGCCCTCCGGCCACCTCGAGGACGTCGTCTTGGAGATGCGGGCTGCACGCCAGCCGCCCTGCCGTCCCCGTGGATATGTAAATGACGCCAGACTGCACACGCCGGCCGCCTCGTCGACATCGTCATGGAGATGAGCATGGCGCCGGGCTGTACTCCGTGCGCCCCGCCGACATCGTCATGGAGATGTGCAAGGCATCGGGCTGCACGCCGGCCGCCCCGCCGACGTCGTGATGGAGATGCGCATGGTGTTGTCGCGCAGGCCGGCCACCCCGCTGATGCCGACATGGAAATGAAGATGGCGCCGGTCTGTACGCCGGCCGCCTTGCCGACGTAAAGATGAAGATGGCGCCGGATGGCACACCGCCGCCGTGGAGATGGACATGGCGTCGAGCTGCACGGAGGCCGCCCCGCCGACGTCGTTGTGGAGATGCGCATGGCGCCGGGCTGCACGGAGGCCGCCCCGCCGACGTCGTCATGGTAATGTAGATGGCGCCGATCTCGACGCCAGCCGCCTCGCCTATGCCGACATGGAGATGAAGACGGCGCCAGGCTTGACAGCGGCCGCCTCGCCGATGCCGACATGGAGATGAAGATGGCGCCAGGCTCGACGCCGGCCGCCTCGTCGACATGGACATGAAGGTGCAGACGACGCCGGACTGCACGCCGGCCGCCTCGCCGATGCCGCCATGCGAGATAAAGGTGTGCGCGTACATGTTACCTGTTGAAGAGAGAGAGGGACGAGAGATTTAACCATGATCCTCACCGTTTAGTCGTAGCCGGTTTGTCTCCATAGCCTCCTCTTCCTTGCTCCTGATACGTGTGCCTCTAATATATGGCTAGTGCTTAGTGGATGGTAATTGTAGATCGTTTGAGGGCTAAGAGAGCTGTCTATGGCGTGTTGGTGCTGATGAATATATGGAGGTTGTGCTGATGAATATATGAAGGTTGGATGGATGGGTTCTGACCGTGAGAGTTGTGTGGGGATGTATCGAAGGATGAGCTGTGTGACGCTTTGTGCGTGTTCGTTCTCTTCCTCCTTCCGTGGAAGAGGATAACTACGTCTAGCTGATCAATCGCCAGAGCGACGTGATCTTCGGCGTGAGTTATCCCATCGCTCACCCGCACGCGTTATCAGTTCCCAGAGATCCGGTATCCATATCGTCATCTCAGGTTGAACTAGTACAATAGAAGCCGTGCACATACGGCCGGTATACGGTAAATATACGAGCCGATCAACTATGTTGCGTACGAGACACCTTGACCTGGTCTAACCATGCATGCTGCATGCATCCACGATCTTGGTCAGTCGGCACATGCATGCACACGAGTTGATCCATGCATGCCATAGCTAGCTAGCTTAGCTACATGCTTGTAAATGGATCGATGAGTGGCAAACTAACTGCACGTACGTACATGCTTTAGTACTAGCTCTGCAGCCTCTAAACTTTGCGTCCACCATCGTGTTAGGCTCGTAACTCTGCACGAATTTGCGTCGAACATCTGTGAAACAACAAATAAAGTGATTTGAGCTAACATATCTTATATCTACTAATTGGATGCACCATACGAGGTTCCACGTTAATCCTGGAGATTTACATATTCTGGCCGTACGATTAAGCTAACAATAGATCAACACCGTTAGATGTTGGAGGAGATCCACGATATCCTGCGCCTCATGAGGGAAGCGTTATTCCTCTTTTTTCCTTCTGACTTGAAAAAACAAATCGTAGCTTCCTTCCTCTAGGACTTCGCTATAAAAATCATCCAGTCCTGGTCCGCCGCCGGGGGATCTCTGTACATCGGTGCACATGCACATGGAAACATGGTGGAAAAGGCGACTCTGCGCGGGTCATCCGTATATTGCTGATTGTATGATTGTGCCTGCCGGCCGGAAGCGACGGCCGACGTTGGCATGATTCAAGCTACATACGCTCAGGCATGAACCGGCATCCTGATCGGACGCCATCTACGGTCTAAAGTAAGCTGATCTCTCTCTCTTGAAATTCAGATTGTGTTCTTCTTTGATGTGGGAAACATGAAGGATCAGAAAATCCTTCGCATACCTAAAGATTGATCTGTCTCCACCGTCCTACATCCTCCATTAGGAGCATTGGTTATTGAGTTTCAAGTGATAGATTTTTTGGGTACACTTTTCAAGGCTTTGATTTTAACTGAAAACGATCTACTGTTTCTTCCTGCTATGACGTGACCATGAGTTCTTTGCTTGATCTATTTATGTTCAGGATTTCTTCATGGCGTTTCTGTGATTGTGCCTGCCGGCCGGAAGCGACAGCCAAAGTTGGCACGATCCGGGCGATGCAACTACATACGCTCAAGCATGAACCATCATCCTGGTCGGACGGCGCCATCTACTTGCTTAGGTAAGCTGGTCTCTCTCTCTTTAAATTCAGATCGTGTCCTTCTTTGATAGGGAAAACATGAAGGATCAGAAAATCCTTGGTATAACTAAATATTGATCTGTCTCCACCATCCAACATCCTCCAATAGGAGCATTGGTCTTTGAGTTTCGAGTGACAGATTTTTCGGTACACTTTTCTAGGCTTTAATTTGATCCGAAAATGATACACTGTTTCTTCCTGCTATGACGTGACCATGAGTTCTTAGCTTAATCTTCATGGCTCGAGTACCTTTCTCTGATTTTCTGATACACCACGCTAGGCTCGCTTCCAACGGGTAATGGCAGCTGCAACTTTGCTACCCTAGGTGTGTTGGCCTTTCACGTCTTCGATGAAAATATTGATCACGCACATCAAATCTGGCCACCATCGACAATGCCGTGTGGCCATCTTTGAAGGATCGGCCCAGTGATACTGTTTGCATCTCATGACTTTCTATTTTCAGAACACGATCTAATGCAATATTTGTAATACTTTGCTAGACGCTTCTATATAAAAGAGTAAATCAGCTATAACGGTGGCTATAAATGTAAGTAGGTGTGTACCCTTTTTTTTAACCAATCCACGTGAATTTCACAAGGTTCACATAGAAAGCAGCTACATATGGTTAGCATCCTACGTCATTACCAAGCCTAATATTGGTGCTACATATTCTTGAGCAAGAAAGCTTCTGCTGCTTATTAAGGGTTGAGAAGATGAAAGAAGATTAAAAGGTTACGTACAAAAACCTGGATTCATCTCATTTGTAGCACCATGATTTGAGAAAGATCAACAAAGTTACCTGCAGGAAAATTAAAAAGGAAACCTGGGATCACCAGCTTATAACATAAGAGCTACTCCATCCTCAGAAGATCGCATGAATTTCGAGCATGCAACACACAGATGAATATGTGATAACATAATATTCAAAGTGTAGTTTCAAGGCAATATTCAATCAAGCCTACTTACCTACGTTGTATTCAAATCAAAATATAAATTTAGGCAACTTAGCTCGCATGTATGTATGTCCCAGCATGGGTTTAATTTTTTTTTGTTTTTGAGGGACAAGCATGGGTTTAAATAAAATAATATATTGTGCAGTCAATATTCCACATAACGTCCGTGTTTAGTGGGTCACATCAAACAACAGAATGGAGCGTCTAATTTAGTTGCCATCAAGTTATCTTTCTCCTATGCAAAATTTGCATGTTATAGTTGATATCTTTTAGCCTTGCGGTCCTCGGTAGTTATAATACTACATCTAAATTCAAGTTTAGTATAATCTTGGACACAAGAGGAGATGGCATTGTTTGCTACTATTATTCTTCGTCAATCGTTATATTCAATAGCACCATAGAAAAAAAATGTCTTATCAATGAAAGTTTCTTTCACATTCACATCTAATCTATAATTTTATAGGTAACAACAGATATTGCATATCACACTGCGAGCAATTCTTATCGAAGCTCTGATACAATTTGAATAATAATGTCGAATCCAGATGATGAAGATCAGTTGTACCAAACAGAGTTGCCAAATAGATTGAAATTTCCAGTAACACGCGATCACATATTATGTCTGAAAGTTGGTTAGACCTGCTGATTTTTTCGTCGACTAGGTAGATAGTGGGATGGACTGGTGATATGAGTAAGTTGTACTCTCTAGGTCTCAAAAACAAATGGCGTTTCTAACTTTTCATGTCTTCCAATATGCCACTTTGATCAATTTTTCTAAGAACGCGCAAACATGTGACAATGAAAAACTTAAACTTTGAAGTTTATCATGGAAAATTAAGTGAAATAATTTCCAGGTATGCGATCGACCTATAATTTTTATTCTAATAATTTTTGAAATATATATACTTATATGATATCACACTTCCAAAAAAGGTCTATATTGGAATGGATGCTTTTATAACTAGCTGCGATACATGGGTTGTATAGAGGATAACAATATTTGTATGGGGTATTTGTAGTCACAAATAAAGAAGAACTTAAATTCTAATCTCGGACTTAATTCTCAAGAAAATAATTGGGCAAAAAAAATGTGTAGAAGGAGATCCGTTGGTCACTGACCAGAACATATTTATCTTTTGCTCAACATATGGTTCTCAAACAGGATATTTTTTAGGTTCTTATATTAAATACTAAAATCATAATTACGAATAAATATAGCAAGATATAAAAAAATAAAAAATGACTAGCCCGTGCGGATGCACGGGTTGATGACTAGTTTGGAGAATCGAAACTAACAATCAGCAATGTATATTGACACATCATACCTGGGCCATGGTTCTAAGGGCAGACTCAGATTCTGGATGTCCAGGAGGGTAACTGAGCGCACGCTAAGTCTCGTCATGATGTTTCCTCAACTGCGATGTCTACGAAAACAACAATATAAGTTAGTTCACAACCAACAAATATGTAAAATAAATTAACGATTTCACGAAAATAGAATACGTCACGACGCACAATTGTGTTGACCACCGGCGCCAACTCCTGACGTTGACATGTGTCCCTGATGCTTTTATTTTACTCCAGTTTTGACAAATCGACGTTGTCATGGTCTGCCGAATCGTAGATATTTTCAGTGTTGAAGGCAGGAGGGATAAGTTTAACACGAGTCCTAGGTGCTAGCCAACTTAGATACTTGTCGAAGGCAGCAGTGTTGTGAGGAGGATCATCAAATGTGACTCCTCCATTTTCATGTGCCCAAGTCAAATTATCAACGGTTGTCTTGAACTCGGTGATGAACTAGTCAAGCTTCCTTGGCCAATTCTTCGTGGACCTGTACTGTTTCTTGTCCACTCTACATTGCGAATTTTAGCTACGTTAAAGTAGTATAATTGACTACAATGATCATTACGTAAGCAAAATGAAACATCACTTACTTGTGCAACGACGCGTCAGTTTCCTTATAAGACGGAGGGGTACTTTGCAACAGTCACTAGTAGGAAAAGGCTTATAGCCACCAGCTTACCGCTGGCGAACACGTTTTCGTGTTGGCCAGTGCTATTACCGCTGGTGAAGCAGAAAACGTGTTCGCCAGTGGTAAGTTAGTACCGCTGGCGAAACAGCAGCAGAGTCCGCCAGCGCTAACGGTGGCTTCCCCACTCCCGCGCAGCACAAAATACCGCTGGCGAACATGTGGTGTGGTTCGCCAGCGGTATTTCGTCTACTACCGCTGGCCAACCACTACGTTGCTTCGCCAGCGGTAAACTTTGAAATTTGAAAATTTTCGCTCCACACCCCCCTGGACCGCCTTTTTTACTTTTCTATCGCAGAAACGAAAATGATAAAATGTTTAAAAAATAAATTCCTTTGATATGTGGGTTGAGTGTACTGTCTAGTTGATATAGAAAATTTGAAATACTCCATTTGACCTTTTATGCAAAATCCAAAAATAAAACGTAAAACGGCCATAACTTTTGCATACGACGTCAAAAAACGCGTTTAATATATGAAAAAAATTATGAGCAAATTTCCAAAAGGAAAAAAAGTTATTTGAGACAGACTAAATTTTCCTACATAATCAATTTAATTAAATAAATTCAAAATTCAAAAAAAATGTTTTTTTTCAGAAAAGATAATAAGGATGTCATATTTGGATTCCTCGTATTCTTCTGATCAATTTAGACATATCATTTGTTGAATTTGGAATTACGGATTTGTAGATATGGTGCAATAGTTAAGAGGATTGATAGTACTATATTTACAATAAAGAATGAGGTGTTCCTAGGTAGAGTAGTGGGATGGAACTAAGAAGTTAAGCGTGCTCGGGTGGGAGGATGGGTGACCGAGCGGGAAGTGGACATTTTAAATTGAAAAATAAAACAAAAAAAAGAAAAAAATTCTATACCGTGATTAAAGTTTCCCCAAATTCAACTGTTTTGAAAATTTGAAAAAAATAATACGAAATTTTTATTTTGGAAATTTCAAATTTTGAAACTTACCGCTGGCGAACAAGACTGGTGTTCGCCAGCGGTAACTAGATAGCGCTGGGGAACATGACTTGTTCGCCAGCGGTAACCTCTTACCACTGGCGGGTTACTGCTGGCGAACACCTGTTCGCCAGTGGTAGCACGATTTTGTTCGTCACTGGTAAGCCTTTTCCTACTAGTGAGTCCAAATTGTCACATTGCCCTATTTGGCAAATGCCACTCCACTTCAAAGAAACAAACCATCAGACATTCCATCCGCCAGAGATGTTGATCGGGTAGACACCTTGGATTCAACTCGAGGGAGGCATCAGGAACATATGGCTTCTAGGTAAGCTATGCATAATACAAAATGTGGATTGTTAGTGTGAGCCATATCGGTGGTACTCTGAAACTATGTAGCATACAAATCTTACCATGTCAGAGGTAATGGTGTCAAACTGATTGGTGTAGTCAAGATATAGGTTCATAGTTGAACCCCCGTCACGGTTAGCCCTGAACCATCTCAGAAACCATGTAGCACGAAGTTCTGGATCACCACCATCCTGCCACTGCATATTGATATCAGGCACTGGTCTGCCAATTGAGAAATGCTCCCAACTCCATACGGACAGAAGGACAAAGCACCCACCCATATTGCACCCAACCTTGTTTCTACCCTGCTGGATCTTAGCCTGTGGGACTTTTCCCCTTCGGCACGCCTCGTCCAACTGCATAAAGGGTAAAATATGGTTCACATTTTGCATCATTTCAGAATGGACTGGATATGGAAAAGTGGTTACCTGACAATACAGAGAAGCCAGCGCAGCAGAACCCCATCTCCATTTGTATTCCCAAATGGCTAACAACTGGAGCCATATATATGGGGCATTCGATCCACCGCCGCCAGGAAAATAGCTCGGGACATGACATACCACATATACGCCCTAGCATGCTGATGGTGCCTTGACGTGAGGCTGACATTGGTAAACCCCAAGAGAAAGGTTGTGAAGAGTGCAACAACAAGTTTTCCCTCAGAAAAGAAACCAAGGTTGAATCGACCAGTAGGAGGACAAGCAATCTCTGAAGGTTGATGCAGCTGAGGTGGCAGGGCGCACTACCGGTTCAGCAGCAACATGGAACCTACACAACACAATCAAATCACTTTGTCCCAACGTAGCAGTGAGGTTGTCAATCTCACCAGTTTTGCTGAACACAAAGAGGTTACACATATGGTGTGGAAAACAGTAGGAAGGCAGTAGCACCAGCATGAAAGCAGTGTGAAAGCAGTAGGTGTTTTATCAGTATGAGGAAAATGAACCGGGGTCCACAGTTCACTAGTGGCGTCTCTCCGTGAAAGATAAATAACATGTGTAGTGAACAAATTACAGCTGGGCAATTGACAGAAATGAAGGCCGCACCGTAGTGCATATGCAATACATAAATATTACTATGTGATTCATGCGGGCATTACAACAAAATACATAGACCGTCATCCAACTATATCTATGACTAATAGTCCACCCTCCGAATATCATCTGAACAAACGTTGGGTATTAAATTGCTAGCAACATATTATCGCAGTAAGCAAAGTGTGTAGTGTAAACAATGTAGACTAGGTAAACACCGTTGTTTTCTCCCTAATGGGAACAGCACAGACTCCATCTGTCATGTTTCTTTCACTCGAGCACAGATGCAAAGGAGGCATGAACCCACTATCGAGCATAAATACTCCCTCTTGGAGTTACCAGCATCTACTTGGCCAGAGCATCTACTAATAACGGAGAGCATGCAAGATCTTAAAGAACATATGCATGAAGATAACATGATAGATTGATAATCAGAAGACATAGCATTCAACATTCATCAGATCCCAGCAAACACAACATGTAGCACTACATAAAGATGACCTCGATCATGTGAGGCAGCTCAGGAGATCTAAACATGAGGTACAAAGTGGAGAGAACAACCATCTAGCTACTTCTATGGACCCGTAGTCCAGGGATGAACTACTCACACATCACTTCGGAGGAGGGCATGGTGATGTAGACCCCCTCCGGTGATGAACTTCCCTCCCGACAGAGTGTCGGGGAGAGCTCCAGAACCCTCTCGATCTCGGGATGACGATGACAGCGGCCTCGGGTTTTTCTCGGGACGAAGAGGTATATTTTTAGGGTTAATATGTCAGGGGGTATAAATAGGCGAAAGGTCAAAGGCGGTGGAGGCCTGGGGCCCCACAACATCCAATGGCGCGGCCAGGGGGCGCGCCGCCCTATGGTGTGGCCCTCCTCCGGGTCTCTTCAGGACTCCGTGGAACCTTCGGGAATTCTAGGACCTCCGGACTTCGAATTTTCCAATTCCGAGAATATTTCCAGAACAACTTTTCTGAAACTAAAAACAACAGAACACAGGGAACTAGCTCATTGGCATCTTGGCAATAGGTTAGTCCGGAAAATCGATAAAAATGTCATAAAGTTTATAGCAAACATGTAGGAAACAACATGAAAACATCAGAAATTAAGGATACGTTTATGACGTATCAACATCCCCAAGCTTAGTTCCTACTCTTCCTCGAGTATGTAAACGATAAAACACAAAATTTCTGAGGTGACATGCTACCAACATAAACTTGATCATCAATAATGTAAAAGCATAAGTAAGCTGAGATCATAGCACTTCAACACAAGCATGATAAATAGAATTTTAATAATAAAGCATAACAATCACCTTGCATCACGAGAAGTAACACAAATAAAAGATCATGAATAACAATGCAACGAAAGATATACGGTTGTTTCAAGTATAGAGAAAACATGGAAAAGTGATATTTTGCTAGTCCTTAAGAGTGGGGCAAAACATAAATGCCAGGTCACCTTCAAAGTTCATAAGGAAGACTAGAACAAATAATTAGAGAACAAGCAATAACACATCATGAATCAATTAATAATGTTTCTGGGACAAATGCACATAAAACTCAGAATGGCAAATATGCTCTCTCAACTGTGCATAAAGTTAGAAGATGGAGACTCAACATGAAAGCAAAAAAGAAAGGCCCTTCGCAGAGGGAAGCAGAGATCAACTCATGTGCTAGAGCTTTTATTTTATTAAACAGAGGTATAAAAGCTTGACACTCCTCCCAACCATCTTACACAAACCATGGCTAACCGAATCCTCCGGTGCCTGCCAACAATCACATAATGTGGAGGAGTGTCTATATTTTAAGAGGGGTGTATTCTTATGTCAACGAATGGTAAACAGAAAATACAGTACGTCACAAGCCAACTAGACTTCACAAGAGCGGATCCCATAGAAGGACGCATATGGGAAGAAGGTCATCCCTCTTTCACTTTTGTTTACACAATTATGCTTTGACTGATAAATCAGGGGCAAAAATAGTGAAGAGAATTTGTTGTTATTAATTTGGGGCTGGGCACCCTGCTGCCAGCTCTTCTATCATTGGATAAGAGGATGAAGCCACTAGTCCAGGGTGTGAAAGTTCAATCTACAAGTGAGATAAAGATTCTCTATTTAAGTCCTGGTGAGCTAAAATAGGAGCGCAAAACAGGAGTAATTTTGAAAGTTTTAAAGGCAACACATGAGCAATTTACTTTGGAGTGGCGGTTAAATACCACAAGTAGGTAGATATGGTGAAGACAATGGAAAAAATTTGCTTTTGGGAGTTGGATGCATGAGTAGAGCTCATACTCAGTACAGGTGGAGGCTAGCAAAAGACTGGGAGCGACAAATCAAGAGAGCATATGAGCCATAATCATGCATAGCGACATAAACATCATTAATAAAAGCATAAGTGGTACCACAAGTTCAAAAAAAAATCATCATGGAGGCTATAAGTGACTGGTTCATAGTCATAAACATGGTGTGAGCATGCGCCAAGTCAACCAAATAAGACATTCAAAGGAGAATACCACAAATTTATGCTTCAATATGACAAGAACAACTCATGATTCTTTCAATGGAACATTAAACACTCTTAGATATTTGAGGCTAATCATGCTACTAAATAACCACAAGGCTTTAGAATTAAAATAACATCTAACATCATATGAACAAGTCTAGCCACAGTCTATACAAGCTTCTACTTGCACCGTTATAAATTCTACCACAAGCAGCAGTTTATTTTCCCAACAAGCACCATACAAAACATGCTTTAACAAAAACTCTCTAAATGCTACAGAAAGAAAACATGAGTGTACTTACATAACACTACTAAAACTAAGATCTCTGAACAAGAGATGCAATGAAAACAAGAGCTAAACAGGAAATTTGCAGCAGGTAGAAGAAAAACTAAGAATACTAACATAACAAGTATTCAAACAAAAAAGCGGAGTGTGTCTCTCTCCCAAAAAAGGAATTCTAGGGTCCAACTATATTACTGCAGCAAGGAAAATAAAATAAAACAAAGGAAAACAAAATAAAACAAAATAAAAACTAATGGATGCTCCAAGTAAACTTCATATGATGTGACCGAATAAAAATATAGTTTCACTAGAAGTGACATGATAGATTGTTGATGAAGAAGGGGATGCCTTGGGCATCCCCAAGATTAGATGCTTGAGTCTTCTAAAAATATTCTTGGATGAACCACGGGGGCATCCCCAAGATTTGACCTTGCACTCTTCTTGATCACATATATCACCCTCTTCTCTTGACCCTTGAAAACTTCCTTCACACCACACTCAAAGAGTAATTCGCATTAGAGGGTTAGTGCAACACTAAAAAATCCATGGGTTCTGTAAGGGCACAAGTGCTATTGGTACATTTAAACATTAGCTACAGCCACTGATGTTTCGTGAAGCAAAAACAATCCACTTAACATAGCAAAATAGCAAATGCAAGAAAAATGGCAGAATCTGTCAAAACCAGAACAGTTTGTAAAGACAAATTTGTTCGGGGAAATTACATTTCTCATATCGAAAAACTTAGGAACAAAAAAGTTGAAGAATTAGCCGAGGAATAAGCACAAGAAATTTCAGGTCATTCTGATTTTTCTGTGAATTATACGATTTTTAACGATGGACAGCAGAAATCTATTTCCTGCGCAGAAATCCGAAAACCAACTCCAACTCTCGTCAGAAACCTTACTTGGCACTACTAAAACATGAAAATAAAGATACAAAGAAGTTTCTACAGAAGTATACAACCCCTTTAATCAATGAAAATAGAGAAAAACAAAGCAAAAAATAAAACCATGGGTTATCTCCCAAGAAGTGATTTTCTTTAACGCCTTTTAGCTAGGCCCAGAAAAGTGGAATCAAGTATTTTCAAGTGAAGAAGTATCAAAATTGTAACTCATTCGAATTATTGAATCAAAATGTAACTTCATTCTCTTTGTAGGTTAGTGTTCCATACCTTTCTTGAGTGGGATCTGAAATTTAATATTCCCCTCTTTCATATCAATAACAACAACAACAGTTCTAAGAAAAGGTCTTCCCAAAAGAATTGGACAAGAAGCATTGCATTAAATATTCAAGACAACAAAATCAAAGGGGGTAAAATTATTATTAACCATGATAAGAACATCATCAACTCTCCCCAAAGGTTTCTTTCTAACATTATCAATAAGACAAATATCCAAATAACAAGGTTCCAATGGTGGTAAATCAAGAATATAATAGAGTTTCTTGGGCATAACAGAGATACTAGCACCAAAATCACATAGAGCATTGCAATAAAAATCATTCACTTTAATTTTAATAATGGGTTCCCAACCATCATCTAGCTTTCTAGGGATATAGGCTTCACATCTTAATTCATCCTCTCTAATTTGCATGAGAGCATTTGTAATATGTTTTGTGAAAGCCATATTCATAGCACTAGCATTAGGACAACTAGCAAGATTTTGGAAGAACTTAATCACTTGAGTTATGTTGCAACCATCAAAGTCAATATCATTTTTTATCAAATATAATGGGACCATTGTCTCCCATATTTCTAAAAAAAATAGCACTTTTGTCAGGAACATTTTTAGTAGTTTCAGGCAGTTTTGCATTTTTAATAGAAGAAGTGGGAGTGTTTCCAACACCAATTACTTTAACATTGATAGTAGAAGGTTTTATAGCATGAGAAGCTTCAGTTTTACAAGTGGTGGTAATGGTGCAAACATTAGCTATATTATTCTTTCTAGCTATTTCATCTTCTCTTTCCTATCTAGCATGCAATTCAGCTAACATCCTAACATTATCATCAATTAAAATTTGGATAGCATTCAAAGTTTTACTATATTTAACATCATGAGGCATAACCTTTAGTTTTTAGCAAATCAACATCAAGAGCAAGGCTATCAACTTTAGAAGCAAGAACATCAATTTTGCCAAATTTTTGCTCAATGGATTTATTGAAAGCAGTTTGTGTACTAATAAAATTCTTAAGCATGTTCTCAAGATCAGAGGATACACTTTTATTGTTGTTGTAGGAATTACCATAAGCATTACTATTATTGGGAGGATATGGCTTATAATTGTTGCTACCAAAATTATTCCTATAAGAATTGGTGTTGAAATTATTATTTTTAATGAAGTTCACATCAACATGCTCTTCTTGAGCAACCAAAGAGGCTAAGCGAACATTATTTGGATCAATAGGAGCATGGACATTCACAAGCATAGACATAATAGCATCAAGTCTATCACTCAAAGAGGAGGTTTCTTCAAATTAATTTACCTTCTTACCTGTTGTAGCTCTCTCAGTGTGCCACTCAGAATAATTTAACATCATATCATCAAGAAGCTTTGTTGCTGAACCCAAGGTAATGGACATAAAGGTTCCTCCAACAGCCGAATCCAGAAGGTTTCTTGAAGAAAAATTCAGACCTGCATAAAAGGTTTGGATGATCATCCAAGTAGTCAGTCCCTGAGTGGTACAATTCTTTACTAAAGATTTCATTCTTTCCCAAGCTTTAGCAACATGATCATTATCAAGTTGCTTAAAATTCATAATGCTACCTCTTACAGATATAATCTTAGCAGGAGAATAATATTTTCCAATGAAAGAATCTTTACCCTTAGTCCAAGAATCAATACTATTTCTAGGCAAAGACAGCAACCATTCTTTAGCTCTTCCTCTCAAAAAGAAAGGAAAAAAAATTCAGTTTAATAATATCTCCATCTACATATTTATATTTTTGCATCTCACATAGTTCAACAAAATTATTAAGATGGGCAGCAACATCATCAGTACTAACACCAGAAAATTGCTCTCTCATAATAAGTTTTAACAGGGTAGGCTTTATCTCATAAAAATCAGCAGTATGAGCAATAGGTGTGCTAATGAAATCATTGTTGTTGGTGCTAGTAAAGTAACACAACTTAGTGTTCTCAAGAGTAGTCATTTTAACAAGACTAAAAATACGAATAAAACTACAGCTAGAATAAGAACTAATTTTTTTGTGTTTTTTATATACAAAAGCAAACAAGACAAAATAAAATAAACTAAGCAAAACAAGAAAAAAGTAAAGAGATTGGAAGTGAGAGACTCCCCTTGCAGAAATTCTCTTCCTCCCCGGCAACGGCGCCAGAAAACTTGTTGATGGTGCCTTGACGTGAGGCTGACATTGGTAAACCCCAAGAGAAAGGTTGTGAAGAGTGTAGCAGCAAGTTTTCCCTCAGAAAAGAAACCAAGGTTGAATCGACCAGTCAGAGGACAAGCACTCTCTGAAGGTTGATGCAGCTGAGGTGGCAGGGCGCACTACCGGTTCAGCAGCAACGTGGAACCTACACAACGCAATCAAACCACTTTGTCCAGACGTAGCAGTGAGGTTGTCAATCTCACCGGTTTTGCTGAACACAAAGAGGTTAAACGTATGATGTGGAAAACAGTAGGAAAACAGTATGAAGGCAGTAGCAGCAGTATGAAAGCAGTGTGAAAGCCGTAGGTGTTTTATCAGTATGAGGAAAATGGACCGGGGTCCACAGTTCAATAGTGGTGTCTCTCCGTGAAAGATAAATAACATGTGTGAGGAAAAAATTACATGTGGGAATTGACAGAAATGAAGGCCGCACCGTAGTGCATATGCAAGACATAAAGATTACTATGTGATTCATGCGAGCATTACAATAAAATACATAGACCGTCATCCAACTACATCTATGACTAATAATCCACCCTCCGAATATCATCCGAACAAACGTTGGATATTATGTTGCTAGCAACAAATTATCGCAGTAACCAAAGTGTTCAATGTAAACAATGTAAACTAGGTAAACACCGTTGTTTTCTCTCTAATGGCAACAACACATCCTCCATCCGTCACGTTTCTTTAACTCGAGCACATATGCAAATGAGGCATGAATTCACTATCGAGCATAAATACTCCCTCTTGGAGTTACTAACATCTACTTGGGCAGAGCACCTACTAATAACGGAGAGCATGGAAGATCATAAATAACATATGCATGAAGATAACATGATAGATTGATAATCGGAAGACATAGCATTCAACATTCATCAGATCCCAGCAAACACAACATGTAGCATTACATAAAGATGATCTCGATCATGTGAGGCAGCTCACGAGATCTAAACATGAGGTACAAAGTGGAGAGAACAACCATCTAGCTATTGTTATGGACCCGTAGTCTAGGGACGAACTACTCACACATCACTTCGGAGGAGGGCATGGTGGTGTAGACCCCTCCGGTGATGAATTCCTCTCCCGACAGGGTGCTGGGGAGAGCTCCAGAACCCTCCCGATCTCGGGATTATGATGACGGCGGCCTCGGGTGTTTCTCGGGAAGAGGTGGTAGTTTTTAGGGTTAATATGTCGGGGGGTATAAATATGCGAAAGGGCAAAGGCGATGGAGGCATGGGGGCCCACACCACCCCATGGCGTGGCCAGGGGGCGCGCCGCCCTATGGTGTGGGCCCCAGTGGCCCCCCTCCGGGTCTCTTTGGGACTCTGTGGAACCTTCGGGAATTATAGGACCTCAGGACTTCAAATTTTCAAATTCCGAGAATATTTCTAGAACAACTTTTCTGAAACTAATAAAGCAGAAAACAGGAACTGGCTCTGTGGCATCTTGTCAATAGGTTAGTCCGAAAAATCGATAAAATGACATAAAGTGTATAACAAACATGTAGGAAACAACATGAAAGCAACATGGAACATCAGAAATTACGGATACGTTTATGACGTATCAACATCCCCAAGCTTAGTTCCTATTCGTCCTTGAGTAGGTGAACGATAAAAACACAAAAAATTTGAGGTGACATGCTACCAACATAAACTTGATCATCGATAATGTAAAAGCATACGCTGAGATCATAGAACTTCAACACAAGCATGATAAATAGAATTTTAATAATAAAGCATAGCAATCACCTTGCATCATGAGAAATAACACAAATAAAATATCATGAATAACAATGCAACGAAAGATATACGTTTGTTTCAAGTATAGAGATAACATGGCAAAGTGATATTTTGCTAGTCCTTAAGAGTGGGGCAAAACATAAATGCCAAGACACATTCAAAGTTCATGAGGAAGTGACGTGGAGATAACTCCTGGACCTGTCGGGTGAGCCTACCCAGTCCAAGGCCCAGAACAAAGGTCCAGGGCAGGGCGCTGTCTTGCGGATCAAGAAGGAAAGCTCCTACCGACCTAGAATTAGGGTTTGTAACGCCCCGGATACGGTTTGAGACCTAGCCACCTATAAAAGGCTAGGAGAACCACCGAGGGGGGGAGAGAATCTACTTTTCACCACCATAGCTATAAGCTCGAGATCAATCTCTCGGCTTGTGCACCCACCATTGTAATCGATCTACTGATAATATAGATCTCAAGAGCAGGAGTAAGGGTTTACCTCTACGAGGGCCCCGAACCTGGGCAAAATTGTGCCCCCTGTTAGCCGACGATTTTCACCAGCACCTATTCGTTCTCCTAATCGAAACGGTACCGGATCATCCAAAGGACTTGTTGAGATGAATAATTGACAATTGGCCCCGTCTGTGGGAACGGCAGGCGCTGGATCCACGGCATCTTTGGCCTCATCTTTGCCAAACTTCAGCTGGAGCCCTGGATCATCGACTCCAATGGAGTCGATCCGCTTATCTACGCGCCCCACTCGAGAAGAGCGTCAGCTTGACATTTGGCACCTTCCACTTCCGCGCCCGTAAGGCGGGAATCCTGCACTTCCCCGACCAGATCAGGCTCGGCGAGTCGGACTCTGAATCCGTCTCAAGCCCACCGACCCTCGAGTCGCCATCTGATGACGCTGATCGCGACTTAGCGCCTAGCAACGGCTCCATCCTCTGCAACATGCGCGATTTTCACACCATCGCGACTGAGGAACCCAACAAATTCGGTGAAAGCCATCGATCCACGCCTAGGACTCGCGAGCCGTATCTGGCCCAAGTCTGCATGGAAGGATCCACTGAAGAACCCGAAGAAAGGGAGGCAGGTCGAGAGGAGCGAGAGCGCATCAAAGTCTCGCGAGCCGCTTGGCTCAAAACAAAAGCGGCAATATAATCTGGCCAGCCGATAGGAGGTGGAGCCTCTCAAGAAGATTTGACCGCGTATCACTACCACTTGGTGCGAACGGGTCGGCTGATTGCAGAAGCCCGCAAGGACCTGGACACATGGAAGGAAGCGGCGGAAGCTTCGAGTGCGCGCCGTGCAGCGCTCTCAAAGACCCATTCGACAGAGAATCAACCTCCAAAGAAAAAATATGTGTTAAAAACCGCTCGCCTGGACCAAGGGTCCCTCAGCGTGGTCAGCAAATCACTCGAAACTTCCCTCATACACGTCGATGAGGAAGGCAACGCATGCCCGACAACTCCAGCCGCCGCGATCCTGGCCGCCGCTATGTACTTGTAGGCGAACCAGCCGCCTGAAAACGACCCCCGCGCACAACAACATCGACAAGTCTAGAAGGGGCTAGGCATGGCCGGAGCAGCAATCTCTGCCCGGAATCGCAAGCAAGCGACGACCCCGGAAGCTGACAAAACCCCTCAGGTGGACAAAACACCTCGCAGATGCGAGATCACGTCACCAAATAGGGGAGACAAGGGATCGCCTCACCGCTCCAGAGGAAAAGAAGCTAGGTGTTGTGGCGACAGGCCACACAACAATGACGATAGCCCGCGAAATCGTGACAGCAGTCCGCAGAACCGCTCGCGACATCACAGAAGGGAGCCACGGCTAGAGGATGATCGCGATCGGACTCAATATGACGCACGCGGACACACACTGGTAGAAAATAGGCCTTCGGTACGCCCCCATTAGTCCCCAAAATAATCGGCCCGCGACCATAGGGGTCTTTAGTCGCGGTTCGGGACGAGACCCGCGACCAATAGTCTGGGCCCAGCACGCTCGGTCCACAGCTGTCGGAGGGGAGGGGCTTTAGTCCCGGTTGTCCAGACCAACCGGGGCTAATAGGTCATCGGTCTGGCCCCACGGCCTTTAGCCGCGGTTGTCCAGGTGAACCGGGACTAAAGGCCCATCCCTATATATAGAACTCAACTCGCTGCACTTAGCCACATTTGGTGTCACTTCTGCTCACAACATTCACAAGGGGTGGGGTATGCTTTTTCCTACTATGCACACAAGGTGTTCGATGAAATGCCCGATAGCATGAAACACACATGATATTAAGTGTCCGACCCGCACTTGAGCGTTTTCATTTATTTTACCTCCGCGGTCGCGGTTAGCAACTTGAACCCTTTCATGATTTGTATTATTTCCAGCTAGTTAGTTTAACAAATGCATGATGGTTAATTATATCCTTTATAATAATAATGCAGATGAATCGGCAATGGATGTACGGTAACCGACTCTCCGGCGAGTTCACTACGGGTTTGAAAGATTTCCTCGTAGTGGCAAATGCGAACAAGCAGCGAGGTTTTATTATCTGTCCATGTGCTGAATGTAAGAATGAGAAGGGTCACTCCTCCTCTAGAGTCGTTCACATGCACCTGCTTCGGCACGGTTTCATGCCAAGCTATAATTGTTGGACCAGGCATGGAGAAAGAGGGGTTAGAATGGAAGAAGATGAAGAAGAGGATGATATCGATTTCAACTATCATGACGCTTTCGGTGATACCTTCATGGAGGATGATGCTGAAGGTGGGGAAGGGTTTGGTGAAGGTGAAGAAGAGGCACATGATGAGCCCGCTGATGATCTTGGTCGGACCATTGCTGATGCATGGAGACGCTGCGAAACTGACAAGGAGAGGGAGAATTTGGATCGCATGTTAGAGGATCACACGAAGTCGCTATACCCATGATGCGACAATAGTCTGAAAAAGCTGGGCTACACACTGGATTTGCTGAAATGGAAGGCACGGGAAGGTGTAGCTGACTCATCATTTGAAAATTTGCTGAAAATGTTGAAGAATATGTTTCCGAAGAATAACGAGTTGCCCGCCAGTACGTACGAAGCAAAGAAGGTTGTGTGCCCTCTAGGTTTAGAGATTCTGAAGATACATGCATGCATTAACGACTGCGTCCTCTACCGCGGTGCATACAAGGATTTGAATGAATGCCCTGTATGCACTGCATTGCGTTATAAGATCAGAGGCGATGACCCTGGTGACGATGTTGAGGGCGAGAAACCCAGGAAGAGGGTTCCCGCCAAGGTGATGTGGTATGCTCCTATAATACCTCGGTTGAAACGCCTGTTCAGGAACAAAGAGCATGCAAAGTTGTTGCGATGGCACAAAGAGGACCGTAAGTCCGACGGGGAGTTGAGACACCCCGCTGATGGAACGCAATGGAGAAAGATCGACAGAGAGTTCAAAGATTTTGCAGCTGACGCAAGGAACATAAGATTTGGTCTAAGTACTGATGGCATGAATCTTTTTGGCGAGCAGAGCTCCAGCCATAGCACCTGGCACGTGACTCTATGCATCTACAACCTTCCTCCTTGGTTGTGCATGAAGCGGAAGTTCATTATGATGCCAGTGCTCATCCAAGGTCCGAAGCAACCCGGCAACGACATCGATGTGTACCTAAGGCCATTAGTTGATGAACTTTTACAATTGTGGGGCAGACCTGGTGTACCTGTGTGGGATGAGCACAAAGAAGAGGAATTTAACCTACGAGCGTTGCTTTTTGTAACCATCAACGATTGGCCCGCTCTCAGTAACCATTCGGGACAGTCAACTAAGGGATACAAAGCATGCACGCACTGCTTACATGAGACTGAAAGTGTATTTTTGGATAATTGTCGAGACATCGTAGTAGTTTTCATAGACGGGGGTGCCATGAGACTACGGTAGAGACGTGGGGTAACGGGATAGCGTAGTAACACAGAACACAGGATTTTACCCAGGTTCGGTACGTCGCGACAGTACGACGTGCCTACTCCTGCACTTCTCACTAATTGGGACTAAAGCCCGTAAACAGGGTTACAATGTGAGGGTATGGATCTAAGCTACTCGACGAGGATGAGCTTCTCGGCCTTGGCGTAGAGCTTCTCTGTTTTCTCCCTTTTTGTCTATCTCCCGTCCGGCTTTATATAATAGCCGGATTAGGGCTTACAGAATAGGAAACCTAGAAAACTACGGTAACTTGTAACTTGGAAAGCAAGGAATCCGTCTTCTCCTCCAAGCCAGATCACATGGGCTGTGATCCGGGTTCTTCTAGAATCTGGCTTCTGCACGTCGGATTACTGGGCCGCCTAATGGACCTAATCCCACTACCACTTAGGCCACCCTGGTAATTCCGCACTTGGCCTACCATCTTCTATACCCCTATTTGGTATATATCCGACAGTAGCCCCCAAGAAGGATCAAAACTCTGATTCTCCGCTATTCGCCAAATGCTCCTTGTCCGAGAAATATTGATTCAGCAGTCTTGATTCTTCTTATTCTTCATTTGAAAAAGATGGTGGCATGAAACTCGGAATCCTAAAAATCCGGCTTTTCTCTCACGATCCTTCGCGGAGAAGAAACTTCCTACGTCAGCGCACTCAATCATGCTGACGTAAGCGACGTTTGAGATTTACTCGGAAAAACCCAGAAACGTATCTCTGACAGATTCGCGCGGGAAACGAGGAGATAATCATCATTACTCCGTCGTTTCATTTTACGGATTTTCCGGCGAGCGACACGCGGCAAACATCCAACGGTCAAAATAGCCGTTGGCACGCATCTAAACGGTTTTCCGGCTATAAATAGCCGTCCTCGTCCTCAACGAAAACTTTCCTCACTCCCCACTGCCCACGCCATTGACGCGAACGAGCTCGAGAGCAAAGCACTTGTCCCAGGCGCTCTTAGCATCCAAGCACACCGGAACGCAACGCACCACCACAAGATGGCCTCCTCGCCGTCATCGCCGACCCGCGCCGCCATCAACGAGCTCATCAGCGATTTAGATCCGCAACTGGGATCGCCCAAGCACACCGGCGACGAGCCGGAGAAGACCGCGGCCTCCGCGGCGGGTGACGCAAATCCTTCCACCGCCGCGGACGTTGCGGGATCGAGCTCCGCAGCCTCCCCGCCGTTGGCTCCAGAAACGGCGGAGGAGAAGATCCAACTCCTCGGCGACGAGCTCGCCGCCGCGGAGGCCGTCGCCTCTGCCGCCGCCGGAGCAGACGAAGAAGCGGAGTCTGCAGGCAACTGGATTGCCTGCAGCATTCCTCCGGCTCTCCTTCCAAACCTGGAAAAGGAGGGCCTGGTTCTTAAGAAGAAATGGCGGCTTCCAGAAGACGAGACCGAGCCAACGCCAAAAAATGGCGAAAGGGTCCTTCTTTGTTCCCACCTTCTTCGAGGTATGGGACTTCCACCTTCTTCCTTCTTCCTCCAAATCCTTTCTCACTACAACATCCAGCCCCATAACCTTCCTCCCAACTCCATCCTCTACATGGCCGGCTTCCAGGCTTTGTTCGAGGGCTACTTAGGGCTAGAACCTAGGTTAGATTTCTGGACTTACTGCTTCGGGGTTAAGCGGAACTCTTCGGAGGGCGCACTCCCGACTTGCGGGACCATATCTTTCACTCTTCGGAGATTCCGAGAAGATTGGTTCCCCAAGATAAAAACGTCGGAATCCGTCAAATTTTGGACGGGTTCCTTCTTTTATCACCCCGACGTGCCTTTCCTTAAGGAAGCTGTCGGGGTTCCTCCTTTCGTGAACTCTGCCGCAGTTCCCCAAGACAACTGGGGAACGGAAGCCGTCCAGGTTCTGCCGCCAGATCTACTAAAGATCAAGCGGCGCATCGCCAAGCTCACCTCCATGAATCCGCCTCTAACCGGCATGGACACGGTTCTATGCTGGCTGATTAGGCGAATCCAGCCATTGGCCAACCACAGCGGCCGTCTCCTGTGCGAATACACGGGAGTCAAGGATCCGATGCGGACAACTACCAAAGATTGGCCCGCAAAGGAACTTCGACGGCGCATCAACCAATTGGTCGCATCACGCGACCAATACGAAGCGAGTCGGCCAATGTATACGGCCGACAATCCGGTTCCCAGGTAATTTTTCAGTCATTTGGGTACAGTTTTATTTTTTCTCGGATTTTCTAGCTTCTGATTTTGATCTTGTTCGTCCGACAGTTCGCGGATCTTTCAGATTCGGACTTGGTATCCGAGGCCGAGCTGGACGCGCTACGTACCGCCGCTACAGGTGGACGCAAGCGCAAGAAGATAACTTCCTCGGAAGAAATTATCGACCTTGACGGAATCCCCGTCGCCACTTCCATGTTCTTTCCTCTGGATTCTATTTTCCTTTATGGGAATTTTTCATCCATCCTCGGTTTGTTTTTAACTTTTCCGGGTTTTTTGTTTTTAGCCTGCCTCCCTCCAGTTTAAAACCAAAGAAGCTGAAGAAATACAAGGTTGCTTCAAGCCGAGGCGGTCAACCTTCTTCCGCCGTTGCCCCGAACACGCCGTCCACAATGGCGGAAGAGCAAACTGCAGCCCCCACCACCAAGCTCTCAGAGCCCAGCCAGCCCGTTGTGTCGGACACGGACACGAGGGAAAGGGCGGCTCCAGAGGTGGAGAAATTTTCTCGGACTTTCGACGAAGAGATTCCCACCTTTGACAAAGACTTCAAGATTATCAACGATGGACTAAGCGCGGCCGGAACTGCTTTTGTGGAATACGCAAAAGAGTTCCAGGAAAACTTGGCGGGTTTGCACCGAATGAGCCAGGTATGTAACTCTAGCCCCCAAGCATTAAACAAAAATGTATGCCTGTTTTGCTTTGATGCTTTTTGTAACCATTCTTTTCCTTGCTACGTTGCAGCAAACCGCCGAAACCATAAACATGGAAGTTTTCAACAAACTTACCATCAAGAATAAGGAGGTTAGAAATCTCCTTTCTATTCTTGAAGAGAGAGAGGCGGAACTGGCATCGTCTCAGCTCGCTTTGACGGAAACATCAGGTACACATTTTTCTTCTGAGGTTTGCGATTCAATTTTTTGTCTAAGTACTTATTCCGAAAATTTTCTAAAGCCGGAATTTTCTTTGCTTTCCAGCTGCTTTGGCTAAGGCCAAGCAAATAGCTGAAGATGCCGGCAATGCCGAGAATCTCCGAAAGGAGAATTTGGAGCTTCACAAGCATCTTGTGAAGGCTCAAAAGGATCTGGAGGCCAGCAACTTGGCCCTTGGAGTTGCCAACTCCAAGGAATCTGAACAGGCGGAGAAGGATAAATCCACCATTCAGGATTTAGAAAATGCTCTGAACCTCCGCCTGGAAGAAATCTCCGAGATTGACAAGCTTATCGGTAATTTTCCGTTACCCTTTTTATTATTCCATATCTTGTATTTCTTCTCTGTTTTTTGCCTAACACTTTTGGTTGTTTTGTCGGAAAAAACAGGAGATATCCCAGATGGTACCCGGCTTGAAGGGATCCAAGCCTTTGGGAAGATGTGGACTTCGATCCGTGCTGCTGGAATGCAGCTGGTGAACAAGTTTCTTCCCGCAAGGACTGGGGAGTTCTCGGAAGTTGAGAAACTTCCGGGAGCCATCATGGAGGTGGCGGAATCCAGGGATTCTATTCTGCATTCCGCTGCACGGGGTGGTGCGCGTATGGCACTCGGCCTTATGCGCATGCACTACCCCGGTGCTAAATCCTGGCGCGTGGCGTCCGGTGTCCCTCAGGGATACACGGACACTCGGCGAAATACCATATTTGATGAAATCAAAGGCCACGCCACCCAGATTGCCTCCATGGTAAATATTTCCATCAACTATCCAGAAGAGGAGATCCCTCCAATCCCCGAAGACGACAGCAGCGAGGAGGAATCTGATGCTTGAAGGGCTACCTTTGACCTGGACGGCAAAAAATAGACAATAGGAGCATTACTGTTCTTTCAATGTAATCTGCAATGTAATGCTTCTATTTGTATGAATGAAAAATTCCGCCTTTTGCAATTATTAGTTATGAAATTTTTTGCAAGGTTTTTCGGATGTTACTATTCCTTTATCTTCTAAGTTCTCTGGCATACATGTTTTAGCTGTCCTTAGTGTTTGAAATGGCTCAAATAGCAATATGAATCGTCATGCCGAGTAACTGGGAGTAACCAATCAGTTTAAACTCGGAAACATGGACCATGCTAAAGGCATTTTTACTAACTAGTTCAGCAACCCAACACATACACAATCAGATAATGCTTAGAGAAACAAGGAACTTTTTAACCGAAACTTGGGCACGCAGGCAATTCAAGTTTCCTTTAGCCGTTAGCAGGCTGAAAAAACATTCAGTTACTTAACGCCGAGTACGCAGGCACAATTCGGGTTAACATTGAGTATTTTGTAAGATCATTGGGAAATAGAGAAGGTGGAAACATGCTTTTACTATAATGAACATGCAAAAAACATGGATACCAGAAATCCAACAACTTTATTTCATGATCTCAAAAGATGTTTACATAGATATTGAACTAAGTATAGAAGAGACATAACTGCTATGTATTCCAAAGCTTTGCTATCCACTTGACTTTGTCGGATTTCTTCAACAACTTGTATAATGTTAGGATTTTAGCCCCCAGCCGACTAATGAATCTGCTAACAGCAGCTGCGGAACCCGTCAATCTTTGGACATCTTTGACGCAAGTAGGTTTTGTGATGTTCAAGATTGCCTTGATCTTTTCCGGGTTAACTTCTATTCCTCTGTGAGAAACGATGGAACCCAGAAGTTTTCCTGAGGGAACCCCGAATACGCACTTAGATGGATTCAACTTCATCTTGTATGTGCGTAAGTTTTCGAAAGTTTCTCGCAAATCCTCAAGGAGTGTATCTTTTTCCTTGGTTACGACAGCAATATCGTCCACATAAACATGGACGTTTTTTCCAATCTGACTATGCAAACAACGTTGCATGCAACGCTGGTAGGTTGCACCTGCGTTCTTCAGGCCAAACGGCATGGTTACGTAATAATACATCCCGTATGGGGTTATGAAAGAAGTCTTAATTTGATCTTCCTTTTTCGTGCGTATTTGGTGGTACCCGGAGTATGCATCCAACAAGCACAAAAGCTCAGAGCCTGCTGTAGCATCTATTATTTGATCGATTCGCGGTAATGCGAACCTATCTTTCGGACACAACTTGTTCAAGCCTGTGTAATCTATACACATTCTAAGAGCAGTAGTGTCTTTCTTCGGTACTAATACCGGATTTGCGGACCAGTCAGTGTGGATCACTTCCTTGATGAAATCCGCTGCTAAAAGCCGGATAATTTCCTTGCCAATAGCCTTCCGTCTTCTTCCGTCAAATCGACGGAGACCTTGTTTGACGGGTTTTGATCCAGGAATAACCTTAAGTTGGTGCTCAGCAAGTTCCCTGGGTACACCTGGCATGTCCGCTGGACACCAGGCAAAAATATCCCAGTTCTCACGGAGGAACTTGATGAGCTCGCCTTCCTATTTGTCAGTCATCCCAGTCCCTACTACGACCAATTTTGTCGGATCTTTGGGATCTAGGATTACCTGTCTTGTATTCTCGGATGCCTTGAAGCTGTCTGTTGACTTCCGGGTTTCTTTTCCTGCCGGCATTTCTGACGGCGATACCTCCTTGGCTAATTCCTTCAGTTCTTCCTTTGCTATAACTCTCTGAGCGCAAAGGGCGTTTTCTTTCTCCAACTCATTTGCCAGCTTAAAATCACCAGCTATAGTGATTACTCCTCCCTTGGGTCCTGGCATCTTCAGCTTGTTATAAATATAACAGGATCTTGCCATGAATTTGGCGAAAGCTGGACGTCCGAGTATTGCGTGATACACGCTTTCGAACGGCACTACTTCGAAGGATACTTTTTCCTGCCGGAAGTGATCTTTATCTCCGAAGGTGACATCTAGGGAAATTTCTCCTAGGGATCGTGCTTGCCTGCCAGGGACGATACCATGGAAGCGTATATTGCTGTAGTTGAGCTGAGACTCGGAAATCTTCAGGTGCTTCAGTGTATCCAGGTACATTATATTAATGTTGGATCCTCCATCCATCAGCACTCTTCTTAGCCTAGTATTTTGAACAATAGGGCTTACAACAAGAGCTTGCGTGCCGGGTTCAGGGATATTTCCGGGATGATCAGACTGATCCCAGATTATCGGTGTACTGGAGTACTTCAAGAATTTCGGGGTTGCCGGAACAACCGCGTTTATCTCTCGAAGTGTTCTTTTTGCCACCTTTGCTGATGGGGTTGCTAAAAAATTTAGCATTGCTTCTCTATCAACTCTCGGAAACTTGGGTTCGCCTTTACGCTGTTGTTCCTGGATTTTTTCGTCAGTGTCCGATTCACTGTCTTCTTTGTCAGCTTCCGGCTTTTGTTTGGCGGGTTTCCTTTTGGAACCCTTCCCTTTATTTCCGGACTCTGCAGTGCCCTTCATGTGCTTATTCAACCGGCATTGCGCGTTTGTATGGGTGGGTTTCCCAAATTGCGAGTGGTGAACGCAAGGTTCCGACTTAATCCTTTCCCACTCCTCTGGAGTGTAATTGATTGGATCTGGGTTGCGTCCTTTGCACTTATTTCCCTTTTCTCCTCCAAAGGCTATGTTCACCTCTTTGGGCTTTGTCGTTGTTTCTGGAGTGGCTTTTTTGTCAGAACGAGGGGTTTTCTTGGCAAGTATCAACGATTCAATATTGCCTCCTCTTGCTTTGATGTCATCCTCGGCTGCGGCATGCTCATTGGCGGTTGTAAGCATGGATCCGAGATCCTTGTGCTTCTTGGAACCAACCATGAACGGTACAAGTCCGGGTTTTAGGCCGTTGACGAAAGCATGCATTGCTTGTACGTCAATTACTCCAGAGCAACTATTCTTCATTGCTGTCCATCTGGAGATGAAATCCACGTATGGTTCATCCTCAAATTGCGTGCAACGGTTTAGCTGATTGATGCTGTTCGGGCGTTTGTATGTTCCCCGGAAATGCTGAGTAAATACTCTAGCCATATCGTCCCAGCTATCGACTGTTCGTGACGGTAATCCATTGATCCAATCTCTAGCTCCATCCAGCAGCATTAGGGGAAGAAACTTGACAGCTTCCAGGTCTGTCCCATTGTTGATCTGGACGGCTGTATAGTAATCCGAGAGCCAGGTATCCGGGTTTGTGCTGCCAGTGTATTTCTGGTACGTTGGACCGACCTTGGCAAAGCTAGAATGCAGCATTATTCTTTGGATCCTGTCGGTAAAACATTTAGGACCAAAGTATAGATCATCTTTTTCTGCTCTATCAATGTGTGCAGAATATCTTCCGGCTGAATGGACGGAAGGGGATCTGCTCCTTTCTCTTCCATTGTTGCGCGAACGCGCTCTTCCGGGATTGTTTCTATCTCTTCCGTGTTCACGCCCTTTTGGATTAGGCGGAGTTCTACTCCTGTGCCTTTCTTTGTCCTTAAGCGGTGTCCGGGATCTCTCACGCCTGTGAGGTATATCGTATCTTCCAGCTTTCTCAGCTGGGTTTCTCGGAGGTGGCATTATTTTGCCGTCTTTCCGGTGTTTGTCTTCCCGATCATGGGGTTTATACCCATCTTTCGGGAGATGGGATCCGGTTTTAGATGCTGCATCCCGATTGTCGGGGTTTTTCTTGTCTTTTCTCGGATCCTCTTTTTTATCTTTTGAGTTGTCTGAATCCCCGGGTTCTTCCGGTCCAGGTGCTCCAGCAGCGCAAGTAGCTGTCTTGCATAGGGCGGAGTTATCATGCAGCCTCCCTAATCGCTCTTGAGCGCGCTGTTGTTGTTGCAATGCTTTTCCTAGGAAAGCATACACCCCTTGGAGTTTTTCCCCGTTGGAATACAGATCGTTGTTAAGAATCGCGAACGCTGTTTCCGCGTTTTCTGCTGCGGTCTTGTATATTGGTTCGCCCTTGGCATCTTTGCCGTTTACCTGCTTTTGCCAAGATGGGTTATGGAACCTTTCTTTTGGCGGCAGTTCTTCCGGTCTTGCGATTCCGGGTAACCTAGTAGGTTTTAACGCGGATCTATGCTTTCTCTCGTACTCCTCTATTTCTTCCTTCATGACTTTGATGTCATTATGGGTTCGTTGGAGATGTTGCCGAGATCTGAGTAGATGTTGCTGTTGCCGTTGGAAAGCTTGTCTCCTGGCTTCCAGCATCTCAGGGGGTTCATCTGGTCCCACTGGTGTTTGCAATAGCTCTTGCTCTTCCTGTTCCGTCATTGGCGGAGCAGTGATTTCCTTAGATTTCTTCTCCGCAGGCTTTGTTCCGCTAACATCTCCAATTTCCAGGTTTTCATCAGCGAGATCGGCTGATTTTTTCTTCCGGATTTTGTATTGGAGTTTTTTAGAAGCACGGTGCTTTTTCTTGGAAGAGGGAGGTTTTTTGACAGGCTCATCTTCTGTCATCTCCTTGACATTGGGGAATATCGGAGAAGTTTCTCCGTCTTCTCTCTCTTCCACTGGCGGAGGGGTTTTAGGGCTTTCCTGGCTGCCGGCGTCAGTGGTATCAGCCGGTTTTTCCATTAAGACTTCATGGAATCCCTCTTGAAAGGATTTAACCTTTCTTACGAAGGCGTCCTCATCTTCGTCTTCAGAGTCGAAGTTATCCGATCCGGTTTCCGACTCCAACCTCGCCTCAATGGCGGCAAGCACGGATTCTGCTTCCGAGTTCATCGTCTTGTTGACGGATGTCGGATCTTCCGCCTCTGTGACGGGTGTTTGATCTTCCGTCTCCATGACGGGTGCGTTGTTGTCTGCCTCTTGCACGGGATTTCCATCATCCGTGTTTTCGGCGATTTCAGATTGCACCATGCCGATAAAGTGTGTATCACTTTTGTGTCGGCGATCTGAGCAGAATCCGGCATCATAGTCATCTTCGACTGGGTATAGGGCGGGTGGGATAAATTTGCTTCCACCGCAAAACCCCATTGCTTCTGCAGTTAGCCCGATAAAGATGTTAGCAGATCCTATCGGTAGCACGCAGGCACTTACCAGGTGGTTTTGCGCCGGTATGTAGGATCCGTTGTCGAGGAAGCGCCCGACGTCGTTGTCGAATTCCAAACTTCCGACAGTGATTGATCTTCCGATTCCGCCAAGTATCCCAGATCGGAATCTTACGCCTGACATCGTTTGCCCCACGGTGGGCGCCAACTGTCGAGACATCGTAGTAGTTTTCATAGACGGGGGTGCCATGAGACTACGGTAGAGACGTGGGGTAACGGGATAGCGTAGTAACACAGAACACAGGATTTTACCCAGGTTCGGTACGTCGCGACAGTACGACGTGCCTACTCCTGCACTTCTCACTAATTGGGACTAAAGCCCGTAAACATGGTTACAATGTGAGGGTATGGATCTAAGCTACTCGACGAGGATGAGCTTCTCGGCGAGTTGGCGTAGAGCTTCTCTGTTTTCTCCCTTTTTGTCTATCTCCCGTCCGGCTTTATATAATAGCCGGATTAGGGCTTACAGAATAGGAAACCTAGAAAACTATGGTAACTTGTAACTTGGAAAGCAAGGAATCCGTCTTCTCCTCCAAGCCAGATCACATGGGCTGTGATCCGGGTTCTTCTAGAATCCGGCTTCTGCACGTCGGATTACTGGGACGCCTAATGGACCTAAGCCCACTACCACTTAGGCCACCCTGGTAATTCGGCACTTGGCCTACCATCTTCTATACCCCTATTTGGTATATATCCGACAATAATTGTAGGAAGAACGTGTACCTGGGTCATCGTCGATTTCTTCCCCGAAATCATAACGTAAGAAAGAAAGACAAGCATTTCAATGGCAAGGCAGATCACCGGCCGAAGCCTGCGGAACGTACTGGAGCTGAGATATTTGATATGGTCAAGGATTTGAATGTCATGTTTGGAAAGGGTCCTGGCGGACAATCAGTTCCGCAGGGAGTTGACGGGCACGTACCCATGTGGAAAAAGAAATCGATATTTTGGGAGCTACAGTATTGGAAAGTCCTAGATGTCCGCTCTGCAATCGACGTGATGCATGTTACGAATAATGTTTGCGTGAAACTGCTAATCTTCTTGGGCATGTATGGGAAGACAAAGGATACAAAGGAAGCACGGCGGGATCAGCAACTTTTGAAAGACCCAGATGACCGGCATCCGGAATGGTTTCAAGGTCGTGCCAGCTACGCTCTTACGAAAGAAGAGAAGGTCATTTTTTTTGAATGCCTGAGCAATATGAAGGTCCCGTCTGGCTTCTCGTCGAATATAAAGGGAATAATAAACATGGCGGACAAAAAGTTCCAAAACCTGAAGTCTCACGACTGCCACGTGATTATGACGCAATTGCTTCCGATTGCTTTGAGGGGCCTCCTACAGGAAAATGTTCGAGTAGCCATTGTGAAGCTGTGTGCATTCCTCAATGCAATCTCTCAGAAGGTAATCAGTCCAGAAGATCTACCACGGTTACAGAACGATGTGGTCCAATGTCTTGTCAGTTTCGAGTTGCTGTTTCCACCATCCTTCTTCAATATTATGACGCACCTCCTGGTCCACCTAGTCGAAGAGATTTCCATTCTCGGTCCTGTATTTCTACACAATATGTTCCCCTTCGAGAGGTTTATGGGAGTATTAAAGAATATGTTCGTAACCGTGCTAGGCCAGAAGGAAGCATCGTAAAGGGCTATGGAAATGAGGAGGTAATTGAGTTCTGTATTGACTATGTTCCTGACCTTAAGCCGATTGGTATTCCTCAATCGCGGCACGAGGGGAGACTAAGTGGAAGAGGCACGATCGGAAGGAAATCAACGATATGTATGGACGGTCATTCTATGACTGAAGCACACTACACAGTTCTGCAAAATTCGAGCTTGGTGGCTCCGTACTTCGAGCAACACAAGAATATTTTATGCTCGAACAACCCGGGGAAGCCTGAATCATGGATTAGAAAGACCCACAAGGAGACTTTCGGCAGTTGGTTGCGAAAACATTTAATGAATGACAATGATGTTGGAGATCAACTGTACATGTTGGCCAAGACACCATCTTCGACTATAACGACTTTCCAAGGGTACGAGATTAATGGGAATACATTTTACACGATCTCCCAAGATAAAAAGAGCACCAACCAAAACAGTGGTGTCCGCTTTGATGCAGCAACCGAGATTGGGCAAAAGGTCACATATTATGGTTACATAGAGGAGATATGGGAACTTGACTATGGACCCTCCTTTAAGGTCCCTTTGTTCCGGTGCAAATGGTTCAAGCTAACAGGAGGTGGGGTAAAGGTGGACGAGCAATACGGAATGACAATGGTGGATTTCAACAATCTTGGTTACCTTGACGAACCATTCGTCCTAGCCAAAGATGTCGCTCAGGTTTTCTATTTGAAGGACATGAGTAGCAAACCGAGAAAACGGAAAGATAAGAAAACGATCAGTACATCATGTGATGATCCAAAGCGCCACATTGTTCTTTCAGGGAAAAGAAACATCGTGGGAGTGGAGGACAAGACAGACATGTCAGAAGATTATAATATGTTTGGTGAAATTCCGCTCTTCAAAGTCAACACTGACCCAACCATTAAGTTAAATGATGAGAATGCTCCATGGATACGGCCAGATCGTAAGAAAGCAGGGACACAATTGAAGAATTGATGTGTAATAATTTATTGTGTACCAAACTTTTTTGAATGGATCATGTGAATTATATTATCTCTGATGTGTTTAAGACTAACTCCTTTGCAAAATATTTGAGAAAACGAGTGGAAAGCATGGAAAACAGAAAGTTACTTAAATGTCTCAAAACCTTGTGAGATAAAATATCTGATTTCATAAGTTTTATTAAAAACAGAAAACAGACGCGCTAGCGCGCCGCAGTGTCGCCGGAATACAAATTCTTTTATTAAAAACAGAGAACATACGAACACTACTCCTCGTCGTCGTCGTCGGGGAACTCGTCGGTGACCTCCTCCGGGACATCGACGTCGGCGAACTCGTCGGTGACCTCCTCCTCGTCGTCGGAGGTGCATGATGGTATGTCCGAGATAGGCCCCCACCTCGGATCGTCGGAGGCCCAGACTTCGCAGGCGCGGTCGGCCCGACGAAGCTCTTGCAGCGCCCTCGTCCTCGCCTCCCGAGCGGCATCTAACGCGAGGTGGCGTTTGAGGCGGCGCTCCGCCCGCTCAGCCGCGCGGGTCTGCCAGAGCTCCTCGTCGGCGCTCTCCTCCCCCGGGTTGTTCCGGTAATACTCGCGGACGACGCGTTCTTCCCTGGCGTCGACTAGGCCCTGAAACGCGCGGTGACGGAGGTGGAGGTGGTCGGCGGCAGTGACGATCTGCGGCTTTGGCGCCCTGGCCTCCGCTTCCCAGACGGTGTGGCAGTCGTTGAAGTTCATCAGCGAACGCGGGCGGTTGAGGCGCCAGGCCGCCGCGTCCCAGGCGCGGGCGGCCTCCGCCGCCGTCGCAAAGGAGCCGAGGGGGATGCGGTCGTCCCCCCAGCGGATATCTGCGCTGAACATTCCGTTCTGCCGTGCTCGGACGCCGCGAAAGATGGTGGTGATGTTCCTCCTCGGAGGCATGGTGGAAGCGCGACGGTGCGTGGAGAGGAGACGACGCGCTCGAGGCGCGACAGTTTATACCGCGCCCTCCTGGCCACGCGTCACAACTCCCGCGCCACGCGTCGCAACTCCCGCGCCACGCGCCACCCTAACAGAACCAAGCAAATAGTTGCACATTACTAACCGAGCTCAAAGTGAACACTGACCCATAGCATGGATTGATGTGTTAAAGGGGGAGGGTGTAGAACAAAACAATCGGTGTCACCATCATACAGCCCTACCGTGGCTACTCGGTGCAATATGCATACCAAATGCACGGTAGGACGTATGATGGCGAAACCGGATGTTTTGTACTTGCTCGATAAAATTAATATATGATGTATCAAACCTTAAAGGGGGATGTAGAACAAAACAATCGGTATCGCCATCATACAGCCCCACCGTGGCTACTGGGTGCAATATGCATACCAAATGCACGACAGGACGTACGATGGTGAATCCGGATGTTTTGTATTTGCTCGATGAACTGACCGGTGTATGAAGGTGGGCTATATATAGGGTCCTCTGGCTCACAAAGTGTTGTGCTAGGGTTTTGATCCAACGGTTAAGGAACCACCTCATCCAACGGCTCACAACAGCTCGAAAGAAACACACCATCAAACGGCTCACCACAGCTCGAAAGAAACACACCCCGGATCCAACGACTCACAAGCGCTTTAAAGAAACACACGATCCGTATGATTCTATCTGATTGGTCCAAACGAAACCCTAACCCATTTAGTCCCGGTTGGTGTCCCCAACCGGGACTAAGGGATTTTTCTTCTCGCTATATATATGTATGCATTGCCACACCATTGGCATAAACACATACAAACTCACCACTCTCTCTCATGGCTTCTACCGTACCCACTCTAACATTCATCCAGGCGGAGGCACTTTCGGCCTCGAACTACCTGACCCTGCCGGCGGCTACAACGTTCCCGCCGGTTGGATGCTGAGCGCCGGAGGAGTGCCGGTCCCTCCTCTTCCTCAAGGTGTGCGCATCGGGCGGCCATCACGAAACCACTACTATCACGCTCACGCCGGAGCAGCGGAGGAATCCCAGTTGGCATTCCGATAACCAGCATACTTGGGATGCCTTCTTCATCAATCGGCGTGAGAGGGCGCTCGCCAGGTATGAGGAGGACGGCCTGCCTCCTGGAACTTTAACGAGGCCGGTCGTCGGCTATGGTGGTCGGCCGGACTCTACAGAGCGTCATGGATACATCAGGGCCGGCGATATCCCTTGCCTGCGGTACCCTCAGGCCAGTCCTGGAGTCGTGATCCTCCGAGGGAGTGCAGAGCACCGTCAGACGATAGTGACGACGACGGCGGCGGCGACTACGACGACTACGAGTACATGTACTATAGGCCTAGGCAGGAGTATGACTAGCAGATATCAGATCATGCATCTATGCTCTCCGTTTAGGTTTAGATCCACTCTAGCCATTATGTACTGCCTTTTTTATCTATATATATATATTCAAGATGTGTGTGAATCTTTATGATTAGTTTTATTTTTCTGATATATTATTTGTATTTTTAAGATTTTAAAAAGAATTAGTTTTATTATTTCTAAATTTTCTGATATTATTTGTATTTTTAAGTTTGGGAAAAGGAAAAGTATTTGAATAACCACCTTTAGTCGCGGTTCGTGTCACGAACCGGGACTAAAGGCTCGTTCTGCGCGGGAACGAAAACGCCGCGAAAAATTTCACCTTTAGTCCCGGTTCGTGACACCAACCGGGACTAAAGGCCCGCGGAGGGTACCCCAGGGGACCTTTCGTCCCGGTTGGTGACACCAACCGGGACTAAAGGCTGACCCTATATATTCCCGGCCCAAAATTTTCTTCGTCCAAACCTCGTCTTCCTCGCGCCGGCGCCCTGCTCGTCGATTCCGTCGTCGTCGCCCGATTCCGTCATCGTCGCCTGCGAGAGTACCGCGCCGTCGCCGTCGCCCGCCCCTTCTCTCCACCGCCTCCGCCCTGCTCCGGCCCGCCCCGTCGCCGTCTCCGGTAGGTTCCCCGCGGGCCTCGCGCCGCCCTCGAACCAGCGCCGCCCTCCGCTCCGCTCTCGAGAGGGGACCACGAACCAACGCCGCCCTCGCCGCGGGCCTCGCGCCGCCCTTGAACCCTTCCCCGTGGCCGGAAACCCTTCCCCGTGGCCGGAATCGCCGGAGACAGAGAGCAGAAACTGCCACACACGCCGGCCACAGTGTCACGCCAGGGTGACGTCATCATGACGCCAGGGGCCCACTGTATATGGAATTACAGAAAATAATTAAATCTTCTAAATTAAACAACTTTTAATTTATAATTCCAAAAATTATGGAAAAATATGCGAAATGTTCGTAAAAATGTAAGCTATCTGTTTATATCATTTTCAATCATGTTTGACAAAGTTCAAAATGAGACCATATTTGAATTTGAGTTAAATTCATTAAAATAATGAAAATAAGTTTTAATTCAATAAATTCAGAATATTAAGTGTAATATACCAAAATGACCAGAAAAGCAAATGCAACGTAGCTATGGGGTTCTCCAAGTCATTTGAGAAACTAATCTTGGACACACTCTAAAGTATGGTTTTCCCCTCCGGTGGTCATCGTTCTTCCACCGGAGTGACATATGGCGGACAATTTGAGAAAGAGGGTGTAATATTTGCTAAGTCTCCTATATACTTAATTAATTTTTACTATATGCATGTCTGCAGGAGTGACATATGGCGGACAATGGAGCCTTGCTGTATACGGATCAGGAGGCTGAAGGTATTATATACGGCATGATAGCCAACCAGAACCCTTATGTGCCGGGCCCAGAAGATGAGCAACAAGACGATGTAGTCTCTTCTTATCTGAACCTTGATGATCAAGAACGTGGAGGAACGGACATTGTCGATGATGAAACAAGTGAAGGAACGGACATTGTCGATGATCAAGGAGGTGAAGGAATGGACATTGATGACGGAGGTCAACCATCGACAAACGACGATCTCCAATTGCAAAGAACAACCACCTCCGGCGAGGTATATATATATATATACATTGGGACTCTCGTGATAAAAACTTACTGAAATGTGAATACATATGCACTAACGCGCGCGGCTCTCTTTCTTATTTTAGCCCTCGGCCGGATCTGGTATGACAAAGCGTGGCAAATCCAAGTCGATGAAAGATGGAGAAACATATACCATCGAATCAGTCAGTGAAATCGGCAAGCCCCTACAGCACACCACAAAGTTTATCAACCAATGCGGAGTCATTGTTAGAGACACGTCCCGATCACCGTCCAGGAATGGAAGGAGCCAAAGAAAGCACGTGTTGGTTTCACTTATGTCGACAAGAGAACGAAAAAGATTATGTTTAGAAAGCTTATTGCACATTTCATTCTACCTCCGGAATACAACAAAAAAGATGAATTCGGTGAGGACGTTCCGGGTGGACGTCAGAGGAGGAGGATAGTCAAAGAGTTCGCTTTTCAGAAGATGGCCGAAGCATTCCGAACTTCAAGAAAAAATTGTTCGTGAATATGTCAGCAAGGGCAAGACTCCGATTTTCACTGGACAACATGAGAACTGAGAGATGATTGGACAGAATTTGTGACGCAACATAAACCGGAGCATTTCAAGGAAATGTCGGCAAAAAATAAGGCTAATGCGGAAAAGAAACAGTACCATCATGTTATGGGGCCAGGAGGATACCGCATTTCGGCGCCTAAGTGGCAGGCAATGGAGGACGGCCTGAGGGCAAGAGGAATCCGTCTAGGTACAGAGGGATGGGACGAAAGAGCCAAAATGTGGTGGTACGGGCATGGGGGATCGCTAGACCCGGAGACAGGGGAGTGTGTTCACCGGCAGAAAAAGTTTGCTCCCACAAAAGACCTTGTTGACGCAATGACCAAAGCTCAACAGGGCGTGCTCACGTTCAACAGAGAGAGAGACCAACTGACCCATGCCCTCGGGAATCCTGAACACGGAGGACATATACGAGGCAAAGGCAGATTTCCGTGGAAAGTAGGGTTTTCCCAGGAGGGTGGCCCGTACTGTTACAGAAGCCGTAAGAGAGGTACGGACCGGGCTGCAGATCAAATGTCGCATCTTGCAATGGAAGTCAGTGAGCTGAAGAAGATCGTGGCAGGAATACTTGAGAATGAAAAAGCTTCGGCTGCAGGGCCGCATGAAGATGCAGCGGATCTCGGAAGCCAGCATCAGCTGAGAAGCAGCGTGGCTTCCACAGAGGCCCCGACTCCAGGTGCTAATGCACCGATGATCGAGAGTCGTGCACCGGAGCCTCACTACCCCGTGGATGATGTAAAGGAGATGAAAGAAAGTGATCTGCATTATCCCGTGGGGAACATTTCCATGAAGGTAGCTACCGGCAGTGCTTTACCCTATACACCTGGAGCACTCCATCACAACAACCCCATTCCATATGGCTATGCTCGTGTCACGGTGGAAGACATAGTCCAAGCGTTTGAGGACCTGGAGATTGACATAGCTACACCCGAAGGGGAGAGAAGACTTGGAGATGTCAAGCGCCAGTTCATTCTATGGAAAAGAAGTACAAGTGTTTCCAGGCGAGACGCCAAGGCTAACAAGTCCACCCCCCTCCGATGGTGCAGGTGCTGGTGGTGGTGGTGGTGGTGCTGGTTCACCTACGCCTCCTTCACGCTATTCGACGCCGTCCCCCGATCCACGATCTCCGGTGGGTAAGCTATCGTCGCCCCCGATTCCTCCTCCGGCGGTTAAGCAGCCGTCGCCCCCCATTCCTCCTCCGGCGGTTAAGCAGCCGTCTCCCCCCATTCCTCCTCCGGAGGAAAAGCAGCCGTCTCCCCCATTCCTCCTCCGGAGGAAAAGCAGCCGTCTCCCCCCATTCCTCCTCCGGAGGATAATCAGTCGTCGCCCCCCATTCCTCCTCCGGAGGATAAGCAGACGTCGCCCCCCATTCCTCCTCCAGCGAAGAAACAGAGGCAGGCGGACAGCAAGGGAACCTGCTCTTGGTCTATTAACCCGGAGCCTTATGTACCTAAGACCACACGGGTACCGGAGCCATCACTGAAGCCTCTCCCCCCAAGGCCTTGGGAACTTAGTGATGCTGAAACCAAATTGGCCCTGAAGGCTGACGTTGACAAATGGAAGGGCCGACTGAAGGCGCTAAAGGAGCCTGAGCCCAAGGAAGTATTCCCTCCGATTGTAGACTATTGGGCTACGGTTTTTTTGTCGACAGTGTCCCAAGCCGTGAAGAATTTGCCTAAAGACTATGATATTGAACTTCGTAAGCAAGCAGGAATATTGGAGGAGGAGAAAGCAAAAATAGTGGAGGAGGAGAAAGGAAAAGGAAAAATGAAAAAAAGCGGGAAACAAGTTGCCCAGCTCGGGATGCAGAGTAAACAATCGATCCCCCGCTCATAGTGAAAGCCGCTCCGGAACAGGACCCCGAGGTCATAAATGCTGTGGCAGCAATGGGATTGACGGTACCTACTGCCATGCAAAATGCGTCCGAGGCCGGTATATCTCTTCGTCTCTTTTTAGGCCTAGACGATGCGCCAGTGGCTGAGGTAGGATTACAATATGAGAAGAAAGGGTCTCTCGTCGAGCCTACGAAGGAAAAGGATCAACCACCACTAATGCAAGCTCTGCTACGTTGGTACAAACATTTCATAACATGGACCGACAAAGAATTTGTGTATGTGGATTATACAGAGGAGCATCACACTAAAAAGTACTCTGTAACAGTTGAGATGAGTGAATTGTTCCAGCTGTTCAATCTGCGTGAGCTCGACAAATCTATCCTGAGTTGCTACGTTCTGTAAGTGATTTATTTCTACCTCGTCTCGTTCTTCATTGCTACACTATATATATATATATATATACATATATATATATATATATATATATATATATATATATATATATATATATATATATATATAGTCCTAACTATATTGTTGCGTACGCTATTATGCAGATTGAAGATTTGGGAATGCAAAATAAGACTCATCCATGATGTTGGGTTCATTGACCCACAATTCATTAATGGAACTATGTTAGAACGTCACCCCAAAGATGCGGAGAAAGACTTGTACAATTTTTCTAAAAAGCATGAATCCAAAGGATATATTCTATTTCCTTACCTTTTTGGGTGAGTGTTCCTCTCATGTTCCCATTCTCTTTTGTTTACTCCATGCATGGTATGTCTAATCGATAAGTTATGCATGACTGTGCATCTAACGTGTCCGCAGGTTCCACTGGATTCTGCTAAAAATTGATCTTCAGAACTCCATAGTTTTGATCTTTGACTCTATGAATTCAAATACAGATCTTTGGATCAACATGAGAAAAATGATGCAAAGGTAATTATTTTTCAATCATTTGCGCTCTATATCGACCGGTCTCTTTTGTTCATTTCCTAAGCTAATAACTCCCTTGTTCATTTAATTTTATTTGCAATGTAGAGTTTGGAGACAGTTCTCACTTGGACATGTCGGTGGATTCAAACATGAGCTAAAATTTAAAAATGTGGTCAAAGGTGTGGATAAGCAGCCACCGGGGACCGGTCTATGTGGATACTATGTCTGTGAGAACATACGGGAAGAAATCTCTGAGAGGAAGAAGGACGAGACCACACGGAGGGGTCTCAATAACTTGCGGAGGGCGCTTACTCCAGAAGCTCGCTTCCGACCAATTCAAGAGGAAATAGCAGGATTTTCCTTAGGCATGTCATCGATAAGGAAGGAGAGTACCATGCGTCCACCGACGATGACTATTATACGCATAAGCCATCTTAATTGTTCGAATTTGTGTATGGTCATCCATCTTAATTGTGTAATATGGAAACTTGTTCGAGGTTGTATATATGGTCACCCGATATTGAATATATATTATATATTCCTATTGAATTCTCCTTGTTTGAAATTTCATATATATATATATGCATGTATATAGTATCGTAAAATATATATATGTGTACTGAAACTTCATCGAAATTAAAATAAAACACAAAATAAAATATAAAAGAAATAAAACAAAACAAATTAAAAAGGAACCAGGTTTAGGGGGCCTAAAACCCTAAACCTGCGCAGGTTTTCAGTCCCGGTTGGCCACAAGAACCGGGACTAAAGGTCCTCCGCCGCGACGGATCCCTGGCGCCCACGTGGACGGGCCTTTAGTCCCGGTCCATAAATGGCGGGACTATAGGGGGGGTCTTTAGTCGCGCATAGCTAGTCCCGGTTGCGCGGCCGGGACTACTGGCCCTTGCGAACCGGGACTATAGGCCTATTTTCTACCAGTGACATCACGCAGAACAAGGTCGACAGGGCTCGAGCTTGCATGAACCGCGCCCGATCGCTATCCACCTCCTCTGACGAGGAAGCCTATGGCACGATATGCTTCACTCGTAGCATATGCGAGGCGCCAATGCCCAAAAGATTCAAGCTCTCAACGGAGGTCCTAAAGTACGACGGCTCGATAGAACCCAAGTCGTGGCTCTCAGACTATTTTACCCCGGTGAAATGCCAGCGCGGGAACAAGACAACAGCCATACAGTACCTAAACCTGCACCTCGTAGGCGCTGCCCATAGTTGGCTCGAAGGAAGACCGCGCGCGTGTTACAGATCCAGGGACGATCTCACCCGTGACTTCGAGAAGAACTTACAGGCGACGTACAAACGGCCAGCAACTATCAAAGAGCTGGGAGCATGCAGGCAGAAAAGCGGCGAGTCCACCCGCGAGTATATCCAGAGGTGTACCACACTCAAGAACAGTGCGGGAAACTTGTCGGAAGAAGTCGCAGTCAAGGATTTCACCAAAGGCGCTCGGCGCGCCGCCTTCCAAGAAGAACTGGGACGATCTACGCCCAAGACGATCGGAGAATTAATGGCGATTGAGGATAGATGGGCTGATGGCGAGGAGTCCCTGCGCAACGAAAAAACTTCCTCACCCGCACCTGAGGAGGACCGCAACGGCGATCGACGGAGAAGGAAGAGAAAACACTACTACCAGGATGACCAATCAGAACTGGTGGCGGCGGAGTTCACGAGAAATCACGACAGAGGATCCCACTGGAATCGCGACTGGAAGCCAAAGCCAAACGACAAAACTCCCGAGGAAGACCTTGACGGATACTACTCGCTACATCTATTTACAGGTAAGCGCACGAGAAAAACCAACTCCACTCACCTCCTCAAGGACTGCCGAAAGTTCCAGGACATCCACGATGCATACACGAAGAAGCACATAGTCACCATTAACCAAGGATACCCGCAATTGCCAGGAGGATACCAGCCACAACACCTGCCTCCACCTGCAGTACACTAGAACGCAGAGCTGGCCGCGCTACCAGCGCCACCCGCCGCGAACCAAGGAGTTAACGGATACCCGAATCCACAAGGGCTCCTCGGAATGATACAGAAAGTTTTCCCATCCCGCAGAGTACAGAAGACGAACACACGCCAACTTAACATGGCAGTACAGGCCCCACCGTCCAAAACTAAGTACATGAAGATGTCAGAGCAATCGATATCTTTCTCCAGAAAGGACCACCCTCCACGAGTGTATCGACCAGGGCACGCAACGCTCCTCATCCAGGCGCAAATAGGCAACTACGACCTCGCTCGGGCGTTCATGGATGGTGGCAGCGGAATCAACATCATATACGCGGACACACTCCGCAAAATGAACAAGAACCTGGATGGACTCGCAGAATCAGAAACATACTTCCACGGGATAGTACCAGGGAAAGTCGTCTGACCACTCGGAACAATCAACCTGGAGATGATATTGGGAGACCCGAAGAATTAAAGGAGATAATTTCTCGAATTTGAGGTGGTCGACTGGCCATCGCAGTACCACGGCATTCTCGGCCGAACAATATTCGCAAGATTCATGGCATTACCCCACTATGCCTACCTGAAACTCAAACTTCCAGGAGAATACGGCACGATCACCATAAACGGCGACTTCCATAATTCACACAAATGTGACAGTGAGTTCAACGAAATCGCGAAATCTTTCGGGATGCAAGAGGAGCTGGAGGAGTTGGCAAAAACCACGAATCACTCTGTGATGCCGCTCACCAAAAAGAATGCCCCAGAACTCGAGTTCATCCCAAACTGCGACACTCGAAAACATCAAGTGCGCCCGACAGAATCCACGAAGACGGCGATGGTGTCCACCACCCTATCACCCGCATAGAAAAGCGCGCTCGTCGAACTCCTCCGTGAGTACTGAGAAATTTTCGGCTGGCAGCCCTCAGATATGCCAGGAATACCCAGGGAGTTCGCCGAGCACTCACTTGAAGTGTTTAAAGATTCAAAACCAGTCAAGCAGACCACCCGACGTTTTTCCGAGCCAAAAGAGAGAGCACTCGGAGAAGAGGTGAATAGATTGTTAGCCGTCAAGTTCATCGGGGAAATTAAGATTTCCACCTGGTTAGCAAACCCGGTGTTAGTCCCGAAGAAAAATACTAACATCCTTCGCGTGTGCACTGACTACACGTTGTTGAACAAACACTGCCCCAAGGATAACTTCCCATTACCACGAATCGACCAGATTGTGGATTCTACAGCAGGCTGTCAGCGCCTCTCCTTCCTGGACGCCTACTCGGGCTATAATCAGGTCAGAATGAAGCAAGAGAATGACGAGAAGATAACATTCATCACACCACGCGGTGTATACTGCTACACAACAATGCCCTTCGGGCTAAAAAACGCAGACGCAACATATCAGCGCTGCATGCAAAAATGCCTCGCCAAGCTCATTGGCAAAAACGTACAAGTTTACGTTGACGACATCGTCATCAAGACTCGAGTGGAGGACACACTCCTCGAGGATATCATGGAGACATTCGACGCCCTCGACGCGTACAGAATCAAACTCAACCCGACAAAGTGCATCTTTGGAGTTCCTGCAGGACAACCCCTCGGCTATCTGTTCTCTCCCCGAGGAATCGAAGCCAATACAGAGAAAATACAAGCGATATTAACGATGAAAGAACCGATAAATCTTCGCGGCGTGCAGCAACTCGCAGGGCGACTGGCAGCCCTCAGCAGGTTCATCGCAAGGTTAGGAGAAAAAGCGCTTCCCTTCTATAAGTTACTGAAGAAAACAGATAAGTTCGAGTGGACGCCAGAAGCAAAAAAGGCATTCATCGATCTGAAATGAGTGCTGCAAAGCATACGCATATTGGCAACGCCGCAGGAAAGGGAACCCCTCTACCTTTACCTAGCCGCAACAAATCAGGTCGTCAGCATGGTGATTATCATCGAGCAGCCAGAGGACGGAAGGCATACGGCGTTCAGAGACCAATATACTACATCAGCTAGGTGCTTTCGCCGTGCAAACAGCGATACCCCCACTACCAGAAATTCGGTTATGGAGTGGTCCTTACAGCCCGCAAACTCAAACACTACTTCCAAGAGCATACCGTCACGGTGCTAAACGACGCATCACTCGGTACTATCATGAACAATCCCATGGCATCTGGAAGAATCGAAAATGGAGCATCGAACTAGGCACCTGGGATATAATATACACATGACGTAATGCTGTAAAATCCCAGGTGGTCGTGGAGTTTCTGAGCGAGTGGACGGAGCTGCAAACCCCAGGGCCCCAGAATACACGAGCAACTGGATCATGTACTTCGACGGGTCAAAAAGAAACGAGGGAGCCGGAGTAATCCTCATATCGTCAAGGGGCGACAAGCTCCAGTATGTAATGCGACTCTACTTCCCCCCGACGATCCAGCGTCCAACAAAGATGCAGAATACGAGGCCCTCCTTCACGGCATGAAGATGGCGATTTCCTGCGGAGCCACTCGATTGATGATATACAGAGACTCAAATCTTATCGTGCAGCAGACGATGAAGGACTACGACGTAATCGCAGATAACATGATCGCCTATCGCGACATGTACAACCTACTCGAAGGAAGTTTCAAATGGTGTGAGCTGAAGCACATCGCACGATCAAGGAACGAGGAAGCGGACAAACTGGCAAACATAGGGTCAACAAACGCCCCTGTTCCACCAGGAATCTACTTCGAGAAAATTAGCAAACGACCAGTCAAGGTCAAAAAGAAGGCAATGACATCCGCAGTAACAGAAACGGAGGCCAGCCAGCTAATCGCCCTCATCGAGCTCACCCATAGCACCTCAAGGCAAGTCTTTCTCGTCTAGACAACCTGGACACAGAAATACCTCGACTACCTGACAAACAGGAAGCTCCTAGCAGACATTTGCAAGGCCAGATAGATAGTACGACGCATCAAATCTTTTCGGGTGGTCAAAGGAGAGCTATACAAGCAAAGCATATCAGGAGTACTCCAGAGGTGCATCGCACCCTAGGAAGGCAAGGAAATGCCCCGCGACATACACCAAGGCGACTGCGGGCATCACGCAAGATGGAGAGCAATCTTGGGGAAAGATTTTCGAGCAGGATTTTACTGGCTCACGGCAGCTAGAGACGCCAAAGATCTCGTCGAGAAGTGCAACGCCTGCCAAAGATTCGCGCCCAAGCCACACGCACCGACCACGGAGCTCCACATGATCCCCATCTCTTAGCCCTTCGCTCAATGGGGGCTCGACATGGTAGGACCGCTAAGGAAATCAACACCCGGAGGATACACCCACTTGCTGGTCGCAGTCGATAAATTCACCAAATGGATAGAGGCCATGTCAGTCACGTCGCAGCATGCCGATTGCGTCATGAGATTCCTCAACTCCATCGTGTGCAGGTTCGGCGTCCCACACAACATCATCACAGACAATGGGACCAACTTCACAGCCAAAGAAAACAGGACTTCTACAAGGAAAAGGGGATAACTCTCAGCTTCGCCTCGGTAGCTCATCCGCAAACTAACGGCCAAGTCGAACGATCCAACGGATTAGTTTTGGCTTGCCTAAAGAAGCGTCTAGTCACTCGGCTAAACCCAGCAGCAGGGCCTTGGGCTGAAGAACTACCATCGGAGTTATGGAGCCTGCGAACAACACCAAATCGATCGACAAACTACACGCCATTCTTCATGGTATACAGAGTTGAAGCCATGCTACCTGAAGATGTTAAGTTTAGCGCCCCACGAGTCCTCGTGTACAGTGAAGAAACCTCCAACAAGCCACTCGCAGAAGACGTGGACGCGCTGGATGAGATCAGGGACATCGCACTCGCCAGATCAGCAGTTTATCAGCAATTGCTGCGCAATCACCACAGTCGCCGCATACGACGAAGATCTTTCGTGGTAGGCGACCTGGTGTTGCGACTCAAGCAGAAAGAAGGACTGTAATAGTACAACCCATCATAGGCTATACTTTTGCGTGTAGTACTGCCCCCTGGACCGTTCACCAGCACACACGGTACATATAGTAATCAAAGGAAACAAATGTATTGAATACTATCGAATATCCAGAGTAAAGTAATTTATTACAAACTGCATAGCGAAAAGCTAGCTCAAAATAATTATTAATAACACAACAAAGCAGCGGTAGACCTCCATCTTCTTGTTTGCACGCCACAGGAGGTCAGATCATTCTGATGTGAAGCCTCGAAAACCTACGAAAGCTAATCCGAATCCGAATAACCTGCACGTTGGAATATGCAGCCCCCAAAAGGAGGTCAGATCATTCTGAGCAATGGTGGCAAGTGACACTATGGTGGTATATAAATGGCAAGTGCTAGTCTACATGCATATTTGGCTGGTGGAGTTTCTAGGCTATTTTGCGTAAAGGCATTTGACCTATCATTTATTAGAAATTAAAATTTTCACATAATTGGACACTTTGGTTGATAGCAAAGTGCTCCTACCCTTTGGATTAGCACACTGAAACACCATCAGGCACTTCTCCAATAACCCATAGTCAAATTGGTAATAATTAATAAAACAAGATGAACGAGATATGTCAATGTTTCCCATCTAGTTGTTGGATTGTCCCTAACCAATGGAACACGGCTAAGATATTAGTATTAACCCTCGCGAGGTTTGTGCCTTTACCCGTGTTGCCCAATCGACCCCAAACACCATGATACACCATTAGTACCCCGGAAGGAAAGAAGATTAAGCCATAACTCATAAGAAGTAGATTCCCAAACCCTCCACAAGCCGGAACCTCGTACCACTATTCTACATCTGTGGACACGTTGGGTTCGAGTCACCACAACCTACAAATTATGTCTAGCCCATACTAATATGAAACACGGTTGCACGCAAAAAACAACTACATATAGAAACTAAACATAATCTCAAGATACTGGGCGGCGGTCCCCACCAAACTTTATACTCTGATGACATGCTAGCAATCCGCCCAGTGGTTAATTAATTATCATGTTGTTTTCATAAGAAATTAAAATAACGAGCAATACTTTAACATGATAATAATCCCAACCACGATATCTATAGCATGGCTAAGCAATCTACAAGTACGATGTTTGCCTAACAATGGGTTGCTACAATCTAGGGTAACATATGATCACTCCACTTGGGTGTTAGTGAAGCACTCTAGCATAGCGATATCACTCAACTCCTACTCATGCATAACTACCATAAGGATCTAATGCATATAGTAAAATAGAGCGTTCATGCGTGTCACTTTCCTTGACAACACGAGCAGCTGTTCACACAGTCCTCGCAAACGCACTCGTTGTAGTCGTTATAATCTACACGTGGCAATAAACTTACATAAGCAACAAGACATGAAAATATGCAACACATGCATGCACGAAAGTTTATTAATGCAAAAATAGATCTATTATCATCCTCTGGTTGTTAATGACATGTATGATGTAAGAAAAATCTTTTTGTTGCAAGGAAAAATAATTAAGGCAATTATAAAGATTTAATAATGCTAGATTAGAACATGCAAGATCTAACTTGAATTAAACATCTACACAAGTTAATGTTATTTTTTCGTGGATAGATCTAATCAAAACAAGATTATACAAAAAAGATTTGATGAAATTTGAGCTACGGTTGATTTTATATGATTTAAAAAGTCTAAAAAGCATATTTGAAAACAGAAAATAAATATAGGTCAAAACATAGATTTGATTGTGTATATGGATAGATCTCATTTTTCTCTTTCGTTTGGTATATTATATGCGTAATTTGGAGCTACAGATCTAAAGATATAGATTTTACAAGATTTAAACAAAATCTGGAATTTTTTCTAAAAAATTAAACGAGAATTGACCGGGTTGACCGTGCTGACGCATGCACAACGTCAGCATGACGTCAGCGCGGCCGTTGACTGGTCAGACCTAAATCTGAACAGTCGGATCGAGATCCGACGGCCCAGATTGGATCTGGCCGCGGTGCTCACCGGAGTTGGCGGCGGCGGCGCGGGCGTGGATGGCGGCGGCGATGGGGTCGTCCTCCGGCGGGGGGCGTGGGCACCGGTGCGTTCCTCTCCTCCTCGCGAACCCGGGGGTGGTGGCGGCGGTGGCTCTCGGGGCGGGAATCGGCGGCGGCGAGTTCGCCCGTGCGGCGGCGGCGGATAACGGCGACGGCGGCTAGGGTTTGGAGGCGGTGCGCGGAGCTCGAGGTGGTGTGGACGTCGAGGCGGGGGGGGGGGGGGCGTATATATAGGCGGGGGGTGGCTTGGGCGAGGGGGCGACCGAGGCGTGGCCGGCGCGGATTCCGCGCGGCGGCGGCAACCGCCTCCGTGTTCGGAGCGGATTCCGGCGGGGTGACGTCACCCGTGACGTCACGGGCGGGCCCACGCGTCAGCGACGCATAGCGGTTTTTTTTGATCAAAACCTTCCGCGACGAGGCGGTACGCGCTGGGATGGGCTGGCCCATCTGCGTTGCGCTGCGCGCGCGCGCTGGGCTGGCTCGGTCGGCCCGTTCTGTTTCTTTCTTCTTTTTTTTTAACAAAAACCAAAATGCTTATAAATTTTGAAATACAAATCCAAAATGCGTCAAACCAATTACAATTTTTTTTTAATTTGAAAACCTATCGCCCTAGTTTATTTTGAAGGGTATTTTTAGAAAAGATAAAAATAATAAAATAGTTTGGCTTATAATGCCTTGTAGAAGAATTTGGTTTCTTTAAAACGTGAATTTGAATTTGGGATTTTCAATGCAACAAACAAATGCAATTTTTTTGAAACCATCCATGCTATGCAGATGATCTAAATGCAAAACATTCCAAATGTAAGATTTGGAATGTTACAGACTAACCCCCTTAAGATGAAGCTCGCCCACGAGCTTCGGAGTGGCTAGCAAATAGGTGTGGGTGGTCTTCTCGAAGATCCTCCTCTTGTCCCCACGCAGCCTCCTCTTCGGTGTGATGGCTCCACTGAACCTTGCAAAATTTGATCGTCTTGGTCCGTGTCATTCTCTCCATTGTATCCAAAATTCTAACAGGTTTTTCCTCATACGTGAGATCACTCTCCAACTGAACCTCCTCCAGCGGAATTGTATCCCTTAATGGTGTATCTGCCATTTCTGGGTGACACCTCTTCAATTGAGACACATGGAACACGTCATGGACGTTAGACAATCCTTCTGGCAATTCCAACTGATAGGCTACCTCTCCCTTGCGTGTCAGAACCTTATACGGTCCAATGAAACGCGGTGGTAGCTTTCCCTTAATTCCAAAACGCTTAACTCCGCGCAGTGGCAATACTCTTAGATATGCCCTATCACCAGTCTCGTATGTCACTTCCCTACGCTTAGAATCAGCATAACTCTTCTGTCTTGATTGAGCTACCTTCAACCTATCGCGAATCAGTCTAACCTTCTCCTCAGCGTCCTTGATAAGGTCGGGACCAAAGAAACTACGTTCTCCTACTCCATCCCATAACAAAGGAGTCCTGCACTTCTTGCCGTATAGTGCTTCGAATGGGGCCATCTCTATGCTAGACTGATAGCTATTGTTGTAGGAAAACTCTGCGTAAGACAAACTCTCATCCCAACTAGAGCCATAATCCAGAGCGCAAGCTCTCAACGTATCCTCTAGGATCTGGTTCACTCTCTCTGTCTGACCATCCGTCTGAGCGTGAAACGCTGTGCTGAACTCTAGTCTTGTTCCTAATGTTTCGTGCAACTGACGCCAGAAATGTGATGTGAACTGTGTTCCTCTATCAGACACAATTCCCTTTGGCACCCCGTGTGCACAGACGATCCTGCTCATGTATAGCTTAGCCAATTTGGCGCTAGTGTAGGTGGTCTTCACTGGTATGAAATGAGCCACCTTAGTCAAGTGATCGACCACTACCCAAATAGAATCATAGCCAGACCTAGTTCTAGGCAATCCGGTGATAAAATCCATCCCAATCTTATCCCATTTCCAATCTGGTATTGGTAATGGCTGCAATAATCCTGCCGGCTTCTGATGTTCTGCTTTTACTCTACTGCACACATCACATAATGCAATGTACTCCGCGATGTCCTTCTTCAAGTTATTCCACCAAAATCTTTCTTTCAGATCCATGTACATCTTGGTATTCCCTGGGTGAATGGAATATGGTGAGTCATGAGCTTCTTGGAATATCAGCTTTCTAATTTCAGGATCCTGCGGTACACAAATACGCTTCCCGAACCATAATGTACCTTTGGCATCTTCATGAAACTCCTTCATCTTTCCTTCACTCATTTTCTCTCTTATTTCCTTTATTTCTTCATCATCCTTCTGGGCTCCCTTGATCCTGCCCATCAGTGTTGGCGTTACCTCCATGGTTGCCAAATACCCTTCATTCACTAATTCCAAACGGAGAGACTTGAATTGTTCACACAATTCATCTGGTAATTCCCCTGTAGTGAGTCCATTCACATATCCCTTGCGACTTAATGCGTCTGCCACAACATTAGCCTTCCCTGGGTGGTCTTGGAGATTCAAATTGTAGTCCTTTATCAACTCCAACCATCTCATCTGCCTCATATTCAGCTCCTTTTGAGTGAATATATACTTCAAACTCTTGTGATCCGTAAAGATGCCACATTTCTTGCCCATGAGATAATGTCTCCATGTCCTGAGGGCATGTACAACTGAAGCTAGCTCTAAATCATGAGTCGGGTAATTCTTGTCATGGTTTTTGAGCTGTCGTGATGCGTATGCAACTACTCTCCCATCTTGCATCAATACACTACCCAGTCCTCGACGTGAAGAGTCACAGTATACTTGGAAATCCTTCTGGAGATCCGGTAAGCATAGCATTGGTGCTGTTACTAATCGTTGCTTTAGTTCTTGGAAACTAGTTTCACAATCCTCAGTCCATAAGAACTTCTTTTCCTTCTTCAGCAATTCTGTCATTGGTTTAGCAATCTTGGAGAAATTATCAATGAACCTACGGTAATATCCCGCAAGTCCTAAGAAACTCCGGATATCCTTCGCATTCTTTGGTGATTCCAACTCAGTTACAGCTGATACTTTGGCTTGGTCTACTGCAATACGATCTCCTGACACCACGTGTCCTAGGAATCCTACTGTATTCAACCAAAACTCACATTTTCCAAACTTAGCATATAACTTATGTTCCCTTAGCTTCCCAAGAATCAAACGTAGGTGTCCTTCATGCTCCTCTTGATTCTTGGAGTATACTAGAATATCATCTATGAATACCACTACAAACTTATCCAAGAACTCCATGAATACATTGTTCATCATGCTCATAAAGTGTGCCGGGGCACTAGTCAATCCAAAAGACATGACGGTGTATTCATATAGACCATACCTTGTTGTAAAGGCGGTCTTTGGAATATCCTTCTTCCTAATCTTCAGCTGGTGGTATCCAGATCGCAAATCGATCTTAGAGAACACACTAGCTCCCTTCAGCTGATCAAACAAGTCATTGATATTAGGGAGTGGGTATTTGTTCTTTACCGTCACCTTATTCAGTGAACGATAGTCCATAACTATACGTTGTGTCTTATCCTTCTTTTCCACAAACAAAACTGGTGCTCCCCATGACGATTAACTCCGCTGAATGAACCCTTTATCCAACTGCTCTCTAAGTTGTTTCTTGAGTTCCTTCAGTTCATCCACATCCATCTTGTACGGTCTCTTAGCTATAGGTCCGGTTCCGGGTATCAAGTCAATGACAAACTCGATGTCCCTATCAGGTGGCATCCCTGGTAGTTCCTCCGGAAACACGTCGGGGTACTCCTTCACTATGGTTACATCCTCTAGGCTAACCCCCTTAAGAGAATTCAACTTGGTATCATTAAGAACGTGCGTGGACCTATATATGATTCTTCTTCCTTCAGGTGTCGTGAGTGTGATTGTTCTCTTGGCACAGTCTATCTGACCTTCATACTTTGCCATCCAATCCATTCCAATAATCACATCTAAACCTTGTGAATCCAACACTATGAGGTCTGTGGGGAAAGTGTGTGTTCCTATAGATAAGGCTAGTAGGCGACACCCCTGGGTTGATAGCATTTCCCCACCTGGAAAGCTAATTCTAGTAGACCTCTTAAGAACCTCAGTAGCTAGCTTATTTCTATCCACAAATGCCCTTGATATGAATGAATGCGATGCTCCAGTATCAAATAGTACGAGTGCGATGTAAGTATTAACCAAGAACTTACCGAGCACGAGGTCTGGTTCAGCTTGCACCTCCTCCACGTTCACATGGTTAATTGTTGCCTTCTGGGACATGTTGGCCTTGGTTCCCTCTACGGCCTTCTCCTCAGTGCACCTGTCGGCGAAGTGTCCCGTTTTCTTGCATATGTAGCATTGCACTTGGATAAGGTCCTTCTTGAAGGTGTGGTTGTGGTTGCGGTTCTGTCCGTTGCCTCCCTGGTGCTGGTTGTTGCCTCTGTAGCCACTATTATTGTCACCATTCCCTCCATTGTGCTGGTGACCTCCACGATGGTTGTGCCCATTTCCTCCAGTCCTGTGCTGTCCAGAGTTTCCACCGTTGTCATGGTGAGTGTGTATCCTCTGATGTGTGCCTGAGCTGTGGTTTCCTCCCATGTGTTTCTCCTGCTTGTGTTTGCCCTCCAGTATGATGGCCTTGTCAGTGAGTGACTGGAAGTTAGTGATGTGAACCACTGACAGTTGAATGGCCAGCTCATCATTGAGGCCATCGAGGAACTTCTCGCGCCTCTTAGCATCGGTGTCCACATCCTCTGGTGCATAGCGAGCTAAGTTGCTAAATTCATCTATGTACTCAGTAACTGAGCGATGGTACTGCCGCAGGTTGCGGAATTCCCTCCTCTTGAGACTCATCACTCCAGACGAGACATGGGCGTTGCGGAATCCTTCTTGAAACATATCCCAGGTGACCTCCTCAATGGGGTGGGTTATCTGATAGTTATCCCACCAGGAAGCAGCTTGTCCCTCTAGTAAGTGAGCGGCAAACCTCACTTTCTCTTCCTCGCTGCAACCAATAGTCACTAGGTCCTTGCTCACGGAATGCAGCCAATCAAGAGCAAGCATGGGCTCAGATGCGCTAGAGAACTTCTCTGGCCTCAACCTCAGGAAACGAGTGAGCATGTCCACCTGTGGTGGTGGTGGTGGGGGATTGTTGTTGTTGTGGGTGATGTACTGGGCCATCAGTTGGGGTAGCTGGGTCACTGCATTCTCCATGTTGTTGTTGTTGTTGTTGTTGTCCTCTTCCTCGTTATTGCGGCTGGTGTCGCGACGGGGAGCCATCTAAAGGTTAGCATAGACGATTTTAGATGGATAGGACTAAGGAGAATAGCTACCCATACTATGTATGAACCAAGCAACACTTAGCAATCATCAATAGAACCAATCAAACACTTTATATAGCTTTTAAAAAATATGCCTAAAATTCCTGCGAAATTTAAGGTACTTAATGTTTACAAAACTTATTGAAAATACTCGAACTACTATTTCCATACCACAACTTTTAGTATGGTCAAACCTATCACGATTTATTCCCTAACGAAGACTAATGGTGGGCTAACTATCTACTTCCGGGAGTGCTTGCCACTTGGAGACTTCACTCCCTTCTTCCTCTTGCGATCCTCATTCACGTCATAGTCCTCGTCATCTGTGTCTTCTTCATCCTTCTCATCTACCACTTCCTCTGGATCTTCCTCCTCTTCTTCAGGGCCTTCCATTTTGATCTCCTCATCACAGCTCTCCTCACTATCCACACGACTAGGTAGTAGCGGTAGTGGAGGTGGTTGAAGGAGCTCCTCAGGTAAGTCCACACTAATCCCATTCCTTGCGAGTATGTGATCCTTCTCCACTAGCTCCATGGTGAGTCTAGTGTCACTAGCCTTGAAGTTCTCTATCTGGGCCTTGAGTGCGTCCATCTGAGCATTGAGAGCATTCAACTGGGCGTTGAGAGTAGTGATCTCCTGTGCTTGGTGAAATGCGGTGGCCCTTGCCTCCTCACTCTGCATCATGTACTTACGAGCACACTCCCCCATTCCAGTGCTATAGGACTCCAAGTCTTCCACGTGCTTAAGCATCCTGGTCTTGTCTGGATCATCACTCAGCATGGCCTTTCCATCTTTATTCCTCCTCCCAAAATCTCTATAGATAGAGTCTTCAGATATCCGGTCACGGTAGTCATAGTTTAGCCGAGCCAGTGCATACTTCATTGTTGCGACGAGTCCCAATTCCCAGCTGGCATAATTATCCCGGTAGATGAGGACTTGTGCTACACCATTCACAATATCCACCACAATGCTGGTCGTGAGGTCCCACATCTTGTCTCCGGGAATGTTGCTATCCATCTTGTAGCCTTCAGTCTTGGGTAAGAAGAATCTGAGCTGCTTGGTTAGGTTTGCTAGCTCATTCTCGAACTCCACATCCGAATTCTCCTCAACATGGTAGACTTCTTGAGTACTCATCTATAAGGAGGTAAGAATGAAAGTTAGCAAAGGCAAGTGGTATGAGACGAAAGGTAATGGACATAAAGATAGAAAGTAAAGTAGAATTTTCATCCTATGGCTTCCTATTCCAAACTTAGGTTTTCGAGCCTACAGCCAACATTTGCTCTGATACCATCTGCAACAGTACATCCCATCATAGGCTATACTTTTGCATGTAGTACTGGCCCCTGGACCGTTCACCAGCACACACAGCACAGATAGTAATCAAAGGAAACAAATGTATTGAATACTATCGAATATCCAGAGTAAAGTAATTTATTACAAACTGCATAGCGAAAAGCTAGCTCAAAATAATTATTAATAACACAACAAAGCAGCGGTAGACCTCCATCTTCTTGTTTGCACGCCACAGGCGAACAAAGGTTGATGTGAAGCCTTGAAAACCTACGAAAGCTAATCCGAATCCGAATAACCTGCACGTTGGAATATGCAGCCCCCAAAAGGAGGTCAAATCATTCTGAGGAATGGTGGCAAGTGACACTATGGTGGTATATAAATGGCAAGTGCTAGTCTACATGCATATTTGGCTGGTGGAGTTTTTAGGCTATTTTGTGTAAAGGCATTTGACCCATCATTTATTAGAAATTAAAATTTTCACATAATTGGACACTTTGGTTGATAGCAAAGTGCTCCTACCCTTTGGATTAGCACACTGAAACACCATCAGGCACTTCTCCAATAACCCATAGTAAAATTGGTAATAATTAATAAAGCAAGATGAACGAGATATGTCAATGTTTCCCATCTAGTTGTTGGATTGTCCCTAACCAATGGAACACGGCTAAGATCTTAGTTTTAACCCTCGCGAGGTTTGTGCCCTTTACCCGTGTTGCCCAATCGACCCCAAACACCATGATACACCATTAGTACCACGGAAGGAAAGAAGATTAAGCCATAACTCATAATAAGTAGATTCCCAAACCCTCCACAAGCCGGACCCTTCTACCACTATTCTACATGTCTGGACACGTTGGGTTCGAGTCACCACAACCTACAAATTATGTCTAGCCCATACTAATATGAAACACGGTTGCACGTAAGAAACAACTACATACAGAAACTAAACATAATCTCAAGATACTGGGCGGCGGTCCCCACCAAACTTTGTACTCTGATGACATGCTAGCAATCCGCCCAGTGGTTAATTAATTATCATGTTGTTTTCATAAGCAATTAAAATAACGAGAAGTACTTTAACATGATAATAATCCCAACCACGATATCTATAGCATGGCTAAGCAATCTACAAGTACGATGTTTGCCTAACAATGGGTTGCTACAATCTAGGGTAACATATGATCACTCCACTTGGGTGTTAGTGAAGCAATCTAGCATAGCGATATCACTCAACTCCTACGCATGCATAACTACCATAAAGATCTAATGCATATAGTAAAATAGAGGGTTCATGCGTGTCACTTTCCTTGACAACACGAGCAGTTGTTCACACAGTCCTCGCAAACGCACTCATTGTAGTCGTTATAATCTACACGTGGCAATAAACATACATAAGCAACAAGACATGACAATATGCAACACATGCATGCATGAAATTTTATTAATGCAAAAATAGATCTATTATCATCCTCTGGTTGTTAATGACATGTATGATGCAAGAAAAATCTTTTTGTTGCAAGGAAAAATAATTAAGGCAATTATAAAGATTTAATAATGCTAGATTAAGAACATGCAAGATCTAACTTGAATTAAAAATCTACACAAGTTAATGTTATTTTTCCTGGATAGATCTAATCAAAACAAGATTATACAAAAAAGATTTAATGAAATTTGAGCTACGGTTGATTTTATATGATTTAAAAAGCCTAAAAAGCATATTTGAAAACAGAAAATAAATATAGGTCAAAACATAGATTTGATTGCGTAGATGGATAGATCTCATTTTTCTCTTTCGTTTGGTATATTATATGTAATTTGGAGCTACACATCTAAAGATATAGATTTTACAAGATTTAAACAAAATCTGGAATTTTTTTTAAAAAATTAAACGAGAATTGACCGGGTTGACCGTGCTGACGCATGCACGATGTCAGCATGACGTCAGCGCGGCCGTTGACCGGTCAGATCTGAATCTGAACCGTCGGATCGAGATCGGACGGCCCAGATTGGATCTGGCCGCGGTGCTCACCGGAGTTGGCGGCGGCGGCGCGGGCGTGGATGGCGGCGGCGATGGGGTCATCCTCCGGCGGGGGCGTGGGCACCGGCGCGTTCCTCTCCTCCTCGCGAACCCGGGGGTGGTGGCGGCGGTGGCTCTCGGGGCGGGAATCGCCGGCGGTGAGTTCGCCCGTGCGGCGGCGGCGGATAACGGCGGCGGCGGCTACGGTTTCGAGGCGGCGCGCGGAGCTCGAGGTGGTGTGGACGTCGAGGCGGGGGGCGGCGTATATATAGGCTGGGGGGTGGCTTGGGCGAGGGGGCGACCGAGGCGTGGCCGGCGCGGATTCCGCGCGGGGGCGGCAACCGCCTCCGTGTTCGGAGCGGATTCCGGCGGGGTGATGTCACCCGTGACGTCACGGGCGGGCCCACGCGTCAGCGACGCGTCGCGTTTTTTTTTTGATCAAAACCTTCCGCGACGAGGCGGTACGCGCTGGGCTGGGCTGGCCCATCTGCGCTGCGCTGCGCTGCGCTGCGCGCTGGGCTGGCTCGGCCGGCCCGTTCTATTTCTTTTTTTTCTTTTTTTTAACAAAAACCAAAATGCTTATAACTTTTGAAATACAAATCCAAAATGCGTCAAACCAATTTCAAAATTTTTGAAATTTGAAAACCTATCACCCTAGTTTATTTTGAAGAGGATTTTTGGAAAAGATAAAAATAATATAATAGTTTGGCTTATAATGCCTTGTAGAAGAACTTGGTTTCTTTAAAACGTGAATTTCAATTTGGGATTTTCAATGCAACAAAAAATGCAATTTTTTTGAAACCATGCCATGCTATGCAGATGATCTAAATGCAAAACATTCCAAATGTAAGATTTGGGATGTTACAAGGACACAAGCAGGAGCCACCATGGGAAGGACCCTTCATTATACATGAAGTTATCCCAGGAGGCGCCTACCGCTTGAAGAACCCAAGGACAGGCGGCATCTACTCCAACCCGTGGAACGTGGCGCACCTCCGCAAGTTCTACCCTTAGGATTTTATCCCCTACTCGCAAGAAATAAGGCTGTACCAGCCACATTGTAGCCCGAGCATACACATGTCTTTTCAGCCATCGCAATAAAAACATGGTGTCGTGGATGGAAAAAGACAGATGCCATGGGATGGCTAATGTTTGGGGCCGATGGACGCTGTAGGTATCCGGGGAGGGATCGCACGCCTAGATGGCGCGCTCACGAACATTGCAAACACAACAATCTACCCAGGTTCGGGGCTCTCGTGTGGAGGTAACACCCCTACTCCTGCCTTTCTCTCTGTATTATGCTCTGCCGAGTACAAGAGTTCCTATCTCACTCTCTATCTCTCTCTCCGTGAGTAGTGAGCCTCGCAATAAATGAGCCAGTAAGTAGCGTCCCTCGCGCAGGAGGCGGTAGGCCACCTTATATACTGGTGGCCAACCACTATTCTATGAATAAAAGGACAGAATAGACAACTCCACTGTGCAGCCGCGCACGCATCCGCGCACGCCTCCGTGTTCCCGCTGACAACGTCGCCGAAATTCTCCGCGGTAGGCAGCTGGCATATCTTGTCCACCTTGTCAGTCTCTTAGGGTAGGTCGTTGACATGTCCTGTCCCCCTTGTCAGTGACAGGACTTGACAGCTCCCATGCCGTACTGTACCCACGTCTCTTTGCTGATAACCACGCACCTAGTAAGTTGAACCGCACGCCGGTACGGCCCCTGGATACGCGGGATTTCCCTCAACGGCTCCATTGACTTTGTGCCCGAGTAGGCCACCAGCTTCTCTATCTGGATCACCCGAGCGCTACCCGGTTGATCCGAACATATAGTTGAATCTTCCCACTGGCCTCTTTTTATTTCTGCTAGATAGCGCAAACCAGATACCAACTTATCCGGGTAGCCGCCCTACCCGGTCTATGCCAACTCACTACGGCTGAACTTGACAAGTGGTATCTTGAACTTCATTTCTCACCTGCCTTACCCCTACTCGGGGGTAGCCCCCCGACATTAGTCTCCGAAGTTGGTAGGGTCCGGTGGATTTGGACATTGGGATCTGCCAGCTTAAACCAAAATAACCTCTGTGATGAATTTCAGCCGAGATGCACCTCAACTCGGTTGCTCACAATCTGAACTCGGACCTTCTCCGTTGTGGTATGTGGGATTTTCTTCATCGTACCGGGTAGGCCAAGCTGACTAGAATCCAGCCGAGATCCCAACACTTAGCCAAATTTCCAAGAATTTGCCGCTCGAACCAGAGCGTTCCTATCTTCTCGTGTAAGGCTTTACACGTGTCATGCAACCGCTGCCCATGACGCCTTGTGTCTAATGCGGTTACGTGGCACGCGCCTGCCGCTGCATGCCGGGCCCACAGGCCGTTGCGTCGCTTCGCACAGGTACTCGAGTGCCCACGATGCACGACGTGGGTATTAAGTGCGTCCGTTATGCACGAGTTATTCGCTTTATGCGTTTCTAACGGGCGTGGTAACCCCCCGTGCCGCACGATCTTCTCCACAACCAATCACTCGCCATAACTGCCCTCGGGCACCGTCTCCAACTCTCCTTCGGCTCGGTATTTTTCATATTTTCCAAACAACACTAAATTCTAAGTTATAAGGTAATCCGCAAAAATTTTCTTAACATAACTGTTACCTATTCCAAAACAGACTCTGCAGATTCTGGAATCTTCCCTCTAATAAACTTCTCCGGAGTCATTACTTGAGTAACATCAACATATTCATCGTAATAATCCCCAGAAATATAATATTTGAGTCTTTGTCCATTTACCACTTGTGTAGTGTTATCTTTAAGGTAAGAAATTTTAATTGCACCCGAACGATACACTTCTTCAATAATATAAGGTCCTTCCCATCTGGAGAGTAATTTTCCTTCAAAAAATCTGAGACGAGACCGATACAATAGAACTTTCTCACCAACATGAAACTCTCTTTTAAGGATTATTTTATCATTCCATTGTTTAAATTTCTCTTTGAAGAGCTTAAAATTTTCATAAGCTTCACATCTCCATTCATCTAGATGATTCAAATCAAGCATTCTTTTCTTACCAGCAAGTTTAAAATCTTTATTAAGTTCTTTCACTGCCCAATAAGCTTTATGTTCTAATTCTAAAGGCAAGTGACAAGCTTTTCCATAAACCATTTTATAGGGAGACATACCCATAGGATTTTTATAAGCAGTTATATAAGATCATAAAGCATCATTCAACTTATCAGACCAATTCTTCCTATATTTATTATTAGTCTTTTGCAAGATCGATTTAATTTCTCTATTCGATAATTCTACTTGCCCACTAGTTTGAGGATGATAAGCTGAGGCAATTCTACGATTAACATCATATTTAGCAAGGGTTTTTCTAAAACCACCATGATTAAAACGAGAACCTCCATCAGTCATAAGATATCTAGGCACACCAAACCTAGGGAAAATAACATCTTTAAGCATATTTAAAGAGGTCTCACCATCATCACTTTTGTAGGTATAGCTTCTACCCACTTAGTAGCATAATCAACAACAAGAAGAATATGAGTGTAACCAATTGAAGGAGGAAAATGACCCATAAAGTCGAATCCCCAACAATCAAAAGGTTCAATAACAAGAGAATAACTTATAGGCATTTCATTACGTCTAGAAATATTACCAACTCTTTGAAATTCATCACAAGATAAAATAAATTTACGTGCATCTTTAAAGAGAGTAGGCCAATAGAAACCTGATTGTAGAACCTTCTGTGCGGTTCTATCTCCAGTGTGATGTCCTCCATAAGCACTACCATGACATTTCTCACGTTGTTCATGATCTGGAATGCATCTTCTCATAATACCATCTACTCCTTCTTTATATAAATGTGGGTCATCCCAAAAATAATGCCTCAAATCATAGAAGAATTTTCTTCTTTGTTGAGCTATAAATGTTGGAGGCAAATACTTTGAAACAATAAAGTTAGCATAATCAACATACCATGGACTATCTTGGGATTTTACCTTTATTGCAGCCAACTGTTCATTTGGAAAACTATCATTAACCTGAATAGGATCAAAAGTAATGTTTTCCATCCTAGACAAGTTATCAGCAACAGGATTTTCAGCACCCTTCCTATCCACAATATGAAAATCAAACTCTTGTAAAAGCAACACCCATCTAATAAGCCTAGGCTTAGCATCTTTCTTTTCCATAAGGTATGTAATAGCAGCATGATCAGTATGAATAGTAACCTTTGAGTCAAAAATATAAAGTCTAAACTTATCTCATGCAAAAACTACATCTAAGAACTCTTTTTCATTAATAGCATAATTCTTTTGAGAAACATCAAGAGTCTTACTAGCATAATGAATAACATTCTACTTCTTATCTACGCGCTGTCCAAGAACAACACTTACATCAAAATCACTAGAATCACAGATAATTTCAAAAGGTAAATTCCAATCAGGTGGTTAAACAATAGGAGCAGTAGTTAAAGCCTTCTTTAAAGTTTCAAAAGCTTCCTTACAATCATCATCAAAAACAAATGGTACATATTTTTTGAAGAAGATTACTAAGAGGCTTTGATATTTTAGAGAAATCTTTAATAAACCTCCTATAAAAACCAGCATGTCCAAGAACACTACGAATACCTTTAACATCCCTAGGACAGGGCATTTTCTCTATGGCTTCCACTTTAGCTCTGTCATCTTCAACACCCCTTTTAGAAATTTAATGTCCAAGAACAATTCCTTCATTTACCATAAAGTGGAATTTCTCCCAATTAAGAACAAGATTAGTTTCGTCACATCTCTGCAAAACTTTATCAAGGTTGTGCAAACAATTAACAAAAGAAGTTCCATAGATGGAGAAAGCGTCCATGAATACTTCCACAATCTCCTCACAAAAACCATGAAAAATAGCAGACATGCATCTTTGAAACGTAGCGGGAGCATTACACAAACCAAAAGGCATACGTCTATAAGCATAAGTACCATAAGGACAAGTAAAGTTTGTTTTACCTTGATCTTTTGCCCTAACAGCAATTTGAGAAAACCCAGAATAACCATCAAGAAAGCAAAATTGAGTTTTCTTAGACAACCTCTCTAGAATTTGATCAATAAAGGGTAAAGGATAATGATCTTTCTAAGTAACTTTATTAACCTTTCTAAAATCAATGCACATTCTATAACAACCTACTACTCGTTGTGGAATAAGCTCATTGTTTTCATTAGGCACAATAGTTATTCCTCCCTTCTTAGGGACACAATGCACAAGGCTCACCCATCTACTATTAGCAATAGGAAAAATAATACCAACAACAAGTAGTTTTAATACCTCATTTCTTACCACTTCCTTCATCTTAGGGATTAAATGGCATTGATGTTCAACTACTGGCTTTGCATCAGGTTCAATATTAATAGCATGCTGACATATAGTAAGAGAAATCCCCTTCAAATCATCAAGAGGATATCCAATAGCTCCACGGTGTTTCTTCATAATTCCCAATAATGTTTCCTCTTCTTCACCAGAAAGTTTAGCACTAATAATAACATGATATATTTTCTTATCATCAATATAAGAATAATTAAGATCATCAGGCAAAGGTTTATAAACTTTGGTGTTCCTTGGACCTAACCTAACACAACCAAAAATCGGTTCCACTTTGCTACCCCCTTCCGGCTCATGTACGCGCGCGGAGAGGCCAGAATGGCGGTTCCGTCTTTTTCCCCAACGGGGCTAGGGTATCCCCGGAGAGGGACTTCGGAGCGTATGAATGCCACCACAGCACATGGTATGCCATACCATATGTGTTAGAGTGTGGCATGGGTCTTGGATGCCAAACATTCCCTCACTCTCTGTGTTAGGGCTTCACAGGCGTCGGATTCTCTCCAGCGGGTTCCACGACTACATACAACCCGAAACTCTCGGATCTGACAGAACGGAGGAAATCTTGCCAAGAGGTTGGCCCTACCATTGACTTGGGTGTTACTTGGGCCTAATATAACACAACCAACAAAATAGTTCCACCTTGCTACCCCCTTCCGGCTCACGTAGAGGGGCCAGAACGACAGTTCCGTCTTTTTCACCAAGTGGCTATGGTTTCTCCGAAGGGAGGCTCCGGAGCGTCTGAATGCCAGCACATGGTATGCCATACCATGTGTGTTGCCATACCATGTGTGATATTGAGTGTGGAAAGTGTCTTGGATGACCAAGATTCCCTCATTCTCTTTCTTAGGGCTTCATCGGGGTCGTGGTTCTCTCTGGCGGGTTCCAGGACTACTTAGAGCCGAAACTGCCGGATCTGGCGGAAAGGTGGAAATCTTGCCAAGAGGTGGCTCCTACCATTTACTTTGGTGTTCCTTGGACCTAACCTAACACAACAAAGAAATCGGTTCCACTTTGCTACCCCCTTCCGTCTCATGTAAGCGGAGAGGCTAGAACGACGGTTCCGTCTTTTTCCCCAACGGGGCTAGGGTTTCCCCGGAGAGGGACTCCGGAGCGTATGAATGCCACCAGAGCACATGGTATGCCATACCATATGTGTTAGAGTGTGTCATGTGTATTGGATTCCAAAAGTTCCCTCACTCTCTGTGTTAGGGCTTCACCATCGTCGGATTCTCTCTAGTGGGTTCCACGACTACTTAGCCCGAAACTCCCGGATCTGACAGAACTAGGGAAATCTTGCCAAGAGGTTGGCCCTACCATTGAATTGGGTGTTCCTTGGGCCTAATACAACACAACCAAGCAATTTTTTCCACCTTGCTACCCCCTTCCGGCTCACGTAGAGGGGCCAGAACGGCAGTTCCGTCTTTTTCCCCAACGGCTATGGTTTCTCCGAAGAGGGGCTCAGGAGCGTCTGAATGCCAGCACATGGTATGCCATACAGTGTGTGTTTCCCTACCTCGTGTGATATGGAGTGTGGAAAGTTTCTTGGATGACCAAGATTCCCTCATTCTCTTTGTTAGGGCTTCATCAGCGTCGGGTTCTCTCTGGCGGGTTCCAGGACTACTTAGAGCCAAAACACCCGGATCTGGCGGAACGGGGGAAAGCTTGCCAAGAGGAGGCCCCTACCATTTACTTTGGTGTTCCTTGGACATAACCTAACACAACCAAGAAATCGGTTCCACTTTTCTACCCTCTTCTGGATCATGTACGCGCGCGGAGAGGCCAGAACGGTTGTTCCGTCTTTTTCCCAAACGAGGCTAGGGTTTCCCCGGAGGGGGACTCCGAAGCATATGAAAGCCACCACAGAAAATGGTATGCCATACCATATGTTTTAGAGTGTGGCAGGGGTATTGGATGCCAAACATTCCCTCACTCTCTGTGTTAGGGCTTCACCGGCGTCGGATTCTCTCTAGCGGGTTCCACGACTACTTAGAGCCCGAAACTCCCGGATCTGACCAAACGATGGAAATCTTGCCAAGAGGTTGGCCCTACCATTTACTTGGGTGTTCCTTGGGCCTAATACAACACAACAAACCAATTGGTTCCACCTTGCTACCCCTTCCGGCTCACGTAGAGGGGCCAGAACGGCTTTTCCGTCTTTTTCACCAAGGAGCTATGGTTTCTCCGAAGGGAGGCTCCGGAGCTTCTGAATGCCAGCACATGGTATGCCATACCATGTGTTATATGGAGTGTGGCAAGTGTCTTGGATGACCAAGATTCCATCATTATCTTTGTTAGGGCTTCATCGGTGTCGTGGTTCTCTCTGGCGGGTTCCAGGACTACTTATAGCCGAAACTCCCGGATCTGGCGGAACGGGGGAAATCTTGCCAATAGGTGGCCCCTACAATTTAATTTGGTGTTCCTTGGACCTAACCTAACACAAACGAGCAATCGGTTCCACTTTTCTACCCCCTTCCGACTCATGTACGCGGAGAGGCTAGAACGGCGGTTCCGTCTTTTTCCCCAACGGGGCTAGGGATTCCCCGGAGAGGGACTCCGGGGCGTATGAATGCCACCACAACACATGGTATTCCATCCATATGTGTTAGAGTGTGGCATCGGTATTGGATGCCAAACATACCCTCACCCTCTGTGTTAGGGCTTCACCGGTGTCGGATTCTCTCTAGCGGGTTCCACGACTACTTTTTTTTTTGAAACATTTTCTACTGCAGGGGAGTCCCCCACAGCCCTTTATTGCCATCACAAGAGTTTACAATATTTAAAAATGAACATATAAGGATAGACTAAGATAATCTATCACACACTAATGTAGGGTATTAAGGCATGATGATAAATCCGCAGCTAAGGAAGCACTCTACCTATGCTTAAGCATAAGGAGATCCGAAATGAAGCCAACTTTCCAACCCTTGAAGGAATGTCTCTCAGATTTGAAAATAACTCCATTCCTCTGTTTCCAGATGTTGCAACAGGCAAGAATCACAATCTCAGTGAAACAACAAACCTTTGAAGTTCTTTTTGTCCATGGAAAGATTAGCCAGAACTGTGTTATCACTCCAAGAAATTTGCAGATAGTTCCAAATCCTGGAGCTGAAAACACACTGTAAGAACAAATGTGTCCAATCCTCAAGACAAAGTTTGTTGCAAAGGACACAAAACTCAGTCCCATCAATCTTCCAACTCCTTCTTTTAATCATATCCTTGGTATTAATCCTATCATTTAGGATCAGCGAAGCAAAAAATTTATGCTTTGACATGCATTTGGATTTCCAGATCCACTTAGCCGGTTTATCATCATTCAGTTGAGCAAACTGTAGTTGATAAAATTTACTGGAAGTATATACCCCTTTATTAAAGTTGCAGGACCAGACATCCTTATTATTATTCACCTGAACATTTCCCAGTATGCCTTGAAGATCAATAAATTCTTGAAAAGCCTCATTTGAAAGAGGCAAGTGAAAAGCCTCTAAGATCAGTCAACACTTTCAAATCTCTCACTGAGGCCATCTGATCCTTAGAAAAACAGAACAATCTTGGAAATTTCATTGACAGAGCATGTCCCATCCAAGAATCTTTCCAAAAAAGAAAAGAATATCCATTCCCCACTGTGCAAGAAGAGAATGAACACCAAGTATCAGATAATTGCCTAATACCTTTCCACCAGAAGGATCCACAAGAGGTAACTGCATGAGGAGACGACTGAAAGTAGTAAGCATTCTTGACCAGAGTTACCCAAGGAATATCCACAAAGTTATAAAATTTTGATAGGAATTTGAGTAACAGAGCCCTGTTTTGAATCTAGAGATTAATGACTCCTAAACCACCTTTACATTTTGGTTTACACACCATATCCCAAGCAGCCAGAGAGTTAACTCTTTTCTTGTTTTTATCTTTCCTCCATAAACATCTCCTCCTTGCTTTATCAATAATATCAATGACTCCTTTAGGAATCACTAGTGTGAACATAAAGTATGTGGGCAAGGAGGAAAGAACTGAGTTCACAAGCACCAAGTTGTCACCATATGAGAGGAAAGAAACTGTTGCAGAAAGTCTCCTCTCAACTCTGTCAATGAGAGGAGCAAGATCCTTAATTGATGGCTTAGTGGTTCCCATAGGCAAGCCAAGATAGGTAAATGGCATAGAAGCCACCTTACAGTCCAAGACATTAGCCAAATCAATAGTTTCCTGCTGAGATAAATTTATTGGTATCACTGATGACTTATTGAAATTCATATTTAGAACTGTGAACTGAGCATAAAGGTTAAGTAGATTCTTAAATACCAACAGCTGATCAGGATCAGCAGGCAAGATCACTGAAGTATCATCAGCATACTGAACAAAGGGGTAATCCCCTCCAATAGGAATTGGTCAACGAAGGCTTCCCTCCCTGAGAGCCAAATTAACAATACTTTGAAGGAAATCGCCACCCAGAACATATAGAATAGGTGACAAAGGGTCACCCTGCCTGACCCCTCTTCTGCAAACAAAATGTTTACCAGGAACCCTTCAGAACTCAAAATACGAAGGATGGCACTGTGCTCAATAGTATCAAAAGCTTTCTCAAAATCAATCTTGAAAACCACCACTCTCTGCTTGGACTGTTTACACTGGAAAATGTATTCAAAACACCATGCCACGCAATCCTGAATAGTTCTAGATTTAATGAAACCATATTGATTATCATGGATGCAGCCCAGGATTTTATCTTGGAATCTATTAGCCAGAATCTTTGTGATAAACTTCAGACAAGTGTTGGTTAGGGAGATAGGTCGAAAATCATTCACAGTCTCTGGAGAGTGTGATTTTGGAATAAGAGTAATAAAAGAGCCATTAATACTTTCCAAACAAATCCTTGCACTATGGAATTCATTGCAAAGTTTGATAAAATCATCTTTTATAATACTCCAACAATGTTTAATAAACCAGTGAAACCATCAGGACCAGGAGCACGAGCAGGTTTGAGGTGTTTAACCACACCCTCCACTTCCTCAACAGAAAAAGGATTTGCAAGATCCTCTAAGCCCTCAACCATGGGCAAGAACTGAGATAAATCAATATTAACAGTGGGTGGGCAAGAGACACCCATTCTGATTTTGAAACAAGACCAAAATGCAGCAGCTTTCTCCTGGAGATCCACCAGTATATTCCCTGAAGCGTCCGAAATGGAGGGAATTGCATTTTGTCTAAACCTCTCAGTGGCTCGGGCATGAAAATATTTAGTGTTTTCACCAGAAATCTTAGCCCAGCGAATGGTACACATTTGTTTCCAATATTCACACTGCAAAGATAATAATTTCTTTATATGCTTCTTAACAATCAGTCTGAAATTGATCTCTAGAACACTCAGAGATCTCTCATCTTCCAGCTGATCAAAAAAAGAATCACTTTACTACTCATCTCAATAAGTAATTTCAATTGAGAGAGATTCCTTCCCCAATCCTTTAGGGCATATCTAAGATTTTTCAATTTTGCTGTGATTCTGGTGGTGATCGATTTGGCCAGGACAGGGGTATTCCAAATTTTGGTCACTAGGTCCAAAAACCCAGGCTGATTTATCCAGTGATTCTCAAATCTAAAAATCTTTGCCTTTGGAATGTTTGTTCCAATTTTGATAGTGGAGGGAAAATGATTGGAAGTAATCTTGGACATGGGCATTACCAAGGTGTTAGGAAAATCCAAAGTCCATTGACAGGATGTGAAAAACCAATCCAGCTGAACAAGCAAAGGATCCTTTTGCATATTAGACCACGTATAATTTCTACCCTTAACAGGCAATTCCAATACACCCAAATGGCTAATGACATCATTAAAAATGAAGATATCATTTAGGTCAGCCCCTGGCTTATTCATATTATCCAAGGATCTAATAAAATTGAAATCCCCAAGAATCAACCAATTCTGATGTAATGGGATGGAAAGGTTGTATAACCAGTTGACAAACTCATCTCTTTCCACATCTTTGCAAGGACCATAAACATTCACTAGAAACCAAGTAACAGAGTTATGAACCGAGGTGAATTTGAAATGAATGTCAGAACGATGCACTTTCAATAATTCTCCATTGAAAATGGAGCTATTCCATAGCACAATTAAGCCCCCAGAAGCTCCAACAAAAGGAGAAAAAACAAATTGATCAAACCTCTTAGGACAGAATGACCTAATAAAAGAATGATCAAAATCCTGGCATTTAGTTTCTTGGAGGCATATTACGGAGGCATGACTTTCCTCAATTTTGTTATAAACAGCCTATCTTTTAGATTTATCATTCAAACCTCTAACATTCCAGTCAAAAACAATCCAATCCAAATGCATTGAAGATGTACTATCCATTGAAGACTGATATTAATAATAAACCATGTTGGCCAACATAAATGACCAACAGAGAGAAAACCAGATAGTAGCAACCTTGACTATATATCAATACATTGTAATTCCAGGATATATAACAAAATGTAATAACAAGGTCCAAGACAAACTCCAGGGGCCAACAAGGCCCAATAAAAGAAGAAGGCCCACTAATCATCAGAACTTGATGGGCTTGTGGGCTTCTTCGGAGCAGCTTCAAGCTTCTCCACCGTCAGTTCAGAGTCATCAATCTAAAGCATTTTTCCCGCTCTCCTCAGTATGGCAACAGGCATGATGGGTGGCACACCATCAGCAGTAGCCTGAGGACGTGAAGATTTAGCTTTTTTCCTTGGTTCAGGCTTGTCAGATCCAGGCAGAACCCGGAAGCTTGCGTTCTTAGCTAAGCTCCTCGTCACACGACGCTCCTCAAGGACTAAAGGAGTTTCAGCCTTTCGCGCCGTCTTCTTGGAGGCAGCAGGCACAGGTGTAGCCGGATTATACTCGAGCAACAAAGGAACATGCACAACAGAGATCTCCACTGGCAGCAAGGAGGACATAAATTCAAACCTCCTGTCAAAAATGAACCTGGCTTTGTGTTCCTGAAAGTATCTGGACCACTCCACAACAGGGTTAGGCAGGAGCACTCTCATAATCTGGACCTCATCCTCCTGAACTACAGCGTCCACCTGAACTGGTGGAACAAAAGGAACAGTGGCCAATTGATTATGCTCCACTTGCTGCTGCAGCTCAATAAAATGTTCAGGTCCTTCCGGCCTGACAGCATTTACCGAGTCAACCGTCGCACCTGAAAACTGAATAGATACAGATGATTGTACTTGTTCAGGTTCTGGTGGCTGATCGACCGGGCCATCTGGTCCAGCATTCTCTCTTTGTGCCTCAATATTCCAATTGCCCCACCCTTCCTGTTGCTGCTCAGGGACAACCGGCGGCACCCATGCATCTTCAACAGGAGCAACAGGTGCACCGAAAACTGGGTGCAGATTACCATTATCAGGAACAGAGGACTCATCCCCAGGCAGAATGTCAGCTGCATCATTGTCCAGAATATAGACAGGAAAAGTCCAGGAAACAACATGTCCCCCGTATCGCTGCACTTCTCGAATAACAATTGATCTCGGAATATCAGCTGCTCCTCCATAAGAGAATTTGAGGAGAGTGCGAACAGGAGAAGCATCCTCCCGCCACCAGGACCTCAGCTTCCCAAATTTGGATACCACCTCACGAAGAAAATCATCCGTGCGGTAATCCATGTGCAAATTCAGAATCATGATCCACCCAGTCCTAGTGTAAACAATTGCTCTTAAATTCTCCCCCTCATCATGCCTAACGAAAGTAAGCATTCTACCATCTGGGAAAATAAACGGAACCGAACTGACCAAGATATCTCTGGCCACCTGATCTGCCAAGCGGTACAAGCCAACTCCAACCGCACTTTCCGAGAAGGAGATTACCTGCAAGTTGTGCTCTTGGAAGATGTGATCTACAATCAGTTGTAGGACATCATCAATCTCTTCAACAGGTGGCCGGGGAACAAGCTAAGCAATAGCCCAAGATTCATGGCGTCTGGCAGGGGCCATGTCGGAGGTGATGTAGACTCGAGCAGGCCGTTCCTCATCCGCCCAAGGCTCCAGGATATGCATCCCCGCCGGGAGGAACCTAGTAGGATCATAGGGAAAGTTCGCCATCGACAATGGTGGTTCCGAATCAGTAGCAGAGGCAGGGGATAGAACAAGGTGAGGACACTCCTCGTTTTTGACTGCCGTCGATTTAACTACCCATCGAAGAGTTCCATTAAGTCCCGGGCAGTTTTTGCGGATATGGCCCGAACGTGAACAAGACCAGAACCGAATTCGGCTCGTACAATTTTCTGTTGCATGTTTAGCTGAGAGACAGTTAGAACGGGGCCACACCTGGGCCGCCATCTTATCAATTAATTTAGCAAAACCGTCATCGACGGTAGTGGAGGCAGAAGCAGGAGCCACAGGAGGAGGTTCCTTTACAGATGAAGCAACAGAAAATCCTGGCTCAAAAGAACCAAACTTAATGGCAGGTAGAGCAGAATCAATATCCTTAACCACAACATCCGTATAAGAATCATCGGACTCCTTGGTCTGGTTAATAATTGGTTTATGAATAACTAAATTATTCCGTGGGATGTACCGGTTATTAATTACCTTTTTCTTTTTCCTCGAGACCAAAGTCCACTCCTTATCCTGATCATCATTCCACTTCTTTAATTCAGAAACCCAATTAGGCCCGCCAAAACTCCAGAGATGAAAATAACACTTGAAGTGAAAGCAATTAAACCATTTAATTTTCATGATGTGAAAACAAACCTCCTTGGAGGAAACCACAAAAGAGAAGACCTGATCATGAAGGCATTTAACATTGAGCGAGCCATAATAACCACCAATAGCTGCCTCGAGAGCCAATGCAACAGTGTCTTCATCAATATTAAAAGAAGCACGTCCAAAAGAGACCACCAATTTAAAAGCACCATACTTCTTAGAGGCATGAACATCCGATTCGAAAAGCAATCGGACTTCTTTAGCCAATGCAAGACCTCTAGAAAAATCCAGGTCTAAAACCCTAGCCGCATGAACCAAACCCACAGAAGGGTCAATTGGATTCCGATCCAACAACGGGATCAATGAGTTGACATCCAATATTGGAACAATCACATTAGAATATATCCAATAGAGAGCCATTGCGAGGCACCAAGTGATCCTGAACCTTGGTACGATGACACGCAAATTAGATCTCAGATCCTGGATGAACATTTTCACGTACCTTGAGAAAACGTTGATCAAGCATAAAGCCTGCTTGATCGAAAAGTTGAATCTTCTTGTCTTTCAGATCCAAAATAATAAATCCCACGTAGATGGGATTGAACTTCAGATCCAGGTCAGAGGAGAAGAGCGCCCTCCAACGCCAACAAGACGGAGAGAAGAGAGACTTGGCCTTGGACATAGTGAAGGAGAGGTGGGCGACAATACCGGAGTGGCAATTGTCAGAAGAGAGAGGCTAAAACCCTAGATCACCATGAGATCTCCATGGGCGCCGCCTAGGGAGTTCATAGAGCACTCTCAAGTGATCTTTTCCACGACTACTTAGAGCCCGAAACTCCCGGATTTGACAGAATGAGGGAAATCTTGCCAAGAGGTTGGCCCTACCATTGACTTGGGTGTTCCATGGGCCTAATACAACACAACCAAGCAATTGGTTCCACCTTTCTACCACCTTCCGACTCACGTAGAGGGGCCAGAACGGCAGTTCCGTCTTTTTCCCCATGGGGCTATGGTTTCTCCGAAGAGGGGCTCCGGAGCATCTGAATGCCAGCACATGGTATGCCATACCGTGTGTGTTGCCATATCATGTGTGATATGGAGTGTGGAAAGTGTCTTGGATGACCAAGATTCCCTCATTCTCTTTGTTAGGGCTTCTTCGACGTCGGGTTCTCTCTGGCGGGTTCCGGGACTACTTAGAGCCGAAACTCCCGGATCTGGCGGAACGGGGGAAATCTTGCCAAGAGGTGGCCCCTACCATTTAATTTGGTGTTCCTTGGACCTAACCTAACACAACCGAGAAATCGGTTCCACTTTGCTAACCCCTTCCGGCTCATGTACGCGCGCGGAGAGGCCAGAACGGCGGTTCCGTCTTTTTCCCCAACGAGGCTAGGGTTTCCCCGGAGAGGGACTCCAGATCGTATGAATGCCACCGCAGCACATGGTATGCCATACCATATGTGTTAGAGTGATGCATGGGTATTGGATTCCAAACATTCCCTCACTCTTTGTGTTAGGGCTTCACCGGCGTCGGATTCTCTCTAGCGGGTTCCACGACTACTTAGAGCCCGAAACTCCTGGATCTGACAGAAAGAGGGAAATATTGCCTAGATGTTGGCCCTACCATTGACTGCGTGTTCCTTGGGCCTAATACAACACAACCAAGCAATTGGTTCCACCTTGCTACCCCCTTCCAGCTCACGTAGAAGGGCCAAAACGGCAGTTCCGCCTTTTTCCCCAAGGGGCTATGGTTTCTCCGAAGAGGGGCTCCGGAGCGTCTGAATGCCAGCACATGGTATGCCATACCATGTGTGTTTCCATACCATGTGTGATATGTAGTGTGGCAATTGTCTTGGATGACCAAGATTCCCTCATTCTCTTTGTTAGGGCTTCATCGGCGTCGGGTTCTCTTTGGCGGGTTCCAGGACTACTTAGAGCCCGAACTCCCGGATCTGGTGGAACGGGGGAAATCTTGCCAAGAGGTGTACAATACCATTTACTTTGGTGTTCCTTGGACCTGACCTAACACAACCAAGAAATCGGTTCCACTTTGCTACCCCCTTCCGGCTCATGTAAACGCGCGGAGAGGCCAGAACGGCGGTTCCGTCTTTTTCTCCAACGGGGCTAGGGTTTCCCCAGAGAGGGACTCCGGAGCGTATGAATGCCACCACAACACATGGTATTCCATACCATTTGTGTTATAGTGTGGCATGGGTCTTGGATGCCAAACATTCCCTCACTCTCTGTGTTAGGGCTTCACCGGCGTCAGATTCTCTCTAGCGGGTTCCACGACTACTTAGAGCCCGAAACTCCCGGATCTGACAGGGGGAAATCTTGCCAAGAGGTTGTCCCTACCATTGACTTGGTTGTTCCTTGGGCCTAATATAACACAACCAAATAATTGGTTCCACCTTGCTACCCCCTTCCGGCTCACGTAGAGGGGCCAGAACGGCAGTTCCGTCGTTTTCTCCAAGGGGCTATGGTTTCTCCGAAGAGGGGCTCCGGAGCGTCTGAATGCCAGCACATGGTATGTAATACCATGTGTGTTGCCATACCATGTGTGATATGGAGTGTGGCAAGTGTCTTGGATGACCAAGATTCCTTCACTCTCTGTGTTAGGGCTTCACCAGTGTCGGGTTCTCTCTGGCGTGTTCCAGGACTACATAGAGCCGAAACTTCCGGATCCGGCGGACCGGGGGAAATCTTGCCCAGAGGTGGGCCCTAACATTGACTTTGGTGTTCCTTGTACCTAACCTAACACAACCAAGAAATCGGTTCCACTTTGCTACCCCCTTCCGGCTGATGTACGCGGACTGGCTAGAACGGCGGTTCCGTCTTTTTCCCCAACGGGGCTAGGGTTTCCCCGGAGAGGGACTCCGGAGCGTATGAATGCCACCACAGCACATGGTATGCCATACCATATGTGTCATAGTGTGGCATGGGTCTTGTATGCCAAACATTCCCCTCACTCTCTGTGTTACGGATTCACCGGCGTCGGATTCTCTCAAGCAGGTTCCAGGACTACTTAGAGCCCGAAACTCCCAAATCTGACAGAACGTGGGGAATATTTCCAATAGGTGGGATCTACCATTGTCTTGTGTGTTACTTGGGCCTAACCTAACACAACCAAGCAATTGGTTCCACTTTGTTACCCCCTTCCGGCTCATGTACGTAGAGAGGAGAGAACGACAGTTCCGTCTTTTTACCCCAGCGTGTGGCTAGGGTTTCTCCGGAGAGGGGCTCCGGAGCGACTGAATGCCACCACAATAAATGGTATGACATAACATGTGTGTTATAGTGTGTCATGGGTCTTGGATGCCGAATATTCCATCACTATTTGTGTTAGGCCTTCACCGGCGTCAGATTCTCTCTCGTGGGTTCCAGGACTACTTAGAGCCCGAAACTCCCGGATCTATCGGAACGAGGGGAATCTTGCGAAGAGGTGGGACCTACCATTGCATTGGGTGTTCCTTGGGCCTTACCTAACACAACCAAGCAATTGATTCCACTGTGCTACCCCCTTCTGGCTCACGTAGAGGGGCCAGAACGACAGCTCCGCCTCTTCCCCAATAGGGCTAGGGTTTCTCCGCACAGGGGCTCCAAAGCATCTGAATGCTACCTCAACACATGGTATGCGCCATACCATTCGTGTTAGCTAGAGTGTGGCATGGGTCTTGGATGCCCAAGATCCCCTCACTCTCTGTATTAGGGCTCATCGTCGTCAGATTCTCTCTCTAGCGGGTTCCATGACAACATTAGAGCCCAAAACTCCCGGATCTGACGGAACGGGAGGGGGTGGGTAGGGTGAATCTTTCCAATACGGTGGGCCCTACCATTGCTTTGCGTGTTCTTTTGTCCTAAACTAACACAATCAAGAAATTGATTCCACTTTGGTACCCTTCCGCCTCACGTAGAGGGGCGAGAAGTGCAGTTCTGTCTTTCCCCCCAACGGGGCTATAGGGTTTCTCCGGAGAGGGGCTCCGGAGCGTCTGAATGCCACAAAATCACATGGTAGGACATACCATGTGTGTTAGAGTGTGGCATGGGGGTCTTGGATGCGAAAGATTCCCTCATTTTCTGTGTTAGGGCTTCACCGGCGTCAGATTTTCTCTAGCGGGTTCCAGGACTACTTAGAGCCATAAACTCCCGGATCTATCGGAACAGGGGGGAATATCGCCAAGAGGTGGGCTCTACCATTGTCTTGGGTGTTCCTTGGGCCTAATCTAACACAACCAAGCAATTGGTTCCACTTTTCTACCCCCTTCCGGATCACGTAGAGGGGCCAAGGGTAGTTCGCCTTTTTCCCCAACGGGGCTAGGGTTTGTCCGGAGAGGGGCTCCAGAGCGTCTGAATGCCACCAAATCCCATGGTATTCCATACCACGTGTGTTAGAGTGTGGCATGTGTATTGCATTCCCAAGATCCCCTCACTCTCTTTGTTACGGCTTCACTGACGTCAGATTCTCTTTGGCGGGCTCCAGGACTAATTAGAGCCCGAAAGTCCCGGATTTGTCATAACGGGGGGAACCTCACATAATATTTGTATAGATATGATAGGGTTACATCTTGTTAGTCTTAGGCGGGATTCTGACATTCCCCACTTTTAATTACATAGTCATTTGATAACCAATTTCATAGATTGTCAATTTGTTTAAGTCACCCATCATGCATCCGACGGCTAGCAATATTTCTGTCCACGCCCACACGAACTCGCGCGCAGAATTTTCGTGCCACGCCTACCCCAAATTATGGATCAAACTTTGGCGCCGCCCCCACAGCGCGCGCGTCGCCTCTTGCAAAATTTTGCACCTTCCTCTACCCACCCGTGGCCTCTCAACGAAATCCCCCCACCCCTTTTTTTCCATTGACGAAGTTTCCCTCTTTCCTCTCTTTCAACCTCGCCGTGTAGCTCTCCCACCTCGCGTCCTTGCCGTCTAGCTTTCCGTCCCGCTCCCACACGTCACCGCGTAGCTTTCCGTCCCGCTCTCCCACCTCGCCGCGTAGCTCCGTCCCGGTCTAACATTCCCCCATGCGGGTCTTCCACCTTGCCGTGTAACTCGCTGATCGCCGCCCAGCTTTTCCACCTCGTCGTCCGGTATTGCCATCTCGTCGTTCAGGTCTCCGTCCAGATCTTACACCTCGCCGCCAGATCTGCCACCTCGCCGCCTAGCCGCCAGCTCTGCCAGCTCGCCGCCTCGCTGCCAGATCTGCCGCCTCGCCGCCAGCTCTGCCACCTCGCCGCCAGATCTGCCACCTCGCCTTCCAGGTCGCCGTCAAGATCTGCCACCTCGCTGTCCAGCTCGCAGTTCGGCCACCTCGTCACCAACCTCACCTTACATCTAGGTCTGCCACCGCCTAACTAACCTCGCGGCAATTTCCTCGTCGAGGTTTGCCACCTCGTCACTAACCTGAAGGCAACTATCTCATCAAGGCCTGCCACCTTGACTCGTGGAGAGATGGTTTCAGCCATGACTCGAGGACTGCTCAAGCATGCGGCCCGGGCCATGATGGCAGCCAGCACGCGCCGCGCCATCCTATGCACTGGAGGCCTGGTACATGCCGCGCACATGGAGTTGGGAGAGGACGGCTTGCATATGAACCTCGTGTCCCCCGGCAGCGTGGCCACACCGGTGAACATGGCGGTGGCTGGGATAGGTGCCGAGGAGATGGAGGCATGGAGTCTTCTGCACGGGAAGGTGTTGCGCAATAGTGGTTTGCTTCCGGCACCTCCTCACGCAGCGGCCAGCAGGCCCCGTTCCAAGCTCCGTTGCGCTTGCATCGACAGGGCGCAGGCCGCCAAGGCGAAGTGCCAGAAGGAGGCAGAGCACGCTCATGTCACCTTCTCCTGCTAGGACTCGGAACTTTCGCTTCCTCTACGACCGTGTCGCCGAGCTCTATGCCGAGCTGCTCAAGTCCGAGCTTGAGCACCTGAGCTCTACCGGCAAGGTCGAGCTCGCCCCATCCTGCTCCACGAGACCATCACACGTCGAGCCCGGAGTACGAGTACCCAGCATCTCCGACCAGTAGTACGCGTACCGCGTTCGCAACCAGCCAGCTCCACCGCGATGTGCTCGTGCCGGCCGCGCAAAGTCTTGGAGCTACCGGAGGTGTACATGACCGCGGGAAAGTCGCACTGGTGGAGAACAAGGCAGTAGCACCGGTTTGTAAGGGCCTTTGGACTCGGATACAAATCCGGTGCTACGTATCCGGGACTAAAGGCCCCCCCCCTTAGAACCGGTCTGTCAGCAACCGGTTCTAAAGGCCTCCACGTGGGCGCCGAAGAGCGCGAGCAGGCGGAGGACCTTTAGAACCGGTTGGTAACACCAACCGGTCCTAAAGCTTTTTTTTCTCTTTTTTTTTCTTTTCTTTTCAGGGTTTCCGATTCCGTATTTAGGGTTTAGGGTTTAGGGCGTGTTCCGTATTTTCAGGGTTTCCGTTTACGTGTTTCCGTTTAGTCTTTCCGTTTCCGTGTATCCGTGTTTCGTTTTTTACGAACACGGAATCGGAAAACACGTAATCGGAAATACGTATCCGGAAACACCGATTCCGTGTTTGCGGTTAAGTGTTTCCGATTCCGTGTTTGCGGTTAAATGTTGATGCACCAAATAAAAGTACATATATATATACATGTAACACGAAGTAATCGACCGAGAATTACATAATCTGAATTTCGTTTTCAATAGCTGTATACTTGCATAGAGAAGGGAGCTGGCTATTGGTTCATAGAATGGAAAAATTCTCCGTCTTCTGCTATGACTTGCGTGAGAGGAAATCCTGCCAATTCCTCTGCAATAGCCTTGCAACGGATGATTGGTTTGAGCTGCGCCCGCTTTCGTGGCATCTTTAAAAGAAGTAGATGAAAACAATTAAGTTATGAACCAAACTAAACAAAATTAATGGCAACATAAATAAAGTTGTGAAGATCCGGTTACGTACCTCTAGATTTCTGGAAGTACGGGATTTCTCATTGATCGTCCTGTGAATGAACTCGCAAAGTATCCACAAATAATCAGTTCCCTGTTGTTGCGGGGCTTTATATACGAGAAACATAATCAAAAAATAATAATCAAGAAAGGTAATGGTATTGAAATCAGGGTACGTAGTACTACTTACTTTGTTAATCTGAAAGTGGAGTTTGTCTGCCCATGTACCGGGTTCTTCCTTGATGAACATTTGCCAAACCCTGGGCGACAAAAGAAAAATGAATAGAAGAGTTAATTATTACTTACTTGATATCAGGAAATGAACGAAAAAGAGGCCGATGAACGAAAGAGGCCGATATATATATACTTTTGAAGCATCTGACGCGCGGTCTTCCATGTGTCAGCGCCCAGGTTAACGAGTCCCAGACTTCAACTTGTCCTTTATCGATTCTAATGATGAACAATATGAAGTGGCCGCTGCGCACGTGTACACACGCAGTCATGCATACTCATCAATTACACTTAACATCAGGTAAGCAAAATGGAATGTCTACAAGACAGTAACACACTCACTTGAATCTGTAGGGCCAAAGTATTTCTTTTTTGGTACTTTGTCGCTTCAAAAACCTTAGCAAATCATCCGGAGTATCCTTGTTGAACCTTTCTATGTTTTGATGATACGAATATGGGTCAATGAACCCAAAGTCCCAGATTCCTGCTAGCCTGCATTCACAATCTTCATTCTGCATAGTAGCGTACAAAAAGAATGTCGTGAGTGATAATTATACGGGCAACGAACGCGAGCTTAACTAAATAATTAAATTACACAAATAAATCACTTACAAACAGTAGCAGCTGAGGATAGACTTGTCGAGGGCACGTTGATTGTACATCTGGAAGAAATCATCGAACCCAAGCTCGACACCGTAATCTCCGAAGTAGTGTTGATCCTGAACTTGAGCCATGATACAATCTCTCTTCTGCCTTGCGGCCTCCAAGTACCAATCATGTAAACTCCGTAGTTGGGTTGTTAGAGCAGTAGGATTTTCGACCAGAGGGTGCCCGGGCTTGTATGTATATACCACATCAGCAATAGCGTAACCTACGTCGCCCATGCGTGGACCGGACACTGAAGCCTGGTCAGATAAGACCTTGAGCGGGGCAATTGACCGTGCTTCTTGTTGTCCGAGCTGGGGAACTTGTTTCCCGCATTTCATCTGCTCCGCCTGCTTCATCTCCTCTGTCTGCTTCATCTGTGCGGTGTGCGTCTTCTCAATGTACCGTTCATAGTCTGAAAGGGGCGGCGGTGGCGACGGTGCAGGATAATATAAGTTGTCGATGGTCCGCTCAGTTTTCCACTTTGGGATGTCCTTCAGAGTTTCCTTCCAGACGTCTGGGGGGGCTTCAGGGGGAAACCGTGCGAACCATGCTTGGGTTTTGGCTTTCACGGCATCGCTTAGTTCCTCCAGAGTCATCAGGCCTGGTAACTGCGGGGGAGTCTCGACTTTCTTGGATTTCCTTGGTCTCTTCTTGGGAGGAGTCCTGTTTCTTCTGAACTGCAGCTTCCACTTTGCCGTACCCGTAGTGGGCGCGTCCGTCGGCTCACGGGAGTGCACGGGCGATGGACCCTCGGCCTCGGGCTCCCAATCTGCGTTGTGGGGTGGACTTGGAGGTGCGTTGGGGGGTGGACTTGGAGGTCGTGCATTCTCTGTACGAAAGTGAAAAAACTATTAAAAATAAGCTTACATGTGGTGCAACATTCAGTAATTGATGGAGGTATGGTGCATTTGTACCTGGAGGAGTCGGTGGCCTTGGCGCCGAGTTAGGAAACACGATGTGTTTCTTATTCCACAAGATGATACCAAGCTCCATTTCTCCCAGTGTCTTCTCGCCTTCACCTCCAGGAATATGGAGCTCAATTGAATGGCATCCCGGCGTAATTGTTGACAACCCGACACGAGCATGGGATGCTGGAATCTGACCACCATGGTAGGTTGCTCCAGGTTGATTCGGTAAAGCATAGCCTGACGCCACCCTGAAGGATATGTTCCCCATTGGCATATGTATCTCACAGTTTGTCTTCTCCGTCATATCATCCACGGGGTAGTGAGGCGCCGACGGTTCGACTGCACGACCTTCTTCTAGCTACAGGTGCGTGGAACCCACGCTGCTTCTATGCTGAGATGGGACGGCATCTGCTACATGATCGTCTTGTATTTGCAGCTGATCAGGTGCAGGACGATGTTCTACCTCCTCTTCAGTGTCAGGTATAGGGTGTCCCCTTTCTTCAAGAGAAAATCCACCTTTTCTTCTAATGTCGATATCCGTTCCATCGCCCTTTTCTTGCTTCTATCACGGCTTCTGTAAGTGCCAATGTCCGCTGCAAACCCTTGGCTCCACGGGGTAGAGGCTCCAAAGCCTCGTGTTCGTCCCCACTTTTCGGGGTTTCCGAGTGCCCTCGTCAGCTCGTCGTTCTCTCTATCGGGAACAAAAGTTCCTTTTCGAACATCTTCTATTGCCTTCTCTAGTTCTGCTACGACCTTTGTTATTTTTTCCGACCATGGTCCCTCCGCAACAATCATCCCAGTCTCAGCGTCCCAACGTTGCCCCATGCGCGAACAACCAGAACTTGGACCTATCGGGCCAGTCATGTGTCGTGGAATGATACCTCTTTTCACAAGCGCAGCTTCATAGCTTCGCCACCTAGGCAGGGCAGTCATGTAGCCACCTGACCCCAAAATATGGTGATATTTCTTCTTCTTCGCATTCTCCGAATTTGTGGCCGATCGGGATGCAAAGACACCCGATTTCTTGCACGCCTTAAAATCATCCCAAGCGTCTCTTATCTTCACTAGGTTCCCAGTGAAAACTGGATCTTCGTCCTTATATTTCTTCCACAGTTCTTTCTTCCACCTATGGAATTGTGTGGCCATCTTCTTCAAAGCCCACTGCTCGACTTTCTTCTTCTTATCAGCGTTTCGCAAAGAATTTTTTTCAATCTTTCATCGACATAACTAGCTCCAACGTTGGCCCCGGTCTTCGGCTTATTCCATTCTATTAAGTTGATCGGGACCAGGTCTCTTACAACAACTCCGCACTGATTTACGAATTTGCGATAAGTTTCTAGGGGCTGCAGTGGTTTGCCATCAGCAGCAACTCTATCGATCGGGAACGTTGCGGTATCTTTCAACCTTGCGGCCGGGCCTCGTTTCGACTTTGTCTCAGTACTTGCGCTAGCTGTTCCGGAGGGCGCATAAACGGGAAAATAATGATTTGTTAGTAAGTGCAATACAAATTAATTGTTGCGTGAACAGTGACTTGAGATATACATTGGCAGAGTTTGTTCTGGAGGGCACTTCTTCATCCTCGACGTTGTCGTCGTCATCATCTACTACATCTTCTATATTCTGAGCTCCGTCACCGGAGTCGTTCAAAAATTGATTGCTAAACGCCTGTCCACCGTCGTCATCACGATATATGGCCGTTGCATTATTAAAAATCATCTCGCACATGTATCTTTCCTTCTCCGCCTCACCCATTCCCGCGAGCTTATCGGCGTGCGGATCATGTGCAGGTTGTTGGGGATCCATAGCTCAACACCTGCTAGTAAAATTTATAAAATGAAGAACACTTAGCGAAATTTTCATCGGGCACTTGGCAAAATTATTTCATCGGACAGTAATAAAATAATAGTTCTGGACATATTAATGAAATAATAGTTCTGGACACACCAAGAGTTACATAGCTCGGGTTAATTTTTTTAACCCTAATACATCACGATCGAATAATATCACTTATACATAGTCTCGTGACATCTCTCAAAATAATTAACTCCGACCGGGTCCTAAGTCGTGGGGTGCTGAGTTACGGGTGCTACGTATCCATAGATAAGGAACCCTCATAGGGTCATAGCTCACGTGGTAAGGAACCCTCCGAATAATCGACCAACTGCTGCTATACTGCCTATCGAGCAAGTACATGTAGCGACGGACGTGCTCGTCCTCCTCCCTGATACGCTGTTGTACCACCTCCTCAGGGGCCGGCTCTCTCCGCACCGAGCGTGGCCCACGCGATGACCACCAAAGAATATCCGGGTCGACCACGTCACCCGGATTTCTCACCAAGCCGCGTGCCCCAGTACTAAGGAGCTCCCAGTGCCTGGCGGGGGCCCAGTCCCGGACATCGCCCGACGGGTCCAACATAGACATGAACTAAAAACATGCCCGGACTAAGTAAATATTCCATAATTAAGTAAAATAGCTTAGTGTTTCTAACTTAGTAAAAAATAGTAAATTGAGAAATATGACAGAAATAAGATGAAAGTTAAACAGGAACAAAATGGTAACTTAGTAAAATTTCTTAACTTAGTGCAATTATTCTAACTTTCTGAAATTTTCTAACACTAACTTAGTGAAATTTTCTAACACACTAACTTCTAACACAAAAATTCTAACACTAAACAAAATTGTAAAAACAAATTAAAGCACTAAAAAAAATCTAACACTAACTCTAAAAATTTCTAACACTAACACTAACTCTAAAAAAATCTAACACTAACTCTAAAAATTTCTAACACTAAATTCTAACACTAACACTAACTCTAAAAAAAATCTAACACTAACTCTAAAAATTTCTAACACTAACACTAACTCTAAAAATTTGTCGCACCCGGACTTCTAAAGGATACTCGCCGTTCCGTTGAACAGTAGTAGATTGGATTACGGGGCTTACCGGCACCCGCGTCCTCTTACGATTAGGCCAACACACGTATGTGTGACAACCAACCCCTATCTGTTCAGCGTCGACGTAAACTATCCCATAGAAATCAGGACACTACCATTGACGTACTTCATACCATACACACATGGTACGTCAACGGCTTGTAACAGAATGATAGCACAACATATCTCTAAGACACAAAAGATTGAAATAAGTTGCAAATGGCTCTCACTAGAGCAGAGATAGCAAATACGATCATCCAGAGGACACATGTCCCAACATAACATCATTACATCACAGCGGAAGCATTCAAAGGGGTCTGAGTACAGACAAATCCAAATAGGCTTAAGAAGCCGGAAACTGAAATAAAGACGGAGCCCATCCACGTAGTCTCGGATCCTGCCCGGGTCCGCTACCTACTCGTCAGCAGCCTCGTCAAACTCCACGTAGTAGCCGTCGCTGGGATCCTCGTAAGCGTAGTCTGCGGAAACCACAGCCCCAAAGGGGTCAGTACATAGACGTACTGGCAAGCAAGACTCACAGTTCACCAAAATGTAGCCCGTCAACACCAAGCACAGATGCCTTGGGTGCAACGGAAGGAAAGGGATATAAAAGATGCTGCAACTGGCTGCGCTAACCAACTACAGAGATTCTACCACCTCCGGTTAACAGAAAGAAGATAAGATCGAGTATTGTAACCAACTAAAAGATAACTTCAAACAAACCCATCCTGGATCTCGCCCCTTATCCAAAGAAGCAATCCGAGGATAACTCACACAGTTGGATTAAAGATGAATCAAGTTATTGTGTCAATAATCCTATTACTAGTCAAGTTGTTAATCACGGGGTGTGAGATTGTGAATCATTAGGTTTAAGTTGTCCTGAGTACTTGTTAGCCAGTACTTTCACCAAGTTAACCATAACCGCGGAAAACATGGCTTCTCGAGAAGATTATCCCTGCAGGGTTGCACCAATTTGGCCGTACACGTATGAATAACCCGCCGGATGGAAAGGCCCTTCCACCAAGCGGGGCACTCAACACAACTCAACTCTTCTTCGCATCAAGCCCAAAGCACCTTGGGCGCACGGCTAATCGAGCCCAGAAGAAAATGGACCCTCATAGCACTCTAAGAACGTGTCCCCCCTATATGCCGACTACAAATATTCCACCCTGCGCTGGGCTCGCAAAAACATGCATGCGGCAAATGGAAAACACGAACTAAATGAGATGATTTGGACGAGATGCGAATCGAATCAAATTGAGGGGGGTGCCCATACTCGCTTCCCACATGCGGGTAGTGCGCTCATCATGGATCAGTAGACAAGACCCTTTTCCTATTAGGGTCGACACTAGCAGGCCTCAAAACCACACAGGGCCTCCTGCCGGTGCCTTATCATCAAATTATTATTTAACAATAACATTAGCATGATTGATTGCTTAAACATCGAGCCCCCAGAACATAATAAAAATATAGTAACTGAAAGTAACGGGTAACAGACTCGAGCAAAACAACCTGAGCATGCTAGTAAGACACTGGCTCAATCAATAGGGTTGTAGGAGTGGTGGTGAGGCAATATCAGGGTTGAGGGATTCATGTGATAGGTTCGTACAGAAACAACTACTACTAAGGCTAGCAGAAATAGACAACGGAAAGTATCGGTAACCAAGGTTGAAAGGAACACAATGGTTCATGTGAGTGATAACTTGCCTGCAAACTCAGCAGTCGGGTACTGAGCTAGATCCTCAGAAGGGGTGCTATAAAGATTGTCTGTCTCAACGTCGTCGTCTATCCGAGAAGAAGCAAACAAACAAGGCAGAAATATAAACAATCAATATCATGGCATAGTGCACAATCATGGGATGATGCATGTCAATTTAATAGATGCATCAAAATAAACTAAGTGACATGGTAACACAATTTAAATCGACCCATCTGCAATGAGATTGCATATGGAAAAGGTCCATGGATTAAGGTGGAAACAAATGATCTACAATTTAATTACCATGTGAGAATTTATTACCATGATGCATGCATGATTATAACAACAAAATAACAACAAAAGATGCAAGTGGAAAAGGAATTTAACAAGTTTGGAAATTATTTATTAAGTTGGAAATTTTTGGTTACTTAAACATGTCACACAAGCATTTGTTGTTTTCATCAATTTAAAGTGTTCAAAACAAATAACAAAATTCATATTTGAAAATAATACCAAATTTTAGTTGGATTACATGTTTCAAATTTTGAAATAGGAGTTAGGATGAATTTATTATGACTTAAACAATATTAAACAAGTTTTAATTGAATTTAAAACAAGTTTGAATATTATTTGAATTTTTATTTATTCAAAACATAAATTCAAATTCATATTTGAAAAGTTCATACTTTTCTAGTTTGAAAACATATTTTGCATGTTCAAAAATAATTTATTTTGAGCAAGTTATGATTTTAGCAAAATTTAAATGAATTAAACAAGGATTAAATTATTTAGGCAATTTAAATTATTCAAACCATGAAAAAAAAATTATATTTGAAAAGGTTATTTGAAATAGCATGGAAAACATATTTTATTTGCATTTATTGGATTAAGAATGAATTAGTTATGAATTTTGGCAAATTGCAATTGAATTATTTGAATTCAAATTTGAATTGCATTTTGAAATTTCAAAACAGGAAACAAATGATACCAACAGGTAGACAATTAAATTTAGACCAGCCCACATATTTTATTTTCATTATTTAGAGTTATAAAATAAAAGTTATAATGTTTTTAAAACTAGGGACCAATCTGTTAAATAAAAGGACCAGTTTTGAAAACAGAAAGTTAAAAAAAACGTTTGTTACCACACCCAGGGCTACCCCAGACACTGCCAGGGGGCCCAGGGCCTCGCTGTGCTTGCGTGGCTACCAGGGAGGCTGACAGGGGGCCCTCCCTGTCAGCGCTGCGGGCGAAAAAAGGTTGGGATTTATCCCGTGCGAGGCCAGGGGCTCGAACCCTGAACCTCTCGCTTGCGCGCGCTGTGCCTGACCAGTGCGGTGTTTCATGTTCGTTGTCAGTAACCGAAACGCAGTGAGGATATTATTCAGTCTCGAGTTTAACTGAATTTTCGAGCGCGCTCGACTGAACTTAGCTGACAGAAACGATGACGCCGGCGGCGAGGTGATCGTGGTTGCTGCCGTGGTTGTGCTCGATGTGCTGTGCTGGGGTGGTGGTGATGCGTGCACGGATGCGTGCGCATCAGAGAGGAAGGAGGAGGAGGACCAAGGCTGCTCACCGGCGTCTGTCAACGTGGCAGAGGCTCGGGGAGGCGCGGCCGGCGGCGATGTCGCAGATGGCGGCGGTGATGTAGTTGATCTCCCGGGAATCCGCGGTGTCCAAACGAGAGATGGAAGGGTGGCGGTCTGATCCCCGTGCTTAGGTGGGAGGGTGGAGCGTTGAGGTGGACGGGGCCATGGCGGGTTTAGAGAATTTTGCCGGCGAGGTGGTGGCAGAGAGGTGGGAGAGGTGGCCGCGAGGGGAAAACGGCGGCGCCCGCGGGGAAGAGGTGGAACCTAGGGATTAGGGCTTGCGGCGCGCTGCCCTATGGGTCTTATAGGCCTCGGGATCGCCTCCTGGCCGTCAGTGGGCGTCGTACGGCGACGTGGCACGGCGGATGGGGCGCCGTACGCGTTGAAGACGACGGGGGCGTCTAACCGAACCGATACGCGGGGGTGTTAGCGGGCTGGGCTGCGCGCGCGAGGGATAAAGGTGAAAGGTGGGTTGGGCTGGGTAGTTAGGTGCTGCGCGCGCTGCAGTTTTCCTTTTCTTATTTTTTTTTTGCTCTGCAGTTTTTTTTTGTAGCAAAAGATAATGGAAGCAATTGATGGGTGTTTGAGTTGCTAAAATTTTGGAAAAATTCATGTGAAATTGTTAGTGCAACATCTACCACTTGGCAACTTAAGTTTTTTGAAATTCAAATTTATTTGCTGTTTTTGCACATTGGTTTGAATTGGAATAATTTGCAAATTAATTGATTAATATAGAAAACAACAAACTTAATAGGGTGAACCCTATTATTAATTGGATTAAAAATTATTAGAATAGCTTGGTAGTTTTAATGACTTGGAATTTGGTGCTGTTTGAAAGTTTCTGATTTGAATTTGAATAAGTTGATAATTAATTGATTAATATTGGAAACAAATGTTGTTATTAGGGTGACCCCTATTGATAAAAAAAATAGAACAAATGGGATTAGAATTTGTTTGGTATTTTTATAATTTTCAAATGAGGTGCTGTTTGAAGATGCTTTGAATTTGAAAGCAATTTGGGATTAATTACTTGAAATAAAAGCACCATTTTATTAGTTGATCAAATATGGATTACTTGGAAACAAAAGGGTGTTTGAATTGAACCTTTATTTGAAACAAGATTGTAACATAACAAGTATGAAACACATCATTTGAATTTGTTTGAAATTCAATTATGAAAACAGAATAAAACAGATGCAAAACAACTAGTAACAAATGCAAACAAGGAAATAAACATGATGACATGATGCAATACTTTAATAACAAGAAATCAAACATTCTAAATGGTAGGTTTTCATACTTGGGATGTTACAAAACGCCCCCCCCCCCCCTTGAAGGAATCGCGCCCCGAGATTCCTTACTGAGAAGTGAAAAGGTCCGGATACTTTCAAGAACTTGGTGCTCTTGTTGCGAGTCTTACGCTCGGTCTCATCGAGAATACGAACAGGGTGCTCCTCATAAGATAGATCATCTTGTAGTTCAATGGAATCATGATCAACTGCACGATCTGGATCTTTGAAACACTTCTTGAGCTGTGACACGTGGAACACATCGTGCACCTTGGATAGTTTTTCTGGAAGTTCAAGACGATTGGCATTTTCTGCCCGCCTTGAGAGAATGTTGAAAGGACCAATGTATCTTGGTGCAAGATTTCCTTTCACACCAAAACGATGAGTGCCTCTGAGGGGAGTTACACGGAGATATGCCTTGTCACCAGGTGCATAGATCATATCCCTGTGCTTGCTGTCATAGTAGCTCTTCTGACGAGACTGAGCAATCTTGAGATTGTCACGAATGATACGAACTTTCTCCTCGGCTTCCTTAACAATGTCAGGGCCTAAGAGTGAACGTTCACCAGCTCCAGACCAATTGATTGGACTCCTGCATCTTCGGCCATACAATGCCTCAAATGGTGCCATGCCTAGGCTTGCCTGGTAGCTGTTGTTGTAGGAGAATTCAGCATATGGAAGGCAATCCTCCCATTTCATGCCAAAGGAGAGACCACATGCTCTGAGCATATCCTCGAGAATCTGATTGACTCTTTCGACTTGCCCCTGAGACTGAGGGTGATAAGCTGTGCTGAACAGAAGTTTGGTGCCCAATGCATCTTGAAAGCTTTTCCAGAAATGAGAAGTGAATATGCTTCCACGGTCTGAGCTTATTTCCAATGGAACACCATGAAGAGGAACGATCCTTGCTGTGTAGAGCTCTGCTAACTGGCTAGCTGAGATAGTTTCTTTGACATCAAAGAAGTGAGCTACTTTAGTGAGACGATCAATAACAACGAAGATTGCATCGTTGCCCTTCTTAGACTTTGGAAACCCAGTAACGAAGTCCATTTCAATCATGTCCCACTTCCACTCAGGAATTTTTAGAGGTTGGAGTAGACCTGCTGTTTTCTGATGGACTGCCTTAACACGTTGACAAACGTCGCATTCAGAAACGTATTGAGCAATTTCACGTTTCATGCCAGACCACCAATACAGAGTCTTGAGATTCTGGTACATCTTTGTACTTCCAGGGTGAATTGAGAGAGGAGTTTCATGAGCCTCCTTGAGAATGATATCTTTGAGACTTTGAATCTGAGGAACTGCAATGCGTCCTTCGAAGAACACAGTTCCCTTGTCATCAATTGAGAAGGACTTGAATTTATCATTGCCTTCTTTGATGTGCTCTACAATCTTCTTGATTTCAGTATCACGAAGTTGTTCAGAACGAATCTTGTCCTCGAGAGTTGGACTGGCTGTCAAGCTAGCAAGGTAACCTTGAGGAACAAGACCAAGGTTCAGCTTCTGGAATTCTTCATGAAGTGGAGGTTGGCTTTCCATGATCATGAGATTATTGCAATAGGACTTGCGACTGAGAGCATCGGCCATAACATTAGCCTTGCCTGGAGTGTAAGAAATGGTGAGATCAAAGTCTTTAATCTTTTCAATCCATCTCCTTTGCCTGAGGTTTAGATCTGGTTGAGTGAAGATGTATTTCAGACTCTTATGATCGGAAAAGATTTCAGTTTTGTTACCCAACAAGTATTGTCTCCATTTCTTGAGGGCAAACACAACTGCTGCAAGTTCAAGATCATGAGTGGGATAGTTTTGCTCATGTGGGTTCAACTGACGTGAAGCATAAGCCACAACTTGACGTTCTTGCATAAGAACTGCACCTAGACCTTGGAGAGATGCATCGCAGAATATCTGGAAAGGTTTGGTAGTATCTGGGCCAACCAGAACTGGAGTAGAAGTGAGTTTAGCCTTCAGGAGATTGAAACTCTCATCACATTGTGGAGACCAAACGAACTTCTTGTCCTTCTTTGTGAGATCAGTGAGAGGTTTGGCAATCTTGGAGAAGTTTTGGACGAAACGACGGCAATAGCTAGCCAAGCCAAGAAAACTTCTGACTTGCTTCACAGTCTTAGGGGGTTTCCAATCAACAATTGCCTTAACCTTTTCCGGGTCAATGGCTATGCCTTTGGCAGAGATGATATGACCAAGGTAAGCAACTTCTGGAATCCAGAACTCACATTTGGAGAACTTGGCATACAGACGATGCTCGCGAAGTTTCATGAGAGTGAGACGAAGGTGTCCTCCATGTTCTTCCTCGGATTTTGAGTAGACCAGAATGTCATCGAGATATACCACAACGAACTTGTCGAGGTATTCATGGAAGACAGAATTCATGAGTCTTGAGAACGTTGCCGGTGCATTGGTGAGACCAAAGGACATGACGGTGTATTCATATAGACCGTACCGACTGGTGAAAGCTGTCTTAGGAATATCTTCCTTTCTGATCTTTATTTGATGGTAACCCATCCTCAAGTCCAACTTTGAGAATATTGAGGCTCCAGCAAGTTGATCAAAAAGATCATCGATACGAGGAATTGGATACTTGTTTTTGATTGTTTTCTCGTTGAGAGGACGATAGTCAACCACGAGTCTTTTTGTTTGATCCTTCTTGGCAACAAACAGAGTTGGGCAACCCCAAGCGGAGGAACTAGGTTGAATGTAACCTTTCTCCATGTACATATCGATTTGCTCCTTCAACAATTTTAGTTCAGGAGGAGCTATCTTGTATGGATGCTTAGAGATTGGAGCAGTACCTGGCTCAAGCTCGATCACGAACTCAACTGCTCTGTCCGGAGGCATCCCTGGCAACTCTTCTGGAAAGACGTCAGGGAATTCACAAACCACCGGAACATTTTCAATTGCAGGAAGGGGTTTAGCATCGAGGTTGAACAGCTGAACAGAACTTGATCCATATGGAGAATAGACTATCTGGCCAAAAGGGTGAGAGAGAGTTATTGACTTTTGAGCATAGTCAATTTTTGCTTTGTGGGTCTTCAACCAATCCATGCCCAGAATGACATCAATGTCAGAATTTCCCATCAACATGAGTGAAGCAAGGAATATGCGGCCTCCAATTAGGATTTGATTTTCCTTACTTATCTTGGAAGTCAACATTTGCGGTCCCGGAGAGTGAACAGTCATTTGATTGCTTAGCGGAACCAGAACTAGGTTGTATGCTTTTGCAAAGATCTTTGACACAAAAGAATGCGATGCTCCGGTATCAAACAACACTTTAGCTGGAATAGAGTTTACGGGTAATATACCGGGAACGACGTCAGCAGCTTCCTCAGCTTTGTCGGCCTTGATATGATTCACCCTCGCGGTCCTCCCGACAGGCCTGTTGTTGGAGTTGAAGGCTTTAGCCGGAGGAGCACGAACCATTGCCTGGTTGGTGTTGTGGCGAGGAGGTGGAGGTAGCTGCCTCTGAGTGCACTTATCAGCATAGTGTCCAGTCTCCTTGCACTTGTAGCAAGTGACGACACGAGGAGGACCTGGCCTTGGCTGCCCCATTGGAACCCTCTGACTCTGCATCTGAGCTGGGTTGGGTGGGCGGGGAGCAAAAGCCTGGAGAAGCTTGGGCATATGGAGCCCGAGTGACAGCAGCATTTGGCACCCAGATGCGGCGCTTCTGCGGAGGGGTGGTCATGTTGGAGGAGGAACCACCCTCACGTGAGTGCTTGCGGGACTCCTCGAACGCCTTGCGCCCATTTTCCTCATTGAGCGCGGTGTTCACGAGCTCCTCGAAGTCCTTGCACTTGATGTTGGTGAGAGCGTACTTCAGTTCCGGGTTAAAACCTCGGCGGAACCTTGCCATCTTCTTAGCCTCAGTGGACACCTCATCACCAGCGTATCGAGCGAGACGATTGAACTCGTTCTGATAGCCAATGACGTCCAGCTTGCCCTGCTTGAGAGAGCAAAATTCCTCACGCATCCTTTCCATGAGACCATCTGGGATGTGGTGCTTCAGGAAGGCATCCTTGAAACATCCCCAGGTGATAGGATAGCCAGCTCTCATGGTCTGGTAGTTCTCCCACCAAGTGGCTGCCTGACCCTTCAGTAGGTAGGTGGCATACTTGACTTTGTCTTCCTCGGCAACGTGAGCAATGTCCAGAGCCCTGGCCATCTCCCCGATCCAGTCATCAGCATCCAGAGGCTCACGTGTTGCGAAAGCTCTCGGACCCATACTGAGGAACTCCTTGATGCTGACCCGCGGAGCATTCTGGTTGTTGTGCTGGTTAGCCTGGATCTGGGCCATCTGAGCCACGACCTGAGTCATCTGAGTCAACAGCTCCGTGAGCGGAGGTGGTTCAGGCGGGTTGCTCCTTGTTGGCGGCATCCTGAATAGACATGCATTTTAGCACAACAACAGAAAAGGATAGACTTGGTAACCGAAAGATAGATTATTCCGACGCATGAATAGATAACCAACAGGTACATCATCACATGTTCAAATACATCAGAATATCCAACACACCAATACATGGTTCGAAAGCCAAAGGATAACTAAACATAGCTAAGAATGGATACATCGGTACTCCCATGCTCATCACGCAGGACGGCGGTGAGTAGTACGACGAGAGATACGGTGAGGAGGAATCCCCCGGAAGTAGGTAGAACGACGATCCACGTAGATCGGGAATGCTCTGAGAGCGACTCTCGGTGTGGTGAAGTAGAAAGCGTCGTCTCCCTGTGCTCCAAAGCGTGGAATCCCAGTGTAACCAGCTCCGAGGTTGAGGAGTGGACCTCTGATCGGCTCGTAACCTCCAGCCTCTGGCAGACGATGACCAACTGGTTGATCGAAACGTGCAAAGCGCTCCTCTCCAACAAAGTCAGTGGTGTACGTCGCCAGACGAGTCAAAGCAAGGTAGAGCTGCTCCCTGACTGAGGCCAACTCCTGAGAAAGTGTGGTGGCAACAGCGTCACTGTGCCTCACAAACTGAGCGGTGGTGTGCAGCCTGGTGTTATCATGCTCGTAGACATCCAAGTTGTCGTAGAGAGTGAAGTGAGCTCCCTCCGAAGTGATGTAACCACGGGGGATGTGGCGATAGATAGAATCGTCAAACCCCCAGTAGTCAGCACGAAGGACGGTGAGACTCACGTAAGCTGCCTGCTGCACGGCCATATCCACTGTGGAACCTACTGCCTCGTAGCGGTGGACAACGCTCATGCCATCATCTGACAGAATGTAGACGATAGCCTGGTAGTAGGTCTGGTCAAACTCTCGCTGCTGCTCGTAGACCTGGTACTCTGGTGCCCAATGGAACCCCAGATAAGTGACCATGTCTCTCAGCATTTCCGGATAACCGGCGGTGCTCTCACAACGAGTCATCCGAACCACCTGCGGGTAGAACCTGAGATCCATCTGCAGATGATCGGGGAAGTTTTGATTAGACGCCGGTAGAGAACTGAAGTGGAAAGCAACAACAAGGTTCAACGGACGAAAAGGATGTTGAAAAGAACAGGATATTGAAGCAACATCGGGAAACACGAGACCAAAAACTCCTGAGGTACTACGGAGAACCCAAAACACGTGAAATCCTAACTTGAAAGTTTGGGTGAGAAAAGAAAACATCGTTGCACTTCCTTACCAGAAAAGGGTGGGTGGGTGGGGAAAGAAGAAAAATGGCAGAATTCCTACTCTCACGTTTCATTTTTCCTATATAGCTACAAAATAGTTTCTAGACTCAACTGCGACCAGTAAAAAGGGATCCTACAGGCAGACAGGCTCTGATACCATTTGTCGCACCCGGACTTCTAAAGGATACTCGTCGTTCCGTTGAACAGTAGTAGATTGGATTACGGGGCTTACTGGCACCCGCGTCCTCTTACGAGTAGGCCAACACACGTATGTGTGACAACCAACCCCTATGTGTTCAGCGTCGACGTAAACTATCCCATAGAAATCAGGACACTACCATTGACGTACTTCATACCATACACACATGGTACGTCAACGGCTTGTAACAGAATGATAGCACAACATATCTCTAAGACACAAAAGATTGAAATAAGTTGCAAATGGCTCTCACTAGAGCAGAGATAGCAAATACGATCATCCAGAGGACACATGTCCCAACATAACATCATTACATCACATCGGAAGCATTCAAAGGGGTCTGAGTACAGACAAATCCAAATAGGCTTAAGAAGCCGGAAACTGAAATAAAGACGGAGCCCATCCACGTAGTCTCGGATCCTGCCCGGGTCCGCTACCTACTCGTCAGCAGCCTCGTCAAACTCCACGTAGTAGCCGTCGCTGGGATCCTCGTAAGCGTAGTCTGCGGAAACCACAACCCCAAAGGGGTCAGTACATAGACGTACTGGCAAGCAAGACTCACAGTTCACCAAAATGTAGCCCGTCAACACCAAGCACAGATGCCTTGGGTGCAACGGAAGGAAAGGGATATAAAAGATGCTGCAACTGGCTGCGCTAACCAACTACAGAGATTCTACCACCTCCGGTTAACAGAAAGAAGATAAGATCGAGTATTGTAACCAACTGAAAGATAACTTCAAACAAACCCATCCTGGATCTCGCCCCTTATCCAAAGCAGCAATCCGAGGATAACTCACACAGTTGGATTAAAGATGAATCAAGTTATTGTGTCAATAATCCTATTACTAGTCAAGTTGTTAATCATGGGGTGTGAGATTGTGAATCATTAGGTTTAAGTTGTCCTGAGTACTTGTTAGCCAGTACTTTCACCAAGTTAACCATAACCGCGGAAAATACGGCTTCTCGAGAAGATTATCCCTGCAGGGTTGCACCAATTTGGCCGTACACGTATGAATAACCCGCCGGATGGAAAGGCCCTTCCACCAAGCGGGGCACTCAACACAACTCAACTCTTCTTCGCATCAAGCCCAAGACAACCTGAGCATGCTAGTAAGACACTGGCTCAATCAATAGGGTTGTAGGAGTGGTGGTGAGGCAATATCAGGGTTGAGGGATTCATGTGATAGGTTCGTACAGAAACAACTACTACTAAGGCTAGCAGAAATAGACAACGGAAAGTATCGGTAACCAAGGTTGAAAGGAACACAATGGTTCATGTGAGTGATAACTTGCCTGCAAACTCAGCAGCCGGGTACTGAGCTAGATCCTCAGAAGGGGTGCTGTAAAGATCGTCTCTCTCAACGTCGTCGTCTATCCGAGAAGAAGCAAACAAACAAGGCAGAAATATAAACAATAAATATCATGGCATAGTGCACAATCATGGGATGATGCATGTCAATTTAATAGATGCATCAAAATAAACTAAGTGACATGGTAACACAATTTAAATGGACCCATCTGCAATGAGATTGCATATGGAAAAGGTCCATGGATTAAGGTGGAAACAAATGATCTACAATTTAATTACCATGTGAGAATTTATTACCATGATGCATGCATGATGATAACAACAAAATAACAACAAAAGATGCAAGTGGAAAAGGAATTTAACAAGTTTGGAAATTATTTATTAAGTTGGAAATTTTTGGTTACTTAAACATGTCACACAAGCATTTGTTGTTTTCATCAATTTAAAGTGTTCAAAACAAATAACAAAATTCATATTTGAAAATAATACCAAATTTTAGTTGGATTACATGTTTCAAATTTTGAAATAGGAGTTAGGATGAATTTATTATGACTTAAACAATATTAAACAAGTTTTAATTGAATTTAAAACAAGTTTGAATATTATTTGAATTTTTATTTATTCAAAACATAAATTCAAATTCATATTTGAAAAGTTCATACTTTTCTAGTTTGAAAACATATTTTGCATGTTCAAAAATAATTTATTTTGAGCAAGTTATGATTTTAGCAAAATTTAAATGAATTAAACAAGGATTAAATTATTTAGGCAATTTAAATTATTCAAACCATGAAACAAAGTTTATATTTGAAAAGGTTATTTGAAATAGCATGGAAAACATATTTTGTTTGCATTTATTGGATTAAGAATGAATTAGTTATGAATTTTGGCAAATTGCAATTGAATTATTTGAATTCAAATTTGAATTGAATTTGAAATTTCAAAACAGGAAACAAATGATACCAACAGGTAGACAATTAAATTTAGACCAGCCCACATATTTTATTTTCATTATTTAGAGTTATAAAATAAAAGTTATAATGTTTTTAAAACTAGGGACCAATCTGTTAAATAAAAGGACCAGTTTTGAAAACAGAAAGTTAAAAAAAACGTTTGTTACCGCACCCAGGGCTACCCCAGACACTGCCAGGGGGCCCAGGGCCTCGCTGTGCTTGCGTGGCTACCAGGGAGGCTGACAGGGGGCCCTCCCTGTCAGCGCTGCGGGCGAAAAAAGGTTGGCATTTATCCCGTGCGAGGCCAGGGGCTCGAACCCTGAACCTCTCGCTTGCGCGCGCTGTGCCTAACCAGTGCGGTGTTTCACGTTCGTTGTCAGTAACCGAAACGCAGTGAGGATATTATTCAGTCTCGAGTTTAACTGAATTTTCGAGCGCGCTCGACTGAACTTAGCTGACAGAAACGATGACGCCGGCGGCGAGGTGATCGTGGTTGCTGCCGTGGTTGTGCTCGATGTGCTGTGCTGGGGTGGTGGTGATGCGTGCACGGACGCGTGCGCATCAGAGAGGAAGGAGGAGGAGGACCAAGGCTGCTCACCGGCGTCTGTCAACGTGGCAGAGGCTCGGGGAGGCGCGGCCGACGGCGATGTCGCAGATGGCGGCGGTGATGTAGTTGATCTCCCGGGAATCCGCGGTGTCCAAACGAGAAATGGAAGGGTGGCGGTCTGATCCCCGTGCATAGGTGGGAGGATGGAGCGTTGAGGTGGACGGGGCCATGGCGGGTTCAGAGAATTTCGCCGGCGAGGTGGTGGCAGAGAGGTGGGAGAGGTGGCCGCGAGGGGAAAACGGCGGCGCCCGCGGGGAAGAGGTGGAACCTAGGGATTAGGGCTTGCGGAGCGCTGCCCTAGGGGTCTTATAGGCCTCGGGATCGCCTCCTGGCCGTCGGTGGGCGCCGTACGGCGACGTGGCATGGCGGATGGGGCGCCGTACGCGTTGAAGACGACGGGGGCGTCTAACCGAACCGGTACGTGGGGGTGTTAGTGGGCTGGGCTGCGTGCGCGAGGGATAAAGGTGAAAGGTGGGTTGGGCTGGGTAGTTAGGTGCTGCGCGCGCTGCAGTTTTCCTTTTCTTATTTTTTTTTTGCTCTGCAGTTTTTTTTTTTGTAGCAAAAGATAATGGAAGCAATTGATGGGTGTTTGAGTTGCTAAAATTTTGGAAAAATTCATGTGAAATTGTTAGTGCAACATCTACCACTTGGCAACTTAAGTTTTTTGAAATTCAAATTTATTTGCTGTTTTTGCACATTGGTTTGAATTGGAATAATTTGCAAATTAATTGATTAATATAGAAAACAACAAACTTAATAGGGTGAACCCTATTATTAATTGGATTAAAAAGTATTAGAATAGCTTGGTAGTTTTAATGACTTGGAATTTGGTGCTGTTTGAAAGTTTCTGATTTGAATTTGAATAAGTTGATAATTAATTGATTAATATTGGAAACAAATGTTGTTATTAGGGTGACCCCTATTGATAAAAAAAATAGAACAAATGGGATTAGAATTTGTTTGGTATTTTTATAATTTTCAAATGAGGTGCTGTTTGAAGATGCTTTGAATTTGAAAGCAATTTGGGATTAATTACTTGAAATAAAAGCACCATTTTATTAGTTGATCAAATATGGATTACTTGGAAACAAAAGGGTGTTTGAATTGAACCTTTATTTGAAACAAGATTGTAACATAACAAGTATGAAACACATCATTTGAATTTGTTTGAAATTCAATTATGAAGAGGTGGAACCTAGGGAAAACGGCGGCGCCCGCGGGGAAGAGGTGGAACCTAGGGATTAGGGCTTGCGGCGCGCTGCCCTAGGGGTCTTATAGGCCTCGGGATCGCCTCCTGGCCGTCGGTGGGCGCCGTACGGCGACGTGGCACGGCGGATGGGGCGCCGTACGCGTTGAAGACGACGGGGGCGTCTAACCGAACCGGTACGCGGGGGTGTTAGCGGGCTGGGCTGCGTGCGCGAGGGATAAAGGTGAAAGGTGGGTTGGGCTGGGTAGTTAGGTGCTGCGCGCGCTGCAGTTTTCCTTTTCTTATTTTTTTTTTGCTCTGCAGTTTTTTTTTGTAGCAAAAGATAATGGAAGCAATTGATGGTGTTTGAGTTGCTAAAATTTTGGAAAAATTCATGTGAAATTGTTAGTGCAACATCTACCACTTGGCAACTTAAGTTTTTTGAAATTCAAATTTATTTGCTGTTTTTGCACATTGGTTTGAATTGGAATAATTTGCAAATTAATTGATTAATATAGAAAACAACAAACTTAATAGGGTGAACCCTATTATTAATTGGATTAAAAAGTATTAGAATAGCTTGGTAGTTTTAATGACTTGGAATTTGGTGCTGTTTGAAAGTTTCTGATTTGAATCTGAATAAGTTGATAATTAATTGATTAATATTGGAAACAAATGTTGTTATTAGGGTGACCCCTATTGATAAAAAAAATAGAACAAATGGGATTAGAATTTGTTTGGTATTTTTATAATTTTCAAATGAGGTGCTGTTTGAAGATGCTTTGAATTTGAAAGCAATTTGGGATTAATTACTTGAAATAAAAGCACCATTTTATTAGTTGATCAAATATGGATTACTTGGAAACAAAAGGGTGTTTGAATTGAACCTTTATTTGAAACAAGATTGTAACATAACAAGTATGAAACACATCATTTGAATTTGTTCGAAATTCAATTATGAAAACAGAATAAAACAGATGCAAAACAACTAGTAACAAATGCAAACAAGGAAATAAACAGGATGACATGATGCAATACTTTAATAACAAGAAATCAAACATTCTAAATGGTAGGTTTTCATACTTGGGATGTTAACAGGAACAAAATGGTAACTTAGTAAAATTTCTTAACTTAGTGCAATTATTCTAACTTTCTGAGATTTTCTAACACTAACTTAGTGAAATTTTCTAACACACTAACTTCTAACACAAAATTCTAACACAAAAATTCTAACACTAAACAAAATTGTAAAAACAAATTAAAGCACTAAAAAAAATCTAACACTAACTCTAAAAATTTATAACAGTAACACTAACTCTAAAAAAATCTAACACTAACTCTAAAAATTTCTAACACTAAATTCTAACACTAACACTAACTCTAAAAAAAATCTAACACTAACTCTAAAAATTTCTAACACTAACACTAACAGTAACACTAACTCTAAAAATTCTAGCACTAATTACTCTAAAAATTCTAACACTAAACAAAATTGTAAAAACAAAAAAAAAATCTTACCTACGCGTACAGAGGGCGACGGCGAGGGGCGAGAGGCGATCGATGGGGCGGAGGCGGGGCGGCGGAGGCGGAGGCGGGACGAAGGCGGGGCGGCGGAGGCGGAGGCGGGGCGACGGAGGCGGACGGCGACGGCGCGACGGAGGCGGGGCCGCGGGGTATCGACGGCGACGGATGCAGAGGGCGGCGACGGCGACGGCGACGGAGGCAGAGGGCAGCGCGCAACGTCGGGGCGGATGGCGACGAGGCGGACGGAGGCGAGGCGGACGGAGGCGCGGCCGGAGCAGGGCTTCGCCGTACGTGCCAAGGAGAGAAGACGCGCGAAAGAAGAATGAGCGAAAAATTTTCACAAGTCCTGGAGATATCGCCCCACTACAGACCTTTAGCACCGGTTTGTGTTAACAACCGGTGCGAAAGGGTCTTTAGCACCGGTTGTTAACACAAACCGGTGCTAAAGGTCTGTACTTGGGGCCACATTCAGACTGCGCGCCCTGTACAGACATTTACCACCGGTTTGTGTTAACAACCGGTGCTAAAGGGTCTCTGTACAAACTGCTCGCCTCCCGCGCGCGGCGGTTTTATTGCTACAGTTCGCACCGGCCCGATCGCGAGTCTCTCTGTTTCTTCTCTGTATTCTCTTCTTCCTCTGTCTTCTCTTCTTCCTCTCTTGATCTTCCTCCACCAAGCACCATGGCTCAAGTTTGGAATAGATATGAAGTGCCCACACCATGCGGCAAAAGTCTGGACGTGTGCTACAGCAACAATTGCGAGAGGATCCCCGATTGTCTTGCGTATTTGACCGAACTCTATTTCTCCTCTCTTGATGAACACCGGTTCTTCGGGCTTGATCTCGAGTATACGGCGGATCAACGGGATGTTGCCGTCATCCAGATTGCGTTCAAGGAGGCCGTATTGGTCTTCCAATGGTCAAGGTAACGCACACGTACAATCTTGCATCTTCGATTTGTTTGTTGCATCAGAAGAATGCATGTGTTGCAACATACCTAACACGTATCAAATTTTTGTTGTTGCAGTAGTTCAAAGCATTCTCCGGCACTTGTTGATTTTCTTGTCAACAAGGGGTATGACTTCTGCAGCGTTGACATCACTCAAGACCGTGAGAAGTTGATGCGCTTGGGTATTGTGATACCTGAAGATCACTACATTGATCTTCAGGACCTTATCCATTTCTATGAGTTGCCCGGGCCCAAGACCGGGATGGCTCCGATGGCAACTGACTTCATCCATGAGGGCTACGAAACCATGAAGTCTGGTTTCCCCTCCAAGAATCATAGGTATTGGGCGAAGACCCCACTGGACCGGACCAACATCAACTATGCAGCCATAGATGCATACGTCTCCTACGAGTTGTTCCGCATCTACTCGACGGAGCCATAGATGTATGCGTTCGATATATGCATGTATAATGGATATCTTAGTATGTAACGGATATCTTAGTATGTAGCTCTCTTGAAGCATAGCTTGTATTGTGAGACTTATGTTGTGTTATGTGTGATCGTAAGACTCTATGTTATGAATGTGATATGATTGTGTTCTATTCATAATTGTGATGTCTAAAATGGGAATACATCCTATAACTTGGTAGTTGATTTCTAAAATGTGGTGGAGAATGGGAAAAATCTGATCACTTACCGCAGGCGCACACTACACCATATGCGCCTGCGGTACTGCTCTTATCCCAGGCGCATTTGCCCACTGTGCGCATGCGGTACTGCTCTTATCCCAGGCGCATTCGCCCACTGTGCGCCTGCGGTAAATTTACCCCAGGCGAATTTTGGTGTTTATGCGCCTGTGGTAAGTTAGGGTGGGAAATGAGTAAGGCAACGAGAAGTGAGAGCGCAAGTGATACATCGAGCATATATATCGTGGATACATATATATAGATTGATTTAGCGAGATACCATACATGTAGATTTTTCTTCTTTTATTTTTCTTTTTTGTTTCACTTTCCTGTTTTCTTTTACAATGATTTATAAAACATGGAAAACATGGAAAACAGAAGGTTACTTTTATTAAAAACAGAAAACAGACGCGCTAGCGTGCCGCAGTGTCGCCGGAATACAAATTCTTCTATTAAAAAAGAGAAAACAGACGAACACTACTCCTCGTCGTCGTCGTCGGGGAACTCGTCGCTGACCTCCTTCGGGTCATCGTCGTTGTCGAACTCGTCGGTGACCTCCTCCTCGTCGTCGGAGGTGCATGATGGTATGTCCGAGATAGGCCCCCACCTCGGATCGTCGGAGGCCCAGACTTCGCCGGCGTGGTCGGCCCGACGAAGCTCTTGCAGCGCATTCGTCCTCGCCTCCCGAGCGGCATCTAACGCGAGGTGGCGTTCGAGGCGGCGCTCCGCCCGCTCAGCCGCGCGGGTCTGCCAGAGATCCTCGTCGGCGCTCTCCTCCCCCGGGTTGTTCCGGTAATACTCGCGGACGACGCGGTCTTCCATGGCGTCGACTAGGCCCTGAAACGCGCGGTGGCGGAGGTGGAGGTGGTCGGCGGCCGTGACGATCTGCGACTTTGGCGCCCTGGCCTCCGCTTCCCAGACGGTGTGGCAGTCGTTGAAGTTCATCAGCGACCGCGGGCGGTTGAGGCGCCAGGCCGCCGCGTCCCAGGCGCGGGCGGCCTCCGCCGCCGTCGCAAAGGAGCCGAGGGGGATGCGGTCGTCCCCCCAGCGGATATCTGCGCTGAACATTCCGTTCTGTCGTGCTCGGACGCCGCGGAAGCCGGTGGTGCTGTTTCTCCTCGGAGGCATTGTGGAAGCGCGACGGTGCGTGGAGAGGAGTAGGCGCGTGGAGAGGAGAAGACGCGCTCGAGGCGCGACAGTTTATACCGCGCCCTCCTGGCCACGCGTCACAACTCCCGCGCCACGCGTGAACTCCCGCGCCACACGTCAACTCCCGCGCCACGCGTCAACTCCCACGCCGGTTGTTAACGTCAACCGGTACTAAAGGCCTATACAGGGGGGGCGCACATTTCTTTTCTTCTTCTTTCTGTTTCCAAAGGGGGGTGTAGAACAAAACAAACGGTATCGCCGTCATACAGCCCAACCGTGGCTAGCTACTGGGTGCATATATGCATACCAAATGCACGGCTGGACGTACGACGGCGAATCCGGATGTTTTGTATTTGCTCGATGAACTGAATATATGATGTATCAAACCTTAAAGGGGGTTTAGAACAAAACAGACGGTATCGCCGTCATATAGCCCAACCGTGGCTACTGGGTGCATATATGCATACCAAATGCACGGCTGGACGTATGACGGCGAATCCGGATGTTTTGTATTTGCTCGATGAACTGAATATATGATGTATCAAACCTTAAAGGTGGGTGTAGAACAAAACAATCGGTATCGCCAGTATACAACCCTGCAGTGGCTACTGAGTGCATATATGCATACCAAATGCACAGCAGGGCGTATGTTGGCGAATCCGGATGTTTTGTATTTGGGAGATGAACTGAACGGTGTATGAAGCTGGGCTATATATAGGGTCCTCTGGCTCACAAAGTGTTGAGCTAGGGTTTTGATCCAACGGTTAAGAAACATCTCATCCAACTGCTCACAACAGCTCGAAAGAAACACACCGTAGCCCTGATCGTACGGCTCACAAGCGGTTGAAGGAAACACACGATCAGTGTGATTCTATCTGATTGGTCCAAACGAAACCCTAACCCATTTAGTCCGGTTGGTGTCCCCAACCGGGACTAAAGGGATGATCCGTTTCTATTTTTCTTCTTGCCTTTCTTCTGATTGCGCCGTAATAACCATGCAAAATCTTCATCATTTAATTGAATGCTTGGATCATCTTTGACTTTGAAGGGAGGAATTTCATCAAATTTATTGTAATCTTCTGACATGTCTGTCTTGTCCTCGAATCCCACGATGTTTCTTTTCCCTGAAAGAACTATGTGGCGTCTTGGCTCATCGTCTGATGTATTCGCTTCCTTATCTTTTCTTTTTCTCGGTCTGCTAGACATGTCCTTCACATAGAAAACCTGAGCCACATCATTGGCTAGGACGAATTGATCATTGTCGTACCCAAGATTCTTCTGATCCACTGTTGTCATTCCGTACTTCGGGTCTACATTCACGCCTGACAGGTTGAACTATTTGCACCAGAACAAAGGGACCTTAAAGGAAGGTTCGTAGTCAAGTTCCCATATCTGCTCTATGTAACCATAGTATGTGACCCTTTGCCCGTTGTCGTCTTTTGCATCAAACCGGACGCCACTGTTTTGGTTGGTGCTCTTTTTATCTTGGTCTGCCGTGTAAAATATGTTACCATTTATCTCGTACCCTTTAAAGGTCAATACAGTCGAAGATGGTTGCTTGGCCAACAAGTATAGCTCATCTTCAACAATGTTGTCATTAATGAGACGTCTTTGCAACCAACCGCCGAAAGTCTTCGCGTGTTCTTTAGCAATGAAATCTTCAGGTTCCTCCGGGTATTCCGAGCGTAAAATATCCGTGTGTTCCTGGATATATGGAGCCGCCAAGCTGGAATTAACTAGAACTGTGTAGTGTGCTTGAGTGAAAGATTGCTCGTCCATACATGTTGTTGATTTCTTTCCTAGCGTGCCTTTTCCACGCAGTCTCCCCTCATGGCGCGACTGAGGAACACCGATCGGGTTCAGGTCAGGAATAAAGTCAACACAAAACTCAATGACCTCCTCTGTTCCATAGCCCTTGACCATGCTTCCTTCCGGCCTAGCACAGTTTTTAACATAATTCTTCAAGACTCCCATGAACCTCTCAAAGGGGAACATATTGTGTAAGAATACAGGACCGATAACGGAAATCTCTTGGACTAGGTGAACTATGAGGTGCGTCATAATATTGAAGAAGGCTGGTGGGAACACCAACTCGAAGCTGACAAGACATTGGACCACGTCCTTCTGTAAACTTGGTAGAGTTGCTGGATCGATTGCCTTCTGAGAAACTAGATGACCCGTTGCGCCAAATGGCGCAAGAAGTCCGATTTGTTCCAGATTGGATACGAAATGGAAAAAACTTGTAAATTATATTGCATCAAAACTCGATGAAAGCGTAATATACGATATAGTTTGGTAGCTACAAACACGAGTACCGAAGGCCAATTTCCTTCATTACATTCGGAAAATGTATAATAGATCGACGTTATATTAACTAAAGGCATTACATTCGGAAAATGTATAATAGATCGACATTATATTAACTATAAAGACCATATACAACGAATATCTGAAAAGCGAGAATTGACAACTCGCAGTTTTCCAGATGACCAATACAACAAGTGTTGCCCGAATTCAAAGCAGGAACAACATTCTAATTCAAAGTGGGAGCACACATTTTTAGATTCAGAAACAAACAAATAGAACACGCTGAGATCATGTTAGGAACTTAAAATTTCACTTTGCCGCACCATTCAGACGATCACACATGTTCCCATTCACACTGGGAACTTGATATCCATCTTTGATTCTCCTGGCGCAATCTCCTGATGTACAGTTATGTGTCTACATTTCATCTATTCTATGGTCAGCAATATCATCATAGTTACAAACTATGGTATTTGTAACACCCAGGCGATGTACGTTTCCCAATAGTCCGTGGAGCCTTTTCTCATTGAGCTCATTTGCATATATTATTCATGTACGACAGATGAATAAAACAACCTCAACAGCTGGGAACATCTGCACTCAGGTGGTCTTTTCTCAAATTATTCAAGTAACTCAACAACCTCAACAGCTGGGAACATCTGCACAACTATAGCACAAAAGAATGTTAACGAGAACATCAATACATTGCGATAACTTTCTTAACAAGCATGCCAAAGACAATTTGCAACTACTGATCTAAGAAAGCTGGATCACCGTAACTCAACCGGAAGAAACAACACAGTGAAGATTTCACACAATAGCTGCTTGAGATAGGAAGCTCACCTCGACAAATGCTTCAATGAGAAACTCATTGTATCCATAGTACGCCATCACATCAGATTTGAACTGATCGACATAATCTTTTCTTGGAACATCTTCTTGCCTCAGCTTCTAAAGTTTGACAGTACCCGGACAACTAAAGAGGAAAACCAACATACCGGAAGAGAAGAAAAAAAATCAGTAAGGAATTTAAATTGAAGTGCAGAAAAATAAAAATAATGGATTCAAAATATACTCAATGCCCTTGCATAAAATCTGTTGCTAAGAGAGTGATTAGGCCATAATCCGAATGTGCACCTCTCCATACACTCCCTTTGAAAGATTTGACACTTTACCTGATAACCAAAATAACATCAAATGTAAGAACTCGTCATGATTCTTGCTGAATAAATTTTATTTGATGCAAAGGCATGACATGTTTCCTGCCCATATTCATAGTGCACGAAGCCTTAATGTGGCTATAGGATCACCAAGCATTTCAGGTGTATCAAATAAGTCCGTATCAAGGTCCAAAGCAAGAGCAATGATCCTTGCAACCGATTTTGCCACTCTCCTGAAACCAAAAAAATCACGCCAAATAAGAACATGTCTTATCTTTGACAGAAGAAATAAAACTTCATCTACAAACACATAAGATGATACGAAAAGGGAAAAGAACATTCCGGTAGGCACAAAGGAAAGTTCAAAAGAATCATACCATGCAAATAACTGGGAGCAGCACGGCAGCACCACGTGTACACGGTGTTGACGGTAGCTGTCGGATAAAAGTGAAGGCTAGTGGGCACAGACCAGAGCAAGGCGACAAGAGTCGTCCGACAGTGGTACTGGTCATAAATCATGAACTGCATGACAATGTTGCAATTATATAGGGTTTAAGCCATAAGCACAATGTAAACACTAAATTGAAATTTGAAGTGAGGTGAAACGTGTCTAAAAATTACTTAGAGAATAGTAAGCTATGGGGCTTGCTTCAGGCCGATGCACATGAGGTCAGAATTTAAAGTACCAATAACGACACAATTATCTATCATAGTTAGACACACTACTCAAAAATCAAACATGAATGAGTATAATTTACACTAAAAGTAGCAAACAAGTTTTACATCTGAACTCAGGTAGCTAACAAAGCGGAGTTTGCCAGTGTCAATGCCCTACTCTGACCGGTAAGGGGCAGCTCCACACGATTTGACTCCTAGAACACATATTTGCATTGCGTAACATAGAAAAACTACACCTGTATAATTTTGTGGTGGATATTGACTCACACATCAACTAAGACTCAGAACAGAAGTACCTACTAATGGCTGCAGGCAACGCAGTAGGCGATCATGGAAAGCATACCCCAAAATCCATCTTCAAGAAAATAACTACACTGGAGGAGTGATAGTGACATACCAAGAAAATTTAACTACCTGCGGTATTGGTTTGTAGGGCAATAAGCACGCATCGATTAGCTAGTACACTCTCGGCCAAAAGAAATGTACAGTATAGCAAACAGGTAGTCCAGGAATGAGATAACCCGTCCCATGTACCAGCCAGAAACCCAAAAACTCAGATGCGAATAGGCCCACGAACAGCCAGGAAGCATAGCATAAAGAAACATGACCAAAATCCAAACATCCAAAGCGATTCCTCCAATACCGTCAGCCTTCAGCCGATGAAAACCATCTTAATGCATTGGGAGCACATCGATGCTGGTACCGACATGTCTCTATTTTTTCAGTTTCATTTAAACCATGAAAAAAAAAACTGCTGCTCTCTCCATACAACATCATACAAAAATGTATGATCCAGAGCATGCTGGTACCGACATGTCTCTATTTTTTCAGTTTCATTTAAACCATGAAAAAAAAACTGCTGCTCTCTCCATACAACATCATACAAAAATGTATGATCCAGAGCTTAAAATTAGCTATAAAAAAATGCACAGTGAACATATATGGGAACAAATTTGGTATCTAACTGTATGCCTACATCTTGAATTCCACTCAAACTGAGTATGAAGCACTACCAGGATGAGCTCCAAAAATAAACCAGGATAGTTATTGACATTCAAGCTTTGAACGGAGAACAATAAACGACAGTATGGTGCATGTTCATATGTTACAGCAGCTTCTCCTAGCTTTATGCCTGGTGGTTCAATCCAAATGAAGCAGTATTTCCTCTTGGACGAATGATGGTACACCAAATCCCTAGCCACAAGAATTTGCCCATAAAAACAAAATATCAGGAGCAACCAGAAGCCTCTCACAAAGCCGTGGCCATGGCCTTGAACGCCGCTTCCGCCGCTGCAGGAGAAGAGCATGGAGGGAGGGGATGGAGCAGGGGTCGGCAGCGAGAAAGCAGTGGGCTGGAGCAGAGGAAAGGACACGCTCCACCGTGACTCCCCGGCTCCGGCGCCGCCGCAGCTCGCCTCCTAGCGCGGTGCCGCTCGGGATCCCGCCGCCTCCTACCATTGCGCCGCCTAGGATCCCGGCTCCTACCACCGCTGCTTGGGGGAGAGGGAGAGGGGGCGGGGATTGGGAGCCTGGCGGCGGTGAGGGCCAACGTCGGAGCCTGTGAGGGCACGAGTGTTTAGAAACGAATCAGGGTGCTGGGCTCTCAAAAAATCAGAGTGACAAGAGTAAAGAAACAGACCTCACAGAGATCAGTCGTTGAGCAACGCGTGGATGAATAGATGAAGAGGAGGTTGGCATCGAGGACCTCTCCACCTCGAGATCCAACAAAATCTCCAGCGATGTTGTCGCGGAGAGCAATGATAGGAGGCGGCAGTGGTCATATCCTCCCTAGGTGGCTTGCATCCTGTGGACCAGGACCACGATACCGCAGCCGATGAAGAGCATCAAAAGGAGGCGGAAGGGTCCTCCCCTGCCTCCTCTTTGCCCACGCCGAGAGCCGCCACTGCCATGTGCCTTCTCCTCCCGCGACCCCCGCCGTCGTCCTAGCCCAAAGGTCGCCGGCGCATCCGAGAGAAACAGGACAGGGGATTGGGGAAGGAGAGTGAGGACGCGCGGATATTTTCTCCCCCGTGCGGGGACGGAGATTGGGAGCGGGTGACTCTGGAGCTTGAATGGACCCACACGGATCTGGTCCCACTGGTTAGCGAGACGAGTAGGAAAATGGCGGGTAGAAAACTGCAAAATCGGAGGGAGTGTGCCTCGCGAAGCCATTCTGGTGGCCGTTTTGGCACTGAGCCTTTATAGGATAGATTGCGTTGAGGAATGCACATAGCTTCACAATGGGTACTCGCAAGTTTTCTGGCAGAAGCCCCCTCAATGCAATCGGAAATAACTGGGTCATGATCACGTGGCAGTCATGAGACTTTAGGTTTTGGAACTTTTTCTCTTCCAGGTTTAGTATTCCTTTTATGTTCGACGAGTAGCCAGACGGGACCTTGATACTGCTCAGGACTTGGAAAAAGATCTCCTTCTCTTCCTTGGTAAGAGCGTAGCTGGCAGGACCTTTGAAATTCTCTGGATTCATCAGGTCGGCTCGTCCGTGCATACGTTGGTGGTGCAGCCGTGCTTTTGGTGTATCTCTCGACTTCTTCCCATGCACGCCCAATAAGTTTAGCAGGTTCACGCAAATATTTTTCGTCACGTGCATCACGTCGATCGCAGAGCAAACCTCTAGGAATTTCCAATAGGGTAGTTCCCAGAATATAGATTTCTTCTTCCACATGGCTACGTGGTTGTCGGCGTCATTCGGAACAGATTGTGCGCCAGGACCCTTACCAAAGATTACTTTTATATCTTTCACCATGTCATATATATCAGTACCTTTAGGTAGGGTTGGCTTCCTCCGTGTATCTGCCTCGCCTTTGAAATGCTTTCCTTTCTTTCTTACGGGATGCCTGTCTGGAAGAAATCGACGATGCCCCGGGTACACATTCTTGCCTATATGTATACTTTTAGTCTCGCCTAAACAGTGTGTGCATGCGCTGTATCCCTTGTTTGACTGTCCTGAGATGTTACTAAGAGCGGGCCAATCATTGATGGTTACAAACAGCAACCCTCGTAGGTCAAATTCCCTGTGTCTCCTCGTCCACACACGTACACCTTCGTCAGCCCACAACTCTAAAAGTTCATCAACCAGTGGCCTCAGGTACACATCAATGTTGTTGCCAGGTTGCGACGGGCCTGGGATAAGCACTGGCATCATAATGAACTTACGCTTCATGCATAACCAAGGAGGAAGGTTATAGATACATAGAGTCACGGGCCAGGTGCTATGACTGCTACTCTGCTCCCCAAACGATTCAGGCCATCTGTACTCAGACCAAACCTTAAGTTTCTTGCGTCACGTGCAAAGTCCTCGTACTTATCGTCGATGTTTCTCCACTGCGACCCATCAGCGGGGTGTCTCAGCATATCGTCTTCCTTACGGTCTTCTTTGTGCCATCGCAGCAACTTGGCATGCTCTTTGTTTCGGAACAAACGTTTCAACTGTGGTATTATAGGAGCATGCCACATCACCTTGGCAGGAACCCTCTTCCTGGGGCGATCGTCGCCCTCAACATCACCAGGGTCATCTCGCCTGATCTTATACCGAAATGCACCGCATACCCTCGTGCTGACCGCGGTAGAGGATGCAGTCATTGATGCATGCATGTATCTTATGCACTTCCAATCCTAGAGGGCAGACAACCTTCTTTGCTTCGTATGTACTGCAGGGCAGCACGTTATCTCTTGGAAGCATCTTCTTCATTATTTTCAGCAGATTTTCAAATCCCTTGTCAGATAATCCATTCTCTGCCTTCCATTGCAGCAATTCCAGGGTGGTGCCCAGCTTTTTCTGGCCATCTTCGCAATTTGGGTACAACAATTTTTTGTGGTCTTCTAACATGCGCTCCAACTTGAACCTCTCGTTTTCACTTGCGCAGTTTATCTGATCTTCACGAATGACCTGACGAAGATCATCATCAGACTCATCAACAATGTCCTTAAGTTCAGGCTCGTCTTCCCCCATTTCAGTATCACCGTGTTCACCGAACATAGGATAATTATCATCATCCTCTTCTTCTTCATTGTCTTCCATTACAACCCCTCTTTCTCCGTGCTTGGTCCAACAAAAATAACTTGGCATGAAGCCTTCTTGCAACAGGTGGGTGTGTATGGTTCTTGAGTTATGGAAATTCCTCTTATTCTGGCATTTTTTACATGGACAAAAAATAAATCCATTCTGCCTGTTTTTCAGCCACATTGAGAAAACTATGCATGCCATTAAGGAATTCGGGACGACGTCGATCACTGTACATCCATTGCCGGTTCATCTGCATTATATAAATTTATCAACAACCATTATGCTAAATCATCATGACTAAATTAATTAATTAATACAAAAAGTTCATCACACGTTTATACCAAACTAGCGTATAGTGACCATACATATATAGTTCTCATAAAAATACACACTGAAACCATCCATAAAAACTCTCTCTAATTAATGCATTTAAAAACAACAACAAATGCGATCAAAATCGCAACAAAGGTAACAATTGACCCGACGGCATAATGATACCAAGCCTCTTTACTAATTGCATATTTCCTAATCTTTCTAATCTTCAGGCGCATTGCGTCCATCTCGCTCTTGTGACCATCGACGACACCGGCAAGAACCTTTTCCAAGGTCATCTTCTCTCTTTCAGTTTTTTCCAACCTTTCTTCAGTTTTTTTCAATCTTTCTTTCAAGCCAACATTTTCTTGTTCAACTAAGTATAACTTCTCAACAATAGGGTCGATTGGCATTTCCGGTTCCACTACCTCCTAGATAAAAATATCTATGTCAAGTTGGTCGGCGTAAGTAATTGTCGTATAATCAGGAAATGAAAATATGTAGTGAAAAAAGATAATATACTACATCCGAATCATAGACTGGACGAGGGCCAACGGGGACGGATATCAAAACCATGGCGCTATGTATATAAAAAAAATCTTACACAATAAGAAAATTATATACAAGTAAATACGTAAATCATACAAATCAAAATTTGTTTTGGTAAATAAAAAAAATAGGCTCACCAAGGTTGTGTCGGTGATGGGGCGATCGACGGCAGTGAGGAAGGGGACAAGGCGCGCGACACTAAAAAAAACACAAATCATAATTAATTTTGAGCTCAAATTGCATCAATTTGTATACATAACAAAATGAATAACAAATTCTAGCTTAGGCATTTCATCAAACACCTAGCTAGCACAACAAAAATGAAATGAGCAAGAAAACGAGCAAAACTTGCAATGCCGGAAGAGGGAATGTTGATGCTAACCGTAGAACCGATGGGTACCAACAATCTTGACAAATGGTGGAGAAAAATGGGAATGGATTAGACCTTACAAGAGGAAGGAGGGAGCAAAAATGGAGTTGAGCTCGAGCTGGAAAAAATGGTGCTGAGCTCGGGGTGGTATGTAGGGTTTAGGGGAGGGCTTTAGGACCGGTTTGTGTTACAAACCGGTTCTAAAGGATATGACAGCGGGACCCGCAGTTGCTGCAAAAAATGAGAAAACTTGTAGAACCGGTTTGTGATACAAACCGGTTCTAAAGGGTCTGTCCCCTGGGCCCCCCTCCCTGCAGCAAATGGCCTGCAAGGCCTTTAGGACCGGTTTGTTTGTATCACATCCGTTTCCATTGTGTTTGGCTCAATGCCCTGTTTTCTACTAGTGTCGGTCAAGCTTTCCTACGCGTGTGGCATCCCTGGCCATGCGGCAGTATCCGCATCATAACTTCATGCACTGTCATGCTTCTTTCTGGTACAGAGAAAGGTGTAAACGTCTCAGTACGACAGTATCCCCATCATAACTGCATGCACTGTCATGCTTCTTTCTGGTACAGAGAAAGGTGTAAACGTCTCAGTACGAGACATGGAGTCGTGTATAATGGATGTTGTCGTGGAGGTAGGGTGTCGCTGCCGGTTCTTTTCCCTTGGCCATCTCCTTTGCGAGAACTGATGAGGTTTAATGGTGGTTCACCAGCTAAGAGCTTTATGCATTATATCCGCAAAAATACAATTCTATGTATGCCTTCATGTCACTTGGGGTACATGTGGATATATCAGTGAATATTGTTAACGGTCCTTATATTTTTAAGATATGTGGCACTGTTCACCGTACGATTGGATCTTTGATACCTGATGATGGTTATCGGCCATAATATGCTCAATAGTATGTTTATGACACTGCTAATAAGTTGGATAACACCATGGCTCTCTTTCGTTGGCAAGTTTTGGCTGACGATGAGGAGGGCAATTCCTCTCGCTCGCTTTGACCGCTTTTACTGTAAAAATCCTTGGGTTTAGCAGTTTTGTATGGCTAGAGAGCATTTACTATCCCCTGATGCACCTGAAATTTCCATACGGTTGTTTGGGCAAGAAGAGACTGGACATGACACAAGATATTCTCTTCCAACTGCTTCTGAATTGGCTGCATTGATTGTTGGGGTCTAACAAAAGATGTGTGCAGATTTGATGTTGTCGTGCAGTCTATGATGGGTTATTTGGAGCAGGTGTTGCAATTGAATCTTTCGCTTATATCTTTACAATATCCTTTGCTTTTTCCTTATGGCGACCGGGGTTTCCACGTGGGTATCAAGTAGGTGTAAGAAATGAAGTATCCATGCTGGAATATTACTGCTATTTGTTCCACTATCGCACGAATGAACCAGATCCTATTAGTTATTGTGGTCGGTTGTCTTAGCAAGGAACTGTTGGTTCATATTCTTAGGTTGAAGAAAATTGTCTTCTATATCATCATCTTAATCAAGCACGCACCCATGTGGAAGAAGAAATCTATATGTCGGGAGCTACCCTATTGGAAAGTTCTAGAGCTCTGCTCTTCAATCGACCTGATGCACGTGACAAAGAATGTCTGCGTCAACATGCTATGCTTCCTGGGCGTGTATGGGAAGTCAAAAGATACACCAGAAACACGGGAGGACCAGCAACGTACGAAAGACCCAAGCAACAAGCACACGGATACAGAGCGCCATTACTTAAGCAGCTACGCTCTTGCCAAAGCAGAGAAGCAAATATTTTTTGAAGTCCTTTACAGTATCAAGGTGTCGTCTGGCTTATCGTCGAATATAAAGGAAATAATAAATATGGCAGAGAAAAATTTCCAAAACCTGAAGTCTCATGACTGCCACGTGATTATGACGCAGTTGCTTCCGATTGCATTGAGGGGGCTTCTACCAGAAAATGTTCGAGTACCCATTGTGAAGCTATGTGCATTCCTCAATAGAATATCTCAGAAGGTAATCGATCCAGAAAGTTTGGCAAGATTACAGAGGGATGTGGTCCAGTGTCTTGTTAATTTTGAGTTGGTGTTCCCACCATCCTTCTTCAACATTATGACTCATCTCCTGGTTCACCTATGTGAAGAGATTCATATTCTCGATCCGGTATTTCTACAGAATATGTTACCCTTGGAGAGGTTCATGGGAGTTTTGAAGAAATATGTTCATAACCGTGCTTGGCCAGAAGGAAGCATCTCGAAGGGCTACAGAACAGAGGAGGTCATTGGGTTCTGTGTTGACTTTATTCCTGACCTTAAGACGATTGGTGTTCCTGAATCGCGGCATGAGGGGAGACTGAGGGGAAAAGAAACGCTGGGAAAGAAAACAATGATACCTAGGGACGGGCATTCTTTCACTAAAGCACACTACACAGTTCTACAAAATTCCACCTTCGTGGCTCCGTATCTCGAGGAACACAAGAATATTGTACGCTCCACAAACCCGGGGAAGGATAACTCATGGATTAAACGCAAACACATGGAGACTTTCGGAAGTTGGTTGCAAACACATCTTATAAAAGACACCACTGTTGAAGATCCTCTGTACATGTTGGCCGGGTCACCATCTTCGACTATTGAGAGTTTTCAAGGGTATGAGATAAATGGGAATACATTTTACACGATCGCCCAAGATAAGAAGAGCACCAACCAAAACAGTGGTGTCCGCTTTGATACAACAAACGAGAATGGAAAAAATAACACATCCTATGGTTACATAGAGGAAATATGGGAACTTGACTATGGACCTTCTTTTAAGGTCCCTTTGTTCAAGTGCAAATGGGTCAACCTGAATGGAGAAGGGGTAAAGGTAGACCCGTTGTACGGAATGACAACAGTGGATCTCAACAGTATTGGTTACAATGACGAACCATTCGTCCTAGCCAATGATGTGGCTCAGGTCTTCTATGTGAAGGACATGTCCTCCAGACCGAAAAAAAGAAAAATAAGCAAACAAATACATCATACGATGAGCCGAAGCGTCACATAGTTCTTTCAGGGAAAAGAAAGATCGTGGAAATCGAGGACAAGACAGACATGTCAGAAGATTATAATAAGTTTGTTTAAATTTCTCCCTTCACAGTGAAAGCTGACCCAACCATCCCGTTAAATAATAAAGATGCTCCATGGTTACGGCCGAAGCGATCATAAGCAAGGGTCGTAGGGTTCATGGACCATCTCTACACGAAGAAAATTCATAAGACTATATAGGGATGTTGTTGGTGATGTGTAATAATAAACGTGGAATACATGACATAGTTCTGTTGAAAAAGTGTTCACAAAAACTTGCTATCTCCTCCTAACATTCTAGGTTTCGGTTGAAATGACGAGTTTTATGGACAAATACACGGCATAGTTTGTTATAATGAGCCAGTATTGCACACAAACATGCATCTTGGAAGCACGGACCATGTTGACGAGGGAAGTTTTTTGAACTGAATAAAAAAACCATTTTCCATTTTCAGAGTGTTAGAAATGGTTTTTTTGTGTGAAGGACCTACCACAGACATGTTGCAAAACTTGGGAGCTTAATTTTTTAAACATGCTAGGACATGTTCTATGCACAAATAAACAATTTGTTGTCTAAGAAAATATTTCCATGAACCTCTTTTGAAAATCGCAAGTTTTTGCTGATTCAGTTGGAAACGGGACAAATTTGAACTACAGGTGCCTCGTAATTTGCTCACGAATTTTGGAAAAAATAATTTTGAGGTACTCAACTACCTATTTCAATAGAGATCCACAATTAGTTGCTGAATATACAAACCCTAGATACGAACGGTCATGCCCTCCGTCTTGACTTTCTCCAAAAATGGGCTGAGAAAATTCCAGAAAATTGAAAAAAAAACCTAAATATCGCGAGACCTTCGCGTGGTGTCATTACATATGTCCTAGTATCCACCAAAAATTAATAAACTTGGAATACGACGGTTCTGTTGATAAAGTGTTCACAAAAACTTGTTATCTCCTCCTAACATTTTAGGGTTTCGGTTGAAATGACGGGTGTTATGGACAAATACATGGCATAGTTTGTTATAATGAGCACATATTCGACACCAACATGCATCTTGGAAGCACGGACAATGTTGACGAAGGAAGTTTTTTCTTTAACTGAATAAAGAAACCATTTTCTATTTTCGGAGTGTCAGAAATGGTTTTCTTTGTGAAGGACCTACCACAGACATGTTGCAAAACTCGGGGTATTAATTTTTTAAACATGCTAGGACATGTGATATGCACAAATAAACAATTTGTTGTCTGACAAAAGATTTCCATGCACCTCTTTTGAAAATCACAAGTTTCTGCCGATTCAGATGGAAACGGGACAAATTTGAACTACAGATGCCTCGTAATTTGCTCATGAATTTTGGCAAAAATATTTTTTTGGTATTCAACTACCTATTTCAATAGATATCCACAAGTATTTGCTGAATATACAACCCCTAGCTACGAACGGTCATGCCCTCCGTCTTGACTTTCTCCAAAAACGGGCTGAGAAAATTCCAAATTTAAAAAAAAAACCTAAATAACGCGAGACCTTCGCATGGTGTCATTACATATGTCCTAGTATCTACCAAAAATAATAAACTTGGAATACGACGGTTCCGTTGAAAAAGTGTTCACAAAAACTTGCTATCTCCTCCTAACATTCTTGGGTTTCGGTTGAAATGACGGGTGTTATGGCCAAATACATGGCATAGTTTGTTATAATGAGCCCATATTGCACAAAAACATGGATCTTGGAAGCACGGACAATGTTGACAAAGAAAGTTTTTTTTTAACAGAATAAAAAAACCATTTTCCATTTTCGGAGTGTCAGAAATAGGTTTTTTTGTGAAGGACCTACCACAGACATGTTGCAAAACTTGGGGGCTTAATTTTGTAAACATGCTAGGACCTGTGATATGCATAAATAAAAAATTTGTTGTCTAAGAAAAGATTTCCATGCACCTCTTTTGAAAATCACAAGTTTCTGCCGATTCAGGTTGAAACGGGACAAATTTGAACTACATGTGCCTCGTAATTTGCTCATAAATTTTGGCAAAAATCATTTTTAGGTACTCAACTACCTATTTCAATAGAGATCCAGAGTGAGTTGTTGAATATACAACCCCTAGCTACGAACGGTCATGCCCGTCGTCTTGACTTTCTTGTAAAATGGGCTGAGAAAATTCCAGTAAAATTCAAAAAAACCCTAAATAACGCGAGACCTTCGCCTGTTTTCATTACATATATACTAGTATCCACCAAAAGTAGTAAACTTGGAATACGACGGTTCTGTTGAAAAAGTGTTCACAAAAAAGAGTTATCTCCTCCTAACATTCTAGGGTTTCGGTTGAAATGACGGGTGTTATGGCCAAATACATGGCATAGTTAGTTATAATGAGACCATATTGCACACAAACATGCAATTTGGAAGCACAGACAATGTTGACAAGGGAATTTATTTTTTTAACTGAATGAAAAATCCATTTTCCATTTTCAGAGTGTCAGAAATGGTTTTTTTTGTGAAGGACCTACCATAAACATGTTGCAAAACTTGTGGGATTAAATTTTTTAACATGCTAGGACATGTGATATACCCAAATAAATAATCTATTTTCTATGAAAAGATTTACATCCAGCTCTTTTGAAAATCACAAGTTTCTGTCGATTCAGTTGGAAACGGGACAAATTTAAACTCCATGTGTCTCGTAATTTGCTCATAAATTTTGGCAAAAATCATTTTTAGGTACTCAACTACCTATTTCAATAGAGATCCACAGTGAGTTGCTGAATATACAACCCCTAGCTATGAACGGTCATGCCCGCCGTCTTGACTTTCTCGTAAAACGGGCTGAGAAAATTCCAGTAAATTCAAAAAAACCCTAAATAACGCGAGACCTTCGCCTGATGTCATTACATATGTACTAGTATCCACTAAAATAGTAAACTTGGAATACGGCGGTTCTGTTGAAAAAGTGTTCACAAAAAAGAGCTATCTCCTCCTAACATTGTAGTGTTTCGGTTGAAATGACGGGTGTTATGGCCAAATACATGGCATAGTTTGCTATAATGAGCCCATATTGCACACAAACATTCATCTTGGAAGCACGGACATTGTTGATGAAGGTATTTTTTTAACTAAATAAAAAATCCATTTTCCATTTTCGGAGTGTCAGAAATGGTTTTTTTTTTGTGAAGGGCCTACCACAAACATGTTGCAAAACTTGTGGGCTTAATTTCTTTAACATGCTAGGACATGTGATATACCCAAATAAACAATCGGTTTTCCAAGAAAATATTTCTATCCAGCTCTTTTGAAAATCACAAATCTGCCGATTCAGTTGGAAACGAGACAAATTTGAACTATAGGTGCCTCGTAATTTTCTCATAAATTTTGGCAAAAATAATTTTTAGGTACTCAACTACCTATTTCAATAGAGATCCACAGTCAGTTGCTGAATATACAACCCCCAGCTTCAAACGGTCATGCCTGCCGTCTTGACTTTCTCGTAAAACGGGCTGAGAAAATTCCAGTAAACGACGCGAGACCTTCGCCTGGTGTCATTACATATGTACTAGTATCCACCAAAAATAGTAAACTTGGAATACAACAGTTCTGTTGAAAAAGTGTTCACAAAAAAGAGCTATCTCCTCCTAACATTGTAGGGTTTCGGTTGAAACGACGGGTGTTATGGCCAAATATATGGCATAGTTTGTTATAATGAGCCCATATTGCACACAAACATGCATCTTGGAAGCACGAACAATTTTGACGAAGGAGTTGTACCGCGTGGCGCGGGAGTTGTGCCGCGTGGTATAAACTGCCGCGCCTCGAGCGTCTTCTCCTCTCCACGCGCGCATTCCTCTCCATGCACCGTCGCGCCGCCACCATGCCTCCGAGGAGGAACAGCACCACCGGCTTCCGCGGTGTCCGAGCACGACAGAACGGAATGTTCACCGCGGATATCCGCTACGGGGATGACCGCATCCCCCTCGGCTCCTTTGCAACAGCGGCAGAGGCTGCCCGCGCCTGGGACGCGGCTGCCTGGCGCCTCAACCGCCCGCGGTCGCTGATGAACTTCAACGACTGCCACACCCTCCGAGAAGCGGAGGCCAGGGCCCCGACGACGCAGATCATCAATGCCGCCGACCACCGCCACCTCCGCCACTGCGTGTTTCAGGGCCTAGTCGATGCCAGGGACGACCGCGTCGTCCGTGAGTATTACCGGAACAATCCTGGGGAGGAGAGCGCCGACGATGAGCTCTAGCAGACCCGCGCGGCTGAGCGGGCGGAGCGCCGCCTTGAATGCCACCTCGAGTTAGATGCCACTCGGGAGGCGAGAACGATGGCGCTGCAAGAGCTCTGCCGGGCCGACCACGCCGGCAAAGTCTGGGCCTCCGACGATAAGAGGTGGGGGCCTATCTCGGACATACCATCGTGCACCTCCGACGACGACGAGAAGGTCACCGACGAGTTCAGCGACGACGACGACCCGGAGGAGGTCACCGACGAGTTCCCCGACGATGACGACGAGGAGTAGTATTCGTCTGTTTACTGTTTTTAATAAAACAATTTGTATTCTGGTGAAACTGCGGCGCGCTTGTCTGTTTTCTGTTTTTAATAAAAGAATACGCTATAACTAACGGCTCAAAATATCAAGAAAGAAACACACCCCCTGGTTCAACGACACAAGAGCTAACATTAGGGAGGAGGCCGGTACATATAAATAGATAAACAAGACAGTACATAATGGCAAGAGTGGATCTAAACCTAAACGGAGAGCATAGATCTAGATAAGCAAGGCAGTACATAATGGTAAGACTGGATCTGATCTGCTAGTCATACTCCTTCCTAGGCCTATAGTACTCCGACTCGTAGTCGTCGTAGTCGCCGCCGTCGTCGTCACTATCGTCGGACGGTGCTCTGGACTCCCTCGGAGGTTCACGACGCCAGGACTGGGAGTGAGGGTAGCGCAGGCGGGGCTTATCGCCGGCCCTGATGTAGTTCATGACGCTCTCAAGAGTCCGTCCACCGCCCCACCATAGCTGACGACCGGCCTCGTTGAAGTTCGAAGGAGGCGGGCCGTTCTCCTCGTACCTGGCGAGCGCACTCTAACGCTTATTAATGAAGAAGGCGTCCCAAGTAGGGCGGTAGTCGGGATTCCAACTGGGATTCCTCGGCTGCTCCGGCGTGAGCTCGTGGTAGTAGTGGTTCATGATGGCCGCCCGACGCGCCACACCTTGAGGAACAGGAGGGATCGGCACTCCTCCGGCGCTTAGCATCCAACCGGCGGGGACGCTGTAGCCGGGCGAACAGGGGTAGTTCGAGGCGGAAAGTGCCTCCGCCTGCAGGAAGGTTATAGTGGGTACGGTAGAGGCCATGGGAGAGTGGTGAGTTTATATGTGTTTATTCAATGGTGGCTATGCATACATATATATAGTGAGAAGAAACAAACCCTTTAGTCCTGGCCTTTTTTACCAACCGGGACGAAATGGTTAGGGTTTCGTTGGGAAACAGATCGTCCCTTTAGTCCTGGTCTGTTTTACAAACCGGGACTAAATGGTTAGGGTTTCGTTGGGACCAATCAGAAAGAATCACACGGATTATGTGTTTCTTTTAAGATCTTGTGAGTCGTTGGATCAGGGGTGTGTTTCTTTTGAGCTGTTGTGAGCCGTTCGATCAGGGGTACGGTGTGTTTCTTTCGAACGCTTGTGAGCCGTTGGATCAGGGGTGTTTCTTTACTGTTGGATCGAAACCCTAACACAACACTTTGTGAGCCAGAGGACCCTATATATAGCCCACCTCTCGAATTCCCTTCATACATCATTCAGTTCATCGAACGAATACAAATCATCCGGATTCGCCAGCATACGTCCTACCGTGCGTTTGGTATGCATATATGCACTCAGGAGCCACGGTGGTGCTGTATGCTGGCGATACCGATTGTTTTGTTCTACATCCCCCCTTGAAGATTTGACAAAAAGTTTGATATATCATTCAGTTCATCGACCGAATACAAATCATCCGGATTCGCCATCATACGTCCGACCGTTCTTTTGATATGCATATATGCACTCAGGAGCCACGCTCGGGGTGTATGATGGCGATACCAATTGTTTTGTTCTACCGCCGATTGTATGACTCAGAGAGAGGAATCGATGCCGGTGAAGAACCAACACAAAGAGTGAGTGAATATTTGGCATGAAAACCCTAAGAACACATGTAAACACTTGGTATGCTAACACCTAGTTTTTGGTGACATCCCGACGCTCCGGAGCCCCTCCGCGGAGAAACCCTAGGCCCTCTAGAGAAAAGTCCACCTTATCAGGCGCCCAAATGAGATTTAAAACATCATAAGCGAGTTGAATTTATATTTCTGATCATTTTGATATATAACTTGCAATTTTCAGAATTTATTGAATTATTTGATATTTTCTCCATTTCTTAAATGAATTAATTTATATGCAAATAATTCAAAAAATTTAACTTCACCAAATATGTTTGAAAGTAATATATTCAATTAGTTTATAATTTTCTAAATGTTTTGGTATCTTCTTTATATTTTTCTGATTGTTATTTAATGTCTTATAGGAGTTTTGGAAAAAAAATGTAGGAACAAATCTTCAACTTAAAAATAATTCAAATAGGGCATTAGTCTCGGTTTTTACCAACAACCGGGACAGATGCCCCCACCTCGCGCGCGCTCCTTGTGTCCCTTATCCGCCCGATGTGAAAAAAAGGAGGGGGGCATCCGTCCTGATTACAAGCAACAACCGGGATGAATGACCCTTTCATCCTGATTGTTGCTAGCAACCGGGACGGATGCCCCATAGTACTTAAGCGCGTCGCCTTCCTCCCCGAAAACACATCTCGCGGGCAAGGATTTTGACGCCGCCAGGCTGCTGCCCGCGCCATCGTCGTCGCCGTGGAGGAGCTGCTGCCCGTGGAGGAGCGCTGGAGCGCCGTCACCGGCCCGTGCAGAGGAGCGCCCGAGAACTCGCCCGTAGAGGAAGCACCGCCGCCGCGCGTGCTCGCCGTCACTGCTCCTCGATCCCCTCGCCCGAGCTCGCTTGGAGGAGCTCCCGTGGAGGAGCGCCGTGGTCGCCGTCCTCGCCCCTCGCCGTGGTCGCCGCGCGCCACTGCCCTTCCTGTGCCTCGCCCCTCGCCCCTCGCCGTGGGCGCCATCGATCGCCCCCTCTCTGTAACTCCTCTCTGTGTAAGAAAACAGGGAGGTTTTTTTTTACTTTTTTTACTGCTTTTGTTTTTACTTTTTTTTTACTGTTTTCATTAGGTACATACAATGTTACAATTTGTATAGTATTTTAGTGTTAGAAACATTAGTGTAGAAAATTCATTAGGTATTTGACTTAGTGTTAGAAACATTAGTGTAGAAAATTTGACTTAGGAATTTTAGTGTTAGTGTTAAAAACATTAGAAATTTTTGTGTTAGAAACATTAAAAAAAATTGACTTAGTGTTAGGAACATTAGTGTAGAAAATTTGACTTAGGAATTTTACTTAGATATTTTTTACTTAGGGATTTTACTTAAGAATTTTTAGAAATTTTTGACTTAGGGATTTTACTTAAGAATTTTTAGAAATTTTTGACTTAGGGATTTTACTTAAGAATTTTTAGAAATTTGACTTAGCGATTTTACTTAAGAATTTTTAGAAATTTGACTTAGAAATTTTTAGAAATTTGACTTAGGGATTTGACTTAAGATTTTGTTTAGTAATTTGACTTAGTGTAGAATCAATTTTTACTTAGTATAGAACTTTTGGTAATTTTTTTTGTATTTAACTTAGGTAATTTAACTTACCGAATTTTAGTACCACTAGTTTATTTTTTAGTAATTTAACTTAGTGTAAAATATTAGAATTTTCAGTAATTTGTCTAAGTGTAAAAAAATAAGAACTTTTAGAAATTTGACTTAGTGTATTTGACTTAGGGAATTTGATTTAAGAATTATTATTTTTTGTAGTATTTTGACTTAGTGTAGAATCAAATTATACTTAGTGTAAAACATTTGGTAATTTTTTATGTTTTTGACTTAGTGTATTTAACTTACGGAATTTTAGTACCACTTTGTATTTTTAGTATGGAACCAAGAGATGAAGATGCGGAAAACTTAGGGAATTTTGTGTATTTGCAGAAAAGTATGGAACCAAGAGATGAAGATGCAGAAAACTTGCTCGCGGGTTTAATCCGCAGGCCCGAGGGAGAGCCCGATGTGAGCCAGTGGATGAACAACTCCGGTGAGGGAGATCTGGAGCTCACCCGAAGAGACGTCTCTGGTGAGGGGGAAGCCGACGGCTCCGGTGAGGGAGAAGCCGACGGGAGAAGCCGACAGCTCCGGTGGAGCCGTACAAATTACAAACACCAGCTCCGAGGTGCATATAGATATATTAATTAATGAAGCATCCGTTGTCTATATACATGTATTAACACTCTTTATTTTTTTAGTCATCCGGTTCAAGCAAATCAACCGGAAAAAAGACTAAACGAGGCGCAACAAAGAAGTTGAAAGAGATAGAAAGGTATAGGATCGAAACGATCAGTGCAGACGGCGCACCCGAGGTTCCCATTGATGTTGCCCAAAAATTTGTAAAGCAATGCGGAGTGATAGTTAGGGATCACATCCCGATCACTGTTCAGCAGTGGAATGAGCCAAAAGATCCGCAGAGACAAGGAATTGCATTTGTCAGCAAAATAGCCAAAGATAATCTTTTCAAAAAGATCATGTGTAATTTCACCTTACCGACGTCGCAGGTGGATGAGAATGAGGCGGATGAGAATGAGGAGGTAGAAGGTGAAGGCGATGCTAATAAAAAGAAAATTGAGTTAGTGAACAAGGTCAAGGCGTGGACTCTCAAAAAGATGGCCCATCAATTCAGCAACTGGAAGAAAAGATTGCACCTTGACTTTATCAAGAAGGTAAGACTCCGGATTTCACTGGAGGGTATGAGAAAATAAAACCCTTATGGACAGATTTTGTGAAGTACAATCTGTCAGATGATGCGAAGATAAGGTCAGCAACAAATCAGAAAAACGCCGCCAAATAATTATATCACCGTATTATGGGGCAAGCTCGCTATAAGGGTTGTCTGCCCAAGTGGGAGAATTGGGAGAACAACCTGCTTAAGAAGGGGATCACTCCCGAGCCGTTCATGTGGGTCGAGCGGGCAAGGTCTTGGTTCTACGGCCATGGGGCCAGTTGGACGAAGAAGCAAACTGCATCTATAATCAAAGGCATAAAGAGAATCCTCTACCCATCGAAGATCTTAGAAACACAATAAAGGATGCTAAAGAGGGGAGGTTCGAGCCAGATAGAGAGAACGGCGAGCTCACACGCGCCCTCAAGAATGCGGAACACGCAGAGCGTACACGAACCACAATAGGCGGTGTTCCATGGAAATTTGGGTTTGACGAGAGCAAAAAGAAATATCCTGATAGAAGCCGTCAGTGGAAAAAGGACGCGGAGGCAGCTGAAGCAGCGAGTCAGGCAAACTGGAGGCGTCAACTTGAAGAACAGATAAAGCGGACGTAGGATTTAGCACTGAAGCAGAAGGAGCAAATTGACACACTTAGCCAGCAGCTAGGTACTACCGGCCTACCACACGTGGTAGAAGGTGAAGTCGATGCTACCGGCACCGCACATTCTAATCGGAAAAGCAGCGTTGTTTCCACGCAGCTGCAAGGTGATGATGCACAACCGATGATGCACCCGGTGGATGATATCATGGAGATGACAACTTGTGAGCTCCACGTGAAGGTCGTCAACATAACCATCAAGGCGGCGGTCGGCTATGCCTTACCAATTGGAAACGAACCAACTCACCATAGTCTTCCGGTTCCACGGGGCTACGCTGTTGTTGGGGTCGATGAAGTTGTCAACGGATTTGAGCGGGTGAATCTTGAATTCCCTGAAGGTGAAGATGAAGAGGTTACTGAACTCGGAGAAGCCAAGAAGTTGACCATTCTATGGCTAAAGGAACACATTGTGCTTCCAAATCAGACGGCAAGGCCATCGACTCCTCACCATTCTCCAGCGCAACAGTCTCCATCGTGCATGCCGTCTCCAGCGCGATCGTCTCCGCCGTGCATGCCGTCTCCAGCGCGGTCGTCTACGCCGTGCATGCCGTCTCCAGCGCGGTCGTCTACGCCGCCGCGTCAGCTGTCTCCGCCCACTAAGTTTCTGCGGAGTCGTCAAAAATCACCCAAACGTCAACGGTCGCCCCTCCCAAAGGTACCAAAGGAGTTACCCAAGTTACCTTACGACTATACTCCAGAGCAAACCCGGGAAATCGCAAGGGACGAATATGATGCGTGGAAATCGAAGCCGAAGGAGCAGAAAAAGGCAGATTTTCCCAACACCGAAGAAGAGGTAGAACGAGCGTGGAAAATGTTGAAGACTCTTCATCAACCCGAGCCGAGGCTGTCATCTGACTATGACCTATTCTGAAGTCACACCAGGAAATGGTGCGGTCGAAGAGTAGTAGCGCAAGCGGGAAATCAGTTGCCCAGCTCGGTGAGCAGAAAAAACAATCCATCTCCCTGCTCAAAGTGATTTCCAATACCCAGGTGGGGCCAAGCACTAATGCTGACGAGCAAATTGATCCGGAGTTTATAGAACTGTACGGACCAGGGGCAGCTGCTGCGGGTATGTCCATTGCTGAGTATATCCAAACATTACAATACTTTCCCTCTTCTGAATGTGAGTACAAATACCGGCACGGGAATTCTCTCGTAAAACCCGAGGAGGTAAAGAATCTACCAACCAAAATGCGAAGAGTGCATAATTGGTATATGGAAGCCGCTCAGAAATCTCAGGACTGGATAGTGGTCGAAGTTAGAGACGAGCATTACGGGTATGGAGATGGAATGGTTCCGATTCAATTTGATGAATTGTTTCAGTTATACCAGCAGAAGACCCTCGACAAATCTATCGTTATTGCCTATTGTCTGTAAGTACTTATTTCTGTAATTAAGTCTCTAGCTAGCCCACCTCGTTCATTGCATTCATATATATGGTACACTCATTATATTATAATTGTAGAATGAAGATTCTCGAATGCAAAAGAGGATAAATCTATGATATTGGGTTCATTGACCCATATTTTGTTCATCATAAGACTCTTGAGCTATCTCCCAAGGATAAAGAAGATAATATTCTGAGGGCAATAAGGTTTCTAGAACACCGACGGGAAATACTATTTCCTTACAGCTTTGGGTGAGTGTTACTGTGTTGTACACATTCTGTTTTCCTTACTCGGTGTTCAGTGTATAATTGATGAGTTATGCGTGCGCAACTTCCACTTTATTCTGCTAATCTTCCAAGTTGACAAAGGAAAAGTACTGGTAATGGACCCAAAACATAAACCCCTTGAGCTCTGGGCGGACATGCAGGAAATGATCCAGCAATAATTTCAATCTTTATATATGGCATTATATCGACTGCTTTGTTTCATTTTAGGATATCAAGTAATTAATAACTCTTTTTAATTTTTTTTCTTTTGGGGGCAGCTCTTGGAAGAGGTTCACAAGAACGGCCAGGGGTGAATGAATCAGAGCTTACATTTGAAATTGTGCAAGTAAGTACTACTATCTAGATCCACGCATCTTCTTGATTCTAGTTTTGATACCATTATCATGGTTGGTTGATTATTATTTTGATTGAAACCATGTTCTCGTAAAGTGCTTGCAACAGGGAGACGGGAATAACTTGTGTGGATACTACGTCTGCGAGTTCATTCGTCAGACGACCTGTGCCAAGGGCAGAGATTTCAACAAACTTCATGTACGTCAGTCGTCAATTTTTCTTATTACCATCTATTTTAGTTACTTAGTTTCATTAATATATATTGACCACTCTTCTTTATTAGATCGAACGGCTCCGGGACGCTCTTCTACCAAGGGACCGCATACGAAAAATTCAGGAGGAAATTGCGGACTTCTTAGATGCAGAGGTCCTAAAATGTAAATGGAAAATACTATCGCGCTTGGGAATGAACTTGATTTTGTAATTCATTCATCATCATGTAATATGCTCGACATACTTTGATTCTGTAATATAAGTGTTCCTTCTTTTGCTATATATATGCATTACTTATTCATTCGTGTGATCCAGGAGGTCCGGGGAGGGGCCACCGAGGCTCCTCTCTTCTCGTGGGATACCGGAGGTCCGGGAGGGGCCACCGGGGCTCCTCTCTTCTCGTGGGATTCGGGATGTCCGGGGAAGGGCCACCGGGCTCCTCTCTTCTGATGGGATCTGGGGAGGGGCCACCGGGGCTTCTCTCTTCTTATGGGATCCGGGAGGTCCGGGGAGGGGCTGCCGGGAGATCCGTGGGGATCGCAAAATAAGAAGGAAAACAATAAAGAGAAAAAATAAAAACTCGGCCGCGGCAGAAGGGGCATTCATCCCGGTTCGTGGGAAGAACCGGGACGAATAGGCCCTGGCCATCTCGTGCGCGCCCTGCCACGTGGGCCACCCCCAGGCATCCCGGGTGCTGGTACAACCGAGACGAATGGGTTCGGACCATTTGTCCCGGATGCCCCATCCCGGTTGCACAACCGGGATGCATGGGCCTTACAAACCGGGATGGTTGGCCCTGTTTCCACTAGTGAACTTGACAAAAAAAACTAATATAAGGCTTGTGTTGAAGAAAGTACAGTATGAAATTAATGGCAGTCTAGAGAGAAGAAAGTACAGAAGTACCGCAATTCCCAAGGTTTCAGCGTGTTGTGGTTGTGCACTTGCCTGCAAGTAGTTGCCCACTCGTCTGCGCGATGTCGTCCAACACAATTTGTTCTCTATGCTCAGCGTCACGAAATTTTGACAAAAATGATCACTTGACCGAGCGTATGGACAGAAAAGATCATGCACGAATACAATTGTTAAAAATACCGTGGCGCCAAGCCAGCCAAGTGGCACGTGGCACATGCCGCCACCGGTGGAGGCGGCACGCCACGTGCCACAGCAGCATGTGAGCTAGAAGGAAAATATGCGCGTGTTGCTGTAGAGGAAAACAGGGTGGGTGGGTCCTGCCGCCAGCGTCCACGGCGGCATGTTCTGATGTGCTTCTTACCTTGACTAGCTAGGTATGTATTTACGTCTCGTGCGATCCATGCTACCACATCTAGTACTTCAATACACAACGGCAGCAGCACCTTAGCATTGGATGCTAGCTATCTCAACTCAAGCCAACGTCACCCGAGTCTGTGCACTGCAGAGCTCAGCATGCCGCCTTGGGTGGTGGCGGCAGGGCCCGTCAAACCCGTTTTCCATGTCAATCTCACCTGAACTCTTGTTCCAGCTGACCTGCCGCTGTGGGCTATGGCTGTTGTTTTATGGTGATCCAAATTCATATGAAGATAAAGGAAAGTTCGGCCTCCTCTACGCGGAGGCCCGTCCCCGGAGGCTTAGGGCCGAAAACTAAGGATGATACTTTTGCTGCTTTTAAAGAGTGGAAAGTTATGATTGAAAAGCAAACTGAAAGAAAGGTGAAGTTGCTTCGTACTGACAATGGTGGCGAATTTTGTTCGCATGCTTTCGATGATTATTGTGTGCAGGAAGGCATTGTCAGGCATCACACCATCCCATACACACCTCAGCAGAATGGTGTAGCTGAGCGGATGAACAGGACGATCATCTCCAAAGCTCGCTGCATGTTGTCTAACGCCCGCATGAATAGGCGTTTTTGGGCTGAGGCTGCCAACACTGCCTGCTACTTGATTAACAGGTCACCATCCATCCCTCTTGACAAGAAAACTCCTATTGAGGTATGGTCTGGTGAGTCAGCTGATTATTCACAACTGAAAGTTTGTGGTTGCACTGCCTATGCTCATGTTGATAATGGAAAGTTAGAGCCTAGAGCTGTTAAGTGCTTATTTCTTGGTTATGGTTCTGGAGTAAAAGGATATAAGTTGTGGAACCCGGAAAACAAAAAGACTTTCTTTAGTAGGAGTGTTGTGTTTAATGAATCTGTTATGTATGAGGACAGTTTGTCAACTGATGTTGTGCCAGATTCTTCTGATGAGGACGAACCACGAGTTCGTGTGCAGGTGGAGCTAGAACACCTGGATGAGGAGGAAACTGAAATTGATGGGGAGGATATTGTGCCACCCTCACCTCCTATTGTGCAGCAAGAAAATTTGTCTATTGCAGAGCACAGAGATAAGAGGAATAAAGGGCCTCGTACTCGTTTAATTGAGGAATGTGATGTTGTTTATTTTGCTCTAAGTTGTGCAGAACAGGTGGAGAATGATGCTGAACCTGCTACATATAATGAAGCTATTGCTTCGGTTGATCGTGACAAGTGGATTGGTGCAATGCACGAGGAGATGCAATCACTTGATAAGAATGGCACATGGGATATTGTGCGCTTGCCTAAACAAAAGAAGACCGTACGCTGTAAGTGGATCTTCAAGAGAAAGGAGGGTTTATCTCCAAGAGAGCCTCCAAGGTCTAAGGCAAGGTTAGTAGCAAAAGGTTTCAGCCAGATTCCAGGAGTGGATTATAATGATGTGTTCTCACCTGTTGTCAAGCATAGTTCTATCCGTACTTTCTTTAGTATTGTTGCTATGCATGATCTTGAGCTTGAGCAGTTAGATGTGAAGACTGCGTTTTTGCATGGAGAACTTGAGGAGGAGATATACATGGACCAACCTGATGGGTTCATAGTGCCTGGTAAAGAGGATTTTGTGTGCAAGCTAAATAAGTCCCTTTACGGTTTGAAACAGTCTCCTCGACAATGGTATAAAAGGTTTGATTCTTTTATGATGTCACATGGCTTTAAGAGGTCTGAATATGATAGCTGTGTGTACATTAAATTTGTTGATGAATCACCTATATACTTGTTGCTATATGTTGATGATATGTTAATTGCTGCCAAGAGCATGAAAGAAATCACTACATTGAAGAAACAGTTGAATAGTGAGTTTGAGATGAAGGATCTTGGTCCTGCTAAGAAAATTCTAGGTATGGAAATTTCAAGAGACAGAAAATTTAGATTGTTATTTCTTAGTCAGGAGAATTACATTAAGAAAGTTCTTCATCGTTTTAATATGCATGATGCAAAGTCTGTTAGTACTCCAATTGCTTCGCACTTCCAGTTGTCAGCATTGCAATGTCCTACTACTGACAAAGATATTGAGTATATGTCACGAGTTCCCTATGCTAGTGCTGTTGGTTCCTTAATGTATGCCATGGTGTGTTCCCGACCTGATTTGTCTTATGCTATGAGTTTGGTCAGTCGATACATGGCTAATCCTGGTAAAGAACATTGGAAAACTGTTCAGTGGATTTTCAGGTACCTTCGCGGCACATCCAAAGCTTGCTTGAAATTTGGCAAGACTGGTGAGGGACTCGCAGGCTATGTGGATTCAGATTATGCTGCCGACTTGGATAAGAGGAGATCCCTCACAGGTTATGTATTTACGATTAGTGGATGTGCCGTTAGCTGGAAGGCTACCTTGCAGGGTGTTGTTGCACAATCTACTACTGAGTCTGAGTATATGGCTATTGCTGAAACATGCAAAGAGGCAGTTTGGTTGAAAGATTTGTTTGCTGAGCTTTGTGGAGATGATACTTGCATTAACCTATTTTGTGACAGTCAGAGTGCTATTTACCTTACTAAGGATCAGATGTTCCATGAGAGAACAAAGCACATTGATGTCAAGTACCATTATATGCGTGATGTTGTTGCACAAGGTAAGCTGAAGGTATGCAAGATTAGTACTCATGATAATCATGCTGATATGATGACAAAGCCAGTTCCTATTGCTAAGTTTGATATTTGCTCAAGCTTAGTTGGTATCACTGCTTAGCCCAAGAGGCTATTTGACGCCGAAGGTGTTTTCTTTGTGTGTTTCAGGTGAAGGTTCTCATTTATGCTACAAGAGAGAATTTGTCTCAAGGTGGAGTGTTGTTTTATGGTGATCCAAATTCATATGAAGATAAAGGAAAATTCGGCCTCCGCTACGCGGAGGCCCGTCGCCGGAGGCTTAGGGCCGAGTTGATACCGAGTCGATACCGAGTCAGAGTTGGATACACAGTTACCGACCTAGTTAGGTCAGGACCGCCTTTATATACCTCTTGTAAGCCGCCGCACGGGATAAACCACATATTGTAAATCCCGGCGCGATTGTAACCTCACCCCGAAATAGTGAAGTATTGCTGGCTGGCGCCCGTGGTTTTTTCTCTTCCTTGTTGGAAGGGTTTTCCACGTTAAAATCTCGTGTCCCCGTTGGTTTGATCTTGTTTAACTTCATCGTTGTTTTGCTATTGCGTGTAACAATAGCGGCCTACCGCCATGGTATATTTAGCAATTGCATTGGCAGGTGGTCTTTTCTGTCCATACACTCAGTTAAGTGGTCATTTTTGTCAAAATTTCCAGCGTCACTGGTCGACGGGAATCCCAGCGCCGTCACACATGCTTGCTAGATTGCTCCGCCTCCACGAGCTCCCTCCGCCGGCCGCTATGTTGAAGAATGTGGATCTAGTGATTTCAGCCGACCACGACAGCCCAGACAGCCAAAGAAAATAGAAAAATGTGTCCCGATCAGTAGCATTTTCATTCTATGGGATGCAAACTTGCTAATGGGCCAGCTACATTATCTGGCTCCCTTTACTTGATGTAGTATTTCCTTTTGTGGACCGTAAAACTTTTCCCGCGTAACTGAAATCTCATTTCACAGTTCAAAAACAAAAAAACTGAAATCTCATTTCTTAAATCGCTAAACTTTGCACACTGGTATGAATGCATTCTTACTCTCTTTTTATAGCATAAGAATTATAGTTAGTCGTTGCCAGAAAATATACATTGAAAGACTACAAATTAGCTGTTGAAGAGATATACACGTTCAAAAAATGACTTTAAATATCAAAACCATTTTAGATTAATTGACCTAGAAATACAATGTCACGGGCACGGCGTGACGATGACGCCGCGCCAAGACCTACTAGTGATGTAGTACTACATAATATAAATTCCGAATCTGCTGGACAAGGGCCATCGATGCGTGTGTGATGCATGGGTGGCCTCGCATCGTGGGATATTGGGACGGAAAACACGGTATGCTGCATACCGTATGCATAGTACGTATCACTCGTTGAATAAATCGATGCTTCCAGTGCCATATGCCAAAATGCCCGTCTGACCCAATATATATATTTTTTAATCTCGTCAACTGTGGCATTAATTGCAACGTCTCGATTTCGTTTTTTTTTCTTTATCCTGACATGAATCTTGGCATCGATGAAGTTTATAACAGGCCTCGGGTACACAGTGTTGTCTGGACTCCCGGAAGTTTGGGACATTCGGCTGCATCAGTAGCCATGAACTCGGTGAGGAATTTGCTGTGCTTCGTTCTGGGCGCAGCGACCACTGCAGGCTTTGTGGTGGTGCTGCTGCTGCCGGCAGCCCCGTGTCCGTGCACCATCGCAGATCTCGGCCTGAGGAAGCTCGGCACGGTTCGTACACCATTTATCTTTTGTTTCGATTCTTGTCTTCTCGCACATCCGAACTGAAACCACCCATCGCGCTCGCGCGTACCTATATATATACGTGTAGGGCGCGGCTGCGAACGGTAAAGTCGACGACGACGGGCTGGCGGAGCTGCTCCGGCGCGCGTCCATGGAGGACAAGACCGTCATCCTGACCTTCGCCAACGAGGCGCATGCGCTGCCTGGCTCGCTCCTCCAGATCTTGCTGGAGAGCTTCCGCACCGGCGTGAGGACGCAGCCCCTGCTGAAGCACCTGCTGGTCGTCGCGACGGACGCCAAGGGCCTGGAGCGGTGCCTACGCATGCACCCGCTCTGCTACCTGCACGCCACGAACGGCATGGCGGCGAACGGCTCGGCTCTGTCTTTCTTTGACAAGGACTACGTGGACATGATGTGGGCGCGGAACAGGTTCCAGTCGCGGGTGCTGGCGCTGGGCTACGCCTTCCTGTTCACCGACCTGGACATCCTGTGGTTCCGGAACCCGCTGCTGCGCATCCCGGTCGGCGCCGACATCGTCCTCGGGTGCGACAACTTCTTCGGCGACAACCCCTACGACCTGGACAAGTACGCCAACGGCGGGTTCGTGTACGCGAGGCCGAGCGCGGCATCGCTGGCGTTCTTCGCGGACTGGTACGAGGCGAGGACTGGGTACCCCGGGGAGAACGACCAGGTGGTGTTCAGGGAGACGAAGCACGAGCTGGCGGCGAGGCACGGGGCGACGGTGCAGCTGGTGGACACCAGCTACTTCAGTAGCGAGTGCGAGTCGTGGAAGAAGTTCAACTTCCATGAGATGTGCACCTTCCACGCAGCCTGCATCCACGGCCTGCAGGACAAGATCGACAGGCTCAACGCCGTGGCCGACGAGTGGAGACAGTTCAAGGCCGAGCAGCTGCTGCTCGGCACCAACAGCACCGCGCTCACCTACTGACCAAACTTATCGGTCGCTGCCCTGTTTTGCTGGATAAGATTGCTTAATTGGACCTGTGCAATTTCCTTGTTTACCGAGATACGTACTACAACCAACGGTACAACTACAAACTAGCACACCGGCCGCACATTTGGGAGGCTAGATTTGTTATTGAGTTTTATGTATCGACAATTTTGAATTTCGTTTCCATTTTATTCATTTGCTTTCTTTATTTTTCTTTATGCTTAGATGTTTAGTACTCCTACTACTCCCTCTGATCCGGGGTTTTTTTTTTTGAAATGGAAAAATCCCCAGCCTCTGTCGATGCACACAACTTTTCTTTATATATTAAAACAAGTATCAAATGAGTACATGAACCAGCTCCTCACTGACACTTAATTACGGGCCGGAAGCACTAGTGGAAACAACCCCTCTCGTCCAGGGGGCCAGGGGGCAGCTGTCCCGGTTGCAACCGAATCCGGGACAAATGCCATGCTTTGGTCCCGGTTCGTGCGCCCGGGGCAACAGGAATCGCCTGGGGGCATTGGTCCCGGTTCGTGGGGACATATCGGTCCCGGCTCGTGCCACGGACCGGGACCAATGCCTAGCCACATGCCACGTGGCACGCGCATGAATATTTGTCCCGGTTCAGTCCACGAACCGGGACCAATGCCCCCCTTCCCCTATATATACTGCCCCAGCCTCTCCCCACTTCCATCTTTTTTTTTGCTTGGAGGTGTGAGAGAGTGTGGTGTTAGTGTGTTTTATTTTACTATGCACACGAGGTGTTCGACGAAATTCCCGAGCCGCACATAAGCTCACTGAAAATGGTATCTTCGACCGAGGTTAACAAACTTATTTTTCATCTGTAACTGATACATAAAAAAGTAGTATTTGTCGTATTAATATGTTATTGTAATGTATTTTGATAAACTTAATTATACGATGCAGCTGGATGCACGGCAGCGATGGATGTATGGTGACCGACGCACTTCTGAGTATATGGCAGGCCTGAATGCATTTCTTGCTGTAGCTCAGGCGAACAAAGATGATGGCTTCATGTGTTGCCCATGTGTTGATTGTCGGAACGTCAGAGAGCACTCTTCCGAAAGAATCATTCACGGCCATCTACTTCGGAGAGGTTTCATGCCCAGCTATAATTGCTGGACGAAGCATGGAGAAAGAGGGGTTGTGATGGAAGACGATGAAGAAGAAGAAGATCATTTGTTCCCTGAATACGACGATACTGCAATGGAAGAGAATGGAGAAGAAGGAGGTGATCAAGAACAGGCATCAGAAGAGCCCGATGATGATCTTGGCCGAGTTATTGCTGATGCAAAGGAAGACTGTGAAAACAAATTGGAGAGGTTGAAGCTGGACAACATGTTACAGGATCACAAAAAATTGTTGTACCCAAATTGCGAAGATGGTAGCACAAAGCTCGGTACCACACTGGAGTTGCTGAAATGGAAGGCACAGAACGGTGTGACTGACAAGGCATTTGAGAGTTTACTTCAACTAATGAAGCCAAAACTTCCAAAGGATAACGAATTGCCTGAGAGTACGTACGAAGCAAACAAAGCTCTCTGTCCTCTAGGATTAGATGTGCAGAAGATACATGCATGCATTAATGACTGCATTCTCTTCCGCGGTGAGAAGAACGAGAATTTGGATGAATGTCCGATATGCACTGCACTTCGGTATAAGATCAGAGCAGATGACTCTGGTGATGTTGACGGCGAGCCCCCGCGTAAGAGGGTTCCTCCTAAGGTGATGTGGTATGCTCCTATAATACCACGGCTGAAACGTCTGTTTAGAAACAAAGAGCATGCTAGGTTGTTGCGATGGCACAAAGAAGACCGTAAGAAAGACGGAAAGTTAAGGCACCCCGCCGATGGATCGCAGTGGAGAAAAATCGAGAGAGACTTCCCAGACTTTGCAGGAGAGGCGAGAAACTTATGGTTTGGTCTAAGTACAGATGGCTTTAATCCTTTTGGGGAGCAGAGCTCCAGTCATAGCACTTGGCCTGTAACTCTATGTATGTACAACCTTCCTCCTTGGTTGTGCATGAAGCGCAAGTTCATTATGATGCCAGTTCTCATCCAAGGCCCGAGGCAGCCTGGCAACGACATTGATGTGTATCTAAGGCCATTAGTGGAAGAACTCTTACAATTGTGGGGCAAACCAGGTGTACGTGTGTGGGATGAGAACGAACAAAAGCCATTTGACCTACGGGCGTTGCTTTTCGTAACCATCAATGATTGGCCTGCTCTTAGTAACATTTCCGGACATACAAACAAGGGATACAATACATGCACACACTGTTTAGATAATACTGACAGTGTTTTTTTGGATAAATGTAAAAAGGTTGTATACCTGGGGCATCGTAGATTTCTTCCGATCAAGCATCCCGTAAGAAAGAAAGGAGGGAAGCATTTCAGAGGTGAGGCAGATAACCGGAAGAAGCCTGAGCTGCGTAGTGGTAATGATATATTCGATATGGTCAAGGACCTAGAAGTAATCTTTGGTAAGGCTGCTGGCAGCCAACCAGATCCGTACGGCCCTGATAAGCGCGCACCCATGTGGAAGAAGAAATATATATATTTTGGGAGCTACCCTATTGGAAAGTTTTAGAGGTCCGGTCTTCGATCGACGTGATGCACGTGACAAAGAATCTTTGTGTCAATCTGCTATGCTTCCTGGGCGTGTATGGGAAGTCCAAAGATACGCCAGAAGCACGGGAGGACCAGCAACGTATGAAAGACCCAAGAACCAAGCACACAGATAGTCGCCATTACTTAAGCAGCTACGCTCTTACTAAAGCAGAGAAGGAAATATTCTTTGAAGTCCTTTACAGTATCAAGGTTCCGTCTGGCTTCTCGTCGAATATAAAGGGGATAATAAACATGGCAGAGAAAAAATTCCAAAACCTAAAGTCTCATGACTGCCACGTGATTATGACGCAGTTGCTTCCGATTGAATTGAGGGGGCTTCTACCGGAAAATGTTCGAGTACCCAATGTGAAGCTATGTGCATTCATGAACGCAATATCTCAGAAGGTAATCGATCCAGAAAGTCTGACAAGATTACAGAGGGATGTGGTCCAGTGTCTTGTTAGTTTTGAGTTGGTGTTCCCACCATCCTTCTTCAACATTATGACTCATCTCCTGGTTCACCTATGTGAAGAGATTCATATTCTTGGTCCGGTATTTCTACACAATATGTTCCCCTTTGAGAGGTTCATGGGAGTCTTGAAGAAATATGTTCATAACCGTGCTAGGCCAGAAGGAAGCATCTCGAAGGGCTATGGAACAGAGGAGGTCATTGGGTTCTGTGTTGACTTTATTCCTGACCTTAAGACAATTGGTGTTCCTGAATCGCGGTATGAGGGGAGACTGAGGGGAAAAGGAACGCTGGGAAAAAACAATGATACCTAGGGACGGGCATTCTTTGACCAAAGCACACTACACAGTTCTACAAAATTCTATGTTCATGGCTACGTATCTCGAGGAACACAAGAATATTGTACGGTCTGCAAACCCGGGGAAGGATGACTCATGGATTAAACGCGAACACATGGAGACTTTCGGAAGTTGGTTGCAAACACGTCTTATAAATGACACCACTGTTGAAGATCAGCTATACATGTTGGCAGGGTCACCATCTTCGACTATTGGGAGTTTTCAAGGGTACGAGATAAATGGGAATACATTTTACATGAGCTCCCAAGATAAGAAGAGCACCAACCAAAACAGTGGTGTCCGCTTTGATACAACAAACGAGAATAAAATGACACATACTATGGTTACATAGAGGAGATATGGGAACTTGACTATGGACCTTCTTTTAAGGTCCCTTTGTTCAAGTGCAAATGGGTCAACCTGAATGGAGAAGGGGTAAAGGTAGACCCGCTTTATGGAATGACAACAGTGGATCTCAACAATATTGGTTACAATGACGAACCATTCGTCCTAGCCAATGATGTGGCTCAGGTCTTCTATGTGAAGGACATGTCTTCCAGACCGAAGAAAAGAAAAAATAAGGAAACAAATTCATCATACGATGAGCCGAAGCGTCACATAGTTCTCTCAGGGAAAAGAAACATCGTGGGAATCGAGGACACGACAGACATGTCAGAAGATTATAATAAGTTTGTTGAAATTCCACCCTTCACAGTGAAAGCTGACACCACCATCCCGTTAAATAATGAAGATGCTCCATGGTTACGGCCGAAGCGATCATAAGTAAGGGACACGAAGAAAATTCAGAAGACTAGATAGGCATGTTGTTGGTGATGTGTAATAAAAACGTGGAATACATGATCATAGTTCTTATAATGCAGTATGAACGAGATTTTGTTAGCCAAAATGATATTTATACATATTCTGTGATTATGAATGGAGTAGGTGCAAGTTTGACCAATAATTTGTATTGATCGGTCAAAAGCTGGCAAGCATTGAGTGCTTGACAACTATGACCAGCCTGACTTCATTATTATTCCAACCAGCGGCACACCCACCCACTTTTCTGTTTCTCTCTCCGTCTGTTGGTGATGTGTAATAATAAGCGTGGAATACATGATCATATAGTTCTGTTTGATCAGTATTTTGTATTGACCGGTAAAAAGCTGACAACTATGACCCATATCCGAGTATGAGATAACTGTAGGCAGATATTGCAGGAACACTTCGAAGTGATAGTACGGATACCATCCTGACAGATATTGCAGGATTATAACTACTTTGGAGATGTAGTATGTGTTGACACACGGTATAGAACAAGTGATTATGGCAGGCCTCTATTGTTATTCATTGGAGTTAACCACCATAAACAGCCAAAAACAGTTTTGACTGACTGCTTTACATCGATAGGGGATGCAGTTGCTTCTGCTTGGCCAGGGACTATCCACCGCTCGGATATATATCAAAATGCAACGAAAGTATTAAGGGATATATTCCACTGTTCGGAAACTTTCGCTCATGATTTTAGTAGGTCTTGGCGAAGTACAATCTGAAGGATAACGAGTGGCTAAGTAGATTGTATGAGGATAGAGAAAAATGGGCTTTGCCTTATGGGTGTCATATATTCTGCGCAGATATGGCAGGCACACTTCGAAGTGATAGCAGGGATACCATCCCGACAAATATCCTTAAAACAGAAATAGAGCTTCGGTACTTCTTTAACAGATATGATAAATTTTTGGAGGAGAAACGTCTAACTGAACAACGAAGATCCCAAATGTTGAAGGCGGAGGGGAGCGCGACGGCGACGGCGGACGAGCAGAGGAGAGGATAGCGCGACAGCAACGGCGCGGTCTCCCCCGCCCGACCGCCCGTCTCTGCTTTAAGTCTGATGCTCCCGCTGAGGCTTGCCGCGTACACGGAAGTTACTATGTTTTCAAGCGGGGGTCGGGATAAAAGGAAAATACGTGTGGATGCGCAGAGTAAACCTTCGAAGGAAAACTATGGTTTTTCTGTTGTAGACAAAGATCTCAAATTCACCGTGTCAATAAGGTACAACTCGCTTTGTCGAACTTTATATAAATCACCCGGGATGCCTTGTATGCTCTGGACTAACTCGGAAGATCACGAGAGAAAACAAAAATTGTAACATTTTTATATTCAAATTATATACAAATGGTAAAATAATTAATAGTTTCAATAGTTAGAAAAATTATTTAGTTAAACGAAAAATGGATTTAAATTAGTTATGCAAATTCTAGTATTTTTCATGTTGGATTTTTTGTCAAATTCGAAAGTATATAGAAGTTGTTAATGTGCAAACTTAACAATCTTCAAATTTTGGCGCTATAAACTTTTGGGCGCGCAGGGTGCCACCCCCAAAATTAGAAATATGTTTTTGGTCCCGGCCCGTTGTACCAACCGGGACCAAAGGGGCTCTAGTCCCGGTTGGTGGCACGGGCCGGGACTAGAGGCCCGGTTGTATAAATATCTCGGCCCTCTCTCCAGGCCGAGCGACCACCCAGGACAACGGACATGGCTTGGCGAAGCCCTGCCGGCGGCGGGAACGAGTAGGAAGATCCCGCCGGCGCTGGTCCCGCCGGCGGGGTTGGACTAGGGACGCGTTTTTGTCGACACAAATATATATTAAAAAGGCCTGAGGGCCGTGCTTACATAGGGGGGCGGCGCGGCCATAGGCGGCCGGCCGTGCTTACATATAGGGGGCGGCGGCGCGGCCACAGGCGGCCGGCCGTTTCTTGGGGGGTGGGTAGCTTAGCCTGGGGGGGGGGGGGGGCGCACCGGCGCCGATCTACTCCTCCTCGTCGGAGGAGATGCACTGGTAGAGGGGTGGCTTCCACAGGTGGGCAGGCGGCTGGGGCGGGCCCGCCGGGGGCTGCGGAGGCATCGGGGGCGCGTACGGCGGTGGTGGGGGCAGCACCTCCTGCGGCGGCGGCGATGGCGGGGGCAGCTCCTCCTCCTCCGGCGACCATACGCCGCCGGTCCAGGCCTAGGTCATCCCGTATTCCAGGCCGGGGGGGAGCGGCTGCGGCGGCGGCTGGTCCTCAGACGCCTCCAGCTCGGCGTTCATCACCTGCCACCAAGGGGCAGGCGCCGAAGGGGGCGGGGGCGGCATGGCGTTGGCGTCGGCGGCAGCGGCGGCCAGGACCGCCTCCCACCGCTTGACCTCGTCCTCGACGAGGGAGCGGCGGGAGGCCTCTAAGGCCTCCTTCATGTTGTCCCGGAGCTCCTGGTCGTCTTCCTCGTCGACGTGGGCGTCGGCGTCGTCCACCAGGAGCCAAAGCTCCGGCTCCCTCCCCTGCGGTGGTGCGGGGTAGTCCTCGGTGCTCACCTCCTAGGCTGTGGGGATGTAGGAGCGGCGGCGCTGCTCGTGCTCCTGCTGGAGCCAGGTGGCCCAGTAGGGGGAGCTCCGCGCGTACGCGCGGTCCCTGAGGAGGCGGGCCGGCAGGAGACGGCGCCGGCGGTCGATCTCCTCGCCCAGGGCCTCTCTGCTGGACGGGGCCGGCGGCACCGGGATCCTCTGGGGGTTGAGGTGCCAGCCCTCCGGGAGGTGGACGTCCGGCCAGAACACCGGCGTGCGGCGTTCCCAATGCCACTCCGCCTCCTCCTTCCGGACGTACCGACGGAAGCGCTTGCCCTTGGGCGCGCCGCGGGGCGGCGCGCGTGACGCTGGAGGCGGAGCGGGGACGCGCGGCTGCCCGCCGATGCGGATGCCTCCCGGGCCGAAGCCGAAGGCCTCCGCCGGCGGCGGTGGAACGGCGGAGCGCGCGCCGCTCGAGGACCCGGCCTCGTGGTCGTTCCAGGGGCGCTTGCCGCTCGTGAACCAGCGGGACATGGTGGCTAGGGTTGCTTTGGCTGGGGCGCGGCCGGGGTGGATGGGCTGTACGGGCAGCGGGGGTCCTTTATAAAGGACCCGGGGGAGGCTGGCATGCCAACCGGCGGACTGAACGTGGCGGCGGTTGCAGGCGGCCATGAATGCGGGGCGGGAGCCGAGGCGTGGCGGCAGTTGCAGCTGGGCACGCGCGCGTGGGAAGTGGAGGGGGGCGGGAAGACGAGGCAGGGCGGGAAGACGAGGCGGCAGTGGGCCCTTTGACCGTCCCTGTGGTCTTAATTTAAGGGACCGGGCGAGCCAGCCACTAGGCCGCTGGCCAGTGGCCCCTTTCGACCCCTGCGAAACGTTGACCGACTATAATAAAAGACGCGGGCCAGTGGGCCCTTTTGACCTAAAATGTGGCCAGTGGGCTTAATTAAAGACGTGGGCCTGGACGCGGTTGGGGAAGGGGAGGCCGGTTGGGGATAGCCAGACAGGAGCAAAAAAAAAAACGAAACGGAAAAAAAACCTGCTGCGGCAGGAAAAAGTGGGCGGAATATTTTTTTGTAAACAAGTTATCCATCCCGGTTCCTAAAACGAACCGGGACGAACTCCCTGGCCGTCCCTGGCCCAGGTTCGCCACGTGGGCCATCCTTACCATCCCGGGTCCTTGCACAACCGGGACCAATGGGGGAGGGTCATTTGTCCCGGCTAGCCCATCCCGGTTGCACAACCGGGACAACTGGCCCTTACGACCCGGGACAAAAGGCCCTGTTTCCACTAGTGAAGGAGTAATATTTTATTGAACGTCCTGATCATAGCATTTCACAGTTTTTTTTTGAAAGACCCAGCAACGCTGGCTTTTTGGATAACAACAGGGACGCACGCACAGGGACACACACAGCGAAACCCTACCCTCACGGTGCTCCCATCTCGCGCCGCCTGCCCCTGCCTCCTCTAGCCCCTCCATCCGCCGTTGCCGCCGGCCCTCGCCGTGGTGGCGGCGGGCCCAACCGCCTGATGGTGGTCTAGGGTTGGAGGTTGGCCACCGGCGCCGGACCTGCTGGGGCAGGAACGCCGTCTCGCTGCCGATCAGCTGTCAGGGCAGCGTCCCTGGCTGGGGTGGAGGCGGAGGTCTTACCTCGGTGGTGTTTGGACTAATGGAGGTGGGGATCTGCGGCTGGGAGGGGATCAGAACCCTAGATCTTTGATCTTGGTGGTCCTGAACTCCTTCCTGTCCACTCCTCGCTTCGTGGTTCTTCGGCCGGTTCCGAGGGGAGATTGTCCCTGTGTCTGCCGTCTTCTTCCTCGTTGTCGGCCTAGGCCGGTGGGGATTGGGGCAGCAGATCAAACAGGGTTCCGGCGGGTGGCGAGGGGGCTGCTTGCTTGGCATGAATAAAGGTGGTGGTCCTACGGTTTCCCATCGCGCGAGGACGAAGATCTTCCTGATGTAGGTTCTCTTTGATCAAGCCGGGGTGTCGGCCCGGAAGGCTCCGCAGGCGAACTCCCATGGGCGATGCCTGGAGATTGCTGGATCGGTGGAATTCGGTCGCAATGCACGGTCATCGAAGGTGAGATTGGAAGTGGGTAACTGGCTTGGAGTTTCAAGATTTGTGGCAGCGGTATGTAAGAGGGGGCGACAGCATGCGTGAAGTCCAAAGTCCTACCTTTCAGGGTGAAAACCCAAGGTCTGGCCTTAATTGGTTGTTCCTGGTCTTGTTGGAGACATTGCTTTGAGAGCGAGAATTTTCTTCAGGGTGAAAACCCAAGGTCTGGCCTTAATTGGTTGTGTCTGGCACCGTTCTTCTTGAAGACGCTGTTTTTGAAGAGCTGGACATCAGGTGTTGTTTAGGTGGTGGTTGTGCGGCTGCTGCAAGGACTGTAACTCTGTAGCGGGACTTTTCTTTTTAGTTCTTCTTCTTATTGTCTTTCGGTTGTGTGCATCCGTAATGGCTATGGTTATTGCGTTGTTGCAGAGGCTGAGTGTAATTTGTATCTCCACGATATTAATATACATTTCCCTTTATAAAAAAAAGCAACGCTGGCTTTTTCATTGATAAGCAGAGGGAAATATACACAATAACGAACCTCCAGCCAACATAAAGTCGTTGCTGGAACGATCATAAAAACAAGAAGAAAGAAGAAACTAGCATAGGGAGAGAGAGCACAAGTGAAAGTAAAGTATATACACCTAGAGGGGGGTGAATAGGTGCTACAACCAATTTTAATTTTTCTTTGACAATTAGGCTTGACACAAAGGTAAATTCTCTATAAGATGCAACTAGGGTGAATTTACCTATATGACAAGGCAAGCACAATAATAATACAAGCAAGAGTAATGGAGGAAGGGAACGAGGTAACCGATATGAAGCACACGGAGACACGATGTATTCCCGATCTCCTCCTTGTTAAGGAGTATGTCTCGTTGGAGGGGTGTGAATTCGCCACAAAGGCCTACTCAACGCCACAAAGGCCTCACCCTATTCTCCGATGAACCCTGCCACAAAGGCCTAGTCCACCTTCCACAATTGATCCCCTTTGAGGCGGGAACCCACAACCAAATTGGGGGCTCCCAACAATCTCAAATCACCAACAAGTAGCAAGATGCCTAGGTTCTCCACAAGAGGAAAACCTAGGCTAGATCCCTCAAGCTAGAGAGGGGGAAATGAAGAACGGCTCGGTGAAGATGTAGATCGGGGACTTCCCCTTCAATCCTCCAAGTATCAACAAGTTTGGGTGGAGGGATTGGGAGAAATCTAACTTTGGAGGCTCAATAAATGCTTGTCTTTAATGCTGGAGCGAGCAACCTCTTGGGGAAGAAGGGGGTGGGGTATTTATATCTCCCTCCCCAAACTAGCCGTTTGACCCTTTTTCATGCCTAGCGGTACTACCGTTGGGGCCAGCGGTACTACCGCTACCTGGCAACGTGAGCGGTACTTGGGAGTCCCAAACACAGGGCGCGAGCGGTACCACCGCCAAAGTACCGTGGTACTCCAGCAGCGGTACTACCGCGAGTGCACACCGGTACTACCGCTGGCCATAACTTTGAATTAAATCAAAGTGGCTAGCGGTAGTACTAGGGCACTACCGCCCTAGTACCGTAAACGTTACCGTGAGAAAATCATTGCCAGCGGTACAAGGGCCGGTACTGGGGGCGGTACTACCGCTTCCTGGAGGGCCGCCGTACTACCGCCAGTCAGTAGCGGTACTACCGTTGAGCAAGGTTTTGCTCGAAGATCAATATGACCACAGGGTACTACCGAGCCAGTACCGCTGCGGTACCGCTGAAAACAGTATGCATTTTCAAACTGGTGGTACTTCTGGCGGTACTGGGCGCGGTACTACCGCTTGCTATGCAGAGCGGTACTACCGATGTCGAGCCCGGGACTACCGCTGGATCAAATTGACCTTGGTGGCTTTGTCTTGGAATTCTTTTCACCTTTTTGCGTCTATTTGATATTTCCTGAAGAGATAAAAGATGCAAAATGCACTTTCAATAAGCTCAAGGGGGCTTAAACAGTAGCTTTCGCAAAGACTTGGTGCCTGCCAAGGCCCTGCATGCTTCGTCATGCAAGGACGCTAACAGAGCTTGCATCGAAAGAACCTTCCGTTGGAAAACCTTATCGTTCCGCTCTCGCCAAATGCCTGAGATGGAGATGATGAACAGGGATTGGATGCCTTTGCGATTTCCAGGTGCGCAGCGCGCCATCATCTACTGGCAGATCGAAGGCAAGGAGGAGGTGGTCCCCCATCAGGCAGGGCTCAGCGCATGGCAGTTCAGCCAAAGGGAGACAGCTGCCCAAGTACGATGCATCACCGGGCAGTCGAAGAAGATGTGGCAAGAGGACTCGAGGTTGTGGAGACAAAACTGGCAGAAATACTCGTTTGGCCATCCCCGGCGAAGGAGGCAATCGGCACACCACGGGCGGTCGTGGAGCAGCAGCCGGTCATGATCTTGCACCGCGCAGGCACCCAGACGGTCTCTCTAGCTCATTTTTTGTTGGACAATGAACATTGTTTCAAAGTTCATTGTCCAACAAAAAATGAGCTAGAGAGACTCTAGAATTTTGGCACTTGCGGAGTTCCTAATAGTCTGTGTGAGCTAACAGTGGACAACTGGGAACATGATGAGGAGGCAGAGGAGACTTTGCCAGAGATTTTGGTTCATGTTAAGGTATACCAAGCAGACATAGAGGTTATTTATGGATCTTTCGATATTTGGATTTATGTTTGGAAAGACTCTAAAGATAGATATGGAATTTATAAGAAATCATGGTGTGCTTATAATCCTCATTGGATGCCTATATTACACAAAAATACCTCGTAATTTTCCTTTATTTATTAAGGATGGATTGTATAGATTATCCTTTTTTGTGGAGGATGAGGATGGTTTTATCTCGGATGAGCAAATGGAAGAACAGGCACAAGATAACAACGATGACAACGATGACCATGGTTTAGGGGATGATTTTAAATACGCTTTGCAAGAAAATGATAATGGGGGGAAAATATGTCGATGCTTCTAACGGTGTTGCCCCTATGGATACTGAGGAGAATGGGACAACCTCAAGTGCACCACCACCGGGTAATGTTGCTAAGACAGGGGTGGTGTTCTCACCTTTGGTTCGTACGTATTTTCAGAAGGCTATGGAAGGCTTTTCATCTTCGGAGGTGCAACCAAAATTGCCTACCCATTGTACTCATGATGGTGTGGAGATAAAAGGAGCTGCAAGGTGTAGTCCAATGGATCTTCTATTCTGATGGGGATTCATATGACGCACGGTTCTTCAGTTGTGTGTGCTGATAATTTGAGAGTGGAGGTACCACCAGCAGGCAATATGGTGGGAAACACATTGCGCGCTCATGTTTCTTCAGGAGGTGGTGCCGGGAAAATTTTGGTAGCAGCTGAAAGGAGTTCCATGATAATGTCTGACCGAGAGGATTCTGGTTCTGTCTCTGCCGGGCAGGGAGGTGTGGCTGCGGGAGCTTCTATGTCTCGGCGTCAGTCCGTGGATTCCCTCTCTGGTGGTGGTGCTGCTGCAACACTGCGACTGCCTGAGGGCACTCCAAACGTCCAGCTGGGTGGGAGAATAGTGCTAGGGACTTCGTCGTCGGTGGCAAAGGGGAGTATAACTTTCTAGGCTTGGTCATCATTTCCCTCAGGAGGAGGGGACATCGCGGGTATTTCTTCAGCTGCTCCTAGTCGATCTCCATGTACCCCAAGAGTGGGTGCTGGTTCGAGTCGGCAGGACCACACGGCGGTGGTCTCATTGATCTTGACTCTGCAAACGGCGGATCTTGCGGCGGCGGAGAACAGGCACAAGGTGTCGCTTTTTGGAGGGGTGCCGGACCCTTTGGTGATGTGGATTCGATCAAGCGATCGTTTTCGGCCTCAACCCAATGCGAATTATTTGATGATGGAGCGAGCAATGGTGGTGGCCTATAGTCACGAGCCTCCATCAGGTAATAATTCAAAACCTCCCCTTTTGATTTCAGCTTATACAGCACAACATATTATTGATACCACTAGTAAAGATAGGTGTCCCTTTAGGGGGATGTAAAACAAAACAATCTACTGTTGCTAAGAATATTTTATTTTCTGAGAATTTGCGGACTGCACATTTTCTCGAACACTCGGTTAGTCCAAGGACAAAAGAGGATAATGGTCCTACGAGTCTTGTCTTAGCAAGGGAGCTACGTCTATCTTGTGACTTTGAGGATGAGGAGAACATGGATGATCAAACGGATATGCATGTTATCTCTGAGAAAATTAAGAAAACCCGGAAACGAAAGTTACTCTCTAATTCTAAGCGAGTAGTGCGGTGCTAGACTCAGAAAGCATTTTGTTTTGTTACAATGCAAGGAACTAAAGGTTATCTTTATGTAGAGAGGGATTCAGGGACCCGACTAAACATTTTTTTTGTTCAGGAGACAGCCGGGGAACAAAAGCTAGACTTTATCGCCCTATCGAAGACGGGTAAGGCTAATTTTGCTCCTCAATTTTTAAACCATTGAGTAGGGGGGATGGACTTCTATTGGTTTTGTCTTCCACCTCATGGGAGGTCGGGTGCCATGTTAATAGGGCTCAATGCTTTGACCATCCAAGTTTGAAAGGTTGATGTTGGAGATTTCTATGTGATGTTTCACGTTAGATCTAAAATCGATGGTTTTGAATGAGCTCTAGTAGCAGTTTATGGAGATGCTCAAGAGGCTCACAAGCATGAGTTCCAGGAAAAATTGGTATGTATTTGTGAATACAAATCTTTACCGACACCGGTTGGTGGGAAGTTTAATATCATGAGAAAACCAGAAGAAAAGAACAAGGATAATTTCTCCCTAGATGGCCGTTTATTTTCAATGCAATAATTCAAAGCCTAAGTTTAAAAGAGATTGAACTCTCCAGAAGACAATATACGTGGGAAAACAGGCTTGATAATCCCAATTTTGAAATATTAGATCGGGTGCTCTCAAGTGTAGAATGGGAGAAGAAATTTCCATTGGCTACGGTCCGAGCTTTATCTCGATCTGATTCTGATCGCACTCCTTTGTTATTGGACTTAGGAGTGTCTGCCCATAGAGGATATACGACACATTTTTCTTTTGAGTTGTCTTGGTTGAGACTCGACGGTCTTTTTTTATATGGTAGCAGTGGAGAGGACTGCTGTTAACCATGGGAACTCACTTATGGAGGTTTGGTTAAATAAGTTAAGACATTGCACCGTTTTCTCAAAGGATGGGCTAAAAATCAAAGTGGGAAATACAAAATAGAAAAGGAAAGATTAATAAAGCTTATCGATGAGATAGATATTAAAGCAGAAATCGTGCCCCTTAGCTTAGCCAAACGGGAAATGCTAACAAAGGTTGATCAGAATTGTAACTTACGTCGTGATGAAGAATCTAAGTGGGTGCAAAGAGAAAAAATTAAACATGTGCAAGAAGATGGAAATAATACGAAAATTTTCCACCTTATGGCAAATGGAAAAGATAGAAGAAAATATGATATTTCAGTTAGAGCAAGAGGAAGGAACCATAGTGGGAGAGGACAATTTAAATACCTATATTTCTAAATATTATAAAAAGTTATTTGGAGCACCAGCCGAATAATTATTCAATGAATTAGGATGTTATCCATGATATAACGCAAATAGCAATAGATGAGAGTGCCATTCTTACGGCTGATTTCTCTTTGAATGAAGTCTTTGAAGCTATTAATCAAATGGAAAAAAATAAAGCTCCTGAACCGGATGGGTTCCCTGTGGAGTTTACCAAACCTTTTGGAACATCCTTAAGGATGATATTATGGCGATGTTTTCTCAACTCCAACAAGGGAGTTTTCCTCTCTATAAGTTGAATTTTGGAGTGATTACGTTAATTCCAAAAAAGAAGAATGCGGTTCAAATTCAGCAATATAAGCCTATTTTTCTACTTAATTTATGTTTTAAATTTTTCACAAAGGTGGGAGCTAATAGATTAAAGACAATTGCTCATAAAGTTGTTCGGCCTACACAATCGGCTTTCATGTCGGGTAAAGACATATTGAAAGGGGTTGTAATTCTCCATGAAACCATTCATGAACTCGAATGGAGAAAGATGGATGGTGTGCTATTTAAAATTTATTTTGAAAAGGCCTATGATAATGTCAATTGGAACTTTGTCCAAAAAATAATGCGTATGAAAGGCTTCCCTCCAATATGGTGTGAGTCGATAACGAAATTCATTCAAGGAGGAAGTGTTGGGGGTGAAATTTACTGATAATATTGGCCACTACTTTCAAACCAAAAAAGGATTGAGTCAAGGAGATCCCCTATCTCCTATTTTATTTAATATAGTAGTTGATATGCTGGCTATTCTTATCGCTCAGGCGAAGGAGGATGGTCAGGTTGGAGGACTTATACCTCATTTGGTTGATGGGGGATTATCCATCTTACAATATGCTGACGATACAATCCTTTTTTTAGAGCATGATTTAGCTAAAGCGTTGAATATTAAGGTAATTTTATGCATCTTTGAGGATATGTCGGGTTTAAAAATAAATTTCCATAATAGTGAGATCTTCTGTTTTGGAAAAGCAAAGGATGATGAGGAACAATACACACACAAATTTTTGGATGTGAGGCTGTTCATTACCCTTTAAATACCTTGGGATTCTAATACATTATTGACCGGTAGAGAGTCGTTTTGAAGGAAAGCTAAGCTGCTGGAAAGGCAAGTTTTTATCTTATGGAGACCTCCTTGTCTTAGTAAATTCAGTATTAACAAGCCTACCTATATTTATGTTGTCTATTTTCGAGTTACCTAAAGGGGTACGAAAGATACTGGTTTATTATAGATCCGTTTTTTCTGGCAAAGTGACGAGAACAAAAGAAAATATAGGCTGACTAAATAGAATATTATATGTAGGCCCAAGGATAGGGCGGGTTAGGTATTGAGGTACTTGAGTGAATAAATGTCTAGTAAGAAAATGGATGTTTAAATTGCTAAACGAGGAAGGGGTATGGAAGAAATTACTTCATAATATGTATCTTACTGATAAAATGTTGGCTCAGGTTGAGCCTAAACTAACGTACTCCCTGTTTTGGAAAGGGTGGATGCGGGTTAAGGAAGAATTTTTACTCGTGGTTTCTTCAAAATTGGAGATATCTACTGCTAGATTTTGGGAAGATACATGTGTAACACCTTGGGTGTTACCCTAATAGAGAGTTGTTTGTTTTCTTTTTTTGCTTGCATCACATGCATCATATTGCATTGCACCATGTTTGCATCACAACTGAAAAATTCAAAAACAATTTAAACCTTCACACATGTCTAAAAAATTTCAATTGAAAGTTGCAACTCAAATTGTTTTCAATAAGTTGAAGTTGAATTTATTTCAAATTGCCTGCTAAATAAAATTTTCCCTGTTATTAAAACCCTAATGGAAAATTCCAAAAAGAATTCAAATCAAATCAATCTTATTTATCATATTTCAATATGGGTTTAAATATTAAAATTTGGCAAACAAATTAAATTCAATAATGTTTGCAAATTGCTTGAAGTTATTAAATAAACTTTATTTATTTCCAAAACTCCAACCCAAACACTATTGAGAATCACCTAACAATTTATATATCACCTTAATAATTCAAGTTGTTGAAAGTAATTTAACTACCTTGTTGTTGTTGTTTTGCAAATTAATACAAATTTAATTATCAAATAACTCCCCAACCTCTATTTGGAATTCAAATAACAAATTAGAAATCAAATTAATACCCTAAATTTTGAAGTTAATGTTAACATTACTTTTAATGATGTTTTGCAATTAACAAAATTTATTTATAAAATAAAAAGAAAACCCTAGTCCTTTTTCCATCTCCTCTCCCTTTCATTCCTTTACAAAAAAAAGAGATAAAGGAAAAGCACAAAAAAAAATGGAGAAAAGGCAGCCCACCCCATCCTTTCTCTTCTCCCCCAGCCCACCTATTCTTTTCCTGGCCCAGTACCCTTCATCTCTGTCTTCTTTCCTCTCCCACGTCATCCTCCCTGTACGATCATCACCTCCACCATCCGATCCCCTCTCCCCCTCTACGATCAATGCCGTACTAGGCTCCTGCTCCTTAAAACCTAGCCTCCCCCCTCGCTAACCCTAGAGCCTAGCCCTCCTCTCTGCCGCGCCACCATCTCCCCTTCCTTTCCCCCCAAAGCCCTCTGTTTCTGAACTTGAACACCCACCGATGCCATCGCCGTCAGAGCCACTGTTCCCGTCGCCCCCATCGCCACAGCCACCTCGAGGAGCAGCGGGTCCCGGGAATGGAACCGTGGCGGTCCCCTGAGGCTCACCGTCCCCTCGCCAACTGCGGGGAGCCCCTGAGTTGGCCGCGCCGTCGCCAACAATATCTCGCCGTGACTGAACCTCGGCAGCAGCAGCGCCTCCTCGACAGCAGACCGAAGGTGAGCACGTACTGTCCCTGCCCCTCTCGTTCTTCCTCCAGCTGCACGCTACGCCCACACCACGCAGTCAACACCGCACGTCGTGGCCGCAGAAATCCTCGCCGGCGAGCGCTGCTAGGTTCCGTCAGGTTCAGCGTTCTGTCGTAAATTCAGTTAAACACCGAGGGCATCACCTCTTCTTTCGTCAGTTACCTGAACCAACACGACCGTGACAATAGCGTAGTGGTTCCGTTCTTCCGCGCAGCAGGGCCCACTGGTCATAGACCGCGGTGCCCTGTCACCCTCCAACCGCGCCCACGCAGCGCCAGCGTGGCCTGGGCCCTCTGTCAGTGGCTGTGTACAGCCACTGCAGAGTAACAAAGGTTTTTAAATTTTTCTGTTTTACTTTTCAGCCCTTAAAAATTACAGATTAGTCCTCTATCTTAAATTGATAATAACTTTCAAAATGTAACTCTAAATAACAAAAGTAAAATATGTTTTATTGTTCTAAATTAAATTGTCTACCCAACTATGCATTTGTTTTCTGTTTGAATTTTCAAATGCAATTCAAATTTGAATTCAAATAATTCAATTGTAATTTGCAACAATTCATAAAAATTCATACTAATTCCAAATAAGGCAAATAAGATATGTTTTCCATACCATTTTGAATAACCTTTTCAAATATAAATTTTGTTTCATGGTTTAATAATTTAAATTGCCTAACTAATTTAATACTTGTTTAATTCATTTAAATTTGATAAACTCATAATTGCTCAAAATAAAATTTTGAATATGCAAAATATGTTTTCAAACCATCAAAGTGTGAACTTTTTCAACTGTGAGTTTGAATTTATGTTTTCAACAAATAAAAATTCAATTAAATTCAAACTTGTTTAAATTCATTTAAAACTTGTTTAATATTGTTTCATTCATAATTAAATTATCCTAATTCCAATTTCAATATTGAAACATGTAATCCAACTAAAATTTGATGTTCTTTTCAAATATAAATTTTGTTATTTGTTTGAACACTTTAACTTGATGAAAACAACCAAATGCTTGTGTGACACCTTTAAGTAACCAAAAATTCCCAAAACTTAATAAGTGAGTTTCAAAATGGGTAAACCTTATTTCCAATTGGTTTATTGTTGTTATTTGTTGTTTTCCTCATCCATGCATCATACTAAACCACTTTCACCTGATGATTAGTTGGAAAACAATGTTTCAACCATAATTCATGGGCTTTTCATATGCAACTCAAATTGCATATGGGTCCATATAAACCTGTTTATCATGTCAACTAGTTTATTCTGATGCATCTTTAACTTGTCATGCATCCATATCTAGATCATGCTGGATCTTTTGCCGTAGTAGTAATTGTTGCATCCGGTGTTTTGTTCGAGGTTCATTGCTTTTTCCCCGATAGGACGTTGAGATGATGTGAGCAACGACAAGTTTCTGCTACCTTGCGGGATCTCAGGCAAGTATACTCACTTGCTGCCAAATGGCTGCCTTTCATCACTTGTTACTGATTCTTCCGTTGTCTATTTCTGCTAGCCTTAGTAGTAGATGTTTCTGTTACGAACCCATCACATGAATCCCTTAACACTGATATTGCCTCACCTCCCCTCCTATAACCCCGTGTTTTGAGCCCGTGTCTTACTAGCATGCTTAGGGTTGTTTTGCTCGAGTCTGTTACCCGTTACTTTTCTGTTACTATTTCATTATGTTCTGGGGTCTCGATGTTAATCAATCAATCCTGTTAATGCTAATGGTAATAAAATTTGAATGATAAGGCACCGGCAGGAGGCCCTTTGTGGTTTTTGAGGCCTGCTAGTGTCGACCCTAATAGGAAAAGGGTCTTGTCTAATGATCCATGATGACGCACTACCGCATGTGGGAAGCGAGTATAGGCGCCCCCCTCAATTTGATTCGATTCGCATCTCGTCCAAATCGCCTCATTTAGTTCGGGTTTTCCATTTGCTGCATGCATGATCTTGCGAGCCCTTGGATCCCGGGTGAACTTTCGTAGTCGGCATATAGGAGGACACGTTCTTAGAGTGCTATGAGGGTCCATTTTCTTCTGGGCTCGATTAGCCGTGCGCCCAAGGTGCTTTGGGCTTGATGCGAAGAAGAGTTGAGTTGTGTAGAGTGCCCCGCTTGGTGGGAGGCATCCCATCTGGCGGGTTATTCTTGCGTGTACGGCCAAATTGGTGCAACCCTGCAGGGATAAATCTTCTCGAGAAGCCGTGTTTTCCGCGGTTATGGATTACTTGGTGAAAGTACTGGCTAACAAGTACTCAGGACAACTTAAACCTAATGATTAACAACCTTACACCCAATGATTAATAACTTGACTAGTAATAGGCTTATTGACACAATAATCTGAACCATCATTAATTCAACTGCGTGAGTTATCCTCGGATTGCTTCTTTGGATGAAGGGGCGAGATCCAGGATGGGTTTGTTTGAAGTTATCTTTCAGTTGGTTACTATACTCGATCTTATCTTCTTTCTGTTAGCCGGAAGTTGTAGTATCTCTCTGTAGTTGGTTAGTGCAGCCCGCTGTCGCTTATTTGCACTACCCCTTCCTTTCCGTTGATCCCAAAGTATTTGTATCTTGTGATGACTGGCTACGCCGGTATCTTGTGAGTATGGTTTATCCACTTGCCAGTACTTAACCGTACTGACCCACGAATCTTTTTCGTGGCTGCATATTCAATATTGCAGTCAACAGGTTTGAAGTCTGACGACGTTAGCTTGGGAATCCCTCCGGCTTGGCCTGGGCAGGGATTGGACGCTCTCGGTTATCTTCAGGGCTCTTAGTCCAATTTGTATCTTGTCCGTAGTCGGACGCTATGTTGTTTCTTCCGCTGTTATTTGGATCTTTGTATGGTATCAGTTGTATCCCTGACTCGTTTGAGTCATCTTGTAAATCTCCTTTCTGTTGTTGTTGTGGATTATTCGTGAACTGTTGTAATGTTATCCTAAGTGGCAACCTGGAACCGGTTATTATGCGGATTTGGGGGGAATGCTGAAATCTGCATAGTGCCCGATCTCGGGGCGTCACAAATGGTATCAGAGCCTTGGTTCCGATTCCCGAGATTGTTTCGATACAAATGGTTATCGAAGCAACGGGTCCGCAAAGCCTGTAGGTTAACCTCGCTAACGGTCGTTGTTTCTAGAGTGTCGAAAACTATTTCTGCTAAACTATTTTGGAAAACCTCTCAATAAGATTCTTGTTTTTCTCCTTATCCCTATTCTATTCCCCTCCCATCTTATTTGTTTCGGAGTCTTCACCCCTTGTCTATCTTTCAAAGTGTTAGGATCCTACGTGGGTGGACGTTTTCTGAGCTTTTAACCTAATAGGTTCGATCATCGGAAGATTCCTGGTGGAAGAACATCGTCATCACTCCGAGCAAGAATCCCTTGTTAGTGGTGTCGAGGAGATCAACTGGAAGCATCGATAGTCGAAATTCTTTCCCCTCCCGGGTTAGCAGGTGGATTGCGAGGGCGCAATCCCTTGTTAGTGGTGTCGTCTGTAACACCTGGGGTGTTACCCTAATAGAGAGTTGTTTGTTTTCTTTTTTTGCTTGCATCACATGCATCATATTGCATTGCACCATGTTTGCATCACAACTGAAAAATTCAAAAACAATTTAAACCTTCACACATGTCTAAAAAATTTCAATTGAAAGTTGCAACTCAAATTGTTTTCAATAAGTTGAAGTTGAATTTATTTCAAATTGCCTGCTAAATAAAATTTTCCCTGTTATTAAAACCCTAATGGCAAATTCCAAAAAGAATTCAAATCAAATCAATCTTATTTATCATATTTCAATATGGGTTTAAATATTAAAATTTGGCAAACAAATTAAATTCAATAATGTTTGCAAATTGCTTGAAGTTATTAAATAAACTTTATTTATTTCCAAAACTCCAACCCAAACACTATTTGAGAATCACCTAACAATTTAATATCACCTTAATAATTCAAGTTGTTGAAAGTAATTTTTAACTACCTTGTTGTTGTTGTTTTGCAAATTAATACAAATTTAATTATCAAATAAACTCCCCAACCTCTATTTGGAATTCAAATAACAAATTAGAAATCAAATTAATACCCTAAATTTTGAAGTTAATGTTAACATTACTTTTAATTGATGTTTTGCAAATTAACAAAATTTATTTATAAAATAAAAAGAAAACCCTAGTCCTTTTTCCATCTCTCTCTCCCTTTCATTCCTTTACAAAAAAAAAGAGATAAAGGAAAAGCACAAAAAAATGGAGAAAAGGCAGCCCACCCCATCCTTTCTCTTCTCCCCCAGCCCACCTATTCTTTCCTGGCCCAGTACCCTTTAGTCTCTTGTCTTCTTCCTCCTCCCACGTCATCCTCCCTGTACGATCATCACCTCCACCATCCGATCCCCTCTCCCCCTCTACGATCAATGCCGTACTAGGCTCCTGCTCCTTAAAACCTAGCCTCCCCCCTCGCTAACCCTAGAGCCCAGCCCTCCTCTCTGCCGCGCCGCCATCTCCCCTTCCTTTCCCCCCAAAGCCCTCTGTTTCTGAACTTGAACACCCACCGATGCCATCGCCGTCAGAGCCACTGTTCCCGTCGCCCCCATCGCCACAGCCACCTCGAGGAGCAGCGGGTCCCGGGAATGGAACCGCGGCGGTCCCCTGAGGCTCACCGTCCCCTCGCCAACTGCGGGGAGCCCCTGAGTTGGCCGCGCCGTCGCCGGCAATATCTCGCCGTGACTGAACCTCGGCAGCAGCAGCGCCTCCTCGACAGCAGACCGAAGGTGAGCGCGTACTGTCCCTGCCCCTCTCGTTCTTCCTCCAGCTGCACGCTACGCCCACACCACGCAGTCAACACCGCACGCCGTGGCCGCAGAAATCCTCGCCGGCGAGCGCTGCTAGGTTCCGTCAGGTTCAGCGTTCTGTCGTAAATTCAGTTAAACACCGAGGGCATCACCTCTTCTTTCGTCAGTTACCTGAACCAACACGACCGTGACAGTAGCGTAGTGGTTCCGTTCTATTCCGCGTAGCGCAGCGACCCGGGGTCGATCCCCCGCGGGCGCAACCCCCCCTTTTTCGATTTTCTTCCGCGCAGCAGGGCCCACTGGTCATAGACCGCGGTGCCCTGTCACCCTCCAACCGCGCCCACGCAGCGCCAGCGTGGCCTGGGCCCTCTGTCAGTGGCTGTGTACAGCCACTGCAGAGTAACAAAAGGTTTTTAATTTTTCTGTTTTACTTTTCAGCCCTTAAAAATTACAGATTAGTCCTCTATCTTAAATTGATAATAACTTTCAAAATATAACTCTAAATAACAAAAGTAAAATATGTTTATTGTTCTAAATTAAATTGTCTACCCAACTATGCCATTTGTTTTCTGTTTTGAATTTTCAAAATGCAATTCAAATTTGAATTCAAATAATTCAATTGTAATTTGCAACAATTCATAAATAATTCATACTAATTCCAAATAAGGCAAATAAAATATGTTTTCCATACCATTTTGAATAACCTTTTCAAATATAAATTTTGTTTCATGGTTTGAATAATTTAAATTGCCTAAATAATTTAATACTTGTTTAATTCATTTAAATTTGATAAACTCATAACTTGCTCAAAATAAAATAATTTTGAATATGAAAAATATGTTTTCAAACCATCAAAGTGTGAACTTTTCAACTGTGAGTTTGAATTTATGTTTTGAACAAATAAAAATTAAATTAAATTCAAACTTGTTTTAAATTCATTTAAAACTTGTTTAATATTGTTTCGTTCATAATTAAATTATCCTAATTCCAATCTCAATATTTGAAACATGTAATCCAAATAAAATTTGATGTTCTTTTCAAATATAAATTTTGTTATTTGTTTTGAACACTTTAACTTGATGAAAACAACCAAATGCTTGTGTGACACCTTTAAGTAACCAAAAATTCCCAAAACTTAATAAGTGAGTTTCAAAATGGGTAAACCTTATTTCCAATTGGTTCTATTGTTGTTATTTTGTTGTTTTACTCATCCATGCATCATACTAAACCACTTTCACCTGATGATTAGTTGGAAAACAATTGTTTCAACCATAATTCATGGGCTTTTCATATGCAACTCAAATTGCATATGGGTCCATTTAAACCTGTTTATCATGTCAACTAGTTTATTCTGATGCATCTTTAACTTGTCATGCATCCATATCTAGATCATGCTGGATCTTTTGCCGTAGTAGTAATTGTTGCATCCGGTGTTTGTTCGAGGTTCATTGCTTCTTCCCGGATAGGACGTTGAGATGATGTGAGCAACGACAAGTTCTGCTACCTTGCGGGATCTCAGGCAAGTATACTCACTTGCTGCCAAATGGCTGCCTTTCATCACTTGTTACCGATTCTTTCCGTTGTCTATTTCTGCTAGCCTTAGTAGTAGATGTTTCTGTTACGAACACATCACATGAATCCCTTAACACTGATATTGCCTCACCTCCCCTCCTATAACCCCGTTGTTTGAGCCCGTGTCTTACTAGCATGCTTAGGGTTGTTTTGCTCGAGTCTGTTACCCGTTACTTTCTGTTACTATTTCATTATGTTCTGGGGTCTCGATGTTAATCAATCCTGTTAATGCTAATGGTAATAATAATTTGATGATAAGGCACCGGCAGGAGGCCCTTTGTGGTTTTGAGGCCTGCTAGTGTCGACCCTAATAGGAAAAGGGTCTTGTCTACTGATCCATGATGAGCGCACTACCCGCATGTGGGAAGCGAGTATGGGCGCCCCCCTCAATTTGATTCGATTCGCATCTCGTCCAAATCGCCTCATTTAGTTCGGGTTTTCCATTTGCTGCATGCATGATCTTGCGAGCCCTTGGATCCCGGGTGGAGCTTTCGTAGTCGGCATATAGGAGGACACGTTCTTAGAGTGCTATGAGGGTCCATTTTCTTCTGGGCTCGATTAGCCGTGCGCCCAAGGTGCTTTGGGCTTGATGCGAAGAAGAGTTGAGTTGTGTAGAGTGCCCCGCTTGGTGGGAGGCATCCCATCTGGCGGGTTATTCTTGCGTGTACGGCCAAATTGGTGCAACCCTGCAGGGATAAATCTTCTCGAGAAGCCGTGTTTTCCGCGGTTATGGATTACTTGGTGAAAGTACTGGCTAACAAGTACTCAGGACAACTTAAACCTAATGATTAACAACCTTACACCCAATGATTAATAACTTGACTAGTAATAGGCTTATTGACACAATAATCTGAACCATCATTAATTCAACTGCGTGAGTTATCCTCGGATTGCTTCTTTGGATGAAGGGGCGAGATCCAGGATGGGTTTGTTTGAAGTTATCTTTCAGTTGGTTACAATACTCGATCTTATCTTCTTTCTGTTAGCCGGAAGTTGTAGTATCTCTCTGTAGTTGGTTAGTGCAGCCCGCTGTCGCTTATTTGCACTACCCCTTCCTTTCCGTTGATCCCAAAGTATTTGTATCTTGTGATGACTGGCTACGCCGGTATCTTGTGAGTATGGTTTATCCACTTGCCAGTACTTAACCGTACTGACCCACAAATCTTTTCCGTGGCTGCATATTCAACATTGCAGTCAACAGGTTTGAAGTCTGACGACGTTAGCTTGGGAATCCCTCCGGCTTGGCCTGGGCAGAGATTGGACGCTCTCGGTTATCTTCAGGGCTCTTAGTCCAATTTGTATCTTGTCCGTAGTCGGACCTATGTTGTTTCTTCCGCTGTTATTTGGATCTTTGTATGGTATCAGTTGTATCCCTGACTCGTTTGAGTCATCTTGTAAATCTCCTTTCTGTTGTTGTTGTGGATTATTCGTGAACCGTTGTAATGTTATCCTAAGTGGCAACCTGGAACCGGTTATTATGCGGATTTGGCGGGAATGCTGAAATCTACATAGTGCCCGATCTCGGGGCGTCACAACATGGCTTGGTGATTCACCTTTAAGAAACCAATATCCATATTTTTATCACATCACTCGTAGGAAAAACATTTCTATGAATGATGTGCTTGCTGGATCACCACCAATGCATATGAGTTTTTGGAGGACTCTATTTGGTGCTTTATGGGACTCTTGGTCTCATCTATGCCACAGACTGATGGAGGTTAATCTTTCTAATGACACTGATTCCTTTGTTTAGAAATAACACCCAACGGGGTATTTACAGTTAAAGTTAAGTCTAAGTATGAAGATTTAATGAATGGTCACACAAGATTCTTACAAACTTACCTTTGGAAACTCAATATCCCACTTAAAATTAAGGTCTTCATGTGGTTTCTAAGCAATAAGGTCCTGTTCACTCACGATAACCTGGTTAAAAGAAAATGGCAAGGGTGTACTAAATGCTCTTTTGTGACTCGGAGGAGACTACTGAGCATTTTTTTATCTCTTGTCCTTTCGCAAAACTAGTATGGCGTGTGGTGTTCTCGACAAATAACATATAACCTCCGACCAATATAACCAATATGTTTGGCAATTGGCTCAATGGGGTTGACAAAAAGGCCAAAGGCGGAATTCGAATAGGAGTTTTAGCTATTTGTTTGTCCATATGGTCGTCGAAACAATATTGTCTTTAACATATCGGAATCATTCCATATTTTTTGCAAGTTATATCTATGGCGACTCATTCCATCCAGCTTTGGCTCTCCTACTCCTGGTGGATCAGCGAGAGATTATGGTTACTAGATGTTCCCGGCTCCTGATGGCCGCTCAGGATTTTTCAAAACAGGGCTTTATGGCAACACGTTAAGTGTCTTAGTGATGTTTAGCCCTCTTTATGTCTCATATTTTTTATGGCTGATTTTTTTTTTTTTTTTTTTTTGAATTTATGGCTGATTTTTTTCTCAACTCTTTGCGATGTAAGATGATAAATCTTTGAACTATGCAATAAAAGCCATGTGCATCGATCGATGCAGAAACTGGGGATTTAACCGATTTCGGAAAACAAAACAATGTCATAATCAAAAGGGATTACAATATCAACGTGCTCCACCATAATTTTGGCATGAAGATGTCTACCGTCAAGCAAGAATTAGTCTTGTGTGTGCACCAAACTTTGACTCTGATTACTACTTCATAGAGATTCTAAAACACGTTTTGCTTGTTTTTTTTCTATACTTGCGCCTCTCGCCTCCATTAATGTAGTCAACTTCACAAAATGAGTATAAAATGTTTTGTCGTATCTGAGTGAGCTGACATGCCATTAATGAAGTCAACTTCCGAAAATATTGTACTCATACTTCTACGAAGTAAAACGGTTTTCTTAAAAAAAAAATCATGTTGGGAATATAGATACAGGCGTGCGCAGTCAAAAGCCGACCTACCATTAATGCAGTCAACTTCACACTGTCACTTGCCCGGAAAAAAGATCACATTTTTTTTTTTGTACAGAGGAGTGTCCCCGTAGGGACTAGAACCTGGTAGAAATACAACGCTGGAGAGAAATGGTAGTCACAGGCGACCCCATAAGAAAAGAAAAATACACATAGGTCCCTGATTTTAGCAAGGAAGACCTCGAGAATAAAACTAAAACTCGATCAGGTCCTTCCTCTTCCCCAGCGTGGAGCACAGAGAACTGGCTTCTGCAACCTAGAGCAGCGACGGGGACGGCACCACTTGCCACTGCCCTGGCGAAAATCCCAGAAGCACAATTCTTGGAGGGCCTCCCATCGGAGGTTGATCTCTTGCCGTAGATTGACAACGGCTGTGCAGGCGCCTTCTTCGCCATGGATATCAGCGGAACTCTGTTGTTCGCTGATGAGATGCTCCAAGAGTTGGTCCTAAAACTCCAAAGCCGCCTCCAATCTGCCATGGCATCCTCCTCCTTTCCAATCTTGGTCACCACCGCGGCAATCATAGAACGGAGAAGAAGAAAGAAGCAAAGAAGCTCGGAGTCGACGAGGACCTGCCCAGATCGGTTCGAAGAAATTGACTCACCGAATCCCCAGCGCCTGCCACGGGCCGAGAAGGGCGAGCAGAGAAGATGCCGATGCGAGTAGGTCCTGGGGGCGGATTTTATTTTGCAGCGGTAGCCTCCCATCCTCCCCTTCCTCTTCCGGTGAGCAAAGAGAGGCCCAGAGCACCACCACGTCGACGAGGAACCCGCAACCTCGTCGGTGTAGCTGCAATCGCGAGCCTTATTAACGGAGATGCCCTTCTCCACTTCCACCTTGAACGCCGCCGGACGCCACTCCCACGCCGCCGCCAGAGGAAGGAGAAAAAGGGGATCTTGGCCATGGCCGCCGACGGCCAAGAAGCTACCCCTAACTGCCACACAGGGCCACAAACAAAGAACAAAAACTACCCTAAACCTACATCTACCGCCGGCGCTATCCCCTCGCCATCTCTCTCCGGCGACGCCGTCGAGGAAGGCTTGGTTCCAGCCCGGGACAACTCTCCCCCTCTCGACTCTCAAAGCGGCGCGGGTGGGTGACTGGGCCGAAAAAAAAAAAAAAAAAAAAAAAAAAAAAAAAAAAAAGATCACATATCGTATTCAAAAATTAGCGTATGCTCTAGTAGTTGATTGCTTCAGTGCTTCTTATCGAGATCTCATAACGTGGAGGCAACGCTCATGTCCATAGCCCACATACAGTTAGCCTGTGACAGTACACAACCAATGAAGCCATGTGGCAAGCTGAGCATGGAGACGGATGCCCCTAACGACAAGCAATCCGTTGGCAGCGGCGTAGCGATCTTGCTCCGGCCACCGCGGTTATGCTGCCTCATGATTCTCTCCATCGCATTCTGGGCCCTGATATTTTACTTCGTCTCCGGCATGAAGGAGAACATGGCGTCCCTTCTGCTCAATCCCTCGGCCTTCTCCCTGCCGTCCTTCCACTTCGGCTCGGACCCGTGCGTCGGCCGGTACATCTACATGTACGACCTGCCGCCACGGTTCAACGCCGACCTCGCCAGGGACTGCCTCAAGGACTCGGTCATGAACAAGCCCATGGATAACGGCGGGTTCGGGCAGCCGCTCCCGTCCGGCGACTCCCTGCCAGAGAAGGGCGCGTACGACACCGACCAGTACATGCTGGAGCTGATCTTCCACGCTCGGATGAGGCGGTACGAGTGCCTCACCGCCGACCCCTCCACCGCCGTCGCCGTGTACGTGCCGTTCTACGCTGGGTTTGACGAGTCACTCAACATGTGGGAGAGCGACCTGTCGGCCCGTGACGCTCTGTCGCAGGACATGGTGGAATGGCTTGTGCGGCGGCCCGAGTGGCGCGCCATGGAAGGGCACGACCACTTTCTGGTCGCCGGACGACCTTCCTGGGACTTCCTCCGCGGTAAAGACCCGGGCTGGGGCAACGCCTTCCTGACGTTCCCGGCCATCCGCAACATGACGGTTCTCACCATGGAGGCCAGCCCGTGGATGGGCAACGACTTCGCTGTTCCATATCCGTCGCACTTCCACCCTTCTTCCGACGCCGACGTACTCCATTGGCAGGACCGCATGCGCCAGGTGGAGCGCAAGTGGCTCTGGGGCTTCGCCGGCGGCCCGCGCCCTGGCAATACAACGGTACGTGCCCAGATTATAGAGCAGTGTCGCAACTCGAGCAGCTGCGCAACGTTCGCCAGCGCCACGGGGTACCACAACTCGCCGGAAGGGATCATGCGGCTGCTCGAGAGCGTCGAGTTCTGTCTCGAGCCGTGTGGCGACTCCTTCACCCGCAAGTCCACCTTCGACGCCATCCTCGCCGGCTGCATCCCGGTCTTCTTCCACCCAATCTCGGCATACACCCAGTACACGTGGTACCTACCCAGGGACTACAGGAGCTACTCGGTGTTCATCCCCCAGGCCGACGTGGCCAACAATAACGCCAGCATCGAGGAGGTGCTGAGGAAAATACCGCGGAAGAAGGTGGCGCGGATGCGGGAGGAGGTCATCCGGCTCATACCGAGGGTCATGTACAGGGACCCGATGGCGAAGGGCGTGGTGTTCAAGGACGCCTTCGACGTCGCTCTTGAGAACGTAATCCACAGGGTGGCGAAGCGCCGGCGTGCCATGGCCGAGGGCCACCGGCACGAGATCAGCGTCGAAGAATATCTTAGCTGGAAGTACGACTTGCTGGAGGAAGGGCAAAAGGATATAGGTCCGCACGAGTTTGATCCCTATGTGTAAAAAGGTTTATCCGAATTGCAGCAGCACGGGCAAAAAAAATATCTTAGCTCGAAGTATTTCTGTTATCTTAGGTGTTTTTCAGGTCGTGCTAATCTTCTTGTACGGGGTTATTGTCGTCATAGGTATTTAAAATTTGTGTGTTTCGATTATACCGAGTTAACGAACATTAGTTGTTACTAATTTAATACCCGGTACGTCGATTACTGGAGTATAATACAAATACAAGTTTTTACCACTAGTCATCAACCCGCGCAATCGCACGGGCTAGTCACTTAGAAAAGTAAAACGTAAATTGTTGGAGTTTTTGGGTATTTTCCCATAAATTATTTTGTTGTTGGATTACGGAGAAAATAGAGTATTATGTTTTCACACATGCTTGTATAACCATGCAATAGTTTTCTTTGATTCCAATTAGGAAAAGTGTATTTCTTTAATTATGGTATGATTAGAGCATCCACAATGCACGATGCTTAGGTAGGCGCTTAGTTAATAAAAAATAATGTTAGTAAATCAATTTTTGAGCTAAGCGCCTGAGTTTGCAATGCTAGACGCTTGTTCCAACGCTAGTGAAAATAGTTAAGCGCTGGATTGTCCAACGCAGAATAAAACTAGCGCCTACTTGGACCCACAGACCATCCTATCCAGAATCCTATCTCGATCGTTGTCCAGCCATGCAGAGAGTTGTTACATGCAGGTTGTTGCTAGCGCCGGACTCTTCCGATTTTCTCTCCCCTAGCCAAAAAACAAGAAGCGCCGGGCGAAACTATTTGCGCCGGACGCCCAGGATCCGAGGTGATAACTACCAATTGACCGGGAATCTAATCCTAGCGTCGATGAATTAGCGTCGCACTGTGGGTGCTCTTAGAAGGTGAATTACCACCTTGAAGCTCCAATTAATTTTGATATGCATTACAGTAATATTTTGTTTTTGTAAATAACTGAGAGTGTTTCTATTTTATTGACATGATCCAAATAGATAGCTTAAAATTTAATCCAATTTCATTATCGTGAAAATTTATTGACATTTGGTTATAATATGGACCTTGAGAAGTGATCATTTAGTATTACCATGGAAGTTGATGATTAACCAAACACAACATTTTCTAATTAATGGGTGAGATTTTTTGCATGTGCTTCTCTAGAGGGGGCCACGTCTTCACAATTGACATGGCATAAACCATTCGCTAAAGCAACTTTGCCTGACACTTGTGTCAACTCATCTCTTTGTCTTTGTTGAACATTAGACGTGGAAGTGTGGATCTTCTTTGGTACTAATTCAAGGCCATTCATTTCAAATTAAAGTATATCTTTACCTATATATATCTTTACCTAATAATAAAAGCGTTAAGACTTCCCTGGTTGGTTTACTTGGTCGGTCGGTCCGTTATTAGAATTGCCCCCAATGTTGATATAAATTACCCACTCTGCCACCAAGTCGTATGGTTTATTCAATCCGTTTACTTCCCTTTCCTTCCTATGTGGTCCAGTCGGTTTAGGCTATCTCAAAGGAAAGAACTCCACTTCGATCAGGTTTAGGCTTTCTAGAGGCGAGCAGACCTACCTCCCTCCTCTGGTTCCCTATATTCATGGCGAGGTGGGACGAGATCGACGAAGAGAGAAAATATCAAAGATATTGACGACATACACTCTTCCTTCCGGTCTTGGCAAGCCGAGATCCTAACCATGGACGTTTACTGCCCACATCGGGAAGCCGGTATCATTGTAGTGGACGATTTGCCATGCACAGAGATGTTGCCCACATCGAGTTGCCCGCACCGTTGTAGTGGACGATTTGCCATTGGCAGATATGTTCATCTCTGAAATCGATCTATTTTATAGCTTTGGCCTGCAATGCGAACTCTCGAGGGAAATTAGATTACGGAGGCCTAGCAATGTCGTTCAATCCGCCGCGGCGAGATCTTGCCGAGGAGGCAGATCTTCGATAAATGAACCACCAGTCCATGTCTGGCCTGCCGAGTTCACAGTATCTCCTTGTTCCTGAGCGAGGAGGGAGCCTCTCTATCCGTTCGATCTGCCACTGCGAGATTTTGACGTGGACGCCGACACCAACTCCACCCGGGAGCCCTGGAGCCTATCGTCGCCTGATAAGCTCACGGGCGAGTTAAAAATCACGCCCCAAGGCCGGCCATGAGCTCATCGCCAGGGTACCCATCAGTTTTAGTGCGCCCATAGACGAGAAGGGGGGACTCATCGATGCAGAAGTTCCAGGAGACTTTCACAGCTCTGCATGCCGACATCGACAACGCCAATACACATTGACTGCAACAGCTCTACCCGGATTTCAAGCTCACGTCAGAAGAAGAAAATTTACTGCTTAATTAAGTGTCTCGCTAATCGTCTTGGGTTATCTGCTCTTGGTGTTCTCGTGCGCAGGGCATCGGAGTTCCTGAGAGACCACGGCGGGTCCGTCATCCAGGATTCCAGATGCAGATGGCGTACAGCTCTATCGGCGATATCCTCCTACACTGGACACTGGACAGACAGACTGCAGGCTCGCCAGCGCGCTTGGCCTCCTCAAGATTATGATTTTTAAGTTACTTTTTTCTCCCCGTAGTTCGCTCACTGTTGCAAATCCAGTGTTCGTTCTGTACGGTTGGTTGTTCGCGCCATGTTGTTCAATAAATTCTGATCAATTCAATTCCTCCCTAAGCGTGTACCACGTATTCCTGTCCGGCTTGGGAGAGGGAGTGCTGCAGGTGTTATATTCCCGGAGGTACTTCAGCTACAGATCGGGATCGCTCCTCTCGGTGCTACTTCAGCCTTTACTTATACTATATACTATACATACGTGCAGAGTGCTTCTGTAGTTCTGCTCCGCGCGAGTTTGATTGTGAACTCAGACAGGAGAAAATAGCCACCACGAATCAGCTGTTGTTTGCCCACCGAAGTGCTAACTGAATCGATGTATTGCAGATGTGCAGTTTTCTGCCTAAAGCAAATCGCTCGGACTGCTGTTATCGGTAGGTGCTGAGCAGATTGGATCACTATTTTTTGTTGGAGATATATAACAAGTACCAAGGCCATGAAACCTGATTATAACAAGTACTAAGGCCATGAAACCCGATTGTTTGCATTTGATTGAAATTATCCTAAAAGGAGGTTTCTTCTTCCTTTTTTGTTAAATAATCCGAATATGAAGAGAAGATGCCATTAGTTTAGTTTCAGTAGTTCGAAGGTTTCGTATTTAACTCCGTCGTCAGTAGTACTCATTGGATTGGTGGAGTTGTACCCACATTGCATTCACGACCTATATATTTTACTCTCCCTGTCGGATATATACTGAATAGGGGTATAGAAGATGGTAGACAAAAGAGCCGGACTACCAGGGTGGCCTACATGGTAATGGGCTTAGGTCCATTGGGCGGCCCAGTAGTCCGACGCGCAGAAGCCGGATTCTAGAAGAACCCGGATCACGGCCCGCGTGATCTGGCTTGGAGGAGAAGACGGATTCCTTACTTTCCAAGTTACAAGTAAAACGTAGTCTTCTAGGTTTCTGGTTCTGTAAGCCCTAATCCGGCTATTATATAAAGCCGGACGGGAGATAGATTTCATAAGTTCCTTTAGTTCCAAGGTTCTAGGTTCAAGCTCAAGCCTTACGCAACTCGCCGGGAAGTTCATCCTCGCTGGATCTATTCTCTTACATTGTAACCTTATTATACGGGCTTTAGTCCCACATAGTGAGAAGTGCAGGAGTAGGTACGCCGTACTGTCGCGACGTACCGAACCTGGGTAAATCCCGTGTTCTGTGTTACTACGCTATCCCGTTACCCACGTCTCTACCGTAGTCTCATGGCACCCCAGTCTATGAAAACTACTACGATGTCTCGACAGTTGGCGCCCACCGTGGGCAAACGACGTCAGGCGTGAAGTTCCGATCTGGGATACTAGGCGGAATTGGAAGATCGATCACTGTCGGAAGCTTGGAATTCGACGACGACGTCGGGCGCTTCCTCGACAACGGATCCTACATACCGGCGCAAAACCACCTGGTAAGTGCCTGCGTTTTACCGATTGGATCTGCTAACATCTTTATCGGATTAACCGCGGAAGCAATGGGGTTTTGCGGTGAAAGCAATTATTTCCCACCCGCCCTATACCCAGTCGAAGACGACTATGATGCCGGATTTTGCTCAGATCGCCGACAAAACAGTGATACGCACTTTATCGGCATGGTGCAATCCGAGATCGCTGAAAACACGGATGACGGAAATCCCGTGCAAGAGGCAGATAACAACATTACACCCGTCACAGAGACGGAAGAACCAATACCCGTCACAGAGACGGAAGATCCGACATCCGTCAACCAGACGATGAACTCGGAAACAGAGTCCGTGCTTGCCGCCATTGAGGCGAGATTGGAGTCGGAAACCGGATCGGATAACTTCGAATCCGAAGACGAAGACGTGAGGCCTTCGTAAGAAAAGTTAAGTCAAGAAGGGTTCCATGAAGTGCTAATGGCAAAACCAGCTGATACAACGGGTGCCGAGCCAGGAAAGCCCTAAAACCCCTCCGCCAGCAGAAGAGAGGGAAGACGGAGAAACTTCTCCGATATTTCCTAACGTCAAGGAGATGACAGAGGATGAACCTGTCAAAAAACCTCCGTCTTGAACAATTTAACTTGGTGAAAACAACAAATACTTGTGTGACAACCTTAAGGAACCAAAATTCCATAACTTGCTAAATAAATTTCCAAAATTGTTAAACCTTATTCCAAATTGGTTCTAATGTTGTTATTTTGTTGTTTTCCTCATCCATGCATCATACTACACCCTCATCTGTTGATTTGGAAAACAAATAATCTAACCCAAAATTCATGGGCTTTTCATATGCAAAAAAATTGCATATGTGTCCCATTAAATTGTGTTACCATGTCAACTAGTTTATTTTGATGCACCTATTAACATGACATGCATCATCCCCATGATTGTGCACTATGCCATGATATTGATTGTCTACCCTTTCTGCATTGTCTGTTTGCTTCTTCTCGGATAGACGACGACGTTGATACCGACGATCCTTACGACACCCCTTCTGAGGTTTTGGCTCAGTACCAGGCTACTGGGTTTGCAGGCAAGTTATCACTCACATGAACCACTGTGTTCCTTTCAACATTGGTTACCGAGACTTTCCGTTGTTCTTTTCTGCTAGCCTTAGTAGTAGTTGTTTCTGTTACGAACCTATCACATGAACCCCTTAACCATGATATTGCCTCACCTCCAGTCCTATAACCCCGTTGTTTGAGCCCGTGTCTTACTAGCATGCTTAGGGTTGTTTCTGCTCGAGTCTGTTACCCGTTACCTTCTGTTATCATACTTCAATTATGTTCTGGGCTCGATGTTTAAACAATAACCTGTTAAAGCTTGGGTAATAATAATAATTTGATGTTAAGGCACCGGCAGGAGGCCCGTCGTGGTTTTGAGGCCTGCTAGTGTCGACCCTAATTAGGAAAAGGGTCTTGTCTACTGATCCATGATGAGCGTGCTCACCGCATCCGGGTGGTAGTATGGGACCCCCCTCGACTTAGACCTGATCTGCAGTTTGTCCGAAGAGCCACACTTAGTTCGGGTGTTCCATTTGGCTCATACGCATAAATGGGTCGCTCCCATGGTTACTGATGATGATGTTCACGCACACATATAGGGCGAGGCCTGTAGTGCCGGGGTGTTGTGTCCTGCGGGAGTTTTGCACACCTGCGCTGAGTATTCGGCTGCGTGGCTGGGACCTTATAGCTCCGTGGCTCCTAGGACAGGCTGTAGTGATGGTTCGAGTCGTGTCGAGTCCACCTAAGTAGTTGGTGGCTTGAGTGTGTACGGGTACTGGAGCACACCCTGCAGGGATGAATCTTCTCGAGAAGCCGTGTTGTCCGCGGTTATGTGACGACTTGGTGAAAGTACTGGCTAACAAGTACTCAGACAACTTACACCTAACTATAATAACTTGACTAGTAATAGGTTTATTGACACAATAACCTGAACCATCATTAATCCAACTGTGTGAGTTATCCTTGGATTGCTTCTTTGGATAAGGGGCGAGATCCAGGATGGGTTTGTTTGGTGGTTAGTTATAGTTGGTTACGATACGCTATCTTATCTCCTTTCTGTTAGCCGGAAGTCATAGTATGTTTCTGTAGTTGGTTAGTGCAGCCCGCTGCCGCACCTTTTATATCACCCTTCCTTCCGTTGAACCCAAAGCATCTGTGCTTGGTGTTGACGGGTTACACTTTGGTGAACTGTGAGTCTTGCTTGCCAGTACGTTTATGTACTGACCCCTTTGGGGCTGTGGTTTACGCAGACGACGATTCCGAGGATCCCCATGGAGGCTACTGCGTGGAGTACGACGACGCTGTTGACGAGTAGATAGCGGACCCGGGCAGGATCCGAGACTTCGTGGATGGGCTCCGTTTTCCTTTCATTGCCGGCTTCTTAAGCCTATTTGGATTTGTCTGTACTCAGACCCTTTGTTTGCTTCCGCTGATGTAATGAATGTTATGTTGGGACATGTGTCCTCTGGATGATTGTATTTGCTATTCTCTGCCTTAGTGAAGGCTATTTGCAACCTTATTTCCATCTTTTGTGTCTTAGAGATATGTTGTGCTATCATTCTGTTAAACGCTGTTGACGTACCCTGCGTGATTGATATGAAGTACGTCGACAGTAGTGCCTATGGTCTCTAGTGGATAGTTTACATCGACGGTGGAATAGCAGGGCTTGTGTTGTCGCGCATAAGCGCAGGCCTACCAGGAAGCTGGGACGTGGGAGCAGTTATGCCCCATAATCCAAGCATCTGCTATCCAGTTCGGCCCGATGAGTATCCCCTAGAAACCAGGGTGCGACAAAGATGAAGTTGAATCCATCTAAGTGCGTATTCGGGGTTCCCTCAGGAAAACTTCTGGGTTTCATCGTTTCTCATAGAGGAATAGAAGTTAACCCGGAAAAGATTAAGGCAATCTCGAACATCTCAGAACTTACGTCTGAAAAAGATGTCCCAGAATTGCCGGGTTCCGCCACAGCCATAAAAAGATTGCTTAGTTGGCTGGGGGCTAAAACCTTACCATTTCACAAATTGCTGGAGAAGTTCGACAAGGTCAAGTGGATTGCGGAAGCCTGGGAACGTCTAGCAAGTTATGTCCCCTTCTGTACTTAGTTCAAATCTATGTAAACATCTTTTGAGATCATGAAATAAAGTTGCCGGAATGCTGTCATCCATATTTCTTATAAGTGCAAAGTGTTTCCGCCTCATCTATTTCCCAATGATCTTACAAATTTCTCAACGTTAACCCGAATTGTGCTTGCGTACTCGGCGTTACATAACTGAATGATTTTTCAGCCTTTTAACGGCTAAAGGAAACTTGAATTGCCTGCGTGCCCAAGTTTCACTTAAAACTTTCCTTGTTTCTCTAAGTCTTATCTGATTGTGTGTACGCTGGGTTACTGGAACTAGTTAGTAAAAATGCCTTTAGCATGATTCATGTTTCCGAGTTTCAAAACTGATTGGTTCGTCCCCAGTTACTCGGCATAACGATTCATAATGCTATTTGAGCCATTTCAAACACTAAGGACAGTTAAAGCATATACACCAGAGAACTTAGAAGAAAAGGAATGATCTAAACAACTTGCAAAGTAATTTCATAGTTTAAACTGCAAAAGGCGGAATTTTCATTAATATATAAGAAGCATTACATTTTGGATTACAAATGAAAGAACAGTAATGCTCCTATTGTCTAATTTTTCTATCCAGGTTCCAGGTAACCCTTCAAGAATCCGACTCCTCCTCGCTGCTTTCTTCATCGGGGATTGGAGGAGCTTCCTCTTCTGGATAGTTGACGGCGACATTTACCATGGCGGCAATCTGGGTGGCGTGGCTCTTAACTTCACCAAAAATGGTGGATCGTTGCGCATCCGTGTATCCCTGAGGGACACCGGTGGCCACACGCCAGGATTTGGCACTAGGATAGTGCATGCGCATAAGGCCTAAGGCCATGCGCGCACCACCCCGTGCAGCGGAGCGGAGAATAGACTCCTTGGACTCCGCCACCTCCATGATGATACCCGGAAGTTTTTCAACCTCCGAGCATTCCCCAGATTTATCGGGAAGAAACTTGCCTACTAACTGCGTTGCAGCAGCCTTCACCAAATTCCATGTCTCCCCGAAAGCTCGGATGCCTGCAGCCCGAGTGCCATCTGGGGTGTCTCCTGTTTGATCCAATAAAACATACAAAAGGGTTAAGCAGACAAACAGAGAAAGCAAAACATGGAAAGATGAGGAAAAGGGTAAGAAATTTACCGATGAGCTTGTCGATCTCGGAAACTTCCTCCAGGCGAAGGTTCAGAGCTTCAGTCAAATCCTGAATGGTGGATTTGTCTTTCTCCGCCTGTTCGGAAGCCTTGGAATTAGCCATTCCAAGAGCCAGATTGCTGGCTTCCAGGTCTTGAGCTTTCACAAGATTTGTGAAGCTCAATGTTCTCATTGCAGAGAATTTCGGCGTTGCCAGAATCTTCCGCTGCTTGTTTAGCCTCAGCTAGGCAGCTGAAAAGCAAGGGAAAATCCGAGTTGATCAATTTCCTCGGGAAAAAACTTAGACAAAGTCTTAAATCGGAAATTTCAAAACGAAAAAAGCTTACCTTTCGTTTCTGTCAAAGCGAGCTGAGATGATTCCAGCTCCGCCTCTTTCCCTCAAGAATAGAAAGAAGACTTCGAACTTCTTTATTCTTGATGGTGAGCTTTCTGAAAACTTCCAGGTTTATGGCCTCGGAGGTTTGCTGAAACACAGCAAGGAAAAGTATGGTTAACAAAAAACATCAAAGCAAAAAAGCACGCATTTTGTTTAATGCTTGGGGGCTAGAGTTACATACCTGGCTCATGCGCTGCAAACCTGCTAAGTTTTCTTGGAATTCTTTCGCATATTCCGCGAAGTGATTTCCGGTTGCGTCCAAGCCGTCATTTATAGCCTTAAAATCCTTGTCAAAGGTGGGGATTTCCTCGTCGAAGGTCCGAGAAGATTTCCCCACCTCTGGAGCCGCCCTTTCCCTCGTGTCCGACTCGGACACAACGGGCTGGCTGGGCTCTGGGGGCTTGGTGGTGGTGGCTGCAGTAGGCTCTTCCGCCATTGTCTGCGGCGTGTCCGGGGCGACGGCGGGAGATGGTTGGCCGCCTCGGTTGGAAGAAGCTCTGAGTTTCTTCAACTTTCTCGGCTTCAAGTTGGAGGGGGGTAGGCTAAAAACCAAAAACCGGAAAAGGTTAAAACACCGAAGATGGATGAAAAAGATCCCATAAAAGAAAAACCCAGAAGAAAATAACCTGGAAGTGGCGACGGGGATTCCGTCAAGGTCGAAATTTCATCCGAAGAAATTATCTTCTTGCGTTTGCGCCCACCCGTAGGGCGGAGCGCAGCGCATCCAGCTCGGCCTCGGAGGCTAACTCCGAGTCTGGAATCCACAAGCTGTCGGAAAAACCAATCAGAGTCAAAAGGTTTATCCAGGAAGTGAGATTATACTCAAATGACGGAAAATTTACCTTAGGAGCTGGGTTGTCGGCCGTGTACATTGGCCGGCTCTCCGTGTATTGGTCGCGTGATGCGACCAACTGATTGATGCGCCGCCTAAGTTCCTTTGCGGGCCAATCCTTGTCGGTTGTCCGCATTGGATCCTTGGCTCCCGTGTATTCACACAGGACGGCCTCCGTGATTTGCTAATGGCTGAATCCGCCTATCCAGCCAGCAAAAGACCGTGTCCATACCGGTCAAAGGAGGTTTGGAGGAGGTGAGCTTGGCGATGCGCCTCTTGATCCTTAGCAGATCTGGAGGCAGAACTTGGACGGCCTCTGTTACCCAGTTACCTGGAACGGCGGCGGAGTTCACAAAAGGTGGAACCCCGACGGCCTTTTTAGGAAAAGGCACGTCGGATGATAGAAAAAAGAACCCGTCCAAAATTTGACGGACTGAGGTTTTGATTTTGGGGAACCAATCCTCTCGGAATCTCCGAATAAAGGAAATGGTCCCGCAATTTGGGAGTGCGCCCTCCGAAGACGCTTCACCCCAAAGCAATACAGCCAAAAATCTAACCTAGGCTCTTCCTAGGTAACCTTCGAACAAGGCCTGGAAGCCGGCCATGTACAGAATGAATTGGGAGGAAGGTTATGAGGTTGGATGCTGTAGTGTGACAGAACCTGGAGGAAGAAAGTGGAAGGTGGCAACCCCATACCTCGTAGAAGGTGGGAGGTAAGAAGCACCCTTTCGCCCTCTTGTGGCATGGGTTCAGTCTCCTCTTCCGGGAGCCGCCACTTCTTTTTTAGAACTAAGCCCTCCTTCTCCAAGTTGGGAAGGAGAGCCGGGGGAATACTGCAGGCACTCCAGTTGCCTGCAGTTTCCTCTTCCTCGTCTGCTCCGGCGGCGGCGGCGGCCTTCGCGGCGGCAAGTTTCTCGCCAAGGAGCTCAATTTTCTCCTCCGCCGTTTCAGGTGCGAACGGCGGGGTTGTCGTGGCGCTTGGGCCCGCTACGTCCGCGGCGGCGGAAGCGTTTCCTTCGCCCGCCGCGGATGCGGTGGTCTTTTCCGGCCTGCCGCCGGCATGCTTGGGCGACCCCAGCTGTGGATCTAGGTCGCCCAAAAGCTCGTCGATGGAGGCGCGAGCCGGTGAGGACGACGGAGAGGCCATCTTTTTCGGTGGCGAGTGAGCGCTCCGGCGTGCAAAGGGCTCATCGGGGCAAGGTCTCGTTCTTGCTCTCGTGCTTGCGTTTGCGTCAATGGCGTGGGCAGTGTGGAGTGAGGAAAGATTTCCGATGACGACGAGGACGGCTATTTATAGCCTGAAAACCTCTAGATACGCGCCAACGGCTCTTTTGACCGTTGGATGTTCGACGCGTGTCGCTCGCCGGAAAATCCGGGAAACGGAACGACAGAGGAATGATGGCTATCTCCTCGTTTCTCGTGAGAATCTGTCAGAGATACGTTGCAGGGTTTCCCACGTGAAACCAAGCGGCGCTTGCGTCAGCGTGATTGAGGCGCTGATGTCACGAGTTCCTTTTCCGCGAAGGAGCGCGAGAAGAAAAGCCGGATTTTCATAGTTCCGAGTTTTATGTTACCATCTTCTTCAAAAGGAAAGAAGAAAGAATCAAGACTGCTGAATCAAGTTTTCCCGGACAAAATGTATTTGACGAAAAGGCGGAGTTTCAGAGTTTTGATCCTTCCTGGGGGCTACTGTCGGATATATACTGAATAGGGGTATAGAAGATGGTAGACAAAAGAGCCGGACTACCAGGGTGGCCTACATGGTAATGGGCTTAGGTCCATTGGGCGGCCCAGTAGTCCGACGCGCAGAAGCCGGATTCTAGAAGAACCCGGATCACGGCCCGCGTGATCTGGCTTGGAGGAGAAGACGGATTCCTTACTTTCCAAGTTACAAGTAAAACGTAGTCTTCTAGGTTTCTGGTTCTGTAAGCCCTAATCCGGCTATTATATAAAGCCGGACGGGAGATAGATTTCATAAGTTCCTTTAGTTCCAAGGTTCTAGGTTCAAGCTCAAGCCTTACGCAACTCGCCGGGAAGTTCATCCTCGACGAGTAGCTGGATCTATTCTCTTACATTGTAACCTTATTATACGGGCTTTAGTCCCACATAGTGAGAAGTGCAGGAGTAGGTACGCCGTACTGTCGCGACGTACCGAACCTGGGTAAATCCCGTGTTCTGTGTTACTACGCTATCCCGTTACCCCACGTCTCTACCGTAGTCTCATGGCACCCCAGTCTATGAAAACTACTACGATGTCTCGACACTCCCGTTGCAACGCACGGGCACGTTTCCTATCCTTCCTATCTTTACCTAATAATAAAGACAATAAGGCTTCCTTGGTTGGTTTATTGGTACGTCGTCTTTAGTTCCGTGAATTTGTTTCGTTCGCTCGATGTACGTCACCCACGTCTCCCCGCTTCTTCTCGTCGAAGTCCCAATCAAATCATACCACTGCATGCATACCTGACCGGATACGTTTCCCGAGTCGAATACAACCCATCTCACCTTTATAAAGCACCAATACCACAATCCGTCCCCTCCAAATTGACTTATTCGCTCCTCGCGTACGTTGTCCTGAGCCGTGCCACCGCCTCCATGAAACCATCGATGGACGCAATCGAACCAATCCTTCTCCCGTGAAAATACCAAGCGCATCGATGTCCAGAGCCACTAGGCCGCGGTCGTCAGCCAACGCCGCTCCCCTGCAGCCCTGATCCTCTACGGCAGTGGCTTTATCGCCAGCATGAACGGCTGCCTTCTATACCATAGCAGGGCAGGGCATCCGCGCTGCAGCCGCGACGTACGGCGCAGTGGACATCAGGCCCTGGTGGACATGCTCCTGGACAAGGACCTAGACACAAAAACGGTGGACGATATGCGTTGCATGATTGTTCCATCAACTTTGGAATCTTGAACAAGGGTTCCTTCAGCGTGCCAAGGCCGATGCGGAGCTAGGAGGACACCAGGCTCTGGGAGGAGCTGCTCCACGCTGTTGACGAGACCGGAAACGATGTGCTGACGCCGACCCGAATTCCAGGTGGCCTCTAGGGCCGCGGCATCATCAACGTCGGCCGCGAGGCGGATGCAGCCGAGGTCTTATGTGCTCGTCATGGCGCCGAGCGATAGAGAGAGCACGCTGAACTTCACGGCGTACCTTGGTGTCAGGGTGGCCAGCTCCAGGAAATTCGCGAAAAGAGGTTGCCACCTCCCGATGTCCCCTAGCGAACAGTTCGGGATGCTCGCATGCTCCACAACGTGGGGGACGGGAAGGTTGAGGAGGCCACGACCGCCACAGGCCGTTGCTCGACAAGTTGGTGGTGCTGCAGTTTGTCGTGATAGTGCCCGCGGCGGCGAGGCTCTGATTATGTTAGGTTTCAGGTTGATTTCTGATTTAAGTGTGTGGTCAATTTGGGCATAATATACTCCTTGTGAAATTGGGGGTCGATCTTGAGAAGAACAAGAATTGCATCGCTTCCGTGTAATACCACTTCCATGTGCTTTCCCTTTTTCACATGTCCATGCATCCGCATCAGGAGCAAAGTAGCAACGACGAGTTTATGAAGGGTTTTAGGTTTAGCTTCGGTTTTTACTGTGTTGTCGATTTGGGAAAAACGAAATCTTTGTGAAATTTGGCTCGACGGTGTTGCCTTGCAGGTGATTAATCTAATCTATTATCCTCACCTTCCGTGGGTATACGAACACTTCATATATGTGCTTTCGATTTTGACTTGGCCATGCATCAATGTCCACTTCAGTTCTGAATACAGGGGCATGCAGACCAGAGCTTGATGCTGCAACGTAAAGTTACAGCAGATGTGTTGTCCCCGTGCCTTATTCTACAGCCGCGGGCAATGCCCAGATTGCTGCTAGGGGGAAGGAATCTTGATGATTTCAGGCATTACACGGTATCCTGAAAATTCAGGCAAACTGTCTCAAATTAAGCTCACATTTTGGATCAGAAAAACTATGCTTCTATGAAATTTGCTGACGCACTTTGGAAACTAAGGAATATATCAAGATTTATTTCACTGGATGGGCGGAGTTCTTCTGCAATCTAAGTAATCTAAATTCTAACTCTACATAGTATCACTATAGCCTGCTACCGCGAACATCATGGAGAAGATTTCAGCTGCGGAAACTATTTTGATAAAAAAGTTTTTGTGCGTCAAAATTCACGTAGTGGGTCAAAAAATATTTGCCAATACAAACCATTTTTTGTCGGATTTCATCAATCTTTGTTGGTTTCTGTCAAACCCCGGGAGAAACTTTCGACAATTAATATAGCCAAATTGAAATAAGATAAAAATATTTGGATTCATGATTTCAACTAAAATATTCCATATTTTCTTCACTATATGCCAAGTTTCTTCCGTAATTTATTATTAACATTTGATAACTTGCTTGGTTGAACATGGATTAATAAAATGATCTCTCTTTCAGGACCATTGATATTTGGAGTTTTTATTACATATGTACTACAGTTTTAAGTACTGCTGCTACCATTCTACAAATTTCTAAATGCTACGCCAAAGGAATCTCGATGTCTCGTTTTCAACTATAAGAACACGCACAACTATTTCCCGGTATATGAAAAATAATATGTATACACTTCAAATCAAACCGTAGCAACGCACGGGCATGTTTCCTAGTTAATAATAAAAGCGATAAGGTTTCTTCTCCCGTTTTTGGTACGTTTTTGGTACGTCACACCTTTACGTTTTCGTCCGTCGCCTCTTTACGTTTTCATCATCTCACGACTCTCCACGAGCAGGTCAGGTCACGTACGGGACACTCGTACGCCCGAGTTCACGATGAAAGGAACGCGTAGAGTCATGGTTTTAACCGTTTTAGCTGCAGTAATCTGCACATATATAGATAGGCACACCAAAGCTCACGCCGCATATTGTGCCCAGAACCTGAGGATCTCGACGGGGAGGATGCTGCGAGAATAATCACCATAGATGCCGCACCCGTATCGGTCCAGACCCTGAGGATCTCGACGGGGAGGACGCTGCGAGAACAATCACCATAGATGGTGCACCCATATCGGTCCAGACCTTGAGGATCACGACGAGGACGACGCCGCGACAACCATCGGCATAGTTTATTCGTAGCGCGTGCGGGATCTCTTGATGGTTGTCGAGGTGACGGACGTCGGAGATTGTGAAGTGGTCAGGCGCGTTGTTGCAGGTTGAGTCGACCTCGAAGTATGTATCCGAAGCTGCGGTAGTAGGGGCGGATCTCCTCCTCAGCTCGGCAAGTGCCACGACGCCCGGCCCTGCTCTTTCGCCGCATGGTCACTTGCGGCAGCTTGGAAAGTGCCGTTTCCGGCAGTCGACCAGCTCGTCAAGATTGCCAGAGCGACGTCCCCAGGGCGACGTCCGGCATGGCCGCGGCCTGTAGTTCTTCCGCCGCCCTGGTCTTTTGCGGCGGCTTGGCAAGTGCCGCGACGCCCGGCCCTGTTCTTCCGCCACCATGGTAGCTTGCTGCAGCTCGGAAAGTGGTGTTTCCGGCGGTCGGCCAGCTGGTCAAGGTTGCCAGAGCGACGTCCCCAGGACGACGTCCTTGTACTGCCGCTGGCATGGCCGTCAAGGTCGCCAGCGCGACGCCGGCCCTGATTTGCTGTCGCCATGGCCGCTTGCGGCAGCTCGGCAAGTGCCGGGACGTTGATCCACGTTATTAGGATACGGACTGCGGGCTTGAGGGCTGCATGGTGAAGATGATATTGCGCCTTTTCATAAACTGGTGGGCGGTGTCTGATGACTAACTCGCCGGGCGTGAGCCCTAAGGTCCATGGAGGGTGCGTCCAGACGGTGCGCATTGTCGGCCATGGCGTGGTATGGCAGCAGGCTGCACATCCGGTTATGAAGGATGGCCGGCAGCCTCACGCGGCCATAGCTGCTGCTTCAACCCTTCCATGACTCGAACTATTTATGTCATCAAACTATTCCTGTGATGACTTGCATGTATTTAGGTACAACTATTTGCACATTGATTTTTCAGGTGGCCGGTTGGAAATGCTTTAAGGTCGTTAAACGGGCAATGGCCTGGGACACCCCCGCAAGGCAAGTTATGGAAGCTTCATCTATGAACTATTCGTACAGAAGACCGGAAGCACAAATGACTGAAACGGGCGAGCCTTTGACCAAAACGCAATTGACTATCATCGGATCTCTGCCAAAACAGGCCGAAGCATCGGATGCCGATCCGAAGGATCGAGGGGTGTCGATCCGCAAGACCAAAATGCATAGGATATCTCATGTGATCATGTCAGACGTGCCGATATGACAGAAATAGAGCCGCTTACACGACACAGTGTTCCGTGTGCGGACGTTTTCGTTGCCAACAAACGAGCATATTGCGTAGTACTTCTATATTACGGTGTTAGTAATTTTTTTAAGGAAATATGGTACTACTCCCTCCGATCCATAAAAAGTGACGCTTATTAAAAAGTGTGCTGCACTTGTGCCAATTAACTCCGGCCAATGGTGTTGCCATGGGCCCATGGCATGTATGTAACTGGTGGTTCTTCGACCGTGCGCTCGAAATCGAGATTTTGTCGTTAAAGGTCCGGATCGACTGATCTTCCTCTACAAAGCGTAGGCACAGACGCACGAGCAGTACACCGACTAGAGCAGCTTGTTCGCCGATGTTGCCGGCTCATCATAGTGGTCGCACGCAAAAGTCTGGGTCACGCCCAAGGACGTCTAACCACCGCGTGTCGCCGGCCGGCCTGAACCGCCGACAAGATAGAGGATTTTCGGATGAATTGGGTCCATGTTTTTTTTCTCACTTTCCCACAAGCCGTCATGGCCACCGGTTCTGATCTTGTTGATGCTGAACAATGAGCAGAGGTGGCCGGGGCGAAGCGTGGCGTGTGGTCAAGGGGAGGAGCTGCCTGTAGGTAGAGAGCGATGAGCAGGTGACCAGGACGGAGCCGGTGGTGGAGATGGACTCGGGACGAGAAGGGTCCAGTGCTGCTGATGTGTTTGATCAGGTAATGGATGAACTGTTGGTACGGGTTGCTGCTGTTTTTTTTCCAGACAAGATTGTACTCAATTGGTTAGCTAAAGAGAGACGGAAACATTCATCGGTAATCAGAATTAGTTTGGTAGAGGGAGACTGTTGGGCTACTGATTATTACTTCTGCTATGTTTTGCTGATGTCGTCTTGTCAGCTGAATGTTGTGTCATTTTACAGACATAATATTAAAACTCCAACAATGTCCAATTTACATTTATTTTATCCGTTATAATGTTATGCCTCATAACTTGGAGATATGAAATATTAGCACATAGAATTGACTACAAATTATGACAGCGTGGAAGAGTTTCGCTCTTATACAAATGTTTGCAGCATTACTCACTTTGATCTGTTATCTTGCCTGCAAGACAATTGCCTGGCACTGGCTATGGTTGGGGGCGTCGGTGGCCGGCCTAGGCCTTGGGCCAGTTCGGCTGGCCTAGCTCGGCTGTGGATCGAACTGGTATGGCTGCCTCTCTTTCTTTCCTTCCCTTTCCTATTTCTTTTTTACCTTTATTTTTAGAAAAAAATAGAGATAGAAAGACAGGCTTGGAGTCATGAGACCACCGATAGTGTCTTATACGCTTGAAAAATGGTTTGCTTTGCCTCCTCATCGCCGTGTATCGGCGCCCTGACCACCGCCGCCTCGCCAACCCTACCTTGCCTCTCCTAGAGTTACCACCCGTTGACATCCTTTACCGAGCTGGCGACCTCCCTAGATATACATCGCCCAACGCGGCACCTCTTGGCGCGGCACTGTTGATGCAATTTTGCCCGCGGCACTATCAATGATATTGTTGTTCGGGCCCTCCCGACAACCAAATGATTTGCATTTGCGTGAGCCATCCAAAATATTGCAATTTATTATGTGTTTTTTTTATGAATTTGCTTTGGATATCGTGTTGATGCGATGATAACCTTTGACGGAGCATCCAATTTAGTGTTGAGCAAAATTATTGACTACAATTGTCCGATCAACTCCTAGATCTTGCTCAGCTGAGTTGTCTGTTATTTTCATTTGTCGGGCATGTTGTGTTATGGATACAGAGTCCTAAACTGCACCTTCTTTTCGATTTATCTTTAGAATAAGAACTGGTTTGTTGTACCATGCATACATTGATCTGTGATGATTCGACTATTTGATAGAGTAACAGTGTCTTTTTCACTTATACGTGCATCGCCTCTCCATCATGCATCCTAGAAAAGTTCGCTCCTCAAAATGAGACCCATCTTTGCCATCGGTCCCACCCTGGCTCTCGCCGTCGTCAGATGACAAAATATAGATGTCCAAATCTGAAGCTTCAAAAGTTTTTCTATCAAGATCATTGTTAATTCACTACGTGAATTCGCTACTTTCAACAGGGACATGATTCTTACAAGCCAACGGGCGGAAGGGATTGTCTTAAGTTCACTGCCAGCAAGTCCTTCCCTTGGTATGTTCACGAGTAATCTAACTCTACCTATTATTTCTTCCAGAGGAATCACACCGCAGCGCTGCTGCCCAACCTTTGATTTATGGCAGCAGAACTCGCCGGATTCATTGAAATACCGTATTATTTTATGAGCTTCTAAAACCTACAGTGAGCTGTTGCAAGACGAGTATTCATTTTCGGTGCATATATCTCTATTCCGAGATGAGCATCCTTTGTCACTTTCTCAATGCATGTATCCAGGTAAGTGCACAAGATCATATAAGATAAAATGAGAAACATGCACAAAATATGGTAACCAACAATGATTATTAAGCAAAGAAAATTCAATAAATCAAGTATGGGAAAAGGGGACGCGGTGTTAAATTAAAGAACAGAACACATAACTTTTTTTAATCCCGTTGCAACGCACGGGCACGTCTACTAGTTAATAATAAAAGCGATAAGGTTTCTTCTCCCGTTTTTGGTACGTTTTTGGTACGTCACACCTTTACGTTTTCGTCCGTCGCCTCTTTACGTTTTCATCATCTCACGACTCTCCACGAGCAGGTCAGGTCACGTACGGGACACTCGTACGCCCGAGTTCACGATGAAAGGAACGCGTAGAGTCATGGTTTTAACCGTTTTAGCTGCAGTAATCTGCACATATATAGATAGGCACACCAAAGCTCACGCCGCATATTGTGCCCAGAACCTGAGGATCTCGACGGGGAGGATGCTGCGAGAATAATCACCATAGATGCCGCACCCGTATCGGTCCAGACCCTGAGGATCTCGACGGGGAGGACGCTGCGAGAACAATCACCATAGATGGTGCACCCATATCGGTCCAGACCTTGAGGATCACGACGAGGACGACGCCGCGACAACCATCGGCATAGTTTATTCGTAGCGCGTGCGGGATCTCTTGATGGTTGTCGAGGTGACGGACGTCGGAGATTGTGAAGTGGTCAGGCGCGTTGTTGCAGGTTGAGTCGACCTCGAAGTATGTATCCGAAGCTGCGGTAGTAGGGGCGGATCTCCTCCTCTGTCCGCTGCTCGATAGTGCACTCCTGCAGTCATTGGGAAACCTCCACTCGAGCGGCGCCTACACGTGCGCGCCGTAGAGCTGGTATACCAGGCGCCCGGGTCCTAGGGGAACGAGTGGTGCTCCGGCGGTTTTGGAACCACGCCGACGGCAGACTTGGCCATCGAACCCATTAGCACGTCAGCACGCCTCGGAAGTCTGGTCCGCCTTGGGTGGAGATGAGGAGATCTCCCATGCCGTCCTGTGCGGTCGGGCGGAGTTGGAATTGTTGCGGTGATGGCCGGCCAAAAGCCTGTCGACAGTGGAGAATATGGTTGCACAGGTCATGGACATGGGCAATTGGGCATGGGTCGGCGGCCTTCCAATCCTACCTAAGGACGGCCATTGTTGAAACTTCTCGGTTCTCCCCGTTGCTGGGAGCGATGCCAGCCAATTCAGCAGCAGTACATACGCCAAACTGCTACGAGTCCCAATCAACGCCATAATATATGGTGCAAAGTAGTACAACATGATTCATGCTCTTTTTTCGGCTCACAGATTCACGTATTTTTATTTACATGTCACAAAATTAGAAAATGCTCCTTTCTAAAACTATACACCAGTAGTAATATTAGGGATTTATTGCTGAAAGTAAAGTTGTAATTATTAACCCAGCCAATTCAGGTTTATATAATCATAGTCAAATGCGACACGTGGGCCAGTACTGACATTCTTCGTGATATAAAAATATTCAATAAAAAACAACATGTACGGTTAAAATTTCTTTAGGTATATGGCAAGTTTCTCATATAATTTATTATTAAACTTCCATCAGTTATTTGGATAAACATGTTTTAACATAATTTTGTTTGCTTTGCCAAGACTGCTAATAATTTGGAGTTTTTATTTCCGTGCATAGTACTTTCTAATACCGCTGCCATCGTTCCACGAATTTATGATATTACACCAAAAGAATCTTGATGTTTTATTTCCAACTATAGCTATTGCATGCAAGTGTTTAGCTCATGTATGTGATGATTCGAGTATATGAAAAATAATATGTGCATGGTTAAAATCAACCCGCAGCAATACACGCGCATGTTTGCTATGATGATAAAAGGGAGAGAGATAGGTAGAATACTATATTAAATTTAACAACAATATCTCAAATAGTAGATTAGAAACAAATTTAAATCAATTGTAAATAAGTATACCAATTAAAAAAAACCGTCCATTAAAAAATAATAAAGATTTTATTAGAACTATTAAAATCGTACATCAAATTAAAACTTATTGAAATCATCAAAGATTTTATTTATGTATTTTTAATACGGTATCTGAATTATCATCATGCACATATTTTGGAAACATTAGGGTGACGTGTGTCATAACAATTTTGGGCCAAAATTTTAGCCTAAAACGCATATGCCATGAGCCAAATGTTTAGTGCTAAAAGGGGACCTGCTTGAAGTGGACAGTGATATCACGAGAAGGAAGAACAAATTATAAATATTTTCATCAACCCGAAGCAACTCAAGGGCATGGGCAAAGATCATCACACCCGCCAGAGAAAACTCATCGATATTTCACCCTTGTGCGGAGTGAGCGTGCGCAGCTAGGGTTTTCACTTTCGAGGTGCCGATGCCACTGCCTAGCACCGCCCCCTTCTACACGGAAGCAGCCATACTCCTACTCCTAGATGCATATGGTGGTCAGCGCAACCATCCACCTGTTCCAATACATTTTTTTCTCTCCGGTTCCAATACATATTGTTTTCCACGGTTCTGATCATGAACTGTCTTCTTCTAAAGCCGTTGCAACGCACGGGCATGTTTGCTAGTATATACTATAATGCGGCTTGATGCCGTGATGGTAGGTAGGGTGGTACGTCGTAAGTACGTGGTTCCTTCCGTCCGCGCTGCAAACATGGACGTGCTTAGTCGAGGTGGTACTAAATGTATCGAGTTCACGATCAGCTCTGTGCGCCTTGCCCCATTAGCAGCTCATCGATCAAAAGGCCCACGATATTGGCCCAACGTATACCCACCAAAAAAGTGGATTCAAATCAGTTCCTACACGTACACTGCCACACAGGAAAAAAAAAACTAAAAAAACTACCTGTAGCTATAAGGATCGGTGTACTCATTATGTCCTTATCGGTATGCTTACACCACAAAGCACGGATTTTTTTTCGATTGGATGGGTCCTCTCAAAAAATTACAACTCCCCTTATCAGTATGCTTACACCACAAATTCCGACCGGATTGGTCCTCTAAAAAAATTTACTACACCCCTTAATTATCGGTATGCATACACCACAAAACACGAATTTTTTTCGATCATATCGGTCCTCTCAAATTTTTTACTACTTCCTCTGTCTTGAATTTGAAAAAAATATAGATGCATCAATATACATCTAGATATATCCATATTTTGACAAATTTAAGACGATTAATTCGATTCAGAGGGAGTAGGTGGTAGGTCGCTCATTTTAGATGTTACCCTAAAAATATGAGAAATTAACCACGTTAATTGTAACAAAACACGGAATTTTTTTCGATCGTATCGGTCCTCTAATTTTCTTTTACTACTCCTCAGTCTTGAATTTGAAAAAAAATATGGATGTATCAATATACATCTAGATATATCCATATTTTGAGAAATTCAAAACGATTAATTCGAGTCAGAGGGAGTAGGTGGTAGGTCGCTCATTTTAGATGTTACCCCAAAAATCTGAGAAATTAACCATGTTAATTGTAGAAGCGCCATGGCACTGCCTCCCCTGGACCCACACATCAGATTATGCGGACTCCGTTTAGACCGCACGGTCAAAGCACAGTCAGACGATAGCGGCATGCTAGGTAGCACCAGGGTGGCGAAGGGTAGGCATTGTTGGGTTCGCAAGTCGGTCATCTCCTCTGCCTCTCTGCTTCAATCTCCATCGAGCATCATCATCTCGTCAGCGAAGGATGCTAGGGAAGTAGTGAGCCCCATAGGGAAACATAAAGCATTGTAAAGGTTTACTTGATAGACATGGTGCCCAAAGCATTGCGGAAGTTTACCTACTAGACACGGTGCACAACATGTACTCCAGGTCCCCAAAAAACACAACATGCACAACATGTAGGGTGGTACGTCGTACGTACGTGGTTCCTTCCGTCCGCGCTGCAAACATGGACGTGCTTAGTCGAGGTGGTACTAAATGTATCGAGTTCACGATCAGCTCTGTGCGCCTTGCCCCATTAGCAGCTCATCGATCAAAAGGCCCACGAGATTGGCCCAACGTATACCCACCAAAAAAGTGGATTCAAATCGGTTCCTACACGTACACTGCCACACAGGAAAAAAAACTAAAAAAACTACCTGTAGCTATAAGGATCGGTGTACTCATTATGTCCTTATCGGTATGCTTACACCACAAAGCACGGATTTTTTTCGATTGGATGGGTCCTCTCAAAAAATTACAACTCCCATTATCAGTATGCTTACACCACAAATTCCGACCGGATTGGTCCTCTAAAAAAATTTACTACACCCCTTAATTATCGGTATGCATACACCACAAAACACGAATTTTTTTCGATCATATCGGTCCTCTCAAATTTTTTACTACTTCCTCTGTCTTGAATTTGAAAAAAATATAGATGCATCAATATACATCTAGATATATCCATATTTTGACAAATTTAAGACGATTAATTCGATTCAGAGGGAGTAGGTGGTAGGTCGCTCATTTTAGATGTTACCCTAAAAATATGAGAAATTAACCACGTTAATTGTAGACAAAACACGGAATTTTTTCGATCGTATCGGTCCTCTAATTTCTTTTACTACTCCCTCAGTCTTGAATTTGAAAAAAATATGGATGTATCAATATACATCTAGATATATCCATATTTTGAGAAATTCAAAACGATTAATTCGAGTCAGAGGGAGTAGGTGGTAGGTCGCTCATTTTAGATGTTACCCCAAAAATCTGAGAAATTAATCATGTTAATTGTAGAAGCGCCATGGCACTGCCTCCCCTGGACCCACACATCAGATTATGCGGACTCCGGTTTAGACCGCACGGTCAAAGCACAGTCAGACGATAGCGGCATGCTAGGTAGCACCAGGGTGGCGAAGGGTAGGCATTGTTGGGTTCGCAAGTCGGTCATCTCCTCTGCCTCTCTGCTTCAATCTCCATCGAGCATCATCATCTCGTCAGCGAAGGATGCTAGGGAAGTAGTGAGCCCCATAGGGAAACATAAAGCATTGTAAAGGTTTACTTGATAGACATGGTGCCCAAAGCATTGCGGAAGTTTACCTACTAGACACGGTGCACAACATGTACTCCAGGTCCCCAAAAAACACAACATGCACAACATGTAGGGTGGTACGTCGTACGTACGTGGTTCCTTCCGTCCGCGCTGCAAACATGGACGTGCTTAGTCGAGGTGGTACTAAATGTATCGAGTTCACGATCAGCTCTGTGCGCCTTGCCCCATTAGCAGCTCATCGATCAAAAGGCCCACGAGATTGGCCCAACGTATACCCACCAAAAAAGTGGATTCAAATCGGTTCCTACACGTACACTGCCACACAGGAAAAAAAAACTAAAAAAACTACCTGTAGCTATAAGGATCGGTGTACTCATTATGTCCTTATCGGTATGCTTACACCACAAAGCACGGATTTTTTTTCGATTGGATGGGTCCTCTCAAAAAATTACAACTCCCCTTATCAGTATGCTTACACCACAAATTCCGACCGGATTGGTCCTCTAAAAAAATTTACTACACCCCTTAATTATCGGTATGCATACACCACAAAACACGAATTTTTTTCGATCATATCGGTCCTCTCAAATTTTTTACTACTTCCTCTGTCTTGAATTTGAAAAAATATAGATGCATCAATATACATCTAGATATATCCATATTTTGACAAATTTAAGACGATTAATTCGATTCAGAGGGAGTAGGTGAAAGATCATCGTCCGTTTTGGTAATTATATGACAACATAACTGTTGGATCTAATGTTTGTTCAAATGATGAAAATGCCCAGGTTATTAGGTTCACTATATCTATGGGGCTAATGCTTGAGATATTCGAAAAGTGCTAAGAGAAAGAAAGCCAGGAACCAAAATGTGCAGGGCGGAAGCTCCGGTGAACCCACCGAGGCTCCGGTAAATCCACCGGAGGCTCCGGTGAATCCACCGGAGGCTCAGCCCTCAACCTGTGCGCAAATAAGTTCCGGTGCACATCCGTGGTTCCTCCGCCGAAATACCCTTCTGTTGGAAAGTGGCGGAGGTTCCACCGGAGGCTCCGGTGGACATCCGTGGCCCCCTGTCCAAGTGCAAATGGACTCCGTGGAGGTCCGGTGGTAGCTCCGCCAGCTACCCCTTCTGTTGGAAAGTGGCGGAGGTTCCACCGAGCCTCCGGTGCGGGTCCGGTGGGCGGAACCTCCGCCCGATCCACCGGAGCCTCCGGCCTCCTCAGCAGCGCGCAAAGGATAAGGCACTGCGCAACTGCGCAGTGCAAAGAAGACCCACCGGAGCCTCCGGTGCCCTGGACTGCAAACGGCCACTTCGTGGCCAAGAGTATAAATACCCTTTCACCTACCTCATAAATGCCAAGCTTTTCCCACTCTCTCTCCTAGCCATTAATGAAAGCTTCAACCTCTTAGATCTCCCACTCCGTCCACCCAATCACTCCCAAACTTGGTGGAGAGCTAGAGGAGACCTAGATCCACACTTCCACCAAAGGAATCTCAAATCCATCCACCACAACCTAGTAGATCTAGAATCCTACTTGAGTCTAGAAACCTTAGTAGATCTCGTGCTTCTAGTTTCCACCTTGTTGCAAGAAGCTACGGATTGTTTGAGAGCCTCCATCCTTGTGGAGTGACTCAAGCCCTTGTAAAGGTTTGGTCAACCCTTCAAGTCGACCTCATAGGAAACGAGCATCTCCCTCACCGAGAAGCTCAAGGAGAACAAGTGCACAACCGTGCTATTGAGGAGCGCCTAGGTGGCTCCCCACCTCTCCAACGTAGACGTACTTCTCTTTGAGAAGGAACTACGGTGAAACATAATCCTTGTCTCCTTGTTTACACTTGTTGTTTGCTTTACTACCTTACGCTTTACTTCCGTTTGCGCATACTACTCTCTTCACTTAGGTTGCTCACTTAGTTGCACATCTAGAAATCGTATCTTATCTTACTAAGCCCCTTAAAAAGAAAAGAAAAGAAAAATTGGTAGTCAACCTATTCACCCCCCCCTAGTTGACCATAGTGCACTTTCAGTAGGTGGTAGGTCGCTCATTTTAGATGTTACCCTAAAAATATGAGAAATTAACCACGTTAATTGTAGACAAAACACGGAATTTTTTCGATCGTATCGGTCCTCTAATTTCTTTTACTACTCCCTCAGTCTTGAATTTGAAAAAAAATATGGATGTATCAATATACATCTAGATATAATCCATATTTTGAGAAATTCAAAACGATTAATTCGAGTCAGAGGGAGTAGGTGGTAGGTCGCTCATTTTAGATGTTACCCCAAAAATCTGAGAAATTAATCATGTTAATTGTAGAAGCGCCATGGCACTGCCTCCCCTGGACCCACACATCAGATTATGCGGACTCCGGTTTAGACCGCACGGTCAAAGCACAGTCAGACGATAGCGGCATGCTAGGTAGCACCAGGGTGGCGAAGGGTAGGCATTGTTGGGTTCGCAAGTCGGTCATCTCCTCTGCCTCTCTGCTTCAATCTCCATCGAGCATCATCATCTCGTCAGCGAAGGATGCTAGGGAAGTAGTGAGCCCCATAGGGAAACATAAAGCATTGTAAAGGTTTACTTGATAGACATGGTGCCCAAAGCATTGCGGAAGTTTACCTACTAGACACGGTGCACAACATGTACTCCAGGTCCCCAAAAAACGCAATATCTTGACTCAATGGACTTCCCAAGCTACTGGCAAATATCAAATTGCAAATATCAGAAGAAAAGGAGGAGTTACGATTATGGACACGTCATGTTAAATAAATGGATCGCTGCTCGTGATCAGGAAGCTTGGCTTCAATAATGTAACTAGGTATTTACAATCATATAAAGCTTTGAAACTACACTGTGCAAATTCCAAAAATGAATCTGCATTATTGCATGAAATGTCTGGTCTGTTTCAAGTAAAACCACCAAAGTTAACATACCCACTGTCCCGCCAAAAAAGTTTCACTCATCAAAAATATGAATCGATCATCAGGGAGGCCGACATGATCTCCTGCGATAGCACCGTGTCCGCCGCATTCTTCGCCAGCCACAGATCTAGCATGTAAGTTTTCAGGTTGTAATATTTTGACTTCCCTCGAGTTAATTTACTCCATATGATCTAGGTGACTATTTTTCTGTAGGTGTCTAAGAGAATTCTGTTGAGGAGACTCGATATATCGAGGAGAAGCACCAAAAGCTTGCTGCTTTTATCTCTTCTTTTTTCTGGGTTGATGGTGAAAAATCACAAGTACTCTTGACGCTGCGCACTCGGGCCCAACAAGGTTGTGGGGTGATTGGTTCTTGCCATGCTGCTTTATGCAATATATATGGAGCCCTATTTCCACTCAACAAGCTGCCATAAGGAGTCTTCAATTTGATGCATAAATTTAGCAGCTATGATCATGCCAAGACACTTGTCCGTTGTCAGCTGGTTGGTGGAGGCAAGGTTGCTTTAGCAGTTGCTAAGACTCACTAACTTAATATGAGTTTTATCAAAATTGCTAGGGGCCCTCTTGCTCCTCGAGGTCACCAACGCGTTAACATGAGTGCCCTATATGAAGCAGCCACTCCCATAGCAGTTGCACTTAGGTGCTTGGCAAAAGAGGAGACAGATATGCAACTTGCGAGATGTTCGAGTCCTCGATTTTGAGAGTGAATCGCACAGTTACCTTGTAAATAACTTTGTAACTGTTTGTGCTGTATAAATAAAGTTTCAATTTTTTCCCGATTGAATGTTCCTTGTCTTTTGTATTTCCTTGAGTACTTTCATGTATGATTTCTGTTTGAACTGATTGTTGTGCAACCCTCGGGTCCTTCGAGTGTGAATGGAACAAATGAGTCCGCGGTGTAGTACATCTAAATTTAATATTATTTTATATTACCCTCTATATATTGCACCAGAAGAAGAAGGTAGTACATCTAAATTTGATGTGTAGTAAGAAGTCAGATGATATAGATTTATATCAAGTTATCAGGGGGATAGAATGTCACACATATTTATACCCTTCGAGCTATTGTTGCGTTGGAAAATAAATTACCTAGGCGGGTCAATTAAATTTGGTGTAAATTTTGGATGGTGCCAACGTTTTCTTGCTATTTTTAACTCCCGTGGCAACGCACGGGCACTTTTGCTAAGGTTTCTCCTTCGTCCGTTTTTTTGGTTCGTTCGTACGTCGTATCCATCGCTGGTAGTTTTTGGTTTTCCATCGCTGGTTATTTCTATGCGATGTGCTTGGTCCTGATCTTCGATCGATGAGTGTGGGCCTTAGGTCCACTCTACCCGAGCTCACCTAGGACGGCCCAGCCCAAGAAAAAGCAGCGTCGCTGATCGTTCAGACGTCTACACATGAATTTCATGTGGCTATTCTCAAAAAAAAAATGAAGTGGCCAATCGTGGTTAACTCAATCGCTAGAAACTGCCCAAACATAGTATCCCGATCAGATCTTGTCCAAGGCTTTAAACACGGGAGCTATGGATTTTCTATATCAAATCAAATCGATCGATTTCCATGGAAATCGAGCCTTCTAAGCTGCCATACAGGCGACCTAGCAATTCGACTATAGATCAAACAAGAACCATGGGGGGCAGCCGTTCAAAGTGGACGAGGACATCGCGACAAGAGCAAAATATTCACCATGGTCAGCTTAGACGGCGAAAAATGGCGCGTTGTGCAAGTACGTTGATCTCCATACCCCATAACTGGCGCATTGCTTGCAGGTCCATGTGTCCGCCGATCTTGAGCTAGACGTCAGTGCCATGGTTTCGCCGGAGCGGGGTGCTTCTCCAAGCAAACCACCTTGGTGTTATCCCAGCCGTAACTGCTGGTGCTTCTCACGGTCGCTATGATGGTGGATCCCATCGTCTTAGTGTGGGCGACACGTCCGCCGTCATGTCGAGGTGGCATGGTGGCAGCCCGCGGCCGTCATTGCCGAAGTCCGGCTGGTCTGGGATCGTTGCGCACAAGCTGTAGGGAGGGCCTCGACGCGAGGAATCGGTCTGGGGCGGCGCCAACTCGCCGGATTTTGCTCGCATTGGAGGTGATGTGTCCACGGGATGAGAGAGAGGACGTTGTTGATGGCGCTCTTGTTGAGATCTAACGCCGGGCAGACTTTTTCTCATTCTCTCCTCACTCGTGTCTCGGTCGAGTTGCTCATGTGGTTCAGCGGTTCTCCGTGTTGGGGGCAGCTGCGTCCACATTTACTTTCTCAGTTAACATTTTCCCACGACTATGGAGCGGAGAGCAGGGCCATTGGAGCAGGGACGAACCATAACCATCAAGAAGCAATAGCATGGACGAGCTCCGGAAGGAATTCTGCATGCCTTTCATGTGCTACAGAGTAAGCTAACGCATAGACAAAAATATATGCATACATGTGTGTGCTACACATGTATCATTTCAGTCGTACATTGTAATCTAAAGATTTAGCCATTCAGGTAGTGCATAGATTTCTAACAAATAAATCATGTGGGTGACAAGCTTGCATTGTACCGTGTAACTGAAAATAATTGGCATTCCATGATTATGGAGCTAATTTAATTTTCACGGTTGTTAATTTTGGAAATCTAGAAAAAACTGTTCGTTGGAGATGAAACCTGTCATGAAGTATGCTAGAAAATTTACATTATTTTGTGTATGATTTGAATTGAGTGATAGGGGAATTTCTCGACTGCCTTTGTTGTTCGTTGGTACTGGATACAAAGAAAACTTCAGGTAATGTCTATATGTGTCTTACGAATTATCATATGTATATTTTGCTATTACTGGGCATGCTTATTAACTGATTCATTCATTGGAGTCATGTTATCGGACCGTGGTTACTTTCTCTCAAACAGCTGAAAGATCTCACTTCCCGAGATAATTGGCAACTACATGTAGGATTGCAAAGAAGCTTCTAAGCTTTTGTTGTCTATCAAACATCCATCAGCTATTTTATTCAACCAATGGAATTAAACGGGAAAATTATGATGCTCCATTTTTATGATTCCCCTCTCGTCATTACTTTTATTATCTATTTTGTTAGTCTTTCATATATTTTTATTATTGCACCAAGTCTTACGTAGCGTTGGGATTTCGTTTTTTTTCTTTGCCCAAATGGAAATACTGTAAAGGTGAGCATACAAAATAACAAATGCGGGTAAGACAGTGCGCACCCTAACGAGGACATAGCGGAACGGCGATGGCGAGGGACTTCCCGTGTTGATCCCTGACTCTGCGGCATCGAAGTAGGAAGGAGGGATATGTCGAAGCGGCGGCAGGAGGATGTCAACAACATGAATCCAATAGCGACAACAGAAATATGACAACATCAGACTAAAAAATTTCACCCCGTAGCAACGCACGGGCATTTTTGCTAGTATGATACAATATTCTCATGGAAGAAGTACTATTACCTACGCACACCACAGTTATTTTTATGGTATATATAGAAATAAGTGTATAGAGAGTTCCTGAATAATTGTACATAGAACTTCTAATTATAATTAAACTGTAGTGGAAATAGCACATTTTTCTCTCGATTTATTATCATGTCCTTCTAATAATATCTTACCGAGGAAATACAAAGTTACATGGTACTCAATCAATTGATAAATACTCCTATAAGCGATATATATCTTACCATTAGCTGACATGTCTAAGTCACCTTCATTTGATGGCATGCATCTTAATTCTATATTATTTTACATATTGTCGTAGCTAGGAAAGAGGTGAGGAGAAAATTAAATGTATCAAAGGAACTACATCAGCTTAACTAATACTTTTATATATAATGTGATTAATATGGAAAACCTAAAATGATGCTTGGTGGGAACCTCATTTTCTTGCACGTGCTATGTATTGTCTAAATTTACAGAGTAAACTATTTAACTATTACTAGCTGAATGCCCGTGCGTTGCTACGACTTTTAGGTTTATTTCCTCGGACATGTAAACAACATGAAAAGTGAAAATTCATGCATATAAGAAAATTGTCTTATAGTATTTCAAAAATATCATTAAACTTAGGTTAATTTCTAATTCAATAAAACCTAAATTTCGGCATGATATGAATGTAAGGCAAAGGCCACAACAAATTATCTCTTATTAAAGCCAATGATATGTGCACTCTGCGTTTGTGTGGTTTTAAAGATTTTTAAAATGTCAGACTTATCATGATGGTTTAAAGCGTGCATCGATTTGGCATGGCAATATGAAAGTGGGTTTATCTGCCTACACATGACGGAGCATATACCTTATACGCATGCCAAGACAAATTATATATTTCCCTTAATAAAGAATAACCTTAACTAATGCATCAATGTGTCCTATCAGCAAATAACGGACCAAGCTCTTCTACTCGAAGGAGCAGTTGCGTCACCGGGTTGTACTAAAAAAACCTTTCCTACAAGAGAATAGAACAAAATAATAATAATATGACTTGCCTGAGCATACACATCGAAGCGATTCTCATGTGTCAACAGGTACCACAAGGCCCGATTAGCTTCTGGTAAAAAAAAAGGGCCCGAGTAGCTTGGTCATCTCTGCCGAATCTCCAAACCACAGCAGGACAGCCAAGTTCTTGTGGGGATCGATGCCCTCGTTAGCTTCCCAATGATTCAGAGACCCCATCCGTTATTTGTCGCCCGCTCTTGTCCGTTGTAGAAACTACCCAAAGCATATCAATTCAAGTCTTTGACGCTCCGCCCGGTGCAGGTTGCCATTCATTTGTTGCCTTCTCCCTCAACATGTGAGTCGCGATGAGCATATACAGAGAAGGAAAGAATCTTGTTCATATCGTATAGCATGGGATTAGGAGCCGCGATGAGGATATATAGCAGCACAAGTCATGGTCCATGGGTACAAAATCACAACAACTATCTTGCAGCAGATGGCATCCAGAAGTTCAACTCTGAACCGCTTCTTGTGCTGTCAAAAGGTAGCACCTCCTCTGTGTGGTAGAACCTACCTGGTGGGAGGGCGCTGCATGTGGTCGCGGGAGGAACGGCGATGCTGGTCCTCGCTGGAAATTTGGAGCACCAGACCCGTGAGAAATCGAGATGCGCAGAGGAAGACGTCGCGCAGGCCGCCCGCCGTCGTCGGGGAAGATGGGAAGGCATGGACGCTGGGCTCTCCCGAGAGCCAGCCATCGACGTTGGAGAGGGGCTCGCTGGGGGAGCCAGCCGTGAACGTATGCAAGGAGGAGCAAGATTGCCGTTCATGACACCAGAAGCCACCATTAAGGAGGGCATAGTTCGATCGACGGAGAGGTTTCCGGCGCCGTGGCGGACCAAGGAGCCCTCGGATGCGAAAAAGGATGGTGGCTTCCTTAATCTCGGGATTCTTCTCGTCCTTGAGGTTGGCCTGAGCCCTGAAGTACCCGAGCACGTTCATGTGAGAGGGAATCAGAGGCCTTTTGGATAGCCTGCTTGGCACTTTAGCCTATTCCTAAAAGTGGTCCTGGTTATCTTCGATGGATTGGCGGAGAGGATCGCCGGGGGAGCGGCGGCGAGCAGGGAGAAGCGAAATTGAGGTAGGGCCACGACCTGAGGCGATTCCTAGCGCTTGGGCTTGACGAACGAGGTAGGGAGATGAAGGGAAAGAGCCAGGGGAAACTGACGAGTCGTGCGTTGGCCACAGCTATTTTTTTTCTTTTGTTTTGTTGGTTCTTTTCGCGCGTGGGACGGTAGGCTGGGTGGTGGACGTACGGACACGGACAGCACGAAGCCAACTTTAATAGTAAAGATTGGAGTGCAGACCAATAGTACCTTGCTTTGACCCATGCCGACGACTGTGGTAGTAGCACTGTTTAGGTTCTACTTACTGATAACATAACCTTTTGTTCTCTGTTTCTATTAACAATGAAAAACTGGAAAAGCACACATGTATTAATGCAACACAAACTGTATTTGCAATTGATATTCACACTAAAAGTTTGAAATCCAAACTGGTATTATTTAGCAATCCACATATTCATAGGAATCAATTGAAAAAATAAATATATAAAGTATTATGTACTCGCTCCAATCCCTAATTAGTGTAGGGAGTCATGTATTAATTTGTATGTACGTGCCTTCAGTGGCCGACCTAGCGTGCCTGCTCCCCGGCGCTCGCCGGGCTGCCGGCCGGCCACGTAGTGTATCTGTACCGTATTTATACAGTAAATCTTTACCTATATATATATATATATATGCGTTAAGGTTTCCTTGGTTGGTTACTTGGTCGGTCGGTCCGTCATTTAAACTGCCCTCAAAATTGAGATATACCCACCCTGCCACCGGTGAGTTGTTCCTCGATTGGTTGGTACATCGCGTGAGCAGTTCGATCCCGTTTCCTCTAGCACGCGCTACCTCCTTTGCATTCTTTCCTCAACTCTCCCTGTCCCAGCTCAATACGTATCCATGTCCTAATGCAATAATGTGAATTTCTCTGCTTTTAAGACCCTTCATGTTAGCTCAGGTCGAGGGGACACGGGAAGGACTTGGTTTTAGAGACGTGCGGATCGGCAGCGGCGGAAGATGTCCTAATGCGCTCGGCCCGGTTGTTCAACACGCCCTGTGGGCCAGCTACTCGCGCTTCCCGTCATCAGCCTTGTGGTAAGTGATGGGGATGAATCCCTTGACATACATTGCGATACAGCGGAAACGGACTTGGAGCAGGCAGACTGTGCAGCTGGTGTCGAGGGAACCATGCGGCTGGATCCAAGCGCTGCTGGCAGCAGCTGCTGGATCCTCGCGGAGCCTGGCCAGCCTGCCCAAGGCCAGCTGTGATAGTCCCACCCTGCGACTCGTAGGGGTCGGTACAGTGGTTTGGGCAGCTGTAGCGCAAGTGACCTCTGTTTTTCACACGTACGACTTCTTCTGCCATGCCACTTTTCCAAGAATCTAAAGATTAACAAAAGCAGTAGCAAGCACGATTTTAAATCATCCTTTTGTCCAATGGGACACACGACAAATGATGGCCAACTTTCTTCAGGTTACTACCACTAGCAGATCGCCTCTCGACGTCATCAGGAGGCTCAGTAGAGTAGCTAACGAATTATACTCACGACTATGCACAACAGGTGCTCAGGAATTTTTCAGTCAGCATAACTTGAGCTGTACCAACTCAGCACATAATTCAGGCCACTTGTCATGTAATTTCTGTACTACAATTTTTTTCTCAAAGTTGCTTTGGAGTGTTGAGTAAACTCAGATTAAGTCACTCCATATGGGTGAGACGGTTTGGCTGGGTTGGGCGCCAGTAGAGTTGGATTTTGAGTTAGATTCCTAAATATTTATTTTAAATAAAAATTAACCTGTTATAGCAACCGCGCAAAAAAAAAGGTTACAACACACCGGCCTATTTGCTGTTGCAGTTCAGCTTCCCAATTTTTTGATGTGTTTTTTGTGCAAATTTAAGATACAAATTTATTGCTCGCATATTTAATTCGTCTGTGGCAACGCACGGACATCTGTGCTATTGAGTAAAAAACTATTTTAGACTAGTCACAATGGGAAGTATCATACACTAGTATCGTGCACATGATACTAGTCTATGTTACTACTCCCACAATGGGTAGTAATATGTTTGTGGTATCATATAGTGCTGCATTTATTGTGATGTAGACTCATCTTGTCTCGTGATGCGTTATGTTACAGTATCTACCTATGATACCACCATCACCTCTCTCCACATTAATTGCACTGCCACCTCAGATTTTTGCCAACATGGCATGCATGATACTACCTATGATATCCCCATTGTGGCTAGTCTTATGCCCTCGATTTTACTGTTTGCCCGGGGTTCCAATTTGCACAGGGTCCGCCATTGCGTAGCTTATTCCCTCCGACGCTTTTTCAAATCGGAGGGAGTAATAAAAAAATTGTTTACAACACATCTCTATCATCATCATTTAGAATAAAATCGCTTTTTTAATGCAGTATATATTTTGTCACGCGTGCGTTCAGAAGAAAAACGAAACTGGTAGCTGCAAAGAAGACGAAAGCAACGTAAGCTGCTCAAAAAACAAAAAAAAATTGCAACAGGCAGTACAGTTTTGGTATTACGAATTCGAAATAAGCTGTCAAGACTATTGATGTGTACGTAACTATCAAGGCACAACACGTGATTTTTTTTAAGATCCGATCTAGCTAGCATTTGCCAACACGGTAGCTTGCTACCCTATGCAAACGAAACGGTAGATTCGATTAAAAGCATCCGACCATGCAGACTGAGCGATGGAAAAGTAAAACAAATACTGACCGTGCGCAGCTCTCTATCCAAGTAATCTTCTCTGAAGCACCACCAGCATCGATCCCATAAAATTATTTTGTTGTTGGATTACTTTGTGTTTGTATCTTATATCTTCTTATTGTTGTTGTTGTTGTTGTTGTTGTTGTCATATAGGTAAATTCATCATAGTAGCATATCTATAGAATTTAACTTTGTGTCAAGCCTTAATTTGAAGAAAAAATAAAAATTAGTCGTACCACCTATTCGCCCCCCCCCCCCTCTAGCCCATACTAGACGTTCACACGCCCCACACCGCCGCCGCCATGAAGGTCGCCGGGAACGCCGTGCCTCGCATCGACGAGCACAGCGGCATCCACGGCGTGCCATCGGGCTAGTTCGACGGCCAGGAGGGCTCTTCTAGCACAGTCCTCCCGCGCGGTCGCCGACGACGGTGATGTGGGTCCAAGGTGAGGACAACTCCGACGAGGAGGACAACGACGGTGCCGCGTTCTCCTTTCTCGAGACCGAAGACGACCTCGTCCAGCTCGCCATCGAGAAGAGCCTCTGAAGTGAGCGGCGGCAGGGGAATATACATGGACGTGCTGCAAACATGTAGGGTGGTACGTCGTACGTACGTGGTTCCTTCCGTCCGCGCTGCAAACATGGACGTGCTTAGTCGAGGTGGTACTAAATGTATCGAGTTCACGATCAGCTCTGTGCGCCTTGCCCCATTAGCAGCTCATCGATCAAAAGGCCCACGAGATTGGCCCAACGTATACCCACCAAAAAAGTGGATTCAAATCGGTTCCTACACGTACACTGCCACACAGGAAAAAAAACTAAAAAAACTACCTGTAGCTATAAGGATCGGTGTACTCATTATGTCCTTATCGGTATGCTTACACCACAAAGCACGGATTTTTTTTCGATTGGATGGGTCCTCTCAAAAAATTACAACTCCCATTATCAGTATGCTTACACCACAAATTCCGACCGGATTGGTCCTCTAAAAAAATTTACTACACCCCTTAATTATCGGTATGCATACACCACAAAACACGAATTTTTTTCGATCATATCGGTCCTCTCAAATTTTTTACTACTTCCTCTGTCTTGAATTTGAAAAAAATATAGATGCATCAATATACATCTAGATATATCCATATTTTGACAAATTTAAGACGATTAATTCGATTCAGAGGGAGTAGGTGGTAGGTCGCTCATTTTAGATGTTACCCTAAAAATATGAGAAATTAACCACGTTAATTGTAGACAAAACACGGAATTTTTTTCGATCGTATCGGTCCTCTAATTTCTTTTACTACTCCCTCAGTCTTGAATTTGAAAAAAAATATGGATGTATCAATATACATCTAGATATATCCATATTTTGAGAAATTCAAAACGATTAATTCGAGTCAGAGGGAGTAGGTGGTAGGTCGCTCATTTTAGATGTTACCCCAAAAATCTGAGAAAAACATGTTAATTGTAGAAGCGCCATGGCACTGCCTCCCCTGGACCCACACATCAGATTATGCGGACTCCGGTTTAGACCGCACGGTCAAAGCACAGTCAGACGATAGCGGCATGCTAGGTAGCACCAGGGTGGCGAAGGGTAGGCATTGTTGGGTTCGCAAGTCGGTCATCTCCTCTGCCTCTCTGCTTCAATCTCCATCGAGCATCATCATCTCGTCAGCGAAGGATGCTAGGGAAGTAGTGAGCCCCATAGGGAAACATAAAGCATTGTAAAGGTTTACTTGATAGACATGGTGCCCAAAGCATTGCGGAAGTTTACCTACTAGACACGGTGCACAACATGTACTCCAGGTCCCCAAAAAACACAACATGCACAACATGTAGGGTGGTACGTCGTACGTACGTGGTTCCTTCCGTCCGCGCTGCAAACATGGACGTGCTTAGTCGAGGTGGTACTAAATGTATCGAGTTCACGATCAGCTCTGTGCGCCTTGCCCCATTAGCAGCTCATCAAAAGGCCCACGAGATTGGCCCAACGTATACCCACCAAAAAAGTGGATTCAAATCGGTTCCTACACGTACACTGCCACACAGGAAAAAAAAACTAAAAAAACTACCTGTAGCTATAAGGATCGGTGTACTCATTATGTCCTTATCGGTATGCTTACACCACAAAGCACGGATTTTTTTCGATTGGATGGGTCCTCTCAAAAAATTACAACTCCCCTTATCAGTATGCTTACACCACAAATTCCGACCGGATTGGTCCTCTAAAAAAATTTACTACACCCCTTAATTATCGGTATGCATACACCACAAAACACGAATTTTTTTCGATCATATCGGTCCTCTCAAATTTTTTACTACTTCCTCTGTCTTGAATTTGAAAAAATATAGATGCATCAATATACATCTAGATATATCCATATTTTGACAAATTTAAGACGATTAATTCATTCAGAGGGAGTAGGAAAGACATCGTCCGTTTTGGTAATTATATGACAACATAAACTGTTGGATCTAATGTTTGTTCAAATGATGAAAATGCCCAGGTTATTAGGTTCACTATATGGGGCTAATGCTTGAGATATTCGAAAAGTGCTAAGAGAAAGAAAGCCAGGGAACCAAAATGTGCAGGGCGGCTCCGGTGAACCACCGGAGGCTCCGGTAAATCCACCGGAGGCTCCGGTGAATCCACCGGAGGCTCAGCCCTCAACCTGTGCGCAAATAAGTTCCGGTGCACATCCGGTGGTTCCTCCGCCGAAATACCCTTCTGTTGGAAAGTGGCGGAGGTTCCACCGGAGGCTCCGGTGGACATCCGGTGGCCCCCTGGTCCAAGTGCAAATGGACTCCGGTGGAGGGTCCGGTGGTAGCTCCGCCAGCTACCCCTTCTGTTGGAAAGTGGCGGAGGTTCCACCGGAGCCTCCGGTGCGGGTCCGGTGGGCGGAACCTCCGCCCGATCCACCGGAGCCTCCGGCCTCCTCAGCAGCGCGCAAAGGATACTGCGCAACTGCGCAGTGCAAAGAAGACCCACCGGAGCCTCCGGTGCCCTGGACTGCAAACGGCCACTTCGTGGCCAAGAGTATAAATACCCTTTCACCTACCTCATAAATGCCAAGCTTTTCCCACTCTCTCTCCTAGCCATTAATGAAAGCTTCAACCTCTTAGATCTCCCACTCCGTCCACCCAATCACTCCCAAACTTGGTGGAGAGCTAGAGGAGACCTAGATCCACACTTCCACCAAAGGAATCTCAAATCCATCCACCACAACCTAGTAGATCTAGAATCCTACTTGAGGTCTAGAAACCTTAGTAGATCTCGTGCTTCTAGTTTCCACCTTGTTGCAAGAAGCTACGGATTGTTTGAGAGCCTCCATCCTTGTGGAGTGACCTCAAGCCCTTGTAAAGGTTTGGTCAACGCCTTCAAGTCGACCTCATAGTGGAAACGAGCATCTCCCTCACCGGAGAAGCTCAAGGAGAACAAGGTGTGCACAACCGTGCTATTGAGGAGCGCCTAGGTGGGCTCCCACCTCTCCAACGTAGACGTACTTCTCTTTGAGAAGGAACTACGGTGAAACATATCCTTGTCTCCTTGTTTACACTTGTTGTTTGCTTTACTACCTTACGCTTTACTTCCGTTGCGCATACTACTCTCTTCACTTAGGTTGCTCACTTAGTTGCACATCTAGAGAATCGTATCTTATCTTACTAAGCCCCTTAAAAAGAAAAGAAAAGAAAAATTGGTAGTCAACCTATTCACCCCCCCTCTAGTTGACCATAGTGCACTTTCAGTAGGTGGTAGGTCGCTCATTTTAGATGTTACCCTAAAAATATGAGAAATTAACCACGTTAATTGTAGACAAAACACGGAATTTTTTTCGATCGTATCGGTCCTCTAATTTCTTTTACTACTCCCTCAGTCTTGAATTTGAAAAAAAATATGGATGTATCAATATACATCTAGATATATCCATATTTTGAGAAATTCAAAACGATTAATTCGAGTCAGAGGGAGTAGGTGGTAGGTCGCTCATTTTAGATGTTACCCCAAAAATCTGAGAAATTAATCATGTTAATTGTAGAAGCGCCATGGCACTGCCTCCCCTGGACCCACACATCAGATTATGCGGACTCCGGTTTAGACCGCACGGTCAAAGCACAGTCAGACGATAGCGGCATGCTAGGTAGCACCAGGGTGGCGAAGGGTAGGCATTGTTGGGTTCGCAAGTCGGTCATCTCCTCTGCCTCTCTGCTTCAATCTCCATCGAGCATCATCATCTCGTCAGCGAAGGATGCTAGGGAAGTAGTGAGCCCCATAGGGAAACATAAAGCATTGTAAAGGTTTACTTGATAGACATGGTGCCCAAAGCATTGCGGAAGTTTACCTACTAGACACGGTGCACAACATGTACTCCAGGTCCCCAAAAAACGCAATATCTTGACTCAATGGACTTCCCAAGCTACTGGCAAATATCAAATTGCAAATATCAGAAGAAAAGGAGGAGTTACGATTATGGACACGTCATGTTAAATAAATGGATCGCTGCTCGTGATCAGGAAGCTTGGCTTCAATAATGTAACTAGGTATTTACAATCATATAAAGCTTTGAAACTACACTGTGCAAATTCCAAAAATGAATCTGCATTATTGCATGAAATGTCTGGTCTGTTTCAAAACCACCAAAGTTAACATACCCACTGTCCCGCCAAAAAAGTTTCACTCATCAAAAATATGAAATCGATCATCAGGAGGCCGACATGATCTCCTGCGATAGCACCGTGTCCGCCGCTTCGCGCCACAGATCTAGCATGTAAGTTTTCAGGTTGTAATATTTTGACTTCCCTCGAGTTAATTTACTCCATATGATCTAGGTGACTATTTTTCTGTAGGTGTCTAAGAGAATTCTGTTGAGGAGACTCGATATATCGAGGAGAAGCACCAAAAGCTTGCTGCTTTTATCTCTTCTTTTTTCTGGGTTGATGGTGAAAAATCACAAGTACTCTTGACGCTGCGCACTCGGGCCCAACAAGGTTGTGGGGTGATTGGTTCTTGCCATGCTGCTTTATGCAATATATGGAGCCCTATTCCACTCAACAAGCTGCCATAAGGAGTCTTCAATTTGATGCATAAATTTAGCAGCTATGATCATGCCAAGACACTTGTCCGTTGTCAGCTGGTTGGTGGAGGCAAGGTTGCTTTAGCAGTTGCTAAGACTCACTAACTTAATATGAGTTTTATCAAAATTGCTAGGGGCCCTCTTGCTCCTCGAGGTCACCAACGCGTTAACATGAGTGCCCTATATGAAGCAGCCACTCCCATAGCAGTTGCACTTAGGTGCTTGGCAAAAGAGGAGACAGATATGCAACTTGCGAGATGTTCGAGTCCTCGATTTTGAGAGTGAATCGCACAGTTACCTTGTAAATAACTTTGTAACTGTTTGTGCTGTATAAATAAAAGTTTCAATTTTTTCCCGATTGAATGTTCCTTGTCTTTTGTATTTCCTTGAGTACTTTCATGTATGATTTCTGTTTTGAACTGATTGTTGTGCAACCCTCGGGTCCTTCGAGTGTGAATGGAACAAATGAGTCCGCGGTGTAGTACATCTAAATTTAATATTATTTTATATTACCCTCTATATATTGCACCAGAAGAAGAAGGTAGTACATCTAAATTTGATGTGTAGTAAGTCAGATGATATAGATTATATCAAGTTATCAGGGGATAGAATGTCACACATATTTATACCCTTCGAGCTATTGTTGCGTTGGAAAATAAATTACCTAGGCGGGTCAATTAAATTTGGTGTAAATTTTGGATGGTGCCAACGTTTTCTTGCTATTTTAACTCCCGTGGCAACGCACGGGCACTTTTGCTAAGGTTTCTCCTTCGTCCGTTTTTTTGGTTCGTTCGTACGTCGTATCCATCGCTGGTAGTTTTTGGTTTTCCATCGCTGGTTATTTCTATGCGATGTGCTTGGTCCTGATCTTCGATCGATGAGTGTGGGCCTTAGGTCCACTCTACCCGAGCTCACCTAGGACGGCCCAGCCCAAGAAAAAGCAGCGTCGCTGATCGTTCAGACGTCTACACATGAATTTCATGTGGCTATTCTCAAAAAAAAAATGAAGTGGCCAATCGTTAACTCAATCGCTAGAAACTGCCCAAACATAGTATCCCGATCAGATCTTGTCCAAGGCTTTAAACACGGGAGCTATGGATTTTCTATATCAAATCAAATCGATCGATTTCCATGGAAATCGAGCCTTCTAAGCTGCCATACAGGCGACCTAGCAATTCGACTATAGATCAAACAAGAACCATGGGGGGCAGCCGTTCAAAGTGGACGAGGACATCGCGACAAGAGCAAAATATTCACCATGGTCAGCTTAGACGGCGAAAAATGGCGCGTTGTGCAAGTACGTTGATCTCCATACCCCATAACTGGCGCATTGCTTGCAGGTCCATGTGTCGCCGCCGATCTTGAGCTAGACGTCAGTGCCATGGTTTCGCCGGGAGCGGGGTGCTTCTCCAAGCAAACCACCTTGGTGTTATCCCAGCCGTAACTGCTGGTGCTTCTCACGGTCGCTATGATGGTGGATCCCATCGTCTTAGTGTGGGCGACACGTCCGCCGTCATGTCGAGGTGGCATGGTGGCAGCCCGCGGCCGTCATTGCCGAAGTCCGGCTGGTCTGGGATCGTTGCGCACAAGCTGTAGGAGGGCCTCGACGCGAGGAATCGGTCTGGGCGGCGCCAACTCGCCGGATTTTGCTCGCATTGGAGGTGATGTGTCCACGGGATGAGAGAGAGGACGTTGTTGATGGCGCTCTTGTTGAGATCTAACGCCGGGCAGACTTTTTCTCATTCTCTCCTCACTCGTGTCTCGGTCGAGTTGCTCATGTGGTTCAGCGGTTCTCCGTGTTGGGGGCAGCTGCGTCCACATTTACTTTCTCAGTTAACATTTTCCCACGACTATGGAGCGGAGAGCAGGGCCATTGCAGGGACGAACCATAACCATCAAGAAGCAATAGCATGGACGAGCTCCGGAAGGAATTCTGCATGCCTTTCATGTGCTACAGTAAGCTAACGCATAGACAAAAATATATGCATACATGTGTGTGCTACACATGTATCATTTCAGTCGTACATTGTAATCTAAAATTTTAGCCATTCAGGTAGTGCATAGATTTCTAACAAATAAATCATGTGGGTGACAAGCTTGCATTGTACCGTGTAACTGAAAATAATTGGCATTCCATGATTATGGAGCTAATTTAATTTTCACGGTTGTTAATTTTGGAAATCTAGAAAAACTGTTCGTTGGAGATGAAACCTGTCATGAAGTATGCTAGAAAATTTACATTATTTTGTGTATGATTTGAATTGAGTGATAGGGGAATTTCTCGACTGCCTTTGTTGTTCGTTGGTACTGGATACAAAGAAAACTTCAGGTAATGTCTATATGTGTCTTACGAATTATCATATGTATATTGCTATTACTGGGCATGCTTATTAACTGATTCATTCATTGGAGTCATGTTATCGGACCGTGGTTACTTTCTCTCAAACAGCTGAAAGATCTCACTTCCCGAGATAATTGGCAACTACATGTAGGATTGCAAAGAAGCTTCTAAGCTTTTGTTGTCTATCAAACATCCATCAGCTATTTTATTCAACCAATGGAATTAAACGGGAAAATTATGATGCTCCATTTTTATGATTCCCCTCTCGTCATTACTTTTATTATCTATTTTGTTAGTCTTTCATATATTTTTATTATTGCACCAAGTCTTACGTAGCGTTGGGATTTCGTTTTTTTTCTTTGCCCAAATGGAAATACTGTAAAGGTGAGCATACAAAATAACAAATGCGGGTAAGACAGTGCGCACCCTAACGAGGACATAGCGGAACGGCGATGGCGAGGGACTTCCCGTGTTGATCCCTGACTCTGCGGCATCGAAGTAGGAAGGAGGGATATGTCGAAGCGGCGGCAGGAGGATGTCAACAACATGAATCCAATAGCGACAACAGAAATATGACAACATCAGACTAAAAAATTTCACCCCGTAGCAACGCACGGGCATTTTTGCTAGTATGATACAATATTCTCATGGAAGAAGTACTATTACCTACGCACACCACAGTTATTTTTATGGTATATATAGAAATAAGTGTATAGAGAGTTCCTGAATAATTGTACATAGAACTTCTAATTATAATTAAACTGTAGTGGAAATAGCACATTCTCTCGATTTATTATCATGTCCTTCTAAAATCTTACCGAGGAAATACAAAGTTACATGGTACTCAATCAATTGATAAATACTCTATAAGCGATATATATCTTACCATTAGCTGACATGTCTAAGTCACCTTCATTTGATGGCATGCATCTTAATTCTATATTATTTTACATATTGTCGTAGCTAGGAAAGAGGTGAGGAGAAAATTAAATGTATCAAAGGAACTACATCAGCTTAACTAATACTTTTATATATAATGTGATTAATATGGAAAACCTAAAATGATGCTTGGTGGGAACCTCATTTTCTTGCACGTGCTATGTATTGTCTAAATTTACAGAGTAAACTATTTAACTATTACTAGCTGAATGCCCGTGCGTTGCTACGACTTTTAGGTTTATTTCCTCGGACATGTAAACAACATGAAAAGTGAAAATTCATGCATATAAGAAAATTGTCTTATAGTATTTCAAAAATATCATTAAACTTAGGTTAATTTCTAATTCAATAAAACCTAAATTTCGGCATGATATGAATGTAAGGCAAAGGCCACAACAAATTATCTCTTATTAAAGCCAATGATGTGCACTCTGCGTTTGTGTGGTTTTAAAGATTTTAAAATGTCAGACTTATCATGATGGTTTAAAGCGTGCATCGATTTGGCATGGCAATATGAAAGTGGGTTTATCTGCCTACACATGACGGAGCATATACCTTATACGCATGCCAAGACAAATTATATATTTCCCTTAATAAAGAATAACCTTAACTAATGCATCAATGTGTCCTATCAGCAAATAACGGACCAAGCTCTTCTACTCGAAGGAGCAGTTGCGTCACCGGGTTGTACTAAAAAAACCTTTCCTACAAGAGAATAGAACAAAATAATAATAATATGACTTGCCTGAGCATACACATCGAAGCGATTCTCATGTGTCAACAGGTACCACAAGGCCCGATTAGCTTCTGGTAAAAAAAAAGGGCCCGAGTAGCTTGGTCATCTCTGCCGAATCTCCAAACCACAGCAGGACAGCCAAGTTCTTGTGGGGATCGATGCCCTCGTTAGCTTCCCAATGATTCAGAGACCCCATCCGTTATTTGTCGCCCCTCTTGTCCGTTGTAGAAACTACCCAAAGCATATCAATTCAAGTCTTTGACGCTCCGCCCGGTGCAGGTTGCCATTCATTTGTTGCCTTCTCCCTCAACATGTGAGTCGCGATGAGCATATACAGAGAAGGAAAGAATCTTGTTCATATCGTATAGCATGGGGATTAGGAGCCGCGATGAGGATATATAGCAGCACAAGTCATGGTCCATGGGTACAAAATCACAACAACTATCTTGCAGCAGATGGCATCCAGAAGTTCAACTCTGAACCGCTTCTTGTGCTGTCAAAAGGTAGCACCTCCTCTGTGTGGTAGAACCTACCTGGTGGGAGGGCGCTGCATGTGGTCGCGGGAGGAACGGCGATGCTGGTCCTCGCTGGAAATTTGGAGCACCAGACCCGTGAGAAATCGAGATGCGCAGAGGAAGACGTCGCGCAGGCCGCCCGCCGTCGTCGGGGAAGATGGGAAGGCATGGACGCTGGGCTCTCCCGAGAGGCCAGCCATCGACGTTGGAGAGGGGCTCGCTGGGGGAGCCAGCCGTGAACGTATGCAAGGAGGAGCAAGATTGCCGTTCATGACACCAGAAGCCACCATTAAGGAGGGCATAGTTCGATCGACGGAGAGGTTTCCGGCGCCGTGGCGGACCAAGGAGCCCTCGGATGCGAAAAAGGATGGTGGCTTCCTTAATCTCGGGATTCTTCTCGTCCTTGAGGTTGGCCTGAGCCCTGAAGTACCCGAGCACGTTCATGTGAGAGGGAATCAGAGGCCTTTTGGATAGCCTGCTTGGCACTTTAGCCTATTCCTAAAAGTGGTCCTGGTTATCTTCGATGGATTGGCGGAGAGGATCGCCGGGGGAGCGGCGGCGAGCAGGGAGAAGCGAAATTGAGGTAGGGCCACGACCTGAGGCGATTCCTAGCGCTTGGGCTTGACGAACGAGGTAGGGAGATGAAGGGAAAGAGCCAGGGGAAACTGACGAGTCGTGCGTTGGCCACAGCTATTTTTTTTCTTTGTTTTGTTGGTTCTTTTCGCGCGTGGGACGGTAGGCTGGGTGGTGGACGTACGGACACGGACAGCACGAAGCCAACTTTAATAGTAAAGATTGGAGTGCAGACCAATAGTACCTTGCTTTGACCCATGCCGACGACTGTGGTAGTAGCACTGTTTAGGTTCTACTTACTGATAACATAACCTTTTGTTCTCTGTTTCTATTAACAATGAAAAACTGGAAAAGCACACATTAATGCAACACAAACTGTATTTGCAATTATTCACACTAAAAGTTTGAAATCCAAACTGGTTTATTTTAGCAATCCACATATTCATAGGAATCAATTGAAAAAAAAAATATATAAAGTATTATGTACTCGCTCCAATCCCTAATTAGTGTAGGGAGTCATGTATTAATTTGTATGTACGTGCCTTCAGTGGCCGACCTAGCGTGCCTGCTCCCCGGCGCTCGCCGGGCTGCCGGCCGGCCACGTAGTGTATCTGTACCGTATTTATACAGTAAATCTTTACCTATATATATATATATATATGCGTTAAGGTTTCCTTGGTTGGTTACTTGGTCGGTCGGTCCGTCATTTAAACTGCCCTCAAAATTGAGATATACCCACCCTGCCACCGGTGAGTTGTTCCTCGATTGGTTGGTACATCGCGTGAGCAGTTCGATCCCGTTTCCTCTAGCACGCGCTACCTCCTTTGCATTCTTTCCTCAACTCTCCCTGTCCCAGCTCAATACGTATCCATGTCCTAATGCAATAATGTGAATTTCTCTGCTTTTAAGACCCTTCATGTTAGCTCAGGTCGAGGGGACACGGGAAGGACTTGGTTTTAGAGACGTGCGGATCGGCAGCGGCGGAAGATGTCCTAATGCCGCTCGGCCCGGTTGTTCAACACGCCCTGTGGGCCAGCTACTCGCGCTTCCCGTCATCAGCCTTGTGGTAAGTGATGGGGATGAATCCCTTGACATACATTGCGATACAGCGGAAACGGACTTGGAGCAGGCAGACTGTGCAGCTGGTGTCGAGGGAACCATGCGGCTGGATCCAAGCGCTGCTGGTGGCAGCTGCTGCTGGATCCTCGCGGAGCCTGGCCAGCCTGCCCAAGGCCAGCTGTGATAGTCCCACCCTGCGACTCGTAGGGGTCGGTACAGTGGTTTGGGCAGCTGTAGCGCAAGTGACCTCTGTTTTTCACACGTACGACTTCTTCTGCCATGCCACTTTTCCAAGAATCTAAAGATTAACAAAAGCAGTAGCAAGCACGATTTTAAATCATCCTTTTGTCCAATGGGACACACGACAAATGATGGCCAACTTTCTTCAGGTTACTACCACTAGCAGATCGCCTCTCGACGTCATCAGGAGGCTCAGTAGAGTAGCTAACGAATTATACTCACGACTATGCACAACAGGTGCTCAGGAATTTTTCAGTCAGCATAACTTGAGCTGTACCAACTCAGCACATAATTCAGGCCACTTGTCATGTAATTTCTGTACTACAATTTTTTTCTCAAAGTTGCTTTGGAGTGTTGAGTAAACTCAGATTAAGTCACTCCATATGGGTGAGACGGTTTGGCTGGGTTGGGCGCCAGTAGAGTTGGATTTTGAGTTAGATTCCTAAATATTTAAATAAAAATTAACCTGTTATAACCCGCGCAAAAAAAAAGGTTACAACACACCGGCCTATTTGCTGTTGCAGTTCAGCTTCCCAATTTTTTGATGTGTTTTTGTGCAAATTTAAGATACAAATTTATTGCTCGCATATTTAATTCGTCTGTGGCAACGCACGGACATCTGTGCTATTGAGTAAAAAACTATTTTAGACTAGTCACAATGGGAAGTATCATACACTAGTCGTGCACATGATACTAGTCTATGTTACTACTCCCACAATGGGTAGTAATATGTTTGTGGTATCATATAGTGCTGCATTTATTGTGATGTAGACTCATCTTGTCTCGTGATGCGTTATGTTACAGTATCTACCTATGATACCACCATCACCTCTCTCCACATTAATTGCACTGCCACCTCAGATTTTTGCCAACATGGCATGCATGATACTACCTATGATATCCCCATTGTGGCTAGTCTTATGCCCTCGATTTTACTGTTTGCCCGGGGTTCCAATTTGCACAGGGTCCGCCATTGCGTAGCTTATTCCCTCCGACGCTTTTTCAAATCGGAGGGAGTAATAAAAAAATTGTTTACAACACATCTCTATCATCATCATTTAGAATAAAATCGCTTTTTTAATGCAGTATATATTTTGTCACGCGTGCGTTCAGAAGAAAAACGAAACTGGTAGCTGCAAAGAAGACGAAAGCAACGTAAGCTGCTCAAAAAACAAAAAAAATTGCAACAGGCAGTACAGTTTTGGTATTACGAATTCGAAATAAGCTGTCAAGACTATTGATGTGTACGTAACTATCAAGGCACAACACGTGATTTTTTTTAAGATCCGATCTAGCTAGCATTTGCCAACACGGTAGCTTGCTACCCTATGCAAACGAAACGGTAGATTCGATTAAAAGCATCCGACCATGCAGACTGAGCGATGGAAAAGTAAAACAAATACTGACCGTGCGCAGCTCTATCCAAGTAATCTTCTCTGAAGCACCACCAAGGCATCGATCCCATAAATTATTTTGTTGTTGGATTACTTTGTGTTTGTATCTTATATCTTCTTATTGTTGTTGTTGTTGTTGTTGTTGTTGTCATATAGGTAAATTCATCATAGTAGCATATCTATAGAATTTAACTTTGTGTCAAGCCTTAATTTGAAGAAAAAATAAAAATTAGTCGTACCACCTATTCGCCCCCCCCCCCCTCTAGGTGCCCATACTAGACGTTCACACGCCCCACACCGCCGCCGCCATGAAGGTCGCCGGGAACGCCGTGCCTCGCATCGACGAGCACAGCGGCATCCACGGCGTGCCATCGGGCTAGTTCGACGGCCAGGAGGGCTCTTCTAGCACAGTCCTCCCGCGCGGTCGCCGACGACGGTGATGTGGGTCCAAGGTGAGGACAACTCCGACGAGGAGGACAACGACGGTGCCGCGTTCTCCTTTCTCGAGACCGAAGACGACCTCGTCCAGCTCGCCATCGAGAAGAGCCTCTGAAGTGAGCGGCGGCAGGGGAATATACGCCGCCTCTACGAGCAGTACCTGGAGGCGTTCGACGCCAGGCGGCTGGAGCGCGGCCTTCGCGCAGACGCGGAGGTGCAGGCAAAGAAGCGCGAGTGGGACGCAATTGCGGCGTCCCAGTTCGACCACGTCGGCCTCTCTTCCAGCTGCTCCTCCTCCGACTTCAGCGACTGAAGACGGCGCCGCGCCACGGAAGTTGAAGCCCCGGCGAAGTTGGTGCCGGGCATATTGGGCATCCGCGTAGATTTAGGGTGCGGCGATGAACCCTAGTTCTTTGTCGTTTATGTTTAATTAGTTTTGTTTGCATTTTTGGCGAGGAACAACTAGTGTTCGTCCGTCTGTTCTATCGGCCAAATCAACGAATTTCAGTTCTCAGATCGTGTTTACAGGCTCTGCTACAACCCGCACCTCCGCAAACTAAAAAACATTGAAAACGCGAACTGAAAGCGTCTTTTTCAGTTTTGTATTTAGGGTTACTGCTAGAGTTGCTATAAGATACAAACATTACGGAAGGCCTGAGTATGTACTACTCTACGTTATTCCCAATTATGAGCATACTTAAAGCATGGCTAATAATATAGCCAACAGCCGGCTATATGAGTTTGTCATGTCATATATAGTCATCTAATAGGCTACTCATACATTAGCTAGCCATTGTTGCTTACTACTTGTTGTCTCGTAAAGTGTGTGGGAGCACGTGCAAGAGCTGGCTAGAAGTACACTTATTTGTGTACGGAGGGGTACTAATTTGAGTTCTCAGTTCGTGTTTACAGGCTGGCTAGAAGTACACTTGGAGTTTGCGAACTAAAAAACATTGAAAACGACGTGCAAGAGCTTGCTAGAAGTACATTTGGAGTATATCATTAGTACTTCCTCCGTTCTCAAATAAGTGTACTTCTAAAATTGGTACTACTATATGTCAAACTTTTTGAACTTTGACCAACCTTTTAGAAAAAAATATCAATATATATGATTTGAAACGTGTGTATAATGAAAATAACATTTTAAAACCGATCTAATGATACCAATTTAGTGTCATAAATGTTTTTATGCTTCTCTATAAAATTAGTTTATAGAGAAATACGGGCATATCTCACAGGTTAAACGGCCGGAAAATAAACGGACCTATGATGGTCCATAATTTTCTACTCGTACTTCCGCAAATAGACCCTATCTCGAATTCTGTTTCCAGGCAGTCCATGCTGTAGACAGGAGTTGTAGGCTTGTACGCGTGACCAAAGGCAGCCCATCCCGTCCCCTCAACTCTGTTCCAAATCCTTCCTATCCGCTACTCCTCCCCTGCTGCTACAAATGTCGACGGGGCAGCGACAGCGAGTCCCACTCCCACACGACGACCCAACCAATCATGCGTTCCCCTGCCTTCCTCCTCGCCCTCGCCGCCGTCGTCCTCCTCCTCCTGGTCCCGGCCCCCGCCGTCGCCGCCCGCCCCCTCGTCGTCCCCAGCAAGCCAGCCCCGGCCGAGGCCGCGGCCACCGCGAGGTGGCTCGCCGCGCAGAACACCTGGGGCGTCCTCAGGTTCGTTCCCCGCCCATCCCTTCTCTCTTCCGCTTCTTAACTAGCCCCCGATGGTTCCATCAAACTGGCGATTCGCGGTTCTACCTAGCAAGAGTGTGCTTGTAATTTGCTCGAGGCATCCTTAGCTTTGGGGGAATTGCTGCGACCCTGCTTCTGTTAGCCTCTTGCTTGCTACAACGGAGTCATCTGTAGATAGATGTCTGAGACGAGATACCCGATTTTGCAAAGGTCCCGTGTCAGAATTCGAGTGGTGGAAATTTGACTGAATCTTCATCGATCCCAATGTGTCAATTGGACCCAGAGTTCAGTAGTTCACTAGGACTGATCACTGATGATAAGTGGAAACAAACACTCCAGCCAGGTTTCGATGTTTTGTAGTAATACTGTGTTACGAGCTGATTGTGCACTGCGTACAGCATAGCTGAAAGCTACTATAGTATTTACCAAGAACTAGCTGAAGCCCCGTGCTTTACTCTGGAGGTAATACGGATGATTACACAACCATGTGACACCTGAATCTCCGTGGCTAAGTAGCTACTCTTTGTTTCTTTCCTGACGATAGCAGAACCGTAAATATATATGACCAACATGTTTAGAGCCCATGGCGAGATAGTTCCGCATGGCAGCATACAGAATATCATCCCCATCCCGTTTGAAAATGGTATGTGTGGAAGGAAAGCTATTCAGGCTGCAATTTTTAGTAGAATCTGCTTGTTTAGTTCTTCCTAAGCTTATTTTAGTTTCTCCTTTCCCACATTATTAATGTCTATTTGACTGGTCACTCGCTGATACTTCCTCATTTTGTCTGCAGCACAATATCAAGTGATCTAAGTGGTGCTCCTTTCGGGTACGGATAAATGTGTCGCACTTTTGCAAATCGCCGACGCGTGTACTCTTGTCTTATTCCTCAACTTAGTTCCCTGTTTTTCTGCACGCAGCAACGTAGTATCATACAGTGATGGAGAACCAGGTGAGAGCCATGGAATCCCCTACTTCTATCTGACTACTCTGGATCCCACTGCGAGGGATGCGTTGCAGGATGAAAGGACGTCCTTTACCCTTAGTGAGTACCCTGTTGGCACATGCGGGAAGAAAGATCCTGAAAACCCGTCGTGTGCAAAACTTACTCTTACTGGAAAGGTACTATATAATACACCATCCATAACATGACTGTTAATTATCTGTCTCCCGCCCCACCCCACTTATTTGCTTAAAAATGTCATAAATTTTGATGGTCTATCTTTTATTTCTATTTTGAAATTCACTACTCAATTACTGGGCTTGAATTGTAATCATACAAACATCGTTTACAGTGTTGGCTATATGCGTATATCCATAAACAATTATTTGTTCCCACTTCCAGTTTGTGGTCCTAAGCTTTTGTATTTTCCTCGTTATTTGTATGACCAAGAAAGAAGGTGATGGTAGGGAACTTGACCATATAGGTAGCAGCAGGCCAGCAGCATTGAAGCATCATAGCAACAATTTCATGATATTAGCGCCCATAGCCATGACAAATAAAATAATTCCAATGAGTATATTCTAATGTGAATTCATCACGCTGTGAGTTCAAACCATGAAGCCGAAGAGCAGATCCACACACTTTTATAATCCAACTATAATGCACATACTGCATGTTGGAGATCAGATAGTACTATTACGTACACCTTATAAAAAGAATTGTACATTGCACACGAAGTAACAATTTGGCGTTTTTGCAGTTGAAGGTAGTTGACCCTCAGTCACCTGAAGCGGATTTGGCCAAAACAGCGCTTTTCAGCAAACATCCTGAAATGGAGGGTAAAACTACATAACTACATTTATAGCCTCCTTGCGCCTATGGACGATGTTAGGTTAATAAGGTTTTGTTTACCTCAACATCCATCTGCTGCTGTTGTTTGATAGGTTGGCCAAAGAACCACCACTTCAAGGTCTTCAAATTGGAGATTGAAAACATATTCTTGATCGATTGGTTCGGGGGTCCTAAACCTATATCCCCTTCGGAGTATCTCGAATATGGAAGGTGCGTGACACGAAACCTTTCGAACCCGAGTGGGGATCCTCATTAAACATGTTCCTTCACACACACAGTCATTTTCGCAGGGACGACCAGGGCTCACGGATGTTCTTCTGAGTGGGGATGCTTCTGAATCCATATGTTTGATTATGCTTTCTGAAAGGCAACTATCCATATTGTACATGCTGATATGTAAAGACCCACAAGTGAAATAAACACGTACTCCGTCCGTTACAAAATAGATGGCTTCCATTTATCCATGTATGTAGACATGTTTTAGTGTTACATAAATGCATGTTTAGACAAATGGAAGTTATCTATTTTGAACGGCGGGAGTAGTATTTGTTTCCCTCAGACATGAAAAAACATGTACAGAACTAGTATTGTGTTTGTCGAGCTAAAGAGTGTGCTGCGACATTAGACTTCTGGCTTGAGTGTTTGGAAGTGCAAGTGGAGAAATCTGAACCGAGTAATTTGATGTCACTCAGCAAGATCCCAGTCGGTAGATAGTCATGCGCCATGCGCCACAACACTATTTTCATCTTCTCTGGTGCGGCTAATTGGCCACGGTGCTTTCCATCGTTTCTCCTGGAGTACCTGGTCGGAGTGCCCCCTCCTGGTTCTTTGCACACCTCGAAGAGAAAAAATTGTTTGTTCTTTGCTAGGAAGTAAGCAGACTTAACAGTATACATGCGGAACCTGTCGTGAGGCCGTGCTGCAAAGTCTTCTCCCCCATGCTTGCTGATAGGAATAGATTGGATTACACGAGCCAATTCCTCAGTGAAGAATACCCGGATAATCTCCATATCCATAGCAATAGATTGGTTTAGAGGCGAGAGGGCTAAAAAAAACACTCTAGAAAAATCTCGTTGTGTCCTTTCATCCTGCAACGCATCCCTCGCAGTGGGATCTAGAGTAGTCAGATAGAAGTAGGGATTCCGTGGCTCTCACCTGGTTCTCTCCATCACTGTATGTGTTAGGATCGAGCTAGGTCTAGTATTGATTTACTCTCGGACACACCCTTGATTCGATACAAGTTCTTCCCCGATTGGGGGTTACAGGGAAGAAAGGTGAACAGGTTGCTAATCTTGTTCGCCTCACGCCGACGGACGGAGGTAGCTTAAGTAGAGGAGGTCGTCCTTCGCTTCGGTGGCCCAGTCGTGGTGGGCTTGGGCTTCTCCTGGGCCTTGGGCATGACGTGGATGGCCTGGGTCGTGACATTCCCTCCTCCTTGAGAAGTGGCTTGACCCCAAGCCACTGAAGAAGGAAACGATGGTTCATGGCAGCTTCATCTTCCCAGGTGACGGAGGTAGCTGGGAGACCCAACCATCGAACCAGAACGCGAGGCACAAGCGATCCACCACGCTGGATGGTGCGTCGAGCCAGGATCTCCTGGGGCTGCAGCAACGCAAAGTCATCGAGACAGAGAAGGGCGAAATCATCACTTACTGGTTGCTTGGCAGGCAGCCGGCCCTTCAGTTGAGAGACATGGACCACATTGTGAATTTTTCTAGTTGCTGGAAGATCAAGCTTGTACGCCACTGCACCAATCTTAGCAAGGATCTTGTACGGCCCAAAAAACTTGAATGCCAACTTCTGGCTGCTGCGCGGAGCAAGAGATGTTTGCACGTACGGTTGAAGTTTCAAGAATACCATATCCCCCACTTCAAATGATCGCTCTTGACGATGTTGTCTGATTGCTTCTTCATGCGTTCCTGGGCACGGATGAGGTGTTGGCGCAACAGCGATGTCATTGTCTCGCGCTCCTGCAGCCAGTGCTCCAAGTCAGGAACCGTACAGGCTGCTGTTGATGTAATGCCAAAGTCGAGGATGGTGGCCATAGAGGGCTTCGAAGGGAGTTTTCCCTAGTGCTGAGTGGTGCGATGTGTTATACCAGAACTCTGCCAGCGGCAGCCACGAGCCCACTTGGAGGGGCATGCGTGTACGGTGCAGCGCAGAAAGGCCTCCAGGCATTGATTCAACCGTTCTGTCTGAACGTCCGTCTGGGGTGATAGGCCGAACTCATCATTAGCTGGGTATCAGTGAGTCGGAACAGCTCTTGCCACAATGTACTGGTGAAAATCTTATCACGGTCTAAGATAATGCACTTGGGTAATCCATGTAGTTTGTACACATTCCACCACCACCATGGCGACCTGTAGGGCAGTGAATGGGTGCTTCAACGGAATGAAGTGCCCATATTTGGTCAGCTTGTCGACCACAACCAAGATGACATCATACCCGTGTGACTTTGGAAGGCCTTCAACAAAGTCCATACTGATCGTGTGCCAAGCCTCAGGAGGCACTGGAAGTGGTTGGAGCAGAGCAGGTAACTTGGTGTGTTCTACTTTGGCTTTCTGACAAATCTCACAGTGCTGCACGTACTCCTGGACAGTGGTTTTCAGATTTGGCCAGGCAAACAGCTTCTTGACGCGTTGGTATGTTGCAAGGATCCCAGAGTGCCCCCCAATACCGTTGTCATGCATAGCCTGAAGAATATGCTGGTGTGCCAGCGTGTTGCCTCCCACCCAGACTTTGCCATGTTGGCGAATTACAACATTTACCAGTTCAAAACCCTCTGCATTGCTGCCGGAGATGCTCAGTTCTGTCCACAGCTGTTTGGTCGCGGGGTCTGTGACGCCCCGAGATCGAGCACTATGCAGATTTCGGCAGTTCCACCCAAATCCGCATAATAACCGATTCCAGGTTGCCACTTGTGATAACATTACAACAGTTCACGAATAATCCACAACAACAACAGAAAAGATATATACAAAACGACTCAAACGAGTCAAGAATACAACTGATACAATACAAAGATCCAAATAACGGCGGAAGAAACAACATAGTGTCCGACTACGGACAAGATACAAATTGGACTAAGAGTCCTGAAGATAACCGATGGCGTCCAATCCCTGCCCAGGCCAAGCCGGAGGGATTCCCAAGCTAACATCGTCAGACTTCAAACCTGTTGACTGCAATGTGGAATATGCAGCCACGAAAGGGATTCGTGGGTCAGTACTATTAAGTACTGGCAAGTGGATAAACCATATTCACAAGATACCAGCGTAACCAATCATCACAAGATACAAATACTTTGGGTACAACGGAAGGAAGGGATTATTGCAAAGAAGCGGCAGCGGGCAACACTAACAACTAAAGAGACGCGCTACAACTTCCGGCTAATAGATAAGAGAGCGTATCGGAACCAACTACAACTACTCACCAAACAATACCCATCCAGTGTTACCCCCTACTAAGGAAGCAACCCAAGGAAACTCACACTGTTGATTAAGGTGACATTCATTCTTATGGTGGAGGTAATCTATATTACTAGTCAAGTTATCATCGTTAAGTGTAAGTTGTCTGAGTACTTGTTAGCCAACACTTTCACCAAGTCATCCATAACCGCGGACAACACGGCTTCTCGAGAAGATTAACCCTGCAGGGATGCACCAATTTGGCCGTGCACGTAAGAATGACCCGCCAGATGGAAATGCACTTCCACCAAGCGAGGCACTCAGCACAACCCAACTCTTCTTCGCATCAAGCCCAAAGAACCACGTGTTGTCCGTGCGCAGCTAATCGAGCCCCCACGAAGAAAAGGGGGACCCTCATAGCACGGGAAGACCACGCCGCCCTAAATGCCGACTACAGAAGTTCCACCCTGGCGCCAAGGGCTCGCACCTGCATATGCATGCATCAAATGGAAAGCCCAAACTAAGTGTGGCGATTTGGACGAGATGCGAATCGAATCAGAATTGCGGGGGGCGCCCATACTCGCTTCCCACATGCGGTTAGTGCGCTCATCATGGATCGGAGGACAAGACCCTTTTCCTAATTAAGTTCGACACTAGCAGGCCTCAAAACCACGCCGGGCCTCCTACCGGTGCCTTATCATCAAATTATTATTACCCAAAACATTAACATGTTGTTGATTAAGTTGGAACCCAACTATCAAACTAAACAGATGATAAGACGGACAACAAGACTTGAGCGCAAACAACACTAAGCATGCAACTACGACACGAGGGCCAACAAGGTAAACAAACAACAGTTAATAGGAAGTGGAAGGAAGGCTATATCACGGTTGCAAGGTAAACATATGATAGGATCGAGACACAAGCATCGAATCATAAGGCTAGAATAAAGACAACGGGAAGAATCGGTAACAAGTGATGAAAGGCAGCCATAGGTAGCAAGTGAGTATACTTGCCTGGAATCCAGCAAGTAGAGGTACATCCGCAGAACTTGTCGTTGCTCACATCATCTCAACGTCCTATCCGCGAAGAAGCAACGAACTAGAACAAACACCGGATGCAACAATTACTACTACGGCAAAAGATCCAACATGATCCTATTTTATATGCATGACAAGTTAAAGGGTGCATCAAAGATAAACTAGTTGACATGGTAAACATATTTAAATGGGCCCATATGCAATTTGGATTGCATATGGAAAAGCCCATGAATTAATGTTGAATTAAATGATCTACAAATAACCATCATGTGAAAGTTGATTAGAATGATGCATGGATGATGAAAACAATAAGAAAACAACAATAGCTTCAGTTTGATATGTTGTTTACCAAGTTTGGAATTTTATTTATTAAGTTGTGAACTTTGGCATTTTAAATGATTTAAACAAACATTTGTTGTTTTCACCAATTTTAAATGTTCAAAACAGTTAACAAAATTTATATTTGGAAAGAACACAAAATTTTAGATGGAATACATATTTCATTTGTTGAATTTGGATCTTAGATGAGCAAGTTATTAAATTGACAATTTTAAATGCATTAATTAAGAAATAGTTGTTTTAAACAATTTAATTTATTCAAAATAGAAAACAAAGTTGATATTTGCAAAGTTCATGAAAAATGGGATGGAAAACATATTTTACATGTTGGAATTGGATTTGAATTGCCCAAGTTATGAATTTTGCAATTTAAAAGGTGTAATTAAAGTATTGAATTAGTACTCCAATTTTAATTAGGAAAAACAGTGAACAAATTTCATATTTGAAAAGTACAGGAAATTTTGAATGGAATACATATTTACTTTTCAAAATTGGAGTTTAAATGAATTTGTTATGGACATTTGAATTTCAGGGACCATGCTGTAATTTTCCAGGGACTTGTGTGCGAAACAGAGGACAGAAAAAAGAATTGCACCTCGCAGAGCTACCCAGGCCCTATGACGCGTGGGCCAGGGCCAGGCTGGGAGCCACACGGGCGCGGGTGGAAGCTGGGTGGCCACGGGGGTCACTGACATGCGGGGCCTGCCCGCGCGCGAGGGAAACCAAAAAGGTGGCCTTTATTCGGCCTGAGGGGATCGAACTCGAGACCTCCAGCTGCACGCACGCGGAGGGCCTCTGCCACTGGGCTACGCTGCGTTCTGTGGTGGGATACGGATCCGGCCCAAGATGAAAGAAAGGTTCAGGCGTTAACTGAATTTAGCATCGTACAGATTCAGACTTGCAGGTGCAGAAACAAAGCAAATTAAAGGTTTGTGCCTCGGATGGGATTTGAACCCGCGATCTCACGACGACATCCAGGGAACCTAGCCACTGTGATGTGAGCGTGTTGTGTACAGGTTCGGAACTGAATCGACTAGAGTTGTATCTGCGCGGAGTTGGTCTGACGAAACTGAAGATCGCACGCAGCTACTGCTTGCGACGGGACAGAACCGGCCACACGCCGCTCGATGGCGGACGTCCAGAGCAGGGGGAAGGCAGGGAGGAGGGGAGGCCCGAGGGCGAGGCTCACCTCGAGGAGCTCGGAGGCGAGGCGGCAGGGAGGACGTGGTCGTGCTCGGGGAAGAAGGATAGTGTCGAGGAAGAGGATGCAGCCATGGTCGTACTCGACGGAGCTCGACGGGGCCGACGCTCTGATCCATCTCGCCTCCTGGTTCACTGAATCGGACGAGGGTGTTGTGGAGTTTCCGTTCCCGATCACCACAGCCTTCCACGGCGGCCACACGACGGTGCAACGAGCTCAAAAGAAACCAGCCATGGAGATTAATGGTACAGGAGAGGAGAAAATTGGGAGAGGAAGTGGATGGCGGCGGCAGGGAGGGAAGAGGAGGGTGGCTAGGGTTTGGGAAGGAGAGGGGTGGCTTTAAGGGGAAAGTTTGAGGGGGAGGGGACCATGGTGGTGGACTGGTACGGTGGGAGAGGGTCATGCGTTCTGCATGACTCCTTCCAGGAAGACGACAAGGAACGATGGGGGGGGCGTACGTGGGTTGCCTGGTTGGGCTGGCCTTGGGCCGGCCTTGCTTGGCTGCCTCCCCACAAAACAATTTTTTTTGTTATTTTGTTTGCTCATTTTTCAGAAAAAAAAAGTGGTTTAGGGATGTACTAAACAGATTTTAACCATTAAAAGATCGAGGAAAATAATTTTTATTTATTTCATGTGGTATGATGGATGCAGCATGATGCGCGCACAAAAGAAAAACAAACAAGCAAAGCTAAATGGGGAAAATCCCCGGGTGTTACAGGGTCATCACTGTAGCCCATCACTAACTTGTCGAGCCAAGATGGAACCGCAGAGGAGAGTGCGAGGAGTTCTGATTCCAGAGGGCGACGCGAGAGAGCGTCTGCCGCGGCATTGGTGTTTCCCTTCTTGTATTGGATAGTATAGCGAAGCCCCCATGAGCTTAACAAACGCTTTGTGCTGTACTCCAGTGCCCAAGCGTTGTTCTGTCAAATGAAGAAGGCTTTTTTGGTCTGTACGAATAGTGAACTCCTGATGGTGCAAATATGAGCGCCATTTATCGACTGTCATCAGAATCGCAATACATTCCTTCTCATATGTTGACAGGGTTTGATTCCTGGTGCTGAGAGCTTTGCTTAAGTAGGCAATGGGGTGCCCCCCTTGCATGAGGACGGCCCCAATCCCGTATTGGCAAGCATCTGTCTCGACCACCAATGGTAATGTAATCCGGAAGAGCCAAAACAGGGGCATGCACCAATGCCTGTTTGAGAGTACAGAAGGCTTCATATGTTACTTGTGTCCACTGGAAGGGTGTTCCTTTTTTGAGGAGCTGCGTCAACGGCCTACTGATCATCCGATAGTGCTTGATGAATTTTCTGTAGTAGCCTGTGAGGCCGAGGAACCCACGAAGCTCCTTCAGATTTGTAGGTCGTGGCCATGTCTTGACTGTCTCAATCTTGGAGCTATCAGTGGCCACACCTTTTGTTCCAATCACATGTCCCAAGTACTCTAGATTCTGCTGGGCAAAAGTGCACTTCGAGCGCTTCAGTTTGAGTTGGTGAGCACGGAGAATCTGGAACACTTCTCGGAACTGATTGACATGCTGTTCCAGTGTGGGGGTATAGACCAAGACGTCCATGAACACCAGGACAGTCTTGTGGCGCATGCGCTCGAAGATTGTGTTCATAACAGACTGAAATGTAGCCGGGGCGTTTGTCAGACCAAATGGCATCACCAAAAACTCATACAGGCCCTGGTGGGTACGGAAGGCCGTTTTGTACTCGTCGCCCTCGGCGACTCGCAGCTGGTGATACCCTAATGACAGGTCAAGCTTAGTGAACCAGCGTGCCCCAGCGAGTTCATCAAGCAATTCGTCGGCCACTGGCATTGTGCTTGTGCTTGATAGTAATGGCATTCAGTTGTCTGTAATCAATACAAAATCGCCACGTGTCGTCCTTCTTTCGTACTAACAGTACAGGGGAAGCAAACGGACTAGAACTGATACGAATGACACCCTGCTGGAGCATTAGATGGATTTGTTTCTCAATTTCATCCTTCTGGTGGGGTGCATATCGGTAGGGCCTCACATTGACAGGCTGCGCCCCTGGTATCAAGGGAATTCTGTGATCCTGCTGTCGGCGTGGTGGCAAACTTTCTGACGGCGAGAACAGGTCCTGGAATTCTGCAATTACCGACTGTAGTGCTGTAGGTATGTCCTCAGGTGGCGCATGTTCGATGCTGTGGATGCTGTCGGGCTGGTGTACTGGCTGCACTTGGATGCCTTGCGACACTGCCCCACGGCGAAGGAGCCCTCGTAATTGTTGTGCACTGATGGAACGACCTGGAGAACCATCATCCTGAATGCCATGGAGGGTGATACGTTTCCCATTGTGATTGAAACGCATCCGGCGTCGGCGCCAATGCACCCACATGGGGATGAACTCCTCCAGCCAGTCCCCCCAAGAATAATGTCATAACAGCTGAGAGGAAGAACTTTCATGGCCTGCAGAATGTGTGCCCTTGAGTCGTCCACGAGACCTGGGGCACTTGCTGGTCACTGATCATCGTTTCTCCATTTGCCACCACAAACCTAAACGGTGGGCAAGTTTGAGTCACTGCCTGTAACTTTTCCACCAGCGCTGAGTCAATGAAGGATGCCCCACTGCCTGAATCAACCAGAATCAAGACTTCGTGCTGCCCAACTCGCCCATGTAGACGAATCGTGCGACGACAAGCTGGTGTGGGATCAGTTGTTGCAGCCATATCGACACACATCAGCTCATCATCAGAACTGGTAGCATCCGTCTTCTGCTCTATCTGGTTCCATAGGTAGCACATCCAACAGCTCCTCAAGAACATGTAGTGGTACCTGTGTCGGGCATTTGTGCGTGCGGCTCCACTTATCACCGCAAGTGAAGCATAGCCCCTTTGCTTTGCGAAAAGCACGGAGGGGCTCCAGCTGTGTGTCCCAGCGCGTGTGTCAGCCTTCTTCTGCTCATCATGTTTCTTGGCCTTGCCCGGGCAGAGATGCACGATAAGTTGAGCGCGAGTGAGGTCGAGAATGTTGGTGTTGTCATTGATTTTCTAGCTCTGTTTCCTGCAATTGAGCCAGTAGACTAGCAGTATCGACATCGGGAGGAAGATGTAATAGGACTGACGAACGCAACTCATCAGATAGACCTGCTACATATCGTTCTACAAAAAAACACCTCGCTAGCACTAGGATCATGGAGAAGGATTTGATGTTGCAAATGTTTAAATTTCTCAGTGTAAGCCTCTACGGTGTCTACTTGTTTGAGGATAAGAATCTGACGCATGTACAAATTGAACTTGTTTTCCCCAATAAGCTTCTACTGATGTGTATAGTTCATGCCAGAGGACTATAGCTTGTTTTGTCTGCAGATTTTTCAACCACAAGGCCACATTGCCTATGAAATTCAGCATGGCAAATTTTACTTACATTGTTTCAGAAATCCCATATCTCAAAGTACATCTCGCAAATGTCCTTCCAAATTGTTAGATCAGTGCCAATGAATTTAGGGAAATCCATTTTTGGTGTGAAACGGGAGGGATGAACTGGGCGATCATACTGTTCATCATCAGTAAAACGGCGACCAGAGTTGTGGGTAACGATTGTACCGTTGTCCGGGGGAAATCGCGGAGATCCGTAGATCTCGTTGAACTGCCCCCGTGTCGGATTGTCGTTGTCGTGCCCTTCGGGTCGTCGCGCCGCCGCGCCCTGCAGCGAGGTTGTAAAGAACCCTGCGGGCGAAGTGGTCGATGGGGGCGGTCGCGACTCGATGACGCCCAACCTCGCCGCCGTGTCCTCAGCGTGTAACTTGAGGGTGGCCGCGGTCGTCGTGAGACTCACGACCGCTGATCCATGGACTGCATCCAAGCGGCGAGGCCGTTGAACTGGGACGCGAGAGTATCAAGCTTCTCGTTGGTTGTCTCCGCCTGCTCGATCATGTTGGCCATGGTCTCGGAGGCGGCACGCTCCTCCGCTATGGGGCGCCTTGGTGCCAGCTTGCCGCCCAACTTGTCCGATCTAACCGTTGATCGGTTTTACAGCCGCAGATCGAGATCCACCGCCGACCTCTTCGGAATTACGGATCTGGAAAAAATCGGGGGTGGTGGGAAGGTGGCTCTTGATACCAAGTGTTAGCATCGAGCTAGGTCTAGTATTGATTTACTCTCGGATACACCCTTGATTCGATACAAGTTCTTCCCGATTGAGGGTTACAGGGAAGAAAGGGGAACAGGTTGCTAAATCTTGTTCGCCTCACGCCGACGGACGGAGGTAGCTTAAGTAGAGGAGGTCGTCCTTCGCTTCGGTGGCCCAGTCGTAGTGGGCTTGGGCTTCTCCTGGGCCTTGGGCATGACGTGGATGGCCTGGGTCGTGACAGTATGATACTACGTTGCTGCGTGCAGAAAAACAGGGAACTAAGTTGAGCAATAAGACAAGAGTACACGCGTCGGCGATTTGCAAAAGTACGACACATTTATCCGTACCCGAAAGGAGCACACACTTAGATCACTTGATATTGTGCTGCAGACAAAATGAGGAAGTATCAGTGAGTGACCAGTCAAATAGACATTAATAATGTGGGATAGGAGAAACTAAAATAATCTTAGGCCTCCTTTGATTTGTAGGGTAGGAACGTAAGGGAATAGGAAGTGTGCATGATTGGGATGCCCTGCAAGTTAAATACTACGGGCAAAGGACTTTCCATCAGGATTTTTCCATGAGCCTTGACTTCATGTATGTTTTCCTATGAAAATACACTACGAGTTCCCATAGGAATAATTCTTACAGGAATCTATTCCTGTGAATCAAACGATTTTGAAAGGAAAATATCCAGCGTGTCCAATCCTATGGAAATCCTTTATGCCCTGTTTGGTTGCGCAGAATTCGCCCCGGAATTGAATTAGCAATGGAATACCAAATCAACAATTTCAATGGAATTCCAGTTTTGCTGTTTGGATGCGCATGGTATTCGTCTGTAGAATTAAGGCTGGAATGGAATTCCAAATCCTGTTTGGATGTACATCATGTGGAATTGAATTTTTTTTTCGACTTTGAACATAGTAGGTAGTTTATGTCTCCAACACATACATAAAGCGGGTAGTTTTTGTCTTAGAAATAGCACAAAGCGGGTAGTTTTTGTCTTAGAAATAGCACAAAGCGGGTAGTTTATGTCTTACAAATAGCACAAAGCGGGTAGTTTATGTCTTACAAAGTACATAAATAGTTCGTAGGAAGGGTAGCAATCATCAAGCCAAGGTCAAGAGCCATGTCTTCCTCATGTCCTGGGTAGTGCCATGAGTGACTGAAAGGTGCGCTCATTGGCTGTGAGCTTCCCATAAGCTCTCAGAAGATCATCACCCTCCAAACCAGGTATCTCCCTTAGTGCAGCAAGGATTTCAGATGGAGGAGTCACCTTTGGTGCATCTGTTGTCTTCAAAGCCTCGTCAAAGGTGCATCTCAGCTCTCCCACCATGCTAAGGATAGCATCAGCAGTGTGTGGCCTCTTCTTGGGCGGCTCGGGAGTTTCATCATCATCATCCCCAACCTGAGCAACTGATGAGGAATGTGGTTGAGCACACTCGGCTCCTGTCTTTGCACCTGCACCTGTCGCATGATCTTTTGAATGAATAGTAGATATAGCTTGCCAATTCTTCACTTCCTTGTTCCTGTAGAAAGCTGCATCCTTGTTTGCCTACATAAGACACACAAAAATTAGAGATGATGTTCAAGTTGCAAATTCTGTACCTCGACATATCGAAGCCACACTTCATCACTTTCAACCATCACCATGTTATTTTCCCAATCCCATCCAAAGCCACTCTGAGCAAGCATCTTGCTAATGATATCATACTGTTTGTCAAATGTCTAAATTCTTGCTATTATTTTGTCCTTGTTGGTGACAACGTCACATGTCTCCTTCACATGCTTTATGCAAGCATTGTACACATGCGGCTTCCAACCATTTTGAGCATGGTCACCCCTGTTGTGATGCTCAACAAGCATGGCTAATAATGCAGTGTCCATCTCAGGAGTCCACTGAAGGTAAGTCCTATTGGGTTTTTTTTCCTTTTGCTTCAGCCATGATTCTACGAGTAACATACATAAAAAAATAAGTACAAAGAGCAAGTTGTAGATAGTAAAAACATATGATAAGGACAAAGAGAAAGTTGTAGATAGCAAATAAGTTAGTTATGAATTACATATGAGAGAAAGAAAGCCAAGAGAAAGAGTGGTACCCTGTGGTACAAAAAATTCATCTTGGCGGTCAATTCTCATAGCATCTTTCAACGCGCGCGAGTCGGATACCGAGCCCTCCCAACCAGGTAGAACATAGAGAAATTTCATGTTCCAATCAACCACACCTAACATGTTAGTGGTGATTTCTTGTTTTCTGTTTCTGTACCTCCCTTTGTCGGCCGCCGGAACAAAGGCAGGAATATGACACCCATCTAGAGCTCCAAGTGCACCGGGAAACCACTTCCATTTGTAATCATTGGGAGGAGTGGTAGAAGGCTCAGGCAGCTTGATGAACTCTCCAGTTAGAGATAGGACGGCAGCTAACACATTTTTGAAGTGCCTACTAGTGGTCTCTAAAGAACGCTCAAACCTAATCATTCTCATTTTAGTTCCATGCCCAACAACTTGTAAGAACATAGCAACATTTTTTTCTACGGTGACAAACTTGCTATCTTTGAGACCACACTTCTCACGCAACATAGCACAAAGATTATGAAAATTTCTTTTGGTTAACCGTAGCTCATCATAGCATCTTGTCTCCGACCCATTATATGTTTTTTTCAATACATACTTCCTATATGCAACCTTCTCCTCAAACTCAGTGAAGGCTCCTAGATCCCTCGGTGCCCTTTGAGTACTAACATAAGCTAAAGCAAGCATAGACACCTCAAAATACATCTGTGTCAACACTAGCCTTCTTCTTTTTCTTCTTGTATTCTCTTCGGTAACGTAATCGACCAACTCTTGATTAGACATGATGATGCTACACATGGTGAAAATAATATTTGCACATAATCAAACACATTTGCATAATACATACATTTTAACAAGCATTCATATGATGCATTTCATAGTAAGAACACACATAAATATGACTAGTTCATATCAAGAACGAAAATCAAACCTTTCCTTAGTATCACCACTTCTTATTCTTCTCAAATCTGCAGTTCATAGCAACAACACACATTAATATGACTAGTTCATAGCAGTTCTTACTATCAAATTTGACACAAAAATAATAGAAGGGGAAGAAGGAGGGGGCGGCCAGGAGGAAGAGTGGCCTCTGTCTTCTCAATCCAACAGGGAGGGGGCGGCCAGGAGGAAGAGTGGGCTCCGGGAAGAGAGGGACGGCGCCGGCCAGGAGGAAGAGGGAGCTTCGTCCTCCTCCTTTCATGGCTGCCATCGGCCCAAGGGGAAGAAGGAGGGGGCGGGGACAGAGGGGAGGGAGGGACAGAGGAGAGGACCTTGAGGGACAGAGGAGAGGACCTCGCAGCATCCATGGCCGCCGTCGGCCAGGGGAAAACGAATGGCCGCCGCCGTCGATCTAGGGTTCGCCCATGGCAGAGAGGGGGTGGCCGAGGGGGAGAGAGGGAGCTAGAGGGAGAAGAGAGGCATGGGAGGTCGGGGAAGGAGAAAGGAGGGCAGGGAACGAACCTGCTGCGGCCACCGCCGCCGGGTGGAGCTCGCTCGCGTGGAGGGAGGAGGACGGGGGCTACTCGCGCGGACGGAGGAGGACGGGGCATGTTCGCTCGGCTCTTCGCTCGTTCGATTCTGTGCCTTTCCGAGTCTGAGAGCTCGGAAACGAGCGCTACACGTTTCCTACCACGCGTGGAATTGGGCTAAGTTTCTGGGCCTTAATTCCAAACACAAACAAATGGTAGAATTTGACCCCAAATTTCAGATTTACTAATTCCACGCCCAATTCCGTGCAACCAAACAGGGTGTTAGAGATCCTAAAAATCAAAGAGAGGCCCTTAGGAAGAACCAAACAAGCAGATTCTACTAAGAAATGCAGCTTGAATAGCTTTCCTTCCACACATACCATTTTCAAACGGGATGGGGATGATATTCTGTATGCTGCCATGCGGATTGCGGAACTATCTCGGCATGGGCTCTAAAATGGAGTATATAGTACACTAGACGAACAGCGCGCTCCGCCGCGCCGGCTGCATGGTGTTTTGGCACAACATGCTGATGCGGTAAATTTGTGCAGGAGTATATAAGTTTGGATTCTGATAACTGGGTGTATGAGGCGGTAAATGATGTTTGAGTCCAGTGTGCCAATTACACAAACCCGACGAATTACTATGAGACTCTGGAATTTTCCCTATATAAAAATATTGAGCTAGCAAGCTTATAAATAGTACATCAACCAATATATCAAGTTCAGTTACACGTAGTAAGAAAATTTATATTTAAAAGCAATGTCTTGTTGATACAGGAAGTAAGTGGTGCTTCTGAAAAACACAATAGATGCTATACTGCAACTTATCAATGTGTAGAACAACCGAATGATAAAAGACCGGGCTAATATACCATCTTAGCCCCTGCTGCGGGATTTCTCTGCTAGCACGGTCCGCATAATTCCGCGTTGCCATCTACACCGTGGGCATCTGGGTTGTTGTTCGTGTGGTGACTTCGAGTTGACACAATGATCCCTGATCTGGAGCAGGCGCCAACATTTCTGTTCGTCGAGCGCCCACCTAATGGACCAATCGCCGTGGTTAGCAGGCGCCAACATTTCTGGTCGTCGAGCGCCCAGCTAATGGACCAATCGCCGGGGTCACCATCCAGGTGATAAGCTGTGGTGGAAAACCTGATCGGGGACAACCGGATCGCCTCGGCATCAGTCACGATGTCGGAGAAGGACCTAACCCACACCTGGGCATCAAACACGAAGGAGCTTCACCGGCATGCTTTACAATCAACACACATATATATAGAACTCTGCATAGCTGCATGAACCCCCAATTATCAGAGTTCACTTTGTAACTGCAGCTGCAAATCAGAAATGAAGCTGAAACAACAATGGTACGCATGTACACAAAAACTTTGGAATTCCCCGCGCGTTGCAGCGGGAATTAGTAACAAACTATTTCGAATGGATTGGTTTTAAATAAAATCAACACCAATTTTCGAAATTATGAGCAGCATATTTTTGTCGGACCAAACTGATCAATTGGTAGAAAATTGAGGTGGATAGTCAATGCCATTGATTCGCTTCTAGTCACCTGGACTTCTTAACATATCACAATCCTACTAATCTGCAAAAGGTAAACAGCAGATTTGATTAGAGAAACTGCAGTACAACATATTAGTCGTATGATATTTGTTATACCTGTTCTTGAGGAAACAAGAAGGCCTGGCACAAACCCCACTAATAATCTGATAAAAGGAAAATAAGCAGGTATAACATCTCGTCAAACAATAGCTGGCATCCATCAATGAATGCGCAGGCAACGGAGAAAAGTCTGAATCTCATACCACAATCTTTCCATCTAGTGCTGATTTCCGTGCTGATTGATAAAGAAAATATATTCCAAAGCAGAGGAGCGCACACACCTAAGATGGATGCAAAATTCAGCAATACAGAGCCTTCCACCTGACGGATCAAAGACTTGCCTCTGTTTGGATTATGGAGAAACAGAGACTGCTGATCACATGAAAAGTGGTTACCTGACTATCGTTATCCTTTAATAAAAAAATCTAAATGCACAACTGCGAGTAAATATACTTGAAACAAATGAAGCAAGTAGCTGTGAGTTTTTTTTTAAAGCAATTAGCTGTGAGGTCGAAACTTAGCTAGTACTTTGCCTTGATGTGGTTTGACCAAACCTAAATTATCCGGCAGGATGCATCATCCAACACATGCCTCTGCCCTTGCTTGCGCTCATTGGTAAGTGTCCGAGGAAACTGAGATGGATTATATCGACATCCACGACCCAAGTAAAACTCACCCGTAAACATAATAATCCCAAAAATTAAATACTGTTTCAATTCTAGTTGAGGTGCTCAATATTCTAAGAAAAAAAAGAGATATTAGTACCTACAGACATTTACAAACTATTAGCTGGTGGTGATTTTCCATCAAACATCTGGAAAGCAATCAGATATCTGACTGAGAATAAATCAAGGAATGTACATTTCATTAGCATCTAGCAAGCAAGAGTAGGAGTACGTCAATTGCTGAGACATTTCCTGGAGCATTCAGAAGGCAAGAGTAGGAGTCGGAGTACCTCTGTTATGCACCAATAGTGGTTCTGAAACAAACCTGTTACTTGTTAGCTGACTAAAAGCAAATTTGGAATAGCCCTGGCCTGACCAATCACAAAATCGTATGTGACCTGCATACTGATCAGTACAAACGTATGATTACCTAATCAAAATATATAAAGGTAAAGGTACCCGCAAAAAGGAAGTTAGGACTGCCCAGGAGATCCAATTTGCCGGAGTGATAACAAACATACAAAAACGAATCGATGTTCTCAGCTAGACAGAAGAGCGGACTAACATGCGAGCAGCGGGAGGTCTTGAGAGATGCTCCAATGAAAATCAGACGACGAAGCGGCCATGAAGGGGAGTGGGAGAGGAGATGCATGCTTTCTGGAAGAGGACGCAGAGCAGTCATGAGAAGGCGTAGATAAGGCGCCTCAACTTCAGGTAGGCGAGTGGTTCAGCTACCGATCAAGGAAAATGAAGAGCTGCCAGCTTGGCATCCGTTTCATACGGAGATTGTTAGGAAGACGAAGTCTATCGTGGTTCCATTTATGGATCTGAGATTGATCTAGTCCACACAAATCAGAGATAAGAGACTGAATTGCAAAAACATGGGGGAACCTATATTTGGGAGATAAGGCAGGTTACATGGTCGCCCCGGCTGCTGCTGCACTGCGATGGGTCGCTGGGATCCATGAAGCCAGACCAAATTGGCAGCCGTGAGGGCGTCGACCCGCTGGGGGTGAGGTTCATCAGGGAGGGCAGGAAGGCAGCGTGAGCAGGCTAGGGGAGCGGCGTCCCGACATGGCTAAAGGCAGAGGAATCCATCAGTGGCGATGCGAGGTTGGGCCATGGTGCTGGTGGGAGAGGAGCGGCGATACTTGGGAGGGGAGAAGGGAAGTTGAATGTGCCACCGCATTTGGCAGTGGAAGGAGAGGCACGATCCCAGCGAGTCCACACGCCCACGGGCCACAGAGGGCCACACGCAGGGACAGAAATCGCTGCAGGAGCGCTCTCAGCGCCCCCAGCCCACGGAACGTACAGCTAAAGATAATGTGTTCCAAAAAATAAATATCAAAGAGTCCCGTGGAACGCAGCTGGCACACGAAGCAAGCCTATAAACCCCGACCAATCCCCATCTCTCAACACGCACAGCGCTATTTGCCAGTTCCCGCGCCAGCGACCCACCGCAATGAAGCGCCCCAGCCGCCTCGTCACCGCCGCCGCGGCCGCGCTGCTGGTCGCCACCCTTGTCACCTGGCCGCTGCAGCTTCTGCCTATGCCCCCGTGCCTGCCGGCCGTCACAGCGCCCTCGGGCACCGGGTACGAGCCTGCCGGCCTCGCCGCGCTCGCCGAGGCCGCGGTCTACTACGCCACGACGCCGACGGTGCCGCAGCAGTCGCGCGCCGAGTTCGCGCTCTCCCTGGCCGTGCTCCGGCGCCGCGCGCCCGTGCGTCTGCTGGTGTTCGGGCTCGGCCACGACTCGCCGCTCTGGCACGCGCTCAACCCGGGCGGCGTCACCGTGTTCCTGGAGGAGGACCCCAAGTGGTACCGCGTGGTCCGGTCGGCGTCGCCGCACCTGCGCGCCCACCTCGTCAGCTACCACACGGAGCTCAACCAGGCGGACCAGCTCCTCGAGGCCTACAAGCAGATCCCCTCCTGCGTCCCCGGCGGCGCCGGCGCCGAGCCCGCCGTCCGCGGTAACGCGGCGTGCCCGCTGGCGCTGCATGACCTGCCGCCGGAGGTGTACGAGACCGAGTGGGACATGCTCATGCTGGACGCCCCCAAGGGGTACCTCGCGTATACGCCGGGCAGGATGGCGGCGGTGTGGACGGCGGCGGTGATGGCGCGGGCGCGGCGCGGCGAGGGGGACACCGACGTGTTCCTCCACGACGTGGACCGCAAGGTGGAGAAGGCGTACGCCGAGGAGTTCCTCTGCGACGGGTTCAGGGTGGGAGCGGCCGACCGGCTGTGGCATTTCAGCATCCCGCCGGTGTCGCGGCGGCAGAACTCGACGGCGGGCGGTGGTGCCGAGAGGCCGTTTTGCTGAGTGACGCTACAGGTTTTCCAAGGGGCAAGGGGTGCTATAGATCCACCACGCTCGTTCTGTGTCCAAATCTTCGAGATACGCGTGACATGCACATGCGTGAGACAGACGTGGCCTAGAGGCTACAGTAGTAAGTACTCGTATAATGTAATCACCGATTAGTTGATCCAGTAGAGTACATGATATTTTCTTGCAAATGATGGAGCTGCAGTGGACTTCGATCTCGAGGAGATGGATGAGGCCAAGAGAGAGACAGCGAGGCTCTGACGCGCGTGCAGAAACATCTCGTGGCACTGGCGCAATTTGTACTTACTCCATAATTTTACGGTTTTATATGTTGTTTAAGCATAAGGTGTCCCATTAGCTAGGAGCATCTCTTGTGCTACTCATAGTGGAGAGTAAACTTAGAGCAGTAACTTATCAATGTTACTAGTTTATGTTAAAACTGTTATAGTGGAGTAATATATATGTGGTGTCATACATGTGTGCATTTATTAGTTTCTAAATTTATAGTTCATTGATACGTGTGATGTAACGGTAACATATTATGTTACCGCGACCATCTCTCATCATTAATAATGTGTCACGTCAATTTTTTTCCTAAATATTTATGATGTTACCGTCCACTTTGAGAAGCCTAATTGCATTTGTATATTTGCCCTAATTGGTAAAAACGAAATTTCCTCTAGTTTTTTGTGAGGTACAAATTTCCTTCGGTCTTGATAAAACTAGTGAGTCGCCTACAAACCACATACTACGATATCCATAAGATGTCGATGCCTTTGACGATACTGCTAAGTGTGAAATATTAGCCACCACAACACCCTATCCGGAAGGTGCCAAACGGATTGCAGTTATGTCATTTTTTTGATTAAGAAAGTTTTTATCATTTAACGAGTTTTAATTACGGAGAATGCTAGGCTTAGGTCGCCCTAGCACTAACTTTTTTTAGATCCCCTTCTCGTCTGTTGGATCGCCATCTTACGACCACAAACATCGCATCACGTCTTTGCAAGTTAGTCCTTCTACTTTTTGGATATATAACCCGCACTTCATAGTAGCCCCACTTAAACGAAGGGGTATATTGTGTTGCTCTCGGTCATCTCGATAATTACAGCAAAACTGACATTGCAACAAATTCACTCGTATTGCACCAAAAATTATCGCCCCATGTAAAAGAAAAATATTGCAATAAATTGTTCCAAAAAACTGAAAAATAACTAATGCTACAAAAAAATAGTTAAAAAATATGTTTATTGCATTGCAACAAAAAATGTCAAACAATTCAACAAAAATCACAACCTAACAAAAAAAATTGCATCAATTAAAAAGTTAGTAAGCAACAAAATAATTTCATCGTTCCAGTTGCGACAAAAATTATCCCCTATTTCAACAACAAAAAATCAATAGCAACAATAAAATCACATGTTTACAACATGTGAAGGAGTGCATAAACATATCACCCCTAATGGATTCTAAACACATATACGCATTTCCTAGAATTCATCCAGAAAAACATTGCAACATCTGACATCTCGCTTGTGTTGTCTCAACAAAATACGCACGAAATTGTTACAAATTTTTAAGACGTACGCAACATTGACCAAAAATAGCAAAGGCACTTAGCGTATATATGGCTGCACGTAGCTACTGTGTTGGGCTGCTGAAAAGAATGCTCTAATGCGAAAACTGGGCCTAAAGACTAATGTAACCGAAAAGGTAAAAAAGTTGCTCGCTGCGCGCCAGAGCAAGGGACCTAAGGTAGCAGCGCTAGGGCACCCTAAATAAAACATTTTCCTTTAATTACTACACCGGGTCTCTACATAGCTAAGATGCACACAGTTAACCCGTCCCAACAGAGCGAAAATAAAATAAAAAAACGAATTACATATCATGATGAGAAATTGTAAAAACGCCTATGAAAATGGAGGGCCCAGACGCAAACTATGTTTCCATCCATGTTGAAATAAAAAGTCTCTCGCCATATACGGTATACTCCAAGTTTATACACACCTCCGTAAAGAGGTCGCGATGCGCAACGGAGACCACGAACGAATAGTACTTATACTCATGTAAATAACATGCCTAAGAGAGGAATTTTTATCACTGAAAATCTTGTCATTTCTACACAGTCATAGTGACAATATAACGGCTAGCGCTCCCACGCTAATAGTCTCTTATGATCCGCACCATTCAACCAATTGCCAAAAATCTTGCAATGCTTCTTGATGGGTATAAGATAGAACCTATTTGGATGTTATTGACCATATAATACTAGCAAATTTGTACTCGAAAAATAAGTGTTTAATCGTCTCGTCCTTGTGACAAAAAAACACTTTTTACTTCCTAGCCAATTGCGTTTCGCAAATTTATCCTTAATGAGAATCACACCTCGATGAAGATACCACGCAAAACTTTGTTTTTTACTGGAATCTTCATCGTCTATATTTTTTTATTGTTGTCAACAGGCACACATTACACAATTTTTTTGCTTCTTCGACGCTCCTGGCTACACAGGCTATGTCGAGTGCTACGTCAACCACGACTACCACTATATCATGTTCGACTACATTGACTTCGACTTCAAGGCCAACATCTACAACTAATCATCCGCAACCACGCCAGCCAACAATATCTGCATCATGACTATTCGTCCATGCCACTTCCGTTGTGACCGGGAGGAAGAGATAGGGAAGGCAACCGAAGTAATGATAGGAAGGCAACCCCGTCTTGAAAACTACTACGATGTCTCGACACACATAATTATTTTTGATAGATCAAGGAATGATAGGAATACCTGGATCTCCGAGCTTCTTAGGAATTTTACCATTGAAGGAATGATTAGCAAGCATAGTGGAAATATCCTCAGTAGGAATTTTCCTCTTATTAGTAAAAATATCTTTCATATACTTGGGATAAGGAGGCAATTTAATAGTATTAGTCAAAGGAATTTGCAAGAAGAGATATTTCATCCACTCACAAAATTTATATTAATGTTCTTCTTCTTTACCTTTGAGAGATTTACTAGGAAAAGGCATAGGTTTTTGTACCCAAGGTTCTCTTTCTTCACCATGCTTCCTAGCAGTAAAATCTCATTTATCATACTTTTTGTTTTTAGGAGGTTTTTCAGGTTCTACCTCACTATCCTCCCTATTGGAAGCATCATTCTTATCATTATCACTATCGTGCTCATTACCACTTTCAGTTTCACCATTAGAAATATATATATATATATATATATATATATATATTTAAGGTATTCAAGGTATACATAATGTACACCTGTACAAATTGAACAGTATTTCGTACAGGAGCATGGGCACCATGGAGCATCTGTTAATTTATATATATATATATATATATATATATATGATACGTTGCAAACGTATCAATAATTTTTTATGCTCCATGCTTATTTTATATCCAACACCTTTTATTTTCCACATGTTTTCTCATGATTTCCTTCATTGTCCAGATATTTTCATAGACTAACATATTAAAGATATACCCTAGTCCAGTTGATATTTTCTTTTTAGATAAGTTCTTAAAGAAATACTCTCGGAAAGGGCTGAAAATCCACGAAGATCGTTTTTTACCTGGAACGAAGACGAAGTCCAAAGAAGAGCTAGAGGGGAACTAGGGGCATGCACGACTGCCGAGTCCTTGACTCAGTAGATCCCTCGTATGGGATACTAGGGTTTGTAGATTAGGAGACAAATGCGCGCTGGTGATCTCGACGGCTATCAAGGAGGACGGTTTACCTAGTTTTGGGGCCCTCGTAGAGGTCAAACCCTTACTCCTGCTTTTCTGACTTGTATTATGATAAGGTAGTCGAGCTGTTACAATGGTGATGCCATGGTGAAGCGTACAGGGTGTCTCCCGTGTATTGTCTAGTCTATCTTGCGTCTAGTTGTGGCTTGTCTCTTGCTTGTCCCTTTTCTCTCCTCCCTCATGGCTTTATTTAAGTAGCCAGGAGGGGTTTACATGAGTCCTAGTAGACTATAAATAGGAGTTCTTTTCTTGTGCTTCAAGAAATCGATAATGCTTCTTGGACCCGGATGGGCCTTCGAGTGGACTCCCCGTAGCGTAGCAGCCGGTAGGCTTAAGTAGGGGACGTGGCGAGTGTCCCCACGTCACTAGCCCCCCGAGTGTCTAGTCAACTCGTTTGAGTCAGGTAGAGACTCAAGGACAAACTTCGATTCTGAAGAGTAGTCAATAAGTTTTTGGGTCGGTACTTGAAAGCTCCATTAGTAGAGGTACCCACATATGAAGGCATCCCCGAATATTTCTCGCTCAGACTAACATTCTGCACATTTAAAATTAACTTGATTTCCTCCCTGGCCTGATTCTGGCATCCTTTGGCAAAATGTATCGAGGAGTTATCCAAATTTAATTGTTGCCCTGAGGCAGCACAATAAATCTGTAGCACATCCCTTGCCTCTATAGCACTCTTCTTGTCTGCTCTGAAAAACAGCAGGCTGTCATCTGCAAAGAGTAAGTGACTGACCACTGGAGCCGATGTCGCCACTTTAATACCACTTAAGGTTGATGACTGAATTCTTGATTTTAACACGCATGAGAGGCCCTCTACTTCCAATAAAAACAAATAAGGAGAAATAGAGTAACCCTGGCAGATGCCCCTTGAGGGAGCAAAATTCTATTGGTGATCACCATTAAATAAGACCGAAAAAGAGACAGTCGTTACAAGGCACATCACAATATCCACCCATCGTTGATGGAACCCCAGCCGAAGCATAATGGCTCATAGATAGTCCTACTCAACTCTTTCGTATGCCTTCCACATGTCTAACTTCAACACACAACATCACTTGTCACGCACCCTCTTGCGCTTCATAAAATGCAAACAGTCATACGCTATCATAATATTATCTATAATCATTCGTCCCGGGACGAACGCTGATTTCGCCTTTGAAATAATATCCATAAAATCCCTTTAAGCATGTTCGCAAGTACCTTCGATGCAATATTGTAGATGACGTTACATAGGCTTATAGGCCTTAACTGTCCCAGCTCCTCTGGGTCGACACTTTTGGTATCAATACAATAAAGGTTTTATTGATAAGAGTAGGATCATCCTTCCCTCTCAGTGAAGGGAATATGCCCGAGAGGAAATAATAAAGTGTTTATTATGTTATTCCTTGTTTATGATAGATGTTTATTTCTCATGCTAGAATTGTATTAACCGTAAACGTTAATACATGTGTGATTAATAAACAAACCAACGTTCCTAGTAAAGCCTCACTTTTAACTAGCTCGTTGATTAATAGATGATCAAGGTTTCCAGATCATGAACATTGGATGTTGTTAATAGCGGGGTCATGTCATTAGAAGAATTATGTGATGAACATATACCCAAAGTGAATATAGCAATGCGATCAAGTCATTAAGTTTACATTGTTATATCAAACATACGAAGTAACTTATTCCTTAGACCATGAGATCATGTCAATCACTTATAGGGGAAGGGTGCTTTGATGTCATCAAACGTCACACCGTAACAGGGTGACTATAAAGGTGTCGTTAGGTATTCGGAAAGTATTAGTTGAGGATCATGGATCAAGAGTGGGATTTGTCCATCCAATATGACGGAGAGATATACTCTGGGCCCTCTCGGTGATATCACATCGACACCGCTTGCAAGCACGTGATATGATCACAAGGATGTTATATCATGAGAACAAGAAAAGAGTACTTGTCGGTAACGAGATTGAAAAAAGGTATGGTTGATACCAATGATCGAATCTCGGACAAGTAAAATATCGCGAGACAAAGGGAATAGTTCACGACGTTGTTGGTTCACACGATCACGAGAGTCATCGTTGAATATGTAGCAGTCATCACGGATCTCCAGATCCCGCTATTGATTATTGATCGAAGAGAAGTCTCGATCATGTCTATCTTATTCGCGAACCATAGGGTGACACACTTAAGGTTCGATTAAGCGTTTGAGAGGATACGGAATATCGAAGAATATTTTGGGCAGTACCGAAATTGTTTCGGGGAAAATTGAAATAGTTCAAGGGGTTTTTCATAGAATGGTTGTTAATAGAATTAACAAATGATTCGAGGTTCTATATGCATTTTTTTAAAATAGAATTAACAAATGCTGAAATAAAGAAATAAAAATGTTTTATTTATTTATTAAAGAAAAACTCTTGGATTTTCTAAGTGGAGTTTTAAGGGAAAATGAGTGGGTGTGAGTGGAGTTTCCACTCACATGATGTAGGAAGAGGTGGGGGCACACGCATGGGCTGTCCGCACCCCCCCCCTTGGGCTGCCTCCCCCCTCTCCTATAAATAGAGGGCATGAGCTCCCTCTCTCACACACTCTTGCCCACCTCACTTCCTCTCCACCCGCTGCTCCATTCCATGGTCTTCGGCTTGGCGAAGCCCTGACCGTGGGATTCTTCACCACCACCACGTCGTCGTGCTGCTGGAGTTCCGAGGGATCCTCTACTTCCGCGCCCCACTGGATCGAGGGAACAGAGGTCGTCATCAACCGTACGTGTGACCGATCACGGAGGCACCGCCGGATTGCGGTGCACATCTTCTCGCTGTCGGGATCGGTGTGAGTACGACTACGCCAACAACAAGATTTGATCTCGTAACTCTTTGTGTCTTCGAGGGTATGTGTTCTCCTTAACCCTCTCTTTGCCCGTTGCACTTCGTCTCCTAGATTAGATCTTGGCCTTTCGGGTGTCTCTCGCGTAGGAAATTTTTTGTTTTCTATGCATCGACCCCTTCAGTGGTATCAGAGCCGGATCTATGCGTAGATGTTTTGTACGGGTAGAACACATAGGTGTATGTGGGCGTTGATGATCATGTAATTGCCTCCTTGAGTATTTTATGATCTTAGTGGCATAGTTGGATGAAGCTGCCCTAGACTAAGTTTACGTGTACTATGTACGCGAGAATTGTCTCACTTGTGACTGAGGGGGTGTCCGTTTCTCCAACTATAGTTAAGATCTAATCTACGAAGGGTTGTTAAAAATGTGTTTATCAACGTTGTGGTTGATGTTCGTAGGTATGAACTGTTCTATCCTCGAAAGCCCTAAGCCACGTAAAATATGCAAAAATAAATTAGAGGCGTCTAACTAGTTTTTGCTGGGCATGTGATGTGATATGGTCAACATTACAAATTTGATTATGAGATGATCTCGTTTGTAAATTATTGATATACCGGAAGGTATCCATATGGTTGACTTATTATTGATGGACAATCAAGATTGGGGTACAATGGAACTTGGTACCACGCCGCTGGAATGATGGAGATCATACCATAATGCACATGATGGAGATCAAGTGCAAGGAGGACCATATCGTATCACGTTATCCTTACATGTGATGTCTGTGTTGTTAATCCTTTTATGCATCTTGTTTTGCTTAGATAGCGACGGTAGCATTATAAGATGATCCCTCTCACTTAATATCAAGATAATAATGTGTTCTTCCTTAAGTATGCACCGTTAAGAAAGTTCGTCGTTTCGAGACACCACGTGATGATCGGGTGTGACCGACTCAACGTTCGCATACAACGGGTGTTTTCAAGCCTAGCATGTACAGACATGGCCTTGAAACACACGCAATACTACGGTTCTACTTGGCGAGCCTAGCATGTACAGACATGGCCTCGGAACACGTAACCGAAAGGTAAAGCATGAGTCATATGGAAGATATGATGAACATGTCGATGTTCGCCTTTGAAGCTACATCATCTCACGTTATGATTGCTTTTGGTGTAGTGAATTTGGTTCGTGTAATCACTAAAGAAAACTAAGAGGGATGTTGTTTTTTAGTGGGAGTTCATGGCATAATTTTGAATTAACTTGAACTTATTTATCATGAACAACCAATCAAAGTGAATTTGCACAAATTGTAGTATTCATTGGCATCCACAAAAATACCTTACACTTAGATTGTCAATTGAGATATAACTGTTATGATCTGGTAAAAATCATTTAAGATTGGTACCGTATTAGTGAAATTTAAAATTGAGTCCTATTGTTGATTTTAGGTATTTCCTACCTAGCTCCATATGATTGATGATTGATTGATCTAGAGAGAAACCAATTCCTACTTAGAATCCAGAGTCGTGGTTGCTTCCATATTACTTTATCTTCAAAAGAATGTTTTGTTGATGATTTAGGAAAATTGAAAAGAAAACAAGTGAAAGATATATTGATATCTAGAAACTTATTTGTGGCAACATGACTGAGTATAATTTAGCGTGACAATGTTTTCTTATATTATCTGAATATATGCAATGATTGAAGACGCTAGGCATTTGAATATTCCAAGAAGTTGGGCGCTAAAAAATATCCTCTAAATTCCTTCCTTCGAGGTATAGTAGCTTAATCATAAAATTGTTGTGATGGGATGGAATAAAAGTATAGGTAAAGTCGTTTACCTTACTTGGAGATTGCTAAGAGTGGAATCTAGAAGAATACTATTAATATGGTGATATTAGTAGAACAATCAAACTCAAAATATGACTCAATGGGTGATAGTATATGACTAACACGCCAAAGAAAATGAGCTAGTACGACTAGCATTGTTTGATGTTGAATGATTCTTCTATAAAGGAAAGCGAATATTTAAAATAGAATTACAAAAAGATATATGGCAGAAAAAGAAGATAACTGGAAAAGTCTAGCTCAAGAGTATATGCTTGATATACAAGTTATAGATGTATTACTAGTTAACAAAGTATTTTTGGGTATTTTGATACCACATTGGTTGGTATGAGTTGTCATACAAAGCAACGCAATGCAAGAAATACAAGGGCCTAAAAGGAACTAGTAATAGATGTGGAATCGATTATAACAAGAACAGAAATAAAGTGTTATTGTGTTCATTGTCGTATCGAACCAACCATTCAATATTTATTTTAAGAACTTAATAAGTTGTTGTTTTGTTCTGGTCTTTTGTGAGAACAAATGATATTGTTCAAACTATGACCATATTCCATAATTTATGGATATGTTAATATAAATCATGTTGGTAAAGTAAAAATTTATAAAACTAAATGCTAAATGTTGCAAGACATAAAAGAGTTTCACTTAAATTGTGACACCACCATTTTAGTTCATATCGGAAAGGAAAACATGAAGGAACTCCATATTGATGGACTTCGGGAGTCATTTTGTTTTGAATAAATTGACGCTTGTGAGACCTCTTCCAAAAGATGACTAGAATTTAGTTCATAGGCCAAACTAGAATGGACGACTAATTTAATGGATATTATACATATTGATGTATATAGTCCATTATGTGTAGTCATGTATGGTGGATTAATTTTTCCTTCATAAAATTTTGTCGATGATTTGAGTAGATTTGTGAGTATATCTATTTAAAGAGAACGGAGTTTGACTTTTTGAATTGGTTAAAATGGTTGTTAATATGAAGTAAAAATCAATGTAACAAGATAATCAAGTATTTATTATTGGATCATAAAGGATGAAGTTTGAGTTATAAGTTTAGCAAAACATCTGAGAAGTTGCAGAACTGTTCTACAACTTATACTTCTCGAATACCCCACATTAGTTTGGAGTATTCAAGAGACAAAATCAAACCTTGTTGGACATGGTAAGATAAATAAAAATTTCATTATAATTTTGTAGTTTATACATTAGAGACAACCGCTTTTACACTGAAAAGAGCACCATCATGATCCGTTGAAATTGACAACATATAAGATATGGTTTGGGTAGTGACCCGAATTGTCTTAAGTCTTGGTATGCATAGCATGTGTAAAATGTTTACAACCAAAATAGGATACTTATATGTTTATAAGGTTATCCCAACGAATCCATTGGGTATTTCTCCTATCACCGAACCAAAGACAAATTTTGTTTGTCAGAGAAGGTTGTTTTCACGATAAAGTAGTTCTTGCGAAACAAATGAGTGGGAGGACAATACAAACTCAACGAGATTAGAGAATCTTTTTTATCATGTCAAGAGTAGCGCAGCACTGGAAGTTGTTCCGGAGTTTCCTATTTTGAAAAAGTAGAAGACACTACATGTGTTGTAGATACTTTGGATGAGTTTGCGTACTGAACCACAAAAGTCCTAAAACTTTGTGCTTAGACCAACTTGTGGTTTAAGAGTAAAGTGTTGTTTTGACAACAGAAGGACCTGGACCTTATAAAGGAAGCAAATGGTGGGCCCTGACTTCATAAAATTGACTATGAGTCATTATATCCGCCATAGTATCCTTGTATGAATATCAAGTATGTGACTTGATAGTCCTTTCGATAGGCATGATACCTAACGATAGAAAAAGGGTCTATATAGCGACAAAGACATGGATTTTTATATCCTTTGAAAGTTGTACTTATCGAAAAGTTGTTTTCGACGAAGTTCAAAGAGTTGACTACTACAAGGTTTTGATCTTCCATAGTGATGCTTTAGTCTTTGCGGATAGTTCTAGCAAAATTTAAATATTATGATATGGCAGTTGAATAACAAAACCAACTCTCCTCTAGAGGAAGTTTGATCGAGGATGTGTACTTGACACAGTCTGAGAGTTTTTTAAAATTCAAAAGGTTGCTAGAAAGATATGCACACTTCAATGGTTGAAGTGAGGATAACGAAGTTGAAATCTTTATCTTAATGAATTTATCAAAAGAGTTTGATTCCATCATGAACGATAAAGATGCTTGTAGAGTTACAAGAAATTGAGTGGGAGCGCTATGACATATTTCCAATACTTTATGTAGTTGACATATGGTTGATTGGAAAATATGTAATTTTAAATTAACACGGTTAAGATTTTCTTATTGATGAAAGGCTTAGAAGATATTGGGCATCGATATCTATAATAGATGGATTGAAGCGTCTGGTATGATTGAAGCCAAATTACATAGATAAAATATTGAAGTAAGTCAATATCAAAATGACAAGAAAGAATTCTTGTCACATGGAAAATAATTAAGAAAGATTCAAGTGTTTTGACACATGATGAGAATCATTGAAATTGAGATTTCTAAGTCATGTTTCCATGCTATGTACACAACCAGATGAGTCCTATGTTATAAAATGTTATAGCAGGATAATTCACATGATGATTAGACAACAGTGGGAGAGATCCTTGTGTCATTTTAGAAATGCTAAGGATGTGTTTTCCTATATCGTAATGACAAACTATTTGTTGTAATATGTTACACTAATAGTCTTGTCATATATTCAAATAATTTTATCTCAATTAAAATATGTGATGAAGGGTAGCACAATAGGCTGGAAGAAAGTTCCATGCTGGATTTGAAAGTGTTTCAAAATTAAAGTATTGTGACGGATACTACAACAAAGGATAAGTATATCGTTGTGTTGACAACAAAATGATAATAAGCGTAGTTTGTGTCAAGGAGTTCTTTATTGAACTTGGTGAATTTCCAAGAACGCTGACACTATGAAGCTATATTTTAACAATGTTAGTAACATTGGTTTAAGCTGAGGAATTAAGGTCTCACCGGATCTTGGTGAATTTCCAAGAATGCTAACACTATGAAGCTACATTTTCCCAATGTTAGTGACATTGGTTTAAGCTGAGGAATTAAGGTTTCACCGATTGACCAAATATATACAAAGCCATCTCGTTAGAGAATGAGTAATGCGTGTAGACGCAAAGAACATGCAAATACAATAGGACCTGAACAGTTCAGATCTTTTTGATGATGTTTACCACATGCGAAGCATGATAATAACACTGGAACGCCATATGTGTTAAGTGCTTACAGACTAGATTATTGACTCTAGTGCAAGTGGGAGACTGAAGGGAATATGCCCGAGAGGCAATAATAAAGTGTTTATTATGTTATTCCTTGTTTATGATAGATGTTTATTTCTCATGCTAGAATTGTATTAACCGGAAACGTTAATACATGTGTGATTAATAAACAACCCAATGTTCCTAGTAAAGCCTCTCTTTTAACTAGCTCGTTGATTAATAGATGATCAAGGTTTCCTGATCATGAACATTGGATGTTGTTAATAACAGGGTCATGTCATTAGAAGAATGATGTGATGAACATATACCCAAAGTGAATATAGCAATGCGATCAAGTCATTAAGTTTACATTGTTATATCAAACATACGAAGTAACTTATTCCTTAGACCATAAGATCATGTCAATCACTAATACCGGAAGGGTGCTTTGATGTCATCAAACATCACACCGTAACAGGGTGACTATAAAGGTGTCGTTAGGTATTCGGAAGTATTAGTTGAGGATTATGGATCAAGAGTTGGATTTGTCCATCCAATATGACGAAGAGATATACTCTTGGCCCTCTCCGTGATATCACATCGACACCGCTTGCAAGCATGTGATATGATCACAAGGATGTTATATCATGAGAACGAGAACAGAGTACTTGTCGGTAAAGAGATTGAACAAGGTATGGTTGATACCAATGATCGAATCTCAGACAAGTAAAACATCGCGAGACAAAGGGAATAGTTCACAATGTTGTTGGTTCACACAATCACGAGAGTCATCGTTGAATATATAGGAGTCATCACGGATCTCCAGATCCCGCTGTTGATTATTGATCGTAGAGGACTCTCGATCATGTCTATCTTATCCGCGAACCGTAGGGTGACACACTTAAGGTTCGATCACGCGTTTGAGAGGATACGGAATATCGAAAAATATTTTGGGCAGTACCAAAATTGTTTCGGGGAAAATTGAAATAGTTCAAGGGGTTTTTCATCGAATGGTTGTTAATAGAATTAACAAATGATTCGAGGTGCTAGGTTAATAGAATTAACAAATGCTGAAATAAAGAAATAAAAATGTTTTATTTATTTATTAAAGAAAAACTCTTGGATTTTCTAAGTGGAGTTTTAAGGGAAAATGAGTGGGTGTGAGTGGAGTGTCCACTCACATGATGAGGGAAGAGGTGGGGGCACACCCATGGGCTGGCCGCACCCCCGTTGGGCTGCCTCCCCCTATCCTGTAAATAGAGGGCATGAGCTCCCTCTCTCTCACACTCTTGCCCACCTCACTTCCTCTCCACCCGCTGCTCCATTCCAGGGTCTCCGGCTTGGCGAAGCCCTGACCGTGGGGTTCTTCACCACCACCACGTCGTCGTGCTGCTGGAGTTCCAAGGGTCCTCTACTTTCGCGCCCCGCTGGATCGAGGGGACGGAGGTCGTCATCAACCGTACGTGTGACCGATCACGGAGGCACCGCCGGATTGCGGTGCACATCTTCTCGCTATCGGGATCGGTGTGAGTACGACTACGCCAACAACGAGATTTGATCTCGTAACGCTTTGTGTCTTCGAGGGTATGTGTTCTGCTTAACCCTCTCTTTTCCCGTTGCACTTCGTCTCCTAGATTAGATCTTGGCCTTTCGGGTGTCTCTCGCGTAGGAATTTTTTTGTTTTGTATGCATCGACCCCTTCACTCAGAACCACCGTTGTCACCTCTGTCTGACAAATTTCCCAATTCCTCTGAAAAAAGTGAGCGGGGAACCCATCCGGTCCCGGCGCCTTTGTGGGGAACATCTGAAATAAAGCATCCTTCACCTCCTTCTCCACAAACGGTTTAATCAACTTGTTGTTCATCTCAGGGGTGACCTTCGTCGGGACCGTATCTAGGACTGCACACATATTTTAGGTTCCCTCGACCAGGTAAAGGTTTTTATAATATCGCGTGGTAATACCCCCATCTCCTGCTTATCTTCAGTCACTGAACCACCCTCTTTCCTTGACCTTGTAATCATGTTTTTCTTCCTCCTTTGACTAGCCTGGAGATGGAAAAACTTGGTGTTCTTATCTCCTGACATCAACCATTGAATCCTCGACCGTTGTTTCCACATAATTTCCTCTCTATGGCTCAGCTCCACCACACGGTCCGTCACCTTGATTTCTGCGTGCATCGATCCCGTCCGCATCGGATCTGCTTGCAATCGCTCCAAATCCACTTTAAGCTTGCTTAACTCGAGCTTGACACTACTGGACGTGGATTTGTTCCACTTGGTGAGCTGTCTTGTTACGGTTCCAAGCTTGTGCTGCAACTCCGCAAGACAAGTTGCATAGCCATCGTCTCGCCACATGTTCAAACATTTGTGAAAAATCTAAATATGTCTCCCACATCGTCTTGCATCTAAACGCCTTCTGCTTCCTAACTCGTTGCTCTGTTGCACTCGCCCAGGACAGCAGGATGGTGTCGTGATCGGATGATGCTGTTGTCAAGTTTTGCACCCTAACCTCCGAAAACGAGAGCACCAATCAGTTTTTGCTAGTGCCATGTCCCAGCGCACCCGGAAATATGATCCACCCGCAACTTTAGTCTCAAAAGTCCAATTACGGCCTTCGTACCCCAGGTCACACAGTACACATACATCTACCATCTCTCGGAAACCCTCAATCTACGATCTTCTCCGCTCCTGCACACCCACATGTTCCGATCGATGTAGAACCTCGTTAAAGTCACCCATGCAGACCCAAGGGAGTGACGAGGATGATTTAATATATTTCAACATATCCCACGTTTTGTGTCTCTGATTAGTTTGTGCCTCCCCGTAAACACATGTAAGAAGCCATGGCTCACATTTGTGCTCTGTTATGATAACATCGATATGATACTGTGAATATTGTGAAGTATCTATCTCGGTTTCTTTATTCCAAAATATGTCGAGTCCGCAACTCCGTCCCGAACTACTTACAGCGAAAGCTTTGTCATACCCTAGCGTATTGCTAAGTCCTTCCACCCTACTCTTATGAACCTAGGTATAGAGCACCCACATCACGGTGGGGGCAACTCAACGTGCAAAGGCATGTAACTCATGAACTGTCGCGACGCTGCCCATACCACGGTAGTTCCAACCAGCGCAACTCATTTCTCCCGGCAGTACTCCCCGGAGGAGCCCGCTGATATATGTTGTGTTCCCTCCTCCTTCTCGGTGAGTACTAACACCCTTTTCTGCCTCTTCAACTCCTTTTGGGGAATATAAGCTGGAGGTGGGGGGACCCGCTCTTTCTTCCGGGCAGGCGGGGCAGCCTCCAACATCAGCTGCTTGCGCGCCTTCGGGACACTCTCGGTACCTTCCTTACCCTCTGCTGGTTTATTCAACGGACTAGTTGCCGTATCAGCTAGCTTATTCTCATTTGGTTGCTCCAAGCCTGCCTCCCCCGACGAGCGTTTACGCGGGTTAAAAATATTTTCATTTGACGGTCCCTTGTAACATCCCAAGTCTGATAAATAGCCATTACAATGTTTGCTCTCTGTTATTTTATGTTTTGCATCATGGCATCATGTTGATTGCATTTGTTTTGTTTGTTTTCCATTTGTTATTCTCTGTTTTGTTTTGTTTTCCAACTGTTTTCATTTGTTTTCCTTTGTTTCTATTTGAATTTCAACCAAAATTCAACCTTTGTTTCATCCTTGTGATGTTTACAATTTCCAAATGTTATTTCAAATAAAAACAACCAAATTGTTTTCTTTTATTCCATAATGATCACTTATCAAATTGTTGGTTTTATTCAATCAATTAAATTCCAAATCCCCTTCAAATTCAAATTAAATGCATCAAACTGAACCACTTTGAACTTATGAACAATATCTAATCAAATCAACTACTCTAATCAAAATTAACATAGGGTTACCCTATTAAAATCCTTGTTTTCCATATTAATCAATTAATTTCAAATTGGTTTCAAATTCAAAGCAAATCATCAACAGCACCTCATTTAGAAATTATAAGAATACCAAACCATTCTAATGTTTTACTCCACTTAATAATAGGGGTTACCCTAATAAAAACCCTATTTTCAATATTAATTCATAAATTAACAAATTCTTCCAATTCAAACCATTTTGCAAAAACCGCAACTAAAAATTGATTTTTGCAAAAACTTAAGTTGTAAAGTGGTAGATATTGGGCTAACAACCTCACATGAATTTTTCCAGATTTTTTATCAACTCTAATACTATCTTCTTCTTCCATTTCTGTTTTTGCTACAAAAAAAACAGAAAGCCAAAAAAATAATAAAAGAAAACGGTTCAAGGGGGGGAAGAGAACACAGCCCATCATCCAGCCCACCCCATCTGGCCCAGTACCTTTCTTCCTCCCCCGACGTCACGATGTACGACTCCATCGCCACCCTCTGTTCCACCTTCCCCTCCACGATGGCACGCCGTACTGGCACCTCTCCCCCATAAAACTAACCTACCCCCCACTCTGAACCCTTGCTCCCTCTTCTCCTCAAGCCGCCACCCGTACTTTCCTCCCAGATCCCCTTGCCTCTCTCTGAAAGTTTCTTCCTTTTCTGAACCCAAAACATCAGCACTTGCAGCTACTTGGCCGACGTCGCCATCGCCTCCACAACCCTCCTCACGACGTGATGACCGTGGGAATGGAAACGGCATCCTCCCAGCTCCAACTTTGCTGTAGGCCTCACCGCCGGATATGCACCGTGCCGCCGCCGCCATCGCCGACATGCCGCCAGCCAAGCCCTGTTGCCCGCCCTGCTCCTCCTTGCTGCTGTTCCACTCGGTGGCCCTCAGGTGATCCGCCCCCACCCACCTTCCTCCCTATCGCTACTTCCCCACGGCACCACGCACCATCACCGCGCCCCACGCCCACGGCGAACCACGGCGAGCAAGTCGCTGCCGGCGATCCCTCCTGTATCCCTTCCGCTCGGAGTTCAGTAACGTGCAGGCAAAGTTCAGTTAAGCCCGAGGGGTGCACCTCAAAACCCCCCCGTTTCCCTTCCAAACACCAACACAGATCCCACCGCAGTGGTAGAGGAACCCGTGCGCACAGCACAGGGGGAGGGGTTCGACTCCCCCCTCTCCCAATTAAACCAAACATTTTTGTTTCCTTTTGTTTGGTCACAGAACCTTCACAAAATCACCAATAGGTCCTTGTAATTCTTTTCTAGCCCCTGCAAAATTTATTTCCAAGTCCCTGGTTCACTAAAAATGGCAGATTCACCCAAATCTTGTAAATTGCATAAGAAAATCATTTTAACTCCAAATTTAAACTTTTTAAATATTTTCTGTCCCAAATTAAAATGTTTCTTTCCAAATATAAAATTTGTTTACTGTTTTGAATATTTTAAATTGGTGAAACATGAATTCTTGTTAAATTCACTTAACTTGCAAAATTCATAACTTGTCATAAAAATTCCAAATTCCACAAACTAAATATGTTTTCCAATCAACTTTTCATGTACTTTCCAAATATAAATTTTGTTTGCTGTTTTGAATAATTTAAATTGCTGAAAACAACTGTTTCTTATTTATTGCATTTAAAATTGCCAAAATCATAACTTGCTCATTTTAAATCCAATTTCAACAAATGAACATGTTTTCCATGCAAATTAAACCCTCTTTTCCAAATATAAATTTGTTTCATGTTTTGAATAAATTAAAAGTGGTTAAATAATTAAACCTTATTTAATTCATTTAATATTGTTAAATTCATAACTTGATCAAATCAAATTCTTTTGGGACATATAAAATATGTTTTCAAACCCAAAAGTATAAACTTTTGAAATATGAATTTGGTTTAATGCTTTGGACAAATAAAAATTCAAATAAGTTCATGTTTGAATTAAATCCATTTAATTCTTGCTTAAACTTGTTTAATTCATAAATAATTTATTTGAAATCCTTTTTCAACAAGTGAAACATGTATTCCAACTAAAATCTTGTGTTCTTTCCAAATATGAACTTTGTTATCTGTTTTGAACAATTTAACTTGATGAAAACAACAAATGTTTGTGTGACACCTTTAAGGAACCAAAATTCCAACACTTATAAACAAATTCCCAAACTTGTTAAACCTTATTTCCAATTGATTCTATTGTTGTTATTTAGCTGTTTTCCTCATCCATGAATCATGCTAATTCACTACACAATTTGATTAGTTTGTAAAACAATTAATTCAACCATAATCCATGGGCTTTTCATATGCAATCCAATTGCATGTGGGTCCATTTAATCCTGTTTCTATCTTGTCAACTAGTTTATTTCTATGCATCAACTAAATGGTCATGCATCATCCCATGTTTGTGCACTATGCCATGTTATTGATTGTTTGTTCTCTGCGTTGTTTGTTTGCTTCTTCTCGGATAAACGACGACGTTGAGACCGACGATACTTACGACACCCCTTCTAAGGAGTTAGCTCAGTACCACTACTGGGTTTGCAGGCAAGTTATCACTCACATGAACCATCGTGTTCCTTTCACACATTGTTACCGATACTTCCGTTGTTCTTTCTGCTAGCCTTAGTTAGTAGTTGTTCTGTTACGAACCTATACATGTATCCTTTAACCCTGATTTGCCTCACCTCCACTCCTATCACCCCGTTGGTTGAGCCGTGTCTTACTAGCATGCTTAGGTTGTTTTGCTCGAGTCTGTTACCCGTTACTTTCAGTTACTATCGTTATTATGTTCTGGGGGCTCGATGTTTAATCAATCAATCATGCTAATGTATTCAATAATAAATTTGATGTTAAGGCACCGGCAGGAGGCCCAGGGTTGGTTTTGAGGCCTGCTAGTGTCGACCCTAATAGGAAAAGGGTCTTGTCTACTGATCCATGATGAGCGCACTAACCGCATGTGGGAAGCGAGTATGGGCGCCCCCTCAATTTGATTCGATTCGCATCTCGTCCAAATCGCCACACGTAGTTTCGGGCTTTCCATTTGCTGCATGCATGATCTTGCGAGCCCAGGCCAGGGTGGAACTTTTATAGTCGGCATTTAGGGCGGCGTGGTCTTCCAGTGCTGGGTCCCCTTTTCTTCGTGGGGCTCGATTAGCCGCGCACGCACAGCACGTGGTGCTTTGGGCTTGATGCGAAGAAGAGTCGAGTTGTGTTAGAGTGCCTCGCTTGGTGGGTTTGATTCCCGTCTGGCGGGATATTCTTGCGTGTACGACAAATTGGTGCACCCCTGCAGGGATAATCTTCTCGAGAAGCCGGTGTTTTCCGCGGTTATGGATTACTTGGTGAAAGTACTGGCTACAAGTACTTAGGACAACTTACACCTAATGAGTAAACAACCTTACACCCAATGGTTAACAACTTGACTAGTAATAGGCTTATTGACACAATAATCTGAATCATCATAATTTCAACTGTGTGAGTTATCCTCGGATTGCTTCTTCGGATAAGGGGCGAGATCCAGGATGGGTTTGTTTGAAGTTATCTTTCAGTTGGTTACAATACTCGATCTTATCCCCTTTCTGTTAGTTGGAAGTTGTAGTTCTCTGTAGTTGGTTAGCGCAGCCAGTTGCAGCATCTTTTATATCCCCTTTCCTTCCGTTGAACCCAAAGCATCTGTGCTTGGTGTTGACGGGTTACACTTTGGTGAACTGTGAGTCTTGCTTGCCAGTACGTTTATGTACTGACCCTTTGGGGCTGTGGTTCCGCAGACCTACGTTTCCGAAGATCTACATGGTGGCAACTACGTGGAGTATGACGAGACTGCTGACGAGTAGATAGCGGACCCGGGCAGGATCCGAGACTTCGTGGATGGGCTCCGTCTGTTCGTTTCCGGCCTCTTAGGCCTATTTGGTTCTTGTCTGTACTCAGACATTTTGAATGCTTCCGCTATGATGTAATGATGAATTGTTGGGGCATGTGCCCTCTGAATGATTGTATTCGCTATCTCTGCTCTAATGAGAGCCATTTGCAACTTATTTCAATCTTGTCGGGGGGTTACCCCCGAGTAGGGTAAAGACAGGTGGTAAAGGCCGCTTACAGAAGAGAGGTTTGGTCGAGTAGCCGACTACCAGGTACTCGCTACCCGGTCGACTGCTACTCGGTCTCACCTCAAGATGACCAGAAGGAGATATCAATCAAGTTCTACCCTGACGAGTAAAGGTTTGGCCCGAGTACAATTGGCGGGAACCATTGGCGGGAAACTACTCGGGCCAGGAAGTCAAAGGAGCCGTTCTGACACAGGATCCCGCGTATCCTGGGTCCGTACTTGGCAGCATTCGAACTACTGTTCACGTGGGGACGGCCTGCCTGACAGTGACAGCATGGAAGCAGGCCGTGGCAGGATAAGGGGGCCTACTCTGTGCCTAGGTACAGTGTTACCAGTCTGTCCCCTAGTTTTGCCCAACGACTTTACAGAAGCAGCCAAGGTTAGGAACCAAAGCTGTCAGCGGGTACTCGGAGAAAGGACGATGTGCACACTATGTCGACACTTGTCTAGATTTGGACGTATCCGGCTGGGCACCGTGTATATAAGGTGCCCCGCCGCCTCCTGCGCGAGGCATGCTCCCATACGTACACACAGGCTCATAGTGAACCCTAGAAACCCTAAGTTCTTGACCTAGCTCTACTCGGAGAAGAGAGAGAGGCTACTCGGTAGCGATATCATTTGTACTGTGGCTACTCGGAGAGACATCCTAATACATAGAGAAAGGCAGGAGTAGGGGTTTTACCTCCTCACGAGGGCCCTGAACCTGGGTACATCGTGTTGTTTGTGTTGTGTGGATCTCACCTCACGCGGCTACTCGTCGCGTGATCCCTCCCCGGACACCTCCAGCGTCCATCGTCCCCACATCTTTAGCCATCCCATGGCATCTGCCGTGACACCACCACGACAGTTGGCGCCCACCGTGGGGCAACCAGCGGCGCTGGCTGGAGTTTCTGTTCGGACGGGATCTTCATCTCGGAGCGCGTAGTTTGTGGCCTTGTCCACAGATTCGGCTCCTTCGACTTCGTCACCGACAACGCCGGCTGTTTCGGCGGCATGGCCATGCCGAGGGCGGCTCGGTGATCTCCTTCGGCTCGCATCTCGTCTACGTCGCCACCGTCGCCAACAGCGCCTACCCCGAGCTGGTGCACGACGCGGAGGATCCTCCCGCGGTGGTTGCTGCTCGCGGAGGCCTGCAGCTCTGCGTGCTGCGCTGAGGTGATGGTGACGGGCTTGGCGGCAAACGCTGGCGCAGCCGCTACTGGCGCTGCGGCCGTCGTCGAGGAGGTTGACGACCCGCCTGCTGGTGGCAGGAACCACCGGCCCTACGAGAAGGAGAGCAACCTGCCGCCTTCCACGTCTACGGTAATCCCCGCGTCTGCTGCGCGAACCGGCATGCCCACGCCCACCGACATCGAGCTCCTAGCCGCGAGGGAGCAGCTCGAGCGGCAACGCCAGGAGCTGCTTGCCGAGCAGGCGGAGTTGGAGAAGATCAGGCTTGAGCTGAGTCTAGACCAGCTCGAGTACAACAAGGCGCACGGCTTCACGCCGGTCGCCAGGAGGCCCAGCAGAGTGGGTGCTACGCGGCGCAACCTGGGCGCCGAGATGGCGACAGTTGCGGAGGAGCCCGCGCAGTCCGCCACGGCGAACACCTTCACAAGGCCAAGGTACAGCACACCCGCCAAGACGCTCAGGGCTGCGCAGGCCGTGGCTGCCGAGTTGCCGCGCCTGGATGGAGAGGCGCGTCTCAGGCAGCAGGAGAGGCTCAATGAGTTGGTTCTGGAGGCCGCCAGGCAGAACGAGGAGTTCCGGAAGGCCAATCCGGGAGCTGGAGCTTCGCAGGTGGTTCACTCGCATGCGGCAAGATCTAACGATCAAGCCTCATCTCCGCATCCTAGCCGCGAGAAGAGCCGCAGCGGGCGTTCGGGTAGAGATAGGCAAATGCAGGTGTATGACCCGGCTGCTGCCGCGAAACAGGTTGCTGTGCCGCAGCAGCCCGGGCAGGAACACAACACTGCAAGAGCAGGCTCTCAAGCCCATCAAGCTCAAAGCCGTGTCCGAGAAGCCGCGCGTCCGGGTACTTCTCGGCAGCCTGCAGCTCAGCCTACTCGGCAGAGGCAGCAGCCGCGCCCAATGGCACCAGTCGCCAACCCGGTGGAGCAGCCCGCAGCAATGCAGGTGGATAGATATGATGATGGCTACTCGGCTATGGAGATGGCTGGTTATGACATTCATGACCGTGTTGGTGAGCGTGTGTTGGCGCCTGGAGATGCAAGGCACCAGCTGGACCGTCTCAGCTTGTCGGCGCGGCTTGAGAGCACGGGTCCTCCTGGCCCCGAGTGCTTTGGCCCGCGCATCATGAACGAGCCATCCGTGAAGGGCTTCCAGCTCGCAAGAGGCACCAAGAGCTACAATGGTAGCACCAAGCCTGAAGATTGGCTCAATGACTATGTCACCGCGGTCCACATTGCGGGTGGCAACAGGAGATGGGCGGTGCGCTATGTGCCGCAGATGCTAGAGGGTCCAGCCCGCACTTGGCTCAACAACTTGCCCAAGCACAGCATTAACTGCTGGCTGGACTTCTCGGACGCCTTCGTCAGCAACTTCACCAGCACCTACAAGAGGCCGAATAGGCCACAACAGCTCTCGGCTTGCAGGCAGCGAGAAGACGAGACGGACCGCGAGTATCTTACTCGGTGGAGCACCTTGAGGAACACCTGTCAGGGTGTGAATGAGGCGCAGGCCATCACTTGGTTTGCGCAGGGTTGCCGACATGGCAGCATGCTTTGGCAGAGATTGCAGAGGGAGATGCCGAACACCCTGGCCGAGACCATCAAGATTGCGGATCAGTACGCACTCGGTGATCCCACTCAGCCATTGATGGACTCCTCTGAGCCGAGAAGGAACTTCAACAGCAGCAAGCGCAACGAGTTCCGCAACAAGCGCCGAGTAGATACTCGGTATGATCCCGAGGAGGTGAATGCAGTGAATGTCAGAGGCGGTGGTGGCCAAAGGCAGAAACCTGCTGGAGCCTACGGGCAGAACCAGAACCAGGGCCAGGGCAACAAGAAACCGTTCCGCACTGCGCAGCCGGGTAGCGGGAACTCCGAGCAGCCGAAGAAGTTTGTCTTTGATGACATGAAGGATGGTCCGTGTAGCTTTCACACTCACCACCCCTCAAGGCCCGCGAACCACACTACTCGGCAGTGCGAGTGGTGGGATGTGATCAAGAGTGATGGCTTGCCTCCTCCACCTCCTCTGCCAGCCGCCAATGCTATTGTTCAGCCTACTCGCGCGCCCGCAGCTCGGCCGCCAGTCTATCCGAGAAGAGAGAATGTGAACCAGGTGGCTTTAGGAGCCAACCGGAACTTCAACAACGAGAGATACCGCAACAACAACAACAACTACAACCGCAACAACAACAACAGAGGCAACAACAACTATCAGGGCAACAACAATGGCAACAATGGCAACAATGGGGGCAATGGCTCCAACCAGTACCAAGAGCACCATGAGAGATACATGATTTTCACTTCTGAGGCAGTCGACAAGCAGTCACAGCACAGCACAGGCGGGCATGGAGGTCAATGCAGTGATTCCGGCTCCCTCACTACATGTATTGGTGTGACCAGGAGATCAGGTGGACTCGGGCAGATCACCCCAAGGTGATGCCCAATCCGGGTACCTACGCCTTGGTGCTGGATCCTACCTTCCTGGGCCCCGAGAAGAATGTGAGGTTCAGCAAGGTGCTAATCGACAACGGCAGCAGCATCAACATTGTGTACAAGGACACACTCGAGAAGCTTGGCCTGGCCGAGAACATGATGCTGCCTAAAGACCACTTTCCATGGCATTGTGCCCGGGATCTCATGCAACCCGATTGGCCGAGTGTGGATTGATGTGCTATTCGGTACTCGGGAGAACTGCCGCACAGAGCGCCTGCAGTTTGAAGTGGTGGATCATCAGAGCCCCTATCATGCTCTACTCGGCAGGCCTGCTCTGAGCAAGTTCATGGCCTCCCCATGTGGCTTATCTGAAGATGAAGATCCCCGGGCCCAATGGCATTATCACCATCTCGGGAGATTACAAGAAGTCCATGGAGTGTGCCTCTGCTAGCTCCCAGCTGGCGGAATCAATGGTGATTGCTGCCGAGAAGAAGAAGATGTACGAGGTGGTGGCCATGGCTCAGTCCGCACAAGCTGGCGCACAAGGTGTGCCGAGTACCCAGCATGGTACAGCTTTCCAAGCTGCCAAGGAGACCAAGACAGTCCAGGTTGACCCCGAGTTCCCGGAGCGCGTGGCCATCATTGGTGCCGGGTTGGCGAGAAATAGGAAAGCGCGCTCATCCACTTCCTCCGTGAGAATCGGGATGTTTTCGCCTGGACCAATGAAGATCTACCAGGAGTCCCGAGGGAGTTGGTTGAGCACTCTTTGCATGTGCGTCCTGACGCCAAGCCCGTGAAGCAGGCTTTGCGCCGTTTCGGGGATGAGAGAAGGAAGGCCATCGGTGATCAAATCACCAAGCTGCTGATCAGTAACTTCATCATGGAAGTGCTGCACCCGGACTGGTTAGCCAACCCGGTCATGGTCGAGAAGAAAAAGGAAGATCCCAAGGCTGCCACTGCATGGCGCATGTGACTCACCCGACTTGAACAAGGCATGCCCCAAGGATCCCTTCCCGCTACCTCGCATCGATCAGGTGATCGATTCCACTGCCGGCTGTGAACTGTTGTCTTTCATAGATGCCTACTCTGGTTTCCACCAGATTGCACTCAACCCTGCTGATCAAATAAAGACTGCTTTCATTACCCCGTACGGGGCTTATTGCTATCGTGTCATGTGTTTTGGCCTGAGGAATGCGGTGCAACCTATCAGAGATGCATGCAGAAATGCTTGCACGACCAGCTCGGCAAGAATGTGCAGGTGTACGTAGATGACATTGTCATCAAAACGAATAAAACACATACTCTGCTTGCCGACCTGGAGGAAACCTTTGCTAACCTACGCAGGTACAAAATGAAACTGAATCCGAGTAAGTGCACCTTTGGTGTACCAGCTGGAAAGCTACTCGGCTTTCTCTGTTTCTAGTCGGGGCATTGAAGCCAATCCGTCTAAGATAAAAGCTATTGAGAGCATGTCTTTGCCGAGATCATTGAAGGATGTGCAGAAGTTCACGGTTGTCTGGCATCTCTGAGCCGTTTTCTGGGCCGAATGGGCGAGAAGGCTCTGCCTCTGTACCAGCTGATGAAGAAAAGTGACAAGTTTGTCTGGACTCCGCAAGCGGATGTGGCATTCAATGAGCTGAAAGCGATGCTGGCTAGCGCTCCCGTCTTGGCTAGTCCGCTACCCAAGGAGCCTATGCTGCTGTACATTGCGGCGACTAACCGAGTAGTCAGCGTGGTGATAGTGGTGGAGCGAGAAGAAGAAGGCAAGAGTGTGCAGCGCCAGTCTATTATCTCAGTGAAGTGCTGTCCAGTTCCAAGCAAAACTATCCGCATTACCAGAAGATGACATATGGTGTGTACCTGGGCGCCAGGAAGCTGAAACATTACTTCCAGGAGCACCCCATCACTGTTGTGAGCTCTGCTCCCATCTCGGACATCATGGGAAACAAGGAGGCGAGTGGCAGAGTAGCCAAGTGGGCAATCGAGCTAGCCGCGTACGCTCCCGCGTATACGAGAAGAGAAGCAATCAAGTCTCAGGTCCTGGCGGAATTTCTTGTGGACTGGGCCGAGATGCAGTATGAACCTCCTGCTCCAGTTTCCAACTATTGGAAGATGCACTTTGATGGCTCAAAGGTGAAAGAAGGCCTTGGTGCGGCGTTGTGCTTACATCACCCAAGCGGGATCAGCTCAAGTATGTGTTGCAGATTCATTTCAAGGCATCCAACAATGTAGCCGAGTACGAGGCAGTGGTGCATGGTTTGCGAGTAGCAAAGGAGGTTGGTGTGCAGCGCATTATGCTATGGCGATTCTCAGATGGTGGTGCAGCAAGTTCAGGTACCTGGGATGCTTTGGATGCCAACATGGCATCGTATCGCTTCCTGGTGCAGTCAATGACTGGGTTTTTCGAAGGCTGTGAGTTCCAGCACATTCACCGAGCAGAGAACGAAGCAGCAGACGAGCTATCCAAGTTGGGATCTTCTCGGCAGTCCATCCCGGCAGGGATTTCCTTGGAGCATTTGAGGAAGCCATCCATCAAGCCTTCCCCCAACTCGGAATCCATCTTGTTCCTTCTCTGCCAAGTGAAGAATCTGACCCAATGGAGATTGACTGGGAAAGTGCTGCAGGGAACCCGGGGACTGCCGTCCTCTACTCGGGGACTGCCATTCCCTACTCGGGGACTGCCACTCCCTACTCGGGGACTGCCATTCCTTACTCGGGGACTGCCATTCCCTACTCGGGGACTGCCATTCCCTACTCGGGGACTGCCACTCCTTACTCGGGGACTGCCACTCCTTACTCGGACTGCCCCCTCAACCAGAAGCTGTTGCATTCATTGAAGAAGTTCTCGCCAATCGGTCTGGGCTGCAGAGAAGCGCTCCTACTCCTCCTGGCAACCACCAGAGCCTGTCCCAATGGAACTGGACGAACCAGTGTTTCCCGTGCGGGAGACACCGAGTTGGGCAATGCCCATATTATCCTTTCTAAGGGACGGCACTTTACCTGAAGATGGGTGACTGCGAGGCAGATTCAGAGAAGGTCCAAGGGCTACACCATAGTTCGAGATGTGCTGCATAAGAGAAGTGCCACCGGTGCTGCAACGCTGTGTGAGCCCAGAAGAAGGAGAAGAAATCCTGGTGGAGATACATCAAGGGGAATGTGGGCATCACGCCTCTTCTCGGGCTTTGTCAAGAAAGCTTTTCGGCATGGCTTCTACTGGCTCACTGCACTGCAGCAAGCTGAAGATATTGTGAGGAAGTGCACCGGCTGCCAGATGTTCGCAAGTAAGATTCACATGCCAGCTTCCGAGTTGAAAACAATTCCTATCACATGGCCATTTGCTGTTTTGGTGCTTGGATATGGTTGGTCCTTTCAAGCCGGCTAAGGCAATATGACACATATTGGTCATGGTGGACAAGTTCACCAAGTGGATCGAGGTGAACCTATTCGGAAGTGCGATGGGGTCACAGCTGTGAAGTTCGTGAAGGATATAATCATGAGATACGGCTACCCGCACAGTATCATCACCGACAACGGCACCAACTTTGCAGAGGGGGCAATGGTGCGATTCTGCAGAGATAAGCATATCCGACTAACGTTGCGTCAGTCGCACACCTGCCTCCAATGGCAAGTTGAGAGAGCAAATGGGATGGTACTGGCAGGCATCAAGCCAAGGCTGATTGAGCCATTGCTGAAAACACCTGGTGTTGGCTAGAAGAGTTGCCAGCGGTGTTGTGGAGTCTAAGGACTACCCTAACCGGTCAACCGGTACACGCCATTCTTCTTGGTATACGGGGCTGAGGCCGTGTTGCCAATAGACCTAGAGCATGACTCCCCCCGAGTAGCCCTCTACACTGAGGTGGAGGCGAGAGAAGCTCGAGAGACGACGTTGACCTGCTTGAAGAAGCAAGAGAGCTGACTCTGTCACGTTCGGCTATCTACCAGCAAAACCTGCGGCGCTATCATAGCCGAAGGTGAACCCAAGGGTTTTCCGAGAAGGAGACATGGTCCTTAGGCTTGTGCAGCGCACAGCCGGATGCACAAGTTGTCTCCTCCATGGGAAGGGCCTTCATTGTCAGCAAAGCGCTGCACAATGACGCGTACTATCTTGTAGATGTGCGCCCATCGCAGGCGAACAGGGCAGATAAAGCTGGAGAGGAACCAAGCGTCCCTGGAATGTAGCTCTACTTCGTCGTTTTCATTCGTAAGCAAAGAGTGTATGTACCCTCTTATCCGAGTTGAAATTCTACTCTGCAATCTAAAATTGTTCTCGGGGACTGCCCTCGTCCAAGTTTGCTCTAAGTGTTTTTACTCGGCTTGTTCCTTTGTCTATTCGGTTGCTCCACTTCAGAACTCATAAGTGCATTGAGTACTGTGTTTAAACCTATATGCCAACTCTTCGACTCTGCTGCTGTCCGAAACCCGGCTTCATGGCAAGCAAGAGAACAAGCAAAAGGTCAATGAGCACACGAAAATCACTAAGGAAGAAAGAGTGCAGGAACCGAGTAGATTGTCGGTTACTTTTTGTTCCCTGTTTTCGTCTTCTCGGCTAAGTGGTGGGCTGCGTTATCATGATTGTTTCTAGCGGCTAAGTATTTGCAGCCTTGCTCCTTGATTCTTGTGACTCGAATACCAAACAAGCGACAAGTCGCAGGTAGAGCAGAGATGAAAAGACAGGGTGAATAAGAAATGCTACTTGGGGACTCGCATGGAAACACAACTCGGCATTAAGCCAGGGTCGTTCAAATTGATTAATGTCAACATAAACAAAGTGGACATAAAAAACTGTGTAGCAAGCAAGATAAAGATAGTCTGTTACATCTGCTCCCGGCATCCCGGGGATCTGATAAGTGTTCAAGTTTGAAAGAGAATGCAGGTTGCTTCAAGATGAGGAGGCAGCGTTCTCGGCGCTGGCCTTGGCTGATGCTTCCTCAGCAGCGGTCTTGGCAGCAGTTTCTTCAGTGGCGGTCGCGGCAGCCGTTCCTTCGGTGCTGGCTTGAGTGGCATCCGCTCCCCCTGGGCGGTGGCGGATTCCGTCATCTCGGCATCCTCCTGGGTGCCGCTTGCTCGGAAGTGGCCGTGGCCACCGAGACGGGTCCTGGAGCCGAGGAGGAGCATGAAGCGTGGCCAGGAGGGGCACGTGTCGTCGAGAGCAGCACCTGAGGAGGTGCCGAAGTCGAGTGGCTCGCTGTCGATGTGCGCCCCTTCGTCTTCATCGCTACTCGCGACGACGGTGGCCTTTCCCTTTCCGGCCTTGCCCTTGGGAGATTCGAAGAAGCCGTCAAGATCGTCGTCTTCGTCATCATCTCCTTCGTCCTCGTACTCGGTGTCGGGTTCGGGACGCCCTCGATGTAGACCTCCGTCTCGGCGCACTCTGCGACCTCATACGCAATCTGCTTGCGCAAGGCCACGCTCTCGGCATCCGTCTCCCACTTGGAATCATTGCGCTTCCCGCGGATGCGCTGCATATCCAGGTTTTCATACCAGGACGCTATGCAGAGAAGCATCACGTCCGCACCAGCACGGGCTCCCGAGGCTCGCCATTTTTTCAGCTCGGCCTTCACGTTCTCCAGCTTGTGGGCGAGATCCCGCATGTTCCTTGGCTGGGGGTCATGAGGCCAGAACAGCCGGTGGAGCTCGAAGCCCGCATGCATCAAATCAGTTCCGACGCCGGCCAGCTGTTCGAAGTAACCTTTGAGCACCAGCAAGCTGTCCTCGATATCAGCCCTGGTGTCAATGGCTCACCCCAGCGAAAGGCGAACTGCTCGGGCCTTGGCTATCGTAGCAGGAAGAATCGAGACGAGGCCAGATATCTGAAATAGCAAGTGGCAAGATCAAAAACCGAGAAAGAAAAAAGAAGCCGGGAAGGAACAAGACCGAGAAGAAAAGATGCAATGAAGAGAAAACTTACGGATCAGTTGGCGGCGCAGCTGCTGCAGCTTGGTTCTCCAGGACTCCTCGTTGCCAATGTGCTATTCTTGGATCAGGCGCAAGCTGTCCATCTGAGCGAAGAGATCAGCGTTGGTTTTCTTCAAAGTTTCGCACTCAGCCTCGAGGGCCCTCTCCTTGGCCTTGAAAGTGGTCTCGGCCTTGGCCTTCTCGGCGATTGCCTTGTCCCTCTCGGCGCCAATCTTGACGGCATCTTGGAGTGCTTTCTGAAGCTGGACCTGCAGCTTCTCCATCTCGGTGGTGTGGTCCTTCACCAGAGTAATGGCCTGGTCGGATAGCTGTTTCTCCACCTCCGCTGGCTTGACGCAATCTTGGTGTGCCTCAGCAAATGACTTATGATCTTCTGCGAAAAGATAGATGAGGTTAGTAAATAAGCAGAGAAGAACCAAACTCAAGGTCACACCGAGTAAACAGCAAACTCACCTTCAAGTCTCTTTATGGTGGCCTCGCGTTCTCCACGAAGCTACGGCGGCATTTTTCATGTTCATCTGCCAAGGCCTTTAGTTTTTCTGCAGAGAAGGAAGGTTAGCGCATAAGAAAGCAAAGCGGGCGTAAACATAAAACGCAGAAACCGCGTAGCTAAAGGCGTACCTTGCACTTCAGCCAGCTGTTGGGTGCTGGTGGTGGCATCTTTGCTCGCGGCCTCAGCCATTGCTTTCTCCTTCTCCGTACGGCGATACGCCTCCTGGCGATGGAGTGGTTCCAGAGAAGGATGCGGTATAAATGGGTCCGCTTAAGGACGCTATCCTGAGAAGCGAGAAGAAAATGAGATAGGCAAAGCAGGGAAGATTCAGCCCGAGTAGGAGGCTACTCGGAGAGTATCCATCTACTCGACCCAAATCTCGGGGACTGGGGGTGATGGTAAGAAAGAAGAAAGGCGAGTAGAAGAGAAGAAAATTCAACTCGGAAAAGGCAAGAAGGACTTACTGCGTAGGACTGTTCGATGTCCTCGGCATTCTTGCGATGCAAGAACATCTTGGCTGCAAGGGTTGCGGTCTCGGTGGAGACGGACATGGGCTTGTGTCCCAGATCAACCTTGTTCCAATCCACGCGGTAGTGGTCGATGGAGCCAAGGGTCAAGCCGTGCCATTTCTCCTCTCCGAGAACCCTGTTGTCCCACCTGGCGTTGATGTGGCCAACAGTGTCCAAAACCTGTTCAAGACCCTTGGAGGTTATTGGTTTGTCTTGGGCTCCGCGAGAAGCAATGTTGACAGATTGCTGTTGGCTTGGATCCGGAGGAGGGGAGTTCACGGCCACAACTTTCCTTCCCCTCTGGATAGCTAAAGCTTTGTCTTTGGGAGGGAAGCCGATGGAGTGCTGATGGCTAACCTCAATCATGTACTCCGGGTAGCAGGGCTGACCAGCAGCGCGAGCATCAGCCGAGAGCGCAGCAGGAATCGGGCCGGACTCGTGGATCACGAGCGCTCCGCCTGAGGATGTACTCTGGTCCCTGGCCCGCTTCTTCGATTGCTCCTTCTCAACCTTCTGCTTCTCGGGATCTTCAGTCGCCTTCCCGTCAGTCTTGGCCTTCGCCTTCTCGGCGACTGCCTTCTCGGCAGCTTGTTTCTCGGCCTTCTTCTGTTCAGCCCTGGCTTTCTTCTGCTCAGCCTTGGCCTTCTCAGCGGCTTCCTTGTCAGCAGTTTCCTTCTCGGCCTTGGCCTTCTCAGCGGCTTCCTTCTCGGATTCCCTTCTGACAACCTCGTCCCTCAGAGCTTCCAAGGCTCGCTGCCTGGTTACTCGCCCGACAGGAGGGCTGGATGCATCCTTGGTCTTCGACGGCGAGGAGGAGGTTGGCGGTGTAGGGCCTTGCGCGGTTGACGGTGTAGGGCCTTGCGCAGTTGGTGCGGTAGGGCCTTGCGCAGTTGGTGGCGCAGCAGATCCATCGTCTTGTGCAGCTCCTGGCTGGGCGCTACTCGGTGTCACGCCCGTTTGCACGCTGCTCAATGGATAAGCAGTGGCATCCGTGGCGGTGGTGTCTTCTACGCGCGGCAGCGAGGCTCTCTTGTGCAGCAGCCCCTGTGGCGGGCTGCTCTTGCTCTGCTTCAGGCCGCTCTGCGGCGGTGTTGTCTTGCATCTCGTGATCTTGATTCTCCTCGGCGTTGCTAGCCGGAGGAGAAGGGGGTCTCTCGTCGTGGACGGCAGTGTCCTGCGCTGCTGGTTCAGACGCTGCTCCTTGTGCATCAGCGGCCTGTGGATTGGCAGCAGCAGTGTTGGCGTTGTGGTCATCATCATCATCGTCCAGGTTGACCAGAGGTACTGGTTTCTTCTTGGCTTGGTCGGACGCGAGAGCTGCATTCGCGTCCATAGGAGGACTGCAGAGAAAGGGAAACCAGAAATCAGAAGGAATTTGGGAAAATAGCACTGCGCGAGAAGGGAGGTGACCGAGAAGAGGACTTACGCGGTGGTGCACTTGAGCTCTCGTCTGGTTCTCTTCGCAACCGCCTTCTTCTCGGCGGGCTTCCTCTTCTTGGCAGGGGGCGCTGGTGCCCCGCTACCAGCCCGTTTGCGGGTCTCAGGAGCGGCGACGGCCAGGGGCTTGACGACTAGGGGCGCATCGCCCTCGGTCTCGTCTTCGTCCTCGTCGTCCTTGTCCGCGGCAGCTTCATCTGGGAATCAAAGAGAAAAGAGGAAAGAATCAGAAACAGCAAACGAGGGATTGATGCTTCTCGGAGACAAACAGAATGAAAGTACAGTTACCATCAAAATCCTCGTCGGACCAGGTGCGGAGAGCATCGCGCTTGTCAGGGACGGGGGAGCGAGAGAGGTTGGGCTGCTCCACGGCATCAGAAGAGGGCACATCATCCTCCTCTCGATCAGAAGACCAGTTGCCCTCAAAGACCTCGCAGCTCTCAATTATCTGGCGAGTGAGAACCTGAAAAACAGCGAAGGATCACAAACCAGCCGAGTACCAAGAAGGAACTCTACTCGGATAGGCGTGCAGGTGCAAAGCACACAAGGCCTAGGCAGTTTACTAAGCATTTTATTCAGATAGGAGTGCAAACACAAAGCATACTAAGCCTACACATGTTTGCCGAGAGACATTACTCGGAAGAGCGTGCAGGCATAAAGCACATGGAGCCTAAGAATCGTTCTCGAGTAGGCTACCCGGCAAGGCGTGCAAACACAAAGCATACTAAGCCTAAGGCAATTCGGCTAGATGCCCTACTCGGAACGCGAGGCAACTGCTAGTTGATGCAAGAAGAAGAAGTTATCTACTCGGAAAATTTATGCAGAGAGCAAAGTAAGGAAAGCGTACCCGCTCAATCGGTTTTGTACGGCTGTACGGGACGAACCCGTATTGCCAGTGGTCGCCAAGGCTTGTCGTCAAGATGTTCCTGGCATGCCAGGGGACGTCGATGTTGTCGATCTCGATGGTGGTGGTCCTGGTGCAGTCGCGGGGCCCTCCCATGTAACACATGAGATGGCACCGCTCCTGCAAGGGCAGAACTCGGCGCTGGATCCAGCAGGCCACCGGGTCGTCGTTCTTGAGGCCCTCCGCCCTCAGCCAGCCGAGTCGATTCTCCATCTCGATGGCGTCGTCGTCGTTGACGGGCTTGTCCTTCCAGTACATCCCGATTGGAGCGCGATTGCACCAAACGGGCAGGTTGATTCTGTCGTTCACCGGGCCTCCTGGCTCGGCGGCAACGTTCCTGACGTAGAGGAACGTCTTCTGCCATAGCTTGACGGAGTCCAGCCCCTTGACGCGGGGTGGTTCGTCCCGGACCGCTGCACCATCATGGCGCAGCCGGTGTCGGTGGCGCGGGCGACGCCCGCGGAGTCCTTCTTCCCGGTGGACTGCTGGCGCAGGTGGAAATACCTGAGCCACGTCTCCCACGTGGGCCGGATGCCGAGGAAGGCCTCGCAGACCACGGCGTGGTAGGCGAGGAAGACGACGGCGTTCGGCGGCAGATGGTGCATCTGGATGCCGAAGTGGTTGAGGAATTTCCGTAGGAAATCGGAGGCGGGTAGCCCGAACCCGCGCTCGAATGCGCCAGGAAGACGACGCGCTCCCCTTCGCGCGGGGACGGCACGATTTCGCCGTCCGGCGCCCGGCACTCCACGCCGGGAGGGACTCGCCGGGTATTGACGAGCCAGGCGCAGTCCTCCGCAGTGACGCAGGAGCCAGCCCAGCCTGACTTGGCCATCGTGGCGAGTTGGGAAGGTGGAAGATTTCAAGTGGAGTTGGCTGGTGAATCGAATCCGCGGCGGCGCGAGAGCTTGCGCGGCGGCGGAGAGCACGGTGGCGGAGAAGAGCAGGAGACAGAGAAGGAATGGTGCGAAGGAAGGGGAAAAGGAAGTTACGGCGGGGTATTTATATCTCCTCCGCGAGTTTACCGTTACCGTCTTGGTAGTGGGATCGAGTGTGCCGTGTGGCGGATCCTGTGGCCGGCTAGAAACGCACACAAGCGCCGGTTGCGCGCGTAGTGGCCACAGTGGATCCCACCACCGAATCGTGGCCTATAACTGCACTTGATGGGACATGACGGCCGGTGGGCCCATCGCGTGAAAACTGGACGCGTGGCAGGTCGTGTCCTGGGCAACCAACGACAAGGTCGTGGATGCTTGACACGTGTGCAGTTGCTGCGCGAAGGGCTGGATTGTGCTCTGTGCTGCAGAGGCTCAATCTGAGAAATTTCGCTAAGTCTTTTTACTCGGTTACAGAGTAGAAAGCAAGTGCTACTCGGAAAAGAGAAAACTCAAGGTACTTTCCAGATAGCTACTCGGAGGACCTACTCGGCATCTTGAGGTTCGATGGCTGAGATGCAAAGGCTGGTTTTAAGCTGGCAGAGCCTAGTGAACAAGTTCGCAAGACTCAACCAGCTTCGGGGACTGCTGTCGGGGGGTTACCCCCGAGTAGGGTAAAGACAGGTGGTAAAGGCCGCTTACAGAAGAGAGGTTTGGTCGAGTAGCCGACTACCAGGTACTCGCTACCCGGTCGACTGCTACTCGGTCTCACCTCAAGATGACCAGAAGGAGATATCAATCAAGTTCTACCCTGACGAGTAAAGGTTTGGCCCGAGTACAATTGGCGGGAACCATTGGCGGGAAACTACTCGGGCCAGGAAGTCAAAGGAGCCGTTCTGACACAGGATCCCGCGTATCCTGGGTCCGTACTTGGCAGCATTCGAACTACTGTTCACGTGGGGACGGCCTGCCTGACAGTGACAGCATGGAAGCAGGCTGTGGCAGGATAAGGGGGGCCTACTCTGTGCCTAGCTACAGTGTTACCAGTCTGTCCCCTAGTTTTGCCCAACGACTTTACAGAAGCAGCCAAGGTTAGGAACCAAAGCTGTCAGCGGGTACTCGGAGAAAGGACGATGTGCACACTATGTCGACACTTGTCTAGATTTGGACGTATCCGGCTGGGCACCGTGTATATAAGGTGCCCCGCCGCCTCCTGCGCGAGGCATGCTCCCATACGTACACACAGGCTCATAGTGAACCCTAGAAACCCTAAGTTCTTGACCTAGCTCTACTCGGAGAAGAGAGAGAGGCTACTCGGTAGCGATATCATTTGTACTGTGGCTACTCGGAGAGACATCCTAATACATAGAGAAAGGCAGGAGTAGGGGTTTTACCTCCTCACGAGGGCCCTGAACCTGGGTACATCGTGTTGTTTGTGTTGTGTGGATCTCACCTCACGCGGCTACTCGTCGCGTGATCCCCCCCGGACACCTCCAGCGTCCATCGTCCCCACATCTTTAGCCATCCCATGGCATCTGCCGTGACACCACCACGACAAATCTTTTGTGTCGTAGAGATCTGTTGTGATATCACTTGTTAAACGCCGTTGACGTACCATGTGTGTATGGTTTGAAGTACGTCAATGGAAGTATCCTGATTTCTATGGGATAGTTTACGTCGACGCTGAACAGATAGGGATTGGTTGTCACACATACGTGTGTTGGCCTACTCGTAAGAGGACGCGGGAGCCGGTAAGCCCCGTAATCCAATCATAGTTCAACGGAACGGCGAGTATCCTTTAGAAGTCCGGGTGCGACAAATGGTATCAGAGCCTGTCTGCCTGTAGGATCCCTTTTTACTGGTCGCAGTTGAGTCTAGAAACTATTTTGTAGCTATATAGGAAAAATGAAACGTGAGAGTAGGAATTCTGTTCTTTTTCTTCTTTCCCCACCCACCCTCCCTTTTCTGGTAAGGAAGTGCAACGTTGTTTTTCTATTCTCATCTAAACTTTCAAGTTAGGATTTCACGTATTCTGGTTTCTCAAGGATGATTATATCTACTAGACCATTGGAATGGAGGTGGTTGTGACATGATTTATCATGTTGCCTACTCACGATTGAGAACGGAGGCGTGTAAGCCCCGGAAGCAAATCCTCTATTCCTTAAGCAGTAGATATTGATCCTTTAGAAGCCCGGATGGGTTTTCCGTAGTACCTAAGGAGTTTTGTTCTCGTTTTCCCCGATGTTGATATCCTGTTCTACTCAACATCCTTTTCGTCCGTTGAAATCTTGTTGTTGTTTTCCACTTTAATCCTTCTACCGGCGTCTAATCAAAACTTCCCAAATATCAAGTCTATCTGGCCAGAAAGGTTGTTGTTGTTGTTGTTGTTGTTGATTCCAGGCTATGAGAGCTGGCATTCCTATCACCTGGAGTTGTTTCGAGGAAGCATTCCTGAATCACCACATTCCAGATAGTCTATCCTCCAAATTAATCAAATTTTATCCAGCTATACACCCTCAATACAAAACCTCTCCCTTTACTTGAAAATGTTCCGGTGGTTTCCAAATTCCCTGACATTTTCCAGGAGAGTTGCCAGGAATACCTATCGTTTTGAAATTCCAGAAACTATCCAATGTGCACGATGTGTTTCACGTGTCACAGCTCAAGAGGATCTTCCCAAGAAGTATCCGGACCTTTTCTTTTCTCAGTAGGAATCTCGGGGCGCGATTCCTTCAAGGGGGGCGTTTTGTAACATCCCAAGTCTGAAAAATAGCCATTAGAATGTTTGCTCTCTGTTATTTTATGTTTTGCATCATGGCATCATGTTGATTGCATTTGTTTTGTTTGTTTTCCATTTGTTATTCTCTGTTTTGTTTTGTTTTCCAACTGTTTTCATTTATTTTCCTTTGTTTTCTATTTGAATTTCAAACCAAAATTCAACCTTTGTTTCATCCTTGTGATGTTACAATTTCCAAAATGTTATTTCAAATAAAAACAACCAAATTGTTTTTTTTTCCATAATGATCACTTATCAAATTGTTGGTTTTATTCAATCAATTAAATTCCAAATCCCCTTCAAATTCAAATTAAATGCATCAAACTGAACCACTTTGAACTTATGAACAGTATCTAATCAAATCAACTACTCTAATCAAAATTAACATAGGGTTACCCTATTAAAATCCTTGTTTTCCATATTAATCAATTAATTTCAAATTGGTTTCAAATTCAAAGCAAATCATCAACAGCACCTCATTTAGAAATTATAAGAATACCAAACCATTCTAATGTTTTACTCCACTTAATAATAGGGGTCACCCTAATAAAAACCCTATTTTCAATATTAATTCATAAATTAAAAAATTCTTCCAATTCAAACCATTTTGCAAAACCGCAACTAAAATTGATTTTTGCAAAAACTTAAGTTGTAAAGTGGTAGATATTGGGCTAACAACCTCACATGAATTTTTCCAGATTTTTTATCAGCTCTAATACTATCTTCTTCTTCCATTTCTGTTTTTGCTACAAAAAAAAACAGAAAGCCAAAAAAATAATAAAAGAAAACGGTTCAAGGGGGGAAGAGAACACAGCCCATCATCCAGCCCACCCCATCTGGCCCAGTACCTTTCTTCCTCCCCCCGACGTCACGATGTACGACTCCATCGCCACCCTCTGTTCCACCTTCCCCTCCACCGATGGCACGCCGTACAGGCACCTCTCCCCCATAAAACTAACCTACCCCCGACCACCTCTGAACCCTAGCTCCCTCTCTTCTCCCTCAAGCCTCCACCCTCTACCTTTCCTCCCCAGATCCCCTCTGCCTCTCTCTGAAAGTTTCTTCCTTTTCTGAACCCAAAACATCAGCACCTTGCAGCTACTTGGCCGCTGTCGCCATCGCCTCCACAGCCCTCCTCACGACGTGATGACCGTGGGAATGGAAACGGCATCCTCCCAGCTCCAACTTTGCTGTAGGCCTCACCGCCGGATATGCACCGTGCCGCCGCCGCCATCGCCGACATGCCGCCGGCCAAGCCCTGTTGCCCGCCCTGCTCCTCCTTGCTGCTGTTCCACTCGGTGGCCCTCAGGTGATCCGCCCCCTCGACCCACCTTCCTCCCTCTCCGCTACTTCCCCACGGCACCACGCACCATCACCGCGCCCCACGCCCACGGCGAACCACGGCGAGCAGTCGCTGCCGGCGATCCCTCCTGTATCCCTTCCGCTCGGGTTCAGTAACGTGCAGGCAAAGTTCAGTTAAGCCCGAGGGGTGCACCTCAAAACCCCCCCCCGTTTCCCTTCCAAACACCAACACAGATCCCACCGCAGTGGTAGAGGAACCCGTGCGCACAGCACAGGGGGAGGGGTTCGACTCCCCCCTCTCCCAATTAAACCAAACATTTTTGTTTCCTTTTGTTTGGTCACAGAACCTTCACAAAATCACCAATAGGTCCTTGTAATTCTTTTCTAGCCCCTGCAAAATTTATTTCCAAGTCCCTGGTTCACTAAAAATGGCAGATTCACCCCAAATCTTGTAAATTGCATAAGAAAATCATTGTAACTCCAAATTTAACTTTTTAAATATGTTTTCTGTCCCAAATTAAATGTTCTTTCCAAATATAAAATTTTTTTACTGTTTTGAATATTTTAAATTGGTGAAACATTTGAATTCTTGTTAAATTCACTTAAACTTGCAAAATTCATAACTTGTTCATAAAAATTCCAAATTCCACAAACTAAATATGTTTTCCAATCAACTTTTCATGTACTTTCCAAATATAAATTTTGTTTGCTGTTTTGAATAATTTAAATTGCTGAAAACAACTGTTTCTTATTTATTGCATTTAAAATTGCCAAAATCATAACTTGCTCATTTTAAATCCAATTTCAACAAATGAAACATGTTTTCCATGCAAAATTAAACCCTCTTTCCAAATATAAATTTTGTTTCATGTTTTGAATAATTAAAAGTGGTTAAATAATTTAAACCTTATTTAATTCATTTAATATTGTTAAATTCATAACTTGATCAAATCAAATTCTTTTGGGACATATAAAATATGTTTTCAAACCCTAAAAGTATAAACTTTTGAAATATGAATTTGGTTTAATGCTTTGGACAAATAAAAATTCAAATAAGTTCATGTTTGAATTAAATCCATTTAATTCTTGCTTAAACTTGTTTAATTCATAAATAATTTATTTGAATCCTTTTCAACAAGTGAAACATGTATTCCAACTAAAATCTTGTGTTCTTTCCAAATATGAACTTTGTTATCTGTTTTGAACAATTTAACTTGATGAAAACAACAAATGTTTGTGTGACACCTTTAAGGAACCAAAATTCCAACACTTAATAAACAAATTCCCAAACTTGTTAAACCTTATTTCCAATTGATTCTATTGTTGTTATTTAGCTGTTTTCCTCATCCATGAATCATGCTAATTCACTTACACAATTTGATTAGTTGTAAAACAATTAATTCAACCATAATCCATGGGCTTTTCATATGCAATCCAATTGCATGTGGGTCCATTTAATCCTGTTTCTATCTTGTCAACTAGTTTATTTCTATGCATCAACTAAATGGTCATGCATCATCCCATGTTTGTGCACTATGCCATGTTATTGATTGTTTGTTCTCTGCGTTGTTTGTTTGCTTCTTCTCTGATAAACGACGACGTTGAGACCGACGATACTTACGACACCCCTTCTAAGGAGTTAGCTCAGTACCAGGCTACTGGGTTTGCAGGCAAGTTATCACTCACATGAACCATCGTGTTCCTTTCAACATTGATTACCGATACTTTCCGTTGTTCTTTTCTGCTAGCCTTAGTAGTAGTTGTTTCTGTTACGAACCTATCACATGTATCCTTTAACCCTGATATTGCCTCACCTCCACTCCTATCACCCCGTTGGTTGAGCCCGTGTCTTACTAGCATGCTTAGGTTGTTTTGCTCGAGTCTGTTACCCGTTACTTTCAGTTACTATCGTTATTATGTTCTGGGGGCTCGATGTTTAATCAATCAATCATGCTAATGTTATTATCAATAATAAATTTGATGTTAAGGCACCGGCAGGAGGCCCAGGGTGGTTTTGAGGCCTGCTAGTGTCGACCCTAATAGGAAAAGGGTCTTGTCTACTGATCCATGATGAGCGCACTAACCGCATGTGGGAAGCGAGTATGGGCGCCCCCCTCAATTTGATTCGATTCGCATCTCGTCCAAATCGCCACACGTAGTTCGGGCTTTCCATTTGCTGCATGCATGATCTTGCGAGCCCATGCCAGGGTGGAACTTTTATAGTCGGCATTTAGGGCGGCGTGGTCTTCCAGTGCTATGAGGGTCCCCTTTTCTTCGTGGGGCTCGATTAGCCGCGCACGCACAGCACGTGGTGCTTTGGGCTTGATGCGAAGAAGAGTCGAGTTGTGTAGAGTGCCTCGCTTGGTGGGTTTGATTCCCGTCTGGCGGGATATTCTTGCGTGTACGGCCAAATTGGTGCACCCCTGCAGGGATAATCTTCTCGAGAAGCCGTGTTTTCCGCGGTTATGGATTACTTGGTGAAAGTACTGGCTAACAAGTACTTAGGACAACTTACACCTAATGAGTAACAACCTTACACCCAATGGTTAACAACTTGACTAGTAATAGGCTTATTGACACAATAATCTGAATCATCATAATTTCAACTGTGTGAGTTATCCTCGGATTGCTTCTTCGGATAAGGGGCGAGATCCAGGATGGGTTTGTTTGAAGTTATCTTTCAGTTGGTTACAATACTCGATCTTATCCCCTTTCTGTTAGTTGGAAGTTGTAGTTCTCTGTAGTTGGTTAGCGCAGCCAGTTGCAGCATCTTTTATATCCCCTTTCCTTCCGTTGAACCCAAAGCATCTGTGCTTGGTGTTGACGGGTTACACT